>OU612060.1:166216684-167416684 GCA_914767635.1 Melanostoma mellinum | reverse complement strand
TGTAGTCAGACAACTATCTTTTAAAAGCGAATTCAATCTTTTGAATTCAATCAAAAACAATCTTCTGACGATACAATCGATGAAAGACGACTGGATGGTAATTGTCTAAGAATCCAAACCCTTTTGATACTTACAAAGCTGGGGACGAACTATAGTTTCAGCAGCTGACAAGTCCTACCCCTGCATGGTAATTCCAATAACAGTTTATCGTTCGGAGTCGTGGAGGAAGGGTCTATGAAATAACTCCCACGAAATAAGTTCCACTTTTGAAAACGAAATAAGTCCCACCAAAATGAAATAATTTAAAAATTTACTTGAAATGAAATAACTCCCACTCAAAATGAAATAACTCCCCCTTGAATAATATATTTCTTAAATGAATTAAGTCCCACTTTCATAAACGAAATAAGTCCCACTTTTTCATTGTTTAATGCGATTTCAAATAAGAAGTATTTGGCTCCTCGAAAAAAACACACGTCGAATAATATGAATAATCAAAGCAGGGGAATAATAAAGAAAAATCGTATACAAGCAAGAAGAGCCATGAGAGATAAGGACAAAAAATTATGGTTGTCCCTTTTACGAAATATTGGACATTTCGTAAAAGGGACAACCATAACTTTTTGCATAAGAAAAAATATAAATTTAGGGGTATGAAATAACTCCCACTTTACAAAACGAATTTATTCCCACTCAAAACGAAATAAGTCCCACTTAAAATAAAAACGCGTAACGAAATAAGTCCCACCAATTGACGAAATAAGTCCCACTTTTAAAAACGAAATAACTCCCACTTTCAAAATAGCAATTTTTAGTGGGACTTATTTCGTTTTTAAAAGTGGGACTTATTTCGTGGGAGTTATTTCATAGACCCGTGGAGGAAGTCCTGTAAGCAGTGAAGTCATTCATAAATTTGTGGCAGTTCATATTCATAAACATGAACTACATATAATTTCTGTTGAAGCAAGTCATTTCAATCGCACAGTTCTATTCATCTCAAATAAAAAACGGCATCTTGTTGTTTTATTCAAAGATTTTTTAATCCAAAAAGCATCCTCCACTTGCTCGTATCGAGGAGCACTCTAAGGAATTACGGAAAACCACATAATCTTCCGTGTGGACGTGTTCTTGTTGCAAGTAAGTAGCTATCTATGCAATAGACTCCAATTCTTGAGAATATATCTCATAATGTGACGCGTCTTCCCACACTATTTCCAATGGTTTCCAGAAAATCAACTTATTTCCCGTCGATGATAAATTATTTTTACAAATCATATGTAATTTTGCCTTAAAATAATTTACATTTTAAACATGAAACTTTTGTGTAAGACAAAAGCAAATGTTACGCGTCAAACTAAATCATTTCATGTAATAAAACCCAATCCAATCTAATTTAATCAAAATCAACACAAAACGTCACTTCTTCATCATGCATCCATAATTTTACATTTGTTCATTCAACTCCTGTTCGATTTGATGTAAACTGACATTCAACATGTTAAAAATAGTAAAATGTCTATTTTCAAAAATTGCTGCTGTTTCTTGCACCACAATATCATTTCCCAACAATCTGTTGTATAAATTTGCTTCCTTTGGTGCCAAAACTCATGCACCATATGAGCTGCACAAAATAAGTTCTCTTTTGGAGCACATCCAAAGACCCTGCCGACTGACGATATAGAAATTATATTCTTGACAAAAAAAGAAAAGAACAAATAACATGTATAAATTAATAATGAAAACAAAATGATTTTATTGAAGGCCGCTCAAAGAACCTCATCAAATGCTAAAATCACAATTTTGTATTCAAACTGAAAGTGCTATTTTAATTTAGAAGCCATGTTGAATCTGGATGACAGGAAATTATAATTTTTGCACGAACGGCAAGTATGAATTATGGGAGTAGTTTTCATTTAAAATAACAACAACACCATAGGTTTATGAGATGAAATAAAAAGGGAAGGAGACAGAGAGGGGGAGAGAATGGGAGTTCATTTAATGAGGAAAGGTGTTTCAATTTCAGATTGAAATCAGAAGTACGTTTTGCAAATTAATCATTTTGGCATGGAAATGTTGTTAACCTTTGCATGAGAATCCTTCGCATTCGAAATAATTAATTTTTTCTCTCTCTCTCTCTCTTTCAATTTGCTCTCAGGCTAATTGTGTTACTTTTGTAATTGATATGTCATGGAGTTGTTATGAATGTGCTGAGATTGATGCCATAGGCTCTTGAGGTATATTAACATTGGCAATAATTGATCGATCTTGTTTTACGTTTGAGAGGCGATATTCATGATCCAAAAACCGAGTGGGAGTTGAATGGGATTGAAGTGTCCCTCACCGTAGGTATACTCATTGCTCCTTTCTCTTTTGACAATTGGATATTTTGGACTTGTTAGTGAAAGAAAAACGAAAATTGATTTTACACAATGAACGCGTAAAAACATTCATAAGATAAGTCATTTATAGTGTCTTCTATTGGAGGTACACCAAAAACTTAAGATTGGCAGCACTGTTTTCATATTAACAGCCATTTTGTCGTCAGCCATTTTGTTTGATAATTCTTTTTTTTTTTTTTGATGAATAGCAAATGTTAATCCAATCGATGGCAAATAAGGCAGAGATATAATCGGTCTTATCGGAGGCTTTGCTTTGAGATATTCTTTCGAACAGCTGCTCGTAATCTTTCTCCGACATTATTTTAACACAACCGGCAAACTGCGTTGAAGTGCATTCAAGTGGTTATTTTTTGTGAAATTTTTGAGAAGCTTAATGTAATAGCTCTTTCGATTTGGTACGACTTTGCAGACAGTTCTCCGCTTCGAACGGATGCCACATAGGAGTATTCTGGACAAAAGTCGACTTTCTTAAAAGTAAGATTCTAAAGTAAATGCTTTGCATATCTAACGGCAAATATACATGCGTTCACGAGTGTGTGGCGTGACAAACCAAGCTCAAAGTTCACTCTTTATTTATTTGCATTTTTTTTAAATTTTTGTTTATCTGGTGAGTATTATTTAGTGATTGTGAATGGGTGTGATTACTAACTTAAAATTTTAAAATGGAAAATTCAATTGCAGGTATGAAATAATTACTAAAGAGAAATATAAATTTCTTTTTTGTTTGTTTAAATGACAATGGTAAAATATTCTTCCACATGTTAATATTTTTCATTGTTTTAAAAGTCTAAGTGTTTTGCTATACTACCATGCCTTTCCACGTTGATTTAAAGGTTTATGGTAACTTTGACTATTGTTTAAACTAATTTCAAAAATTTTGCTTCCGATAATTTCCGATTAAACAAATTATGTAGGAATGAAATTGACGCTTTAAAAAAAAAAAAAAAAAACACTCATACGCCATACGTTTCGTTTTTACTACTATTATATGTTTTATGTTATTGAACTGTCTTAAGTAAATTGTTTGTGCGTGATTTGGAAGCAGTTTATTTGTTACCGTCGAAATATACCGTGAGTTTTTGTGTAAAAAGTCAAAAATAGACATTGAAAAACCTAAAACAAAAAATCTTTCCTATTAGGATCATCAGGTTCTAGAGCTGTGACCAAAACCTATCTACTCAATATTATGGAAGAAAATTGTAGCGAAAATATAAGTAAAAAATTAAACTACCCTAAAAACTTTTTACTTTCTGGCCCTTTTTCGCAAGAACAACTTCAAAGCTATAAGCCTAAAGTTTCTAAACTTTTGCACGACTTTAAGAGAAAATGGGATGAGTCTAGTTATAGAAAAATTTTGTTCTTAGAAAATAATAAATCATGGCTAGAAGGGTCATTCGCGATTCCCATCTCATGTTCCAAACAAGGGCCGCCTGAAAAATCTTTTGAAGAATTATGCGACAGGAGTAAAAGAAGAAAAACAGAAAAATTTAGGGAAACTGCTCAAACTGATGAATTGGCTTATGCAGTTCAAATGAAGTTGAGAGAATCTGGAAATAGTGCGGCATCAAAGGTTTTGACGGAAATCTTCAAAACTCCTCAAAGGGCAATGAAATATAAAAAAGCGTATAGCGATTCTCTCAAGGCCAAACACGATAAAGTTCCCATACTAGAAGCACTTTCCATGTTCGTGGAAGCAAATCTACCCAGAAAACAATATGAAATAATTGCAGCTACACATAAGAAATGTTTTCCGTGCTATAGTTTGCTTCAAAAAGCAGAAAAAGATTGCTATCCAGTTGAAGAGTCATTTAATGTGACTGAAACTTTGGCCGCGGTCAATCTTCAGGATTTGTTGGATCACACCACTCATCGATTGCTAATGGTTTTGCAAGAGGTTACACAAACTTTAAATGAAACCGAGCACAAATGCCTTGAGCTAATTACGAAGTGGGGGTGTGATGGGTCCCAACAAGTGCAATACAAACAAAAGTTCGAAAATAGTTCTGATTCAGATGCTTCCAAATTTCGAAGTTCACCTGTGCCTTTGCGTTTGGTTTGTGGTTCAAAAATCATTTGGCAAAATCCAACTCCGTCTTCTCCTCGATTCTGCCGGCCCATAAGAATTAATTTTGTGAAAGAAACCACAGACATTACTAGAGCTGAAGTGAAATATATTTTAAAAACAAGATTGGTTTATTGAAAAAAACAAATTTTTCTAGTATTGAGGTAAAACATACCTTGCTTTTTACTATGGTCGATGGAAAAATATGTAATGCCGTAACTGAAACTACATCAACCCAAAAGTGCTACATATGCGGATTGACTTCAAAAGATTTCAATAATTTAAGCAAGGAAAGAAAAGAAGTCAATGTAATAGCTTTTGAGTTTGGACTTTCATTTCTACATGCTCGTATTAGAGTTTTTGAGAGTCTTTTACATATTTCCTACAAACTTCCTTTAAAAAAGTGGCAAATAAGATCGGAGGATGACAAAAATATATGTAAAATACGAAAAATTCAAATTCGAAGAGAATTTAGGAATAGGCTGGGCCTTATTGTTGATTTCCCAAGAGCTGGTTTTGGAAACACCAATGACGGCAATACTAGTAGAAAATTTTTCGAAAACGCTGAAGTTGCCTCTGAAATAACGAGAATTGATTTAAGCCTAATATTCCGTTTTAAAATAATTTTGGAAACTATTTCAAGTGGATACAAGCTTAATGTATTGAAATTTGAGTCATTTGCAATGGATACAGCAAAACTTTATGTGGAATTATACTCATGGTATCCAATGACTCCCACATTGCATAAGATATTAGTTCATGGACCTGTCATAATTGAAAACGCTCTGCTTTCAATAGGGCAGCTGTCTGAAGAAGCGGCAGAAGCTAGAAATAAAACATTTCAAGTTTGTGTATAAACTTTTTTTTCTTTAGAACTTGAAAAGTTGACTTTTTTTTTTTTAAATTTGTTACACTCTCTATACACAGACTCTACTGGCTAAACTTTTTAAGGAAGTTCTCTAGGAGAGACTGCAACCTCGATATATTCAATAGGCTGCTTTTAACTTCTGATCCACTTTTAAGTTGCCTCAGAAAACCGTCTTCAAAGATAAAAAAAAGTTTTCAAAGGAAACTATAGAAATGCTTCTTCCAGAGGAGACAAATGAAGATTCAGAAAACAGGGATCAAACACATTAATTTATTTTTCATTTTCAAGCTACTTACATAAAACCGAATGAAATATATTTGAAATTTGTTTTTGTTGTATAAATAATAATTTCTAACAAAAATAGAGTGTTTTACTTAAAAAAATAATTTTGTCCAAGTTTTCGATCCGTATACTCCTATGTGGCCTCGATAGGGCCGAATATTTTCTGTTAAAATTGTATTCTTCTATTTTCCTGTTACAGTTTAATTTTTCGTAGCAGTTAATTGAAATTTCAGCAAAAATGGAACAAATCGCTCCAACTGTTTCGATTCCATTTTCCATGTGTTCCACTGACAGACAGCGGAAACCAGTTGCTGGAGTGTGACTTCGCAGAGTTGAAAGCCTTAAGCCTGGCAACTGACATATTTTTCCTGTACGCTTTAAACGATCCTCTGGAAAAATTCATGTTTCCATTTATCTCAACTTTTTTTATGGTTTTTCCTGAAATTCGCCATAATTGACACCTTATGCGATACACACGAAAAAAGCGTTGTTTGGTTCAGTGGAATAAATACAAAATCGAACCCAAATTGCCACGATTTGGTCCATTTTAGCTACATCTTCAGTCAACGGACAAAAAACATAAGTAAAGCTAGGAAACTATAAAAACAGCATCAACACGAACAGTAGCTTCCTGTCCGATACTTGTTCTTTTATTGACTTGGAATATTCCATACCTTTTGGGTCCCAATTTTGGTTATGTATGTAAAAAAGTTTAAGTTTATTATTTAGGGGCCTCAAGAAATTACAAGAGCCTCTGATTCTAGTGCATTTCGAGTACTTAAAATTTTATAAAGAAATAAAACTTCTGAGTGAGACGTTGCTTTCGATAGCAGTGTGGTCCTCTTGGTTTGTCTGTTCCTCGTGAAAGGGGATTCGTGCTTGAATAGTTTTCAAATGTTGACATATTATCGGTCTTTCAAAGTCCCCACAGTAATTGCAGCTCCGAAGCAGCCAAGATGGCTGATAACACGATTTGGAAATTTTGAGTGCAAAAGATTGATTGCGGTATTGCCATTGTGACATGGATCGTCGTTTTGCTTGAGCCAGAGGATGTCTAATCCATTTTATCAATCTCATTGATACAGTTTGTTATTGTCTGGAAACTCTGCTCATAACCAAAGCGTAGAAACTTGTTCTTAGACTGAGTCGCACACTCTCGGCTACGGTAGCCACATTCTGTTTGTGTACGACCGACGAATACTTTGGTAGTTGTCCTCAAGAGTTACCTTTTGCACAAATTTGCGGCACGTTGGGTGCTTCATTTAGGTGAAATAAGTAACACCTTGTTTCCATCTACTGCACCACTGCACCGGGAAGGCCGCTACCCTGGTAGTACAATGGACCGGAAATTAGGTCTGAGTGCTCCAGTTTAGCATTAGCCTCCTCTTTTATATACATAAAAAATCTATCTGTGTCAAAATAAGCTATACTTTAAAAAGAAGTCTTTATAATACTCACCTTTAGAATAATTGATTTTTAAACCAGTGGTACACGTGGTGTTATGGTTAGCATGTCTGCCTGTTAACATCGAGAGGTTCGTGATTCGAATCTCAACAGAGGCAAAAATGTTTTTCCACGGGTATCGCGAGGAATTGGCAAGTCCTAATTTAGTAGATTCATTGCCATGAAAAGCGCTTTCTCGATTAGCGGTTCAGAACCGGCGGAAAATTGTAGGTCTTCTCCATTCCCTTTGTAAGTAATGCGCTAAGCCCTGGAGGTCCTCGCTCTGTTGCTCCACCCTATTTTTTTGTCCTTTATTTTAAAAGCAAAAGTAAAAGTTTTATTCTCGATTCAAATCTACTCCGGATATTTTGCATTTACTCAACTTTCATTCAAATTTGCTCCAAAACTTAATGACTGAGGATCGAATCCTGAAGGTGGCGCAACAAAGCTGTGGAGACCTCGGGGCCTAATCTATTTAATAGACCTTGAATTGTATGCCGATTCCAAACAATTAACTAAGAAAGCGGTTTTCATGGCAGTGGCCCCTATTACAATGCCCGTCGTACCGATTTTGGACTACGAATACCATAATGGAAGCACCACAGACGCCCTTGTAGTGAATGTTTTGCCACAAAATTTGTCACAATTATTAAAGTTATTAACAAGTTATAAATATCTGTTGCCAAGGAAAATGTTTTTAGTCATTTCTATTTCACATTTTCGTAGGCCGAAATTGCCATGAAAACCGCTTTCTTAGTTAATTGTTCGGAATCGGCAAACAATTCAAGGTCTATTAAATAGATAAGGCACCGAGGTCTCCACAGCTTTAATGTAATGTAACTGACCTCACCTAACATCTACTCCTAACATTGCCTATCTAGGTCAAAATATCGGAGTCAGGATTGGCATTCAGTATAATTTTATTAAACCGCATTTGTTCTCCTCCATCGATAAGTGGGTCCTTTCTTTTTCAACTTCTGCTTCTTAAAAGCGTATACTCTTGAATTTTGCGTCCCGCTTTTCATTCATTAAAGCTGTTTTCGGCACCAGACAAGTAAATCTGATGATATGGCAAATACTGTCCAAAAATTGATGAAAAACTATAAATCAGCTGGCACGTAACTGATTGTGCGTTCTTCCTGACAGTGATACTTATGTCATCACCGCCATAAAGTAGTTTTCAGGAGTGGCTCCTCAGATTCATTTGCTGGACTGCAGGCTTGATCTAGATACCTGCCATCTTGTCATGATTGCATTTTTCTCTTAGTAAAACTTTTGGATACTATTTCTGTCGTGGCATATCCCAATTTCCTCAAGTGAATGGTTCCTATCTTTTTTTCTGTCTGTTAACGTCATGAGCTCACCTTTGCTCCCTTAACATCCACTCCCAGCGAATATTTTCCTCATCTGAGTTTTAACCAAACCACGAACTTCGTTTTGGCAGCCGACTAAAACTCGAACTCTCTGAAACTGCTAATATGGCTTGTCAGGTACTTGGAGTTAGTTGAATTAAATCAAAAAAGTAAAAAGGATATTGAATCAAGGAATCAAGTGATGGCATCACCAAAAGGAAGCGTTTCGCTCAAGTACGACAATGGGTTCACTAGTTACTTCCTGTCATACCTTTCTAAGACGCGAACCCTATTCTTCCTACCGATTGTATCGACACTCATAAAAGGGGATCCAAAACATTGCTTCCAGCCATTAAAAAAAATTTATTCGGAGTACACCTTGAAGTTGCGTGTGAAGAAGACAAATTGGGGAGTTGTTCCAAAGTTCCCTTTGATCAAAGAAATTAAAGGAGAACAATATGCGGTTTATTAATATTTTCTTCATCAAAGAGTGAAAGTAAGAATATGCTCGAAAATAAAGGGAAATCAACAAAACCAGGCTACATCGATGGACATAAAATAAGTTTTATCCTCGCATTAAACTAAAGCGTTGCTCAACCAAGTGGATAATACCGGAGTGAGAAAATTAAAGTTTTCGCTCTCACAGAAACTATCAAAAGATGTGACGAACTAAATCAAACCACACTTCGTAATGGCAGAGATTACTTTGAACACGAGTAGGTCTCGTAAAAAACACACAACACACCCAAATCCCCCAACTCTATTCATCCTCCTTTATGTAATCCTCCCAAGACACCAAGATGTATGTCAATTACTGATCGAAATTCCTTCACCCCCACAGTAAGGAATCAGGAAGGAGCAAAAAAAAGAAGAAAATCTCACAACTTCGATTCAGTTAAATGGATTCCCATTAAGAATACCCTGACGCGATGAAATGGCTCCTCGTTTATCACATAAATGCCTAACCTCACCTATCATGTTCCACCTACCCACACACCCAAACACACTCACCTTCTCATATATTCACCCTCAATAGACTGACAATCTGTCTCATTTGAAAGAAAAAGAAAAGTTGAATGCCCAGCATTCAGCGTTCATTTATCGTTCCTCATTGCTTAAATGGCAAGCCATTTGAATATCCATCAATCAATAAAGTTGATTTATCCCACTTGAGTGTATGACAGGCGCATATTATGTCAACTTCCTTGACTTGACACAATAGACATCAGCAAACTGCAAACAGAACATTCTAACACTCGCGGCACAATCTCCCATTTCTATTTTTATATTCGATTTGCCTTCAGTTTTTATATTTTTTAAATTTCATATTTCAAAAAAAAAAAATGGTTACAAACTTTGATTTAATTGCCAATCGATTAAGAACAAATACAACACATAGACTGGTTCACAGTGTCGTTCATCAATCAAACTTCCGCTTTAAATGAACTTACATGATGTGTATCTGTGTTTAGGCGGTGCTGTTGTAGTGCACTTGTAAATCTCATCAATTATAAAATAAGCTAAACAACTTTTGGCGACATTTTTATGGAACGTTGGTTATTGAAACCATTAGGTCGCTGGTTCGCAATGAAAAAAGTTACGAGTGCAAAAAATAAACACATGCGATGACGAACTTCCATATCCGGATTGTAATGTGTCACAGTGACATGGCGCAACATAACGGATAGATTGTATCTATAGCAGAACCGTTTTGTTCGTTGGCTAATTTTAACATTTGACAATGGATTTCTCATCGATTATAAGGCAAAAGCACTCGAGTGGGTGCCATAAATCTTATGAGGGAACTTAAATGGAATAGGCCTTTAGCATAGAATAAAAGGTAGCGGTGTTGGTATGCGGGAAACAGGTGCCTATTTTTACGACATAAGCCGATACTGTTTTTGCGTGTTTTTATTTCTTTTTGCTATGAGAACGTACATATATTTTACGAAGAGGAAGGGAAAACAGTTTTTCAACATTCCTTGAAGAGCCATTTCCTTTGGTCGGAAGTTAGTTGGGGAAATCTAAAGATCTGATCAATTTCCTATGGACAAACTTCATGCAGAAGGAACAAGAAAGATGAGAGGCTCAGCGGTTTCTAATAAGCCTGCTTTAGTGATCAGAAAAGTAAGTCAGGAAGAAACATCCATCGATGGTAAGTAACTCAAAGAATTTTTTCGAAAGAAAATTTGGAACGTATTTAAAACTTCTGCTCAAGACAACGCACCGGTTTTAAATGGAATAAGTACCAAAGGATTCTCCAATAGAAAATTGATGAGTTTGAAATTAAATTGTGAACTATTCAGTAAACTCACAAAGGAACAACCTCTGCAAATTGCGAAAAATTTATGCCAAAACTCGGAGTCAGTAACCTCAACGTCAAGAGCGTTAACTCCTGTTTTCGGTTGTAATTATCGCACTTGTAAATAGGCAATAACGAGTTAAGTGCAAAAATTTGAGTCTTCGTATTCGTTGTGTGGTGTTGCGTTGCGGTGTCAGTGAGACAACGGGTTGGTCGAAGTGTCAAAAATATCACTGCTGTTTGGGCGCCCATAGCATACGATTCAAATCACTTAATTACACAGAGTTCTCAAGAATTTGGCATCGCTCAGACTACAGTATGGCGTATTTTGCATAAGTATTTTGGTTAACACCTATACAAGATCAAGCTGACCCAAGAATTGATTTCCCGATTGGGCTCTGGAGAAGATGCGACAAGATGATGAACATCATCGCAAAATCGACTTCAGCGACGAAGTTCATTTATGGCTCAATGGGTTCGTCAACTGAACCATACTTTTTCGTCAACTATAACGATCGTCAAGCAACTGTGAATGTCTTAATTGAAAGATATATGGACTTCGACGACATTTGGTTTCAACAGGATGGTGCCACAAGCCACATAGCACACGTTACAAAGGATGAGTTGAAGAGTAAATTAATGTACCCGTGGTCTGATGATTAGCTGGTCTGCAGTATGATCAAAAAACCAAGTTTTTTAAATTTTCTTAGTTCATAATATTATTTATAGGTTGAAATCTTGAAATATATATTTATTCTTTAGGCCGAAAGGGAAAAGAAATAAGTTATTGAGTAATTTAGAGAACCCGCCTAGGGTCAGTAAGTTAATTAAGTAAGCTGGTTTAAACATTTTTGTTATCAAGTAAGTAGTTATAAGAGATAAAAAATTAAAATGAATTTAAAACTAAAGAAACTAGCCTGTCTGCCTGAGGTTCGTGGTTCGAGTCCCAACAGAGGCACGTCGCACGTGTACACCATTTCGCGAGGAATTGGCAAGTCCTCCGTTAGTAAATTAATTGTCATGAGGAGCGCTTTCTCGGCCGTTCGACAAATGCAGAAAATTGTAGGTCCGCTCAATTCCATCACAAGGCATGATATGAGAAAATTAATTTTTATCAACATAGTTCGATGAGCGTGTTTTCTCAAGAAATTTTACAGTCGATAGACGGCCTAGCTTGTGCAATTATACACCTCTAGACTATTTTCTTTGAAGTTACATTAAGTGATTGGCTTATGCCAACGAACCAAGGATGGTGAAACGTGGAAGAAAAATATCGACCCTCCCAGCCAAAGAATGTAATCAAGTCATCGAAAATCCAATCAACCTTTACGCTGTTTTGAAGATGGTGAGATCTTGGCTATTAATATTTTCATAGCATTCGGTGGAGTTTTTCATTGGTCTATATTATTGAAAATAAGTGCTGTTGGCATCGAAGAGGCTCTTCTTCGTAAAATTATAAAATTTCCGACCCTTCAATACAAATTATGTGGGATGGTCTTGAGTCTGATAATAATATCATAAAGACTGGTGTAACCCAAGGCCCCATTATGTCTCCGACTCTCTTTCTGATTTTCATCAATTATTCCATGCTCAACCATGCTCAATTTTCTTTTTCTTAGAATTTTGTCCCAGGTTCCACCATTTATCACGGATTTTTTTCGAAGTGATAGTTACATAACAGAGTCACTGGCACTCTCCTTTTTTTTCCAAGCCAAAACTTTTTGCAGATGCGACATCGACAAACTATGTTTAAATAGCGATACATATGACAGTACCAAAACTATCGCGACAAGAATGACACACGCTGTTTTGATACAATTCCAGTAGCGACAATTTTTGCTCTAAAACCGCTTTGGTTTGAGAGATCCTCAAAGTGGCAATAAAATCTCACAATCCCTTGACATTTTATATAATTGAAATTTTATAAAATTTGGAGTTAAAAGTTAAAACATCAGTCCTCGAGTCTCGCCGGTCGGTGTGATCTCAAAATAATTCTGTCGACACGTAAGAAAAATATAATCGCAGCGTAAAGAACGGGTTCTATTCTTTAAAGATCGATACAGCTCAAGGCAACTGGTCTAAAAACTAACAGAAAAAAAATTAAAAACGCGCACCTATAACCAACTTATCTTTCTTTGATCACATCATGGCTTGCAGGAAAAGACGCTTACAAGTTCGATTTTACAAATTTGCTACCAACGGTACCTACTACTTATTATTTGATACAGAAACCAACAATATGTATTTCGAACTGAATCGAAACATAAAAGCACCATGTGTTCCCCTGGTTGGAAAATATTTCGTCGTAAAATGAATATGGATACTTTTGCTCCCCGGCCCTCATTAATGTAAACAAAAACGGTAATTAACAAGCAATTGAATTAACTCGTAAACAATTTTTAATTTGTTTACGTAGATTAAACTTCTTTCATCAAATAAAAGGCAGAGCTTTCAATAAAAATATTGACTTAGCTGCAGTCTGAAAAAATATTTGTATTTTAGGAGTAACACTGGGGTAGCGTGCTCTTTTCAAAATTAAAGAAAGCATGTTAATCAAATAATATCTTTTCTTAATTTTGTTTGAACTTTATTCCAAGAAAGGAGTGACATGTTCTTAAAATAAAAGTGAAGTGATTTTCGTATCAAAGAGGAAAGATTTTTTATTTGTCTGTTTGTTTGTTTATTTGTATACAGGGTGTTTTGCATGCATGAAGATGCTTCGGATGACAGCAGGAGTAACAAAGCTTGATCGAATTAGAAGTAGGTACTAAGATCCGTGGAAGCCTTCATGTCAAAAGTACCATATTGGACAAAATTCAGCACGACCGGCTCAGTTGGTATTGTCATGTTCAAAGGAGAGATCCGCAGAACCCCGTCCAAAACGCAATATCGTACAACGTTTCAACAAATTCGCGACGAAAAAGAAAAGGCAGGCCAAAACACGCCTGGTACAAGCAAATGCAAAAACAGCAGCATTTGGTTGGCCTCAGACATGGAACAATCCAAAACCGGGAGGCTTGACGACGCTTTCTGAGGTCAACGCGGCGTACCCCACAGGCGGATCACTAGTCTGAAACAGAGTGGGAGAGTTGTGATCGCTCGTAATGCCGGAAATGAAAATGATGATGATGACTTTGTTCAGAACTAATTTTTTGTTCTGAAAATAAAGCCCAATGAGCGGAAAACCCACAAAATCTGATTTTCTGGAGAAAAGCATTAGTTTAGTTAGTGCACCGTATGCAAAACACCCTGTTTAAAAAGTATTTTCTCGAGAACTACAGAATTGATATTGAGAATTCAAAGAAAGAATAAATTAATCGATATTCGTGGTGACATTGACACCATGTAGTCCCCGTGGCTACCATAACTGGCTATTGCGGTTCAAAGTTCGAGTTCCGGAAATAAACAATAAATAGTTTTTTACGAAATTGGCAAGACCTGCTACATTCGCTGAACGAAGCATTTTGCACCTTGGGTTAAAATTGTCGTAGTTGGTGCCAAGATTATAGAGGTGGAAAAGGGGACCAGTAATAACCTAATGTACAAATTATGTCATCGATTAAAGGACTATTAGTGAGGGTGAGCAAATGGAAGAGTTGCAAACAGGAGTGGACCGACATGGCTACCCTGCGAAACTCCTGAAGAGGCAAACATTGGATTTCCTAAGACGATCTTATATACTCGGTTCTCGAGGTATCATTAGATCCATTCGGTAACTAGTTGTGGAAACCAAAGGCTTTGGGTTTAAGGTAAATTAATTTTGTCGATTGCTTTATAAAATCAGTAGTAATAACGTCATAGTCTTTATCTAGGGCCAATAGAGTCATTGATTCAAATTGGGTTAGGTTAGTCGTAGTAGGTCTTCTCTTTAAGAAATTATGTTGAAGTCGATAAGCAATTGGTTTACAGTGAAAATACAGAGAGTCCGAAAGTTTTTCCAAAGCATTGCGTACATGCTTTGGAAAAACTTGCGGACAACGAAACTCTTATCTATCGGTCGATAAATTTAAGATCTCGTTGTTATACAACGGAAATCTTGAAAATGAAAGAATATCTTTCCAAAAAATGTGGAAAAAACTGCCCGGGAGAGCGAAAGTTGTGCGAAAGACCAGCAAGGGGTTCGAAAGCGCGGAAGCTCCTTCTTAAGAAAAATTTTTGGAATGTCATCAGGACCAGGGGAAAAATCATCATTCTTTCGCGAACAGTCTCGGAACAAATATTCAGAGCTATTTATCAGAAATCTGTTATGATATTTAAGGTCAGGATCAGTGAGCTGTAGTGAATGTTTCGTTTTGTGAATGCATTCATTTATTTATTGCCTTACACACCATTCAGACACCATTCATCTTAATCCAAAGCAATTCACACACTGCAATCTCTTTTAGTCAACAAGACGTTCTCACTCTCATTCACTTAACTGAAACAATGGCAGGCAATGACAATATGTGCATGCGTATGAACTTGTGTGAATAGTGTCTAAGGCAACGAATCATATATAGTGCAACAAATACTTCATTAGGCAACGAATACTTCACAGTGCAATACTGTGATATAAAACACAACAACAACAACAACAACAACAACAACAACAACAAAACTAAAAAAAAAAAAATATCACCCAAATCAGGTCACAAAATGTGTATTCAAACCTATCTATGAACATGAAAGAATATTCGTTGTCATCCCTCTTAATTCGTGAACATTCGCTTTTTTTCGACTACAAGCGAATGGTGTACCTGTTTGAGTTTGAATGGTCCATTCATTCATCATTCATGGGCACAAGCAATGCGAAGGTTCGTTTTCACGAGTGTTGTGTACTGTTCACACTTGTTTCATCATTGAAGTGTGATACTGTGTACAGCTTGTTTTTCGGGGGATGATTCGAAAGCGCAAGTGATTGCACTCATGCAGTTCTCTGGTCAGGACCATTCGGATCACAGTTATATGAATGACTTAAAAAGTGTATCAAAAAGATTAACTACTACTTTGACGTCAGAGGAGGGATTGCCCTGAAAATTAATCGTTGAAGGAAAACCATCTGACTTTCTATTCAAGTTAATAAATTGGTAGAAGCGTTTTTTGTTCTGATATTAGAGAAGTTGCATTTTATTAAAATAAGTTTGGTAGAGAGTGGCAACGAGAAGAAAAGTTAGAGGAAGCTCTTTGGTAGCTGTAGCCGTTAGAAAGCAACGGAAAGGTTAAGTAGGTTTTCCCGAAATTGGTTCTGGCGTTGTCGACGCTTTTTAGTTCTTCTGTGTACCAGAAAGGAAAAGAAACACCGGAGAGGTTGATGAAAAGATTAAAGTCTATTTTGCTAAGATGATTACGAAGCAGGTAAAAGTAGGGATTGCGAAAGTTGAAGCTAATGGAGTTTTCTGGCTACAGTTGGAACGCTTTCATCAAGACGGTTGATGAATGATATAGGAGGATGTTAGTGATCTAGAGTAGAGAGAAGATGGATGATCTAGATGACGGAGGGAGTTGAAAGGATCAGAGGGAATGGTGAGGTGAAATTGTCTCCCAAGATTGTTGAGGATATCACTTGACAGGCCAGAGAGGAGAAGGCAATTAGCAAAAATAATTTTTTATTTTTTTTTTTTTTGAGGAGGTAATTGAGGGAACTGAACACGATTCATCCTCTGATGGAATCTATTTCAGATCGGGAAAGTCAAACTCACCCAGGATAATCAACTCGTCGTTCGAATTTGCGCCATTGTTGATACTCATGAAAAGGTTGTAAAGGGCGAATGTAACAACAGAGAAGATAAAAACAGCGATTAGTGACTGAAAATTCAATAAAAACATATTCAAACAAAGAAGATTTAAAGGGCTTTTTTCAAAATGGACGCTACAAATGTAGAGCAACAGGGACAGCAAACGACGCCATGTTTCTTGCCGTTCTTTTGACATTTATCTTCAGTAAGGTTTGCTCGTTTGATAAACGTGCCAACAACGAGTCGAAATTATTAAATTTTACTACCGAAATTTAGAGTCAG
The DNA here is from genome assembly GCA_914767635.1 of Melanostoma mellinum. Lineage (NCBI taxonomy): Eukaryota > Metazoa > Arthropoda > Insecta > Diptera > Syrphidae > Melanostoma > Melanostoma mellinum. Next base: position 167,399,980 of record OU612060.1, on the reverse strand, counting down.
TGGCCTCAACGTTAGGAGCGCTACGTCCAATCAGCGATGAGGGTCATTTCTAGCTGAATGGCTTCGTCAATAAACAAAATATACGGTATTGGTCAGACAGCAATCCACACGCACTCCACGAGTCATCATTGTATCCCGAAAAAATTACGGTTTGTTGTGGCTTATGAGCCACATTGGGCCGTCATTGGGCCGTACTTCTTCCGTGATGATCAAGACCGGCAAGTTACTGTCTATGCCAACAAGCCAGCGACGATTGATGAACTTCGTACGAATATCGAACGTGAAATTGCAGCAGTATCGGCCGATTTATGCTTGAAAACCGTCGTAAAATGGGTTCAGCGTCTGGACTTCTGCAAGCGTGCCCGTGGTGGTCATGCAAATGAGAATCGAGTTTCATACATAATGGCATCAAACGTACTTTCACAGAAATAAAGAATTTCATTGATACTTTTGTTTTATTAAAAAAAAAAGTTTTGTAACGCTCTTTTTGAAAAGAGCACCACGCCTAGATGTCGCTAATTTGATCATCAGCACGTAAAAGAGTAAAATCAGACGCTAATACATAATTCGCTGTCTTGAAAATCGGGAAAAAGATTAGTTTCAATGGGTTTAAATATACGGTAGATGTCTTGATGCGAATAATAAATTAAGGTTAAAGTTTAGGTTTTCGTTTGTGATGAGGGAAGTGTAGAAGTCTTAAACTCAAATAATGGGAAGCATATGCGGTAAGGTCTTTTGAAACAGTAGACGAGGGCGTGTTTAGGAATTCATGGAAGCGCAGATATATTTTATTGAGAGCAACAGGATCTGTTGGATGACCTTCTCTTTGAAATGAAACTAACAGCCCAAATCTGTTTAAAGACATTGACGAATCACAAGTCCCAACCTTCCAGGAGAGTCATAATTTTCCGCTAACACTCAAAGTTGTGACTTGTGACTTTTTGGCAGAACTGGGCTGTAAAACGTTCATCCTGGTCTTGCCGCTGATACAAATATTTTCAGACTTATTATATACTTAGATGGGGAAGCTGAAGACGAACGTTTTCGGACGCTTTTGCTGTCACATAACCTAGCCATTAAATAACGACCATCAAAGTTATCAACGGTATAGTCATTCAAGATGCTATTTTAGATGTAAGCTTGGCGATGGGTGAGATCATTTGGTAGAAAACTCGAAAAATACGAGAGCAATACTTTGACGATGCGTGCATGTGTACCGACAGCCAAAAAGCGACATGATGAAATAATCTACGGTTAAAAGTGTTCCATAGCTTTCTAAGTGGTGCCCGTGGGGTAATGGTAACCAAGTCTTCCTGTTACGTGGGGATAAGAGGTTCGAAACCCCTCAGAAAATTTTAAACTATTTTTCCACGGGTATCGACTTTAGCAAAAAGTTGGCAAACCGTCTACCAGGCAAAGCGTTCTATCACTTCGGATCGGTTCGGATTGCCTTTTGCGAGGAGATGGTGATTCGCGCTTCATTATTTCGATTTCGGCATTAAATTGAAGGTCCTTGAAATGCGTTATGCTCTGAGGTTTCCACAGCCTTAGTGCGCCGTTCTATTTGCAGCTTCTTAGTTGGTACGCACAAAATCTTTAAAAAAATCAGTTCAAATAAATGGGAGAGTTGTGATACTTTTAGGATACCCATGTTGCTGTTGAAGACGAGGAAGAAGAAGAATGTGGCTTACATACGGCAGATCAATTTGATGTTGGACTACAACTTTGCATCTCTGCTTGATTCTTTGAATTTGTCAAGACAAGCAGTTCAGTTGAGTCTTGAAAGAAATTGCCCTTAAATCTACACAGATGGTTTTTCTATTGATAGTACTCCTAAAACCGTTTTCTAAGCGGAGGCTTATGCTATCCTATTGGCCTTGAGCCACATAACGAACAATGGGTGGACGGGGAGAAGTATCTTTGTTTGCAGCGACAGCCAAGCTGTGCTTAAGGCCCTTCTCAACCCTCCAACCACTTCGAAAGTGATCCAGGAATGCAAGAACTCTCTGAATGCAGTCGGAAGATTGAATTCTTTGAGTCTCATTTGGGTTCCGGGCCATCACGGCATAACTGGAAATGAGATTGCCGATGAACTTGCTAGGCAGGTATCTCAGACAGCTTTCTCAGGACCTGAACCGTCGCTAGGTCTGCCAGCGTCCTTAGTGCGGGCTTCAATCAACGATTGGATCTGTGAAAAGCACAACCGTAGATGGCATGCCTCCATTGGATGCAGACAAATCAAGTGTATGCTCCCCAACGTAAATAAGAAGACTGCAACATTTTTGCTAGGTCGTAGCAGAAAAGACTGTAGAAAGCTTATTGGCGTTGCCAGCGGGCACTTCTCTTTTGCCAAGCATTTAAATGTGTTAGGCTTAAGTGATGCCACACTCTGTGAATCTTGTGGAGAAGATGAGGAACCCGCAGAGCACTTCCTCTGTGAATGTCCTGCTTTTTCTCGCATGAGGTTACAGATACTCGGCGCAGACATGGTGAGAGCTGGTAACTTAGGCTCCTTATCATGGCAGCGTCTTTTGGCTTTTCTCCGAACATCTGGAAAGCTATAACAAAAAATAGAAGGTTGCTAACTGGTAGTACAATGGACCGGTATTTAGGTCTGAGTGCTCCAGCTGGTATTTTAAAAACCTCAAAAAAAAAAAACTCCTAAAACCTCCCTTTCCTGGTAGCTGTTTAAGGATTTAACAAGAACTACGCAAGTTGTTAAGGAGTGCGCGAATGGCTGGAATATCGACATACAGATCTGTGAAAAAGTGTTTTCCGTGGCGTAATGATTGGCATGTCTGACTGTTACATGGGAGTTCTAGGTTTGACTCCCAAAAACATCAACATCCAATTTCCAAGGACTTTCGAGAGTGATCGACATGTCATCACTTAGCCCTTACAAAAATTTGTAGGTCCCCTCGATCTCTCACCAAGGATTTCTTTAGAAAAATGCACAAGACCTCAAAACTCTCTGAGCTCTCTTTTATCACCTTATTGTTACTTTTTTCTTTGTGTGTCTGCGTGAAAGACTCTAATCTGCACGGTGCAAGCCCCCAGTCTTTGAATCCAAAAAATCCTTAAGTCTAAAGAACCAACAAGGCGTAGGACATTATATTTTCGTCCTGTACCCACGCTACCTTAAGACTATTTACGATCTCAAATGAAGCTCTTCCTCTACTCAAAATATCTTTATGATCTCAAAGGATGCTCTTCGTCTATGAATCACGCAACTGTTTCCTTGTTTTATCATCTTTCCATTTATATTTCTTTTCCAATTCTATTCGAAAGGAAGTTTTTTCCTCCCTTATAACGGGACCACACATTTGGACGAAATTCCAAATGACTCCAATATATAAACTGAAGTAATAAAATCTTAATCACTTAGCCTGAAAGCATTCGGCTAACAGTCTTGACCTTGTTTCATAATCGAAAGTAAATTGTAACTGCCGGCCGCCGCGGTCAATGGCCAGTAAAAACAACTTCTGTTCAGGAAGTTAAATCACACACAGAGTGCAAATATCCACAGACCCACTAAATTAAATTGATCTTTGGCACGCGAAATAAAAAAGTCATTTGTGCAAATTTCGGTCATTAAATTACGAAAAAAGAAAAATCGACTTTAAATTATATCCGAGAAGTAGACACTGGCACGAGGTTGTTACAAGATGAATTTTGTTGTTGGTTTTGTTCTTCATTTTTTAGAGACTGCAATGGTCGGTTTGTTTTTATGAACAGAACAACAACTCGAGTTCAAAAGCTCGATGAGGGTTTTTTTGTTGCATTTTTTTGGTTTCATCGTTGTTTTGCACGCAGCATCCTCGCCAGATAGTGAAAGTATCTTCCCAACAATTCAGGGTTAAGTGCATGTGGGGTACCTATACAGCTACACTTGTTTCTTGTTTCCGCGAAGCAAAGCGAAACAACAAGGACTTATTTCATATGTACGTTGCGCATTGTTGCATATGCGAAGCCATTGATGATGGATGCACTCGTGGTCAGCCACATTCATTGTCAGAAAGTATCGATGATGTGGAGTACTTTTTGATATCTGATATTATGTACTCACAACGACCTGGTGGAGGAGACTCACCTCACATCGCATGTAGTAGAGGTGTACTTAACATTAATTTTAATGGGAACTCGCTTGTTTATGGTGCGAGGTACAACAATTCATATTATTTGCGATCATAAATTATATTTTATGTGAAATTCGAATGGAACATTTCGTTTAGGGATTGTTACCGTACGTGCACAGCTGAGTAAATGAGTAAATTACGTAGGCATTATCGTTCAACAGTCAGTCTGGTTGATTGACGGTTGGTGGTAAACAAAGGAACTTCCGCGAATAAAATACGATGCCATCGAACGGATTCTTGTTTTCTTGGATTCATCAAATCTCGGCTTGGCTTTGTTAAGCAGGAACAAAAACAAAAGTGTTACACTGTTTTGGCTTCTGTTTTGCCAAGCAAGGTTGATTCGAAGTTGTTATCAATGCCAAAGTTGAATTATGCCTTAACAAATAGCTTTGAGCTGGCCTGACCAGCTAGAGCCATGTCCAAAAACGGTTCTTTAATCGTAGGCTGAACTGCAGAAACTTCGCAGTAAGGCCAGAGGTCTTCCGACCAGGTCTGTCGAAACCAAATTAGAGGCCGACTGGAATCCGTACAGATCAAATTGGAAGGATATTAAAATGTTAGATCGAAGAACAAAGAAAGCCTCTTACAGACAATTATGTGAAGTCCTTCAAAAAGAGCAAGGCTAACAGACTATAGAAGCACTCAGATCAGATGAATCCGACAAATTCACTCAATTTCAATTGCTACTGATGAGGCCATCAAAAAAGCTGTGCTTCAAGTCACCTGGAACTGACAGTGCTTATTCAGCTACGTTCGGAAAGTATAAGCCTTTTTCAGCTTAGCTCTAGCGTCCTATCCAACCTCGTGGTGGAGTGTCATACTCATTTTCATACCAAAAATTGGTAAACAAGAGGCAAGAATATTAACTTGCCAAGAGCTTTTGTCACAACAGTGACTACTACTACTACTACCTCCTTCCTACTCAAACACTACAAAGATTGGGTGAGACTTTGATTCGTCAAACCTCACTCGAAGAACAAGTCTTAGATGCAGCATGCTTACCAACGAGGAAAATCATGTTGAACTGCACTTCAAAATTTCTTTAGAGCCACGTACTAAGCGCCAAAATTAGGACATATTTTGTCTTAATTTAGCCAATCTATGGACCTGCCGCTCAGTATGTGGCAGTGTCCTTAACGGAATTGACTGTGAGTATTGCGGTGAGTATTTCCAACGACATGTTAGGCGCTTGCTTCGATGGCATGTGCAACGCTGCTAGAAAACGTGGTGTGAATGGATCATGTCTTGTAAATTGAAACAATGCCAATAAATATAACAGCGATCGCTGAAGTGTTTGGACATTGGACAGTATGTTACTTCCCTCCTGTTAGAGAGAAGTGGTGTTCTTTAAGGTCTTTTTTTTCAGACCCATGTTAGTCTTTTTGATAGCTGCCACTTGACATAATATGATCAGTTTTGTTTGCCATTTCATTGTGGAAGAAATGAAGCCGATCGATCTCTGTGCACTGCGTACGTTTAGTAAATTGTCTCGAAACGAAATCACTCTTGATACCGATTTTTAAATAATTTTAAGTTTTAAACCAGTGGGTTACCTCCAAGATGGGGTGATATAACGCCGTTGGTCTATTTTTTGTTGGGTCGTTTGTCTAGGCCCGATATGCCCTAGACGATTGACGCCTCAGAAGAGATGTTCCGGATCTACGGTCCCAAATGCTGCAAAAAAAATGGCGAAAATTGGTCATATCGGCTGGAGTTTAGTGGAGCCCCCAAAGCACTGAAAAACCACATATAAAAAAAACACCCTTCTCTCCTCTTTTGTGGTGCATGCTGATCGATTCTCTGCGTTAAAAAATCCAATGGTGTAACGTCACCAGTCAATCATATATCCTCGGTTGGATATAACCTCCAAGCTGTCTGCTCCAGATCACAGGCTGAGGTAAATCTGATTGATCTCTGGCGCCTGTAACACAAAGCTCTACGTCTACAAGTCAAGAGACACTTGTAGGATTATGTCCATTCCAATTGTAAAAAACCAAGCAAACTCTGAACTACATATATGTTACAGAAATTTCTTTCACTTGTCATAATTCACACGAATTACAAGTACTTGTAGTTTTGTGCTACAGGGCACTGGGGAATTAGAAATGGTTTCTCCGTCAATCCTCATAAAAAGGAGGGTTTTCCTTATGAGACGCAAAAAATTGACTGTCCTAACCAAACATACACTTAACATCATAACAAGCTTCTTTGGTCCAAATATGTCGAGTCGAAAACTGGTAAGGAGCTATCAGTCTCCATGGGGTCATGGGGACATGGGGTCTGTCACCGAGAAGTGTCATCTGAATTTATATGATTATGATAAGACCTGTCATCTTATTAGTGTCAGTTGCTTGCTGAAATAAGCCAGAAGAGACAGTCTCACACCTCTTCTGGTCATGTCCTGCACACTCTCTCAGAGGAAAACTGCAGATAGGATTCATCGATGATCTATTCGACAGCCATTCAAACCTAACCTAACCTCTCACATAAATAAAGATGTTATTGACTCCTTCGCCAAATGGATGCCTTCCGACACGATGGTTCCAAGGCTAAAACTGCGTCAAAAATACGGGGTCAACTTTCCGTCGGTTAAGGACTGGTAAGCTCTGGTCTTAACTATAGTCTATTATAAAATAACGATAAGTGTCTATGATTATTGGCAATATTTCAGTGAATTTGAAACGCAGAAAGTTCTATGATATAGCACTTAAAAGAAAATTTTATTTACTTCATTTTTTATGGAGCAATGCCTACACCTATCTTCAACCAGAAAGAAATGCCATTAAAAAACTGACAAAACTAAAAAATTGGAAAACTTTGACTTTTTTTTCGTCGGGAATTTTAACGTTTTGGATAGAAAACTTTTTTTTACAATTATTCGAAAGGTGTTTTTTAATGGAAAAATTTGCGTCTAATTACATCAAAATTTTGCTACGTTTTCGAGTTACATTGAAAATACGAGTGAAGATGGTTTAGAGCCCATATCTCCGATTTGCACCTTCTAATTTAAAAGCACTTTTGGTTTTGACTCAGTAACTAGCCCAATAATCGATTCATGCAATAAAAATCCGCCCTTTTTCGAGTTCCTTTATATGCCCTTTTATACGACATAATCAATAGACTACTAGTAAAGGCAGTGTTATCAGATCTTTACAGGCGGTTCCAAAACTGGTGATGGATCTGGTCTTGGTCCCTTTGTGAAAAGCGACTGCACGACTGCACGGCTCATTAGGCACATATGAGTTCGTCTTCCAAGCGGAGAAGTACGATATCCAAATGTTTATGAGTAACATTATAGAAAGAATATCTGGGTGGTGAAAAGTTTTTGTGTCTGCAGCGACTTCCAGGCTGTGCTTATGGCTGTACATACTCAACCCTCTCACTACTTCGAAAGTGGTCTAGGAATTCAAAACTTCTCTTAATGTGGTCGAAAAACTAAATGTTTGAGTTTCATTTGGGTTCCAAGCCATCACAACATAGATGGAATCAGGATGACCGGTGAACTTGCAACGTAAGGATCTGAGACACTTTTCTCAGAGCCTAAACAGGCGCTTCGTTTGCTAGGGCTTTCAGTGAGGACTTCAATCAACGATTGGATTTATCAAAAGCATATCTGTAGATGGCAGTTCTTCATTGGATGTTAGTCAGGAAACTGCAGAATAAACCGTAGAAAGCTTATTGGTGTATGGTGTTCCCATGGGGAACTTCTCTTTTGCCAAGCATTTAAACTTGTTGGGTCTAATTGATACCTCACTGAGTTAAGCCTGTGAAAAGGATGACGACACTGCGGAGCATTTCCTACATTTGTTGGAATCAAGAGCTGAATTACGGCATCCGTGATGAAGTAAGTGAGCAGCATTGTTCTTTTAAAATTTACGTTAAATCACACATCAGTGAACTACTGAATCTAATCAAATTCCGTTCAATAAATGTTGAGAGGATGTTTAATTGAGGAATTAGGTTGCTCGGTAGCGTGAGTTGTAAAGCCAAACTCACAGAATTCCGTCACTTATTACTCCATAACGGATGCTGTAATTTGGCCTCTGGTTCCAAATACTCGACCCAGATAAGGATAGAGCTGGTAGCCTTGGCTCCTTATCATTTTAGCGTTTCGTGGCTTTTCTACGAAAATTTGGAAAGCTACAACAAAAGAGGGTTGCTATCTATTTGCACAATGCACTATGCACCATTACCTAAGTCTGAGTGCTCCAGCTAGCATTTCAAAAACCTCCGAAAGAAAAAAAATCTCCTTAATGAAAAGCTGATCATTACCATTACATTCCCAACCTCCCCCTCATATATTCCCACAGCCCGCAAATATAACCGTTTCGAATAATTTATCATCAACTGGCTGAGAATCATTTGCATTCATGGCGTTCCAACCAATAAAACATTAATTCCAATCAACCGCGACAAATTAAGCTGACTGACCTTCCAAAAAAAGTGTGTCCCAGATAAAGGGAGAGAGGGAAAAAAAGAACCATAAGCATCCGAAGGACACGTAGCAAAGTGTTACATAATCAATATTAAAGGCCAAATTGAAAGCCATTATCCTTGTAATCCTATGACCACAGCAGCAAAACATAGGCACACCTGAATATTTTTTTTCTCTTTTTTTTACGACCAGCTATTATTCGTCCCTATCACATTACCTTTTGTTGCCCCACAGCTAGCCACCCACGAAACTAATTCCCGAATAGAGGACAACGACAACGATGAGTACGACGACTATACGCATCGGCCAACTGAAAAAAAGGATCTGTCAATTTATGCGATTATATGTGGACATGATAAATGTTATGTCCAATATGTCCCTCGTGTTTTTCCGTTTGTCCTTAACTCTAGTATTATACAATGACAATGTCGTTTTCAACCATAGAAACAAAACATCATCCCGGAAGCTCGGTCTGCATGATAACGAGTCTCCATTTTTTGTGAAGGGGGCTCTGTGCGAAGCAGGGATGGGGGTTGTTTGGACAATAGCCAAGGAATGTTAACAATATTCATTTAAAGTGATTGTAGTAGGTACATTTTCTTCGTGACATTTATAAAACATTGTGACACAAACACACAACAGCTGCTGCTATGTCGCTGTTTCTTCTGTTTAGGTACATACTCTGTCTGTCATGGCCAGCGCAAGCAGTAGAAACTGTCAAAATGCATTTGTTGTGTTCGTCGTTAAGGATTTCATGTTATCGCTCGGATTTAAGGACATACAAAGAGGTTGTTACTTTGTTTTCAATCAGATATAAAATTTGTACAACTTTTTTTACAAGGAAAGTTGAAGTAAGGCTACACTGATTTAAGGACGCGATTATATCAAAACAGGATTACTTGTATTGAAATGATGACAAAAAAAAGAAATGTTTGCTCATTTTGGTTGAGTATTTTATGGGTGGATGGTTTTGCAGCTGAGGTCTACTATTGGCTTCCTTAAGACACTAATGGCTGGAAGGTTTAGGTCATTCTTTTGGCTTAGTTTCTCTAACAAGTGACTCTCCGAACGTTAAATATGGTTCGTTCTTCGTTATGGTTCGTTAATATCACAATGTTCGGGTTAGAGCATAGGTCTGTTTCGCACTGGAATGTTTTTCAATAGGACGTCCCAACTCACAATGGTCATCAACGGGGTAGAGCCTACCCAGGATGCGTTATAGACACAGAACATAACATAAGTACGGAGATGAAACACAGAATCACAGCTTTGTGCTAAGAAGTCAAGCTATTATAAAACCCTCTGTGGCAAAAAGACAATTTTTTTTAAGAACCTTAACATTTAGTCTTAGTCTAGTTCTGCGATACGGCGGCGGCGGCGCTGAAGCATGAACTTTATCTAAAGTGGATGAGGAGATCCTTGATTGTTTCAATAGAAAAATGCTCCAAAATATCCCTGACCTCATCAAAGAAGACGATGTGTATAGAAGAATAATCAAAAGCACACTGTATGAGATGTACCGTGACATGGGCATAGCTAGATGACTGATTACGCATTGGAACACTGTGATAGCTGGGACATGTAGAGTGGATGAGCTTCAACACTCCGGCTTGATTTGTTTTCGAAAGCACATTGAAGGGACGTCATAGAAGAGGAACACAACGTCATACGCGACAGCATCAAGTGAAAGAAGACTCTAACTGACTTACAAGGCAGAACTGCAGAGAGCTCAGTTGGGATCGAAAAATTTTGGTCGAAACCCATGTTCACCCCGAACTGTAATGTCCACCTTATTGGAAATACCAATATTTTCTCATCGTGAGTGTCTTTTTAGGTTGTGCTACACAACCTTATTCAAGTTATTTGATTTGATCAATCGATGAGAAAAAAAGCTTATCGTGTAGTTCGTGTTAGTTCGTGTAACACGAGTTCATGGAGTCATTTAAGAGATTAAGCTTTGCATTAACTCCGTGGCATTAGTGTCACTGTTTCTTGCTAATCAAAGTTTATCAAATCGAAGAAGCTTTCATTTGCTGCTAACGCAGTCACTTTACTCATTTGTATGTTAATTTTATTTTTGTTGCGACCAACGCCCCATTTATAAGCACTCAACGAGTTCAAAACCAGTTAAGCATACTTTACTTAGAGACAAAAAAACTAAATTAAAACCGTCCTTAAGGATGAAATACTGTTTTACAGGACGACTTTTAGATAAGACCTTGAAAAGTTGAGATCGAAATGAGAAGGAAAAGAACTACTCTTACTCAGCGTGCGGGTTGGAAGCTTGCTGAGACTATAGGACGTACGATGAGTAGGAAAGAAAAGGTGATAGGGTCTCATGTTTCGAGGATTAGTGTTGAGATAAGGTCTAAAATGGATGAGCAGACTGTGTCACCAGTAAGAAGCCGGTTAACTAGAACTTTTGATCCTTGAGATATAAACCGCTTTATATGTAGCCCGCACCTGCATTCCAAGGAGAAGACGACATAGATGGGTTCGGTATCAAGAGGGCTTGAGGAATAGTTTGGACCATCTCTTGATAAAAACGAGGGAAGAATAAGCTCTTGATATTACCTTTACTTATTTATTTAAGGTGGCGCTACAGTTCGGGTCGGACTAGGGCCTCAAACAACATGCTTCTCCAGCCAACTCGGTCCCTAGCTAGCTACCTTCAGTTTTGCACGCCAAGTCGGTTGTGGTCCTCTCCTACTTGCGTGTGCCACCTGAGTCGCGGTCTTCCTCTACTGCGCCGTCCTTCGGAATTGGATTAGAAGACTTTCCGGGCCGAAGCGTTCGTGTCCATTCGCTCTACATGACCCAGCCATCTGAGCCGCTGGACCTTGACTCGTTTGACAAGGACAGTGTCACTGTACAGCCCGTACAGTTCGTCGTTAAATCTTCTTCTCCACTCTCCATATATGCAGACGGGACCAAAAATCACCCGAAGAATTTTTCTCTCGAAGCATCCTAAAGCGTTCTCGTCTACCTTTGACGAGGTCCATGCCTCTGCGCCATATATAAGAACCGGGATGATAAGTGTCTTATACAGGGACACTTTAGTTGCTCGAGAGAGGACTTTACTACTCAATTTCTTTCTTAGTCCGAAGAAACAGCGATTGGCAAGAGTTATTCTTCGTTTGATTTCAGCGCTGGTGTCGCTGGCTGAATTAATAGCGGCACCAAGGTCGACAAAGTCCTTAACTACCTCAAAGTTATATTGTTGGGTGTCCTTTCTTGATGACAGCATATACTTGGTCTTGCCCTCATTTACCACCAAACCCATCTTCTTCGCTTCCGTCTCAATGCTCATAAACGCGCCATTGACATCACGCTGCGTTCTTCTAATTATGTCAATATCATCGGCATATCCGATTAATTGGACGGATCTTTGAAAGATTGTGTTGACGTGGGAGTTTTGCACTATTCAAGAACGATGTTGAAGAAGTTGCATGACAGTGTATCACCTTGCCTGAAACCTTTTTTGACATCGAATATAACAGTGAGATCTTTTCCGACCCTGATGAAGCAGCATGCGTTCTCCATCGTCATCCTACACAATCGGAAAAGTATGGTAGTGATGCAAAAACTAGACATGGCTCTATATAACTCCTCTCTATACATAGATGGTGTCGATTGGAAGCTCCTGGGTTTTTTCCAAGATCTGCCGTAGTGTGAAGAATTGGACTTCCCTGGTCTAAAGCCGCACTGATAAGGACCTATCAGGTTGCTGACGAATGGCTTCAGACGCTCACACAATACGGCAGAGAGGATCTTGTATGCGATGTTAAAAAGACTGATACCTCTGATATTACCTTTACCTCATAAAAAGGTGTACGAAAATTCAATTTAGTCACAGAGAACACCCAAAGAACAAATAAGCGGCACACGATTAATGGGAAGATTCTGGAGATGAAAAGATCTAAGAGGAGGTTTTTACTTTTTCGAGACAAAGTTATTACCTCGCATTTGCCAATGTTAGGTTCAAGAAAATTTTTACTGAAGTAAGTGACAAACACATTAAAATTTTTCCTCCGATTAGAGTAGATAACTTTGAAAAATGTTGCTCCATCAGCATAGAAGGAGGCAGAAGAATTTTGGATGATCCTCTCAACATCATTTATGGCAAGAATGAAAGAGAATGGTCCAAGATAGCTACCTTGGGGTACATGGTACATCGGAGGTTGCCACTAAAGGAACTGAAAAAGCAAAACAGAAACGGACTCTATGTCGGTGTTTGTCAAGATATGAAGAGGTCCATTAAAGTGAAATAGAACTGACGCCGAGGAATAAGGACAGCTTAAAGATGATTGGAGAGATTTTGTCGAAAACCCTGCTGAAATCCATGACAAAGAAGTCTGCTAAGTCTCCTTTTGCCATCGCAAAGAGTAAGGAGGAAAAAAAACTCAACTTGATTAGTGGTTGTAGACCTTCCTTTGCAAATCCATACTGCTTGGTGGATATCATATATATTTGATCTGGAAAGAAAGTATTTCATTTGCAACGCTTCCGAGGGATATAAAAAAAAAACTAAGAAACACGATGCATTTTTCCTCCTCAAATGGATCGGGTAGGTTCGTGTTGGGTGCATACAGCTCCGCTCCACCTAAGTAATGTTATGATTTTGCTTTACATAACTCGACCACTAACCAAGTTCTAGTTGCCTACGATGATGATGCAATAAATACCAAAACACCCCCTCAATCGGTCCAAAAAGAGGAAAACGCAATATGAATGCTTGTGCAACTCAGTTTTTCCCTTAAACAGAGGACATTAATGGCAGGATAGGACTAAAGTTCCTGTGATTGCATAGGGAAGCATTTAATGAGTAGGTACAAAGCACCCACCTATTCCAACCATTCTCCGATAATGACAGCCTTGTGTACTGCACAAGGACGTATGGGGTTATTGTAACTACATCGCTTTACCTCAATTACCTTGCATTGCAATTTCAAAGAGTGTTATTATTGTTGTTAAAGTTTATAATTGGTTCAGTGGCACACCGCCACACCGTTCAATATTATTATGCCACATCCATGACCTTAACACTGCTCTTCGGGCTGTAGTTTTATTTTTACTCATTCAATGAATCAATAACAGTCGTGTGTTCGTTTTTGCTTCGTTGTTGGTTGTGTCTTCTGAGTGTTTTTGTTTTGCATTGGGCTCGGCTTAATCAACCACTCACCTACTTACATACATAAAACGAATCTCAATGAACTTGAACAGAACTGATACATTGCACTGTGGTACATCGTTCAAGGACATTCATCTTAAGAGAGGGAAACATACATCTTAAGAGAGGGAAAAAAAGCAAACCTCTCCAGGTAACGAATGGGTGTTCGCTTTTTTCTGATTTAACAGCACCAACATATTTTATAACAACAGCCACCAACATCATCTTTCAAGTAGAATGAAAAAAGAATTCGTTACAAAGATTCGGTTTTTTCTCATTGCGTTAAAATGGGAGTGGAGCATTTTATCTTTGGTGCGGGGGTCGATTGTCGATATTAATTTACCTTGGTGTTACCAAAGAAAGATACAAAATAATGTATGTTGTATCTACATTGTACACTCGTGTGTGTATGAGTGTATTCAGCTGAAAGCACAATTACCTGACAGGTGTCTGCCTCTGCCTGCCGGATGAACGAAGAAAAATCACAGAAAAAAAATAATTAAAAGAGAACAACAATTGAGATAAATTGCATCATTGAAGCTGGCAATGCTGAAGTGGCAGGTGGGAGATATATTTCTCTCGGGGCGGCTCGTTTCAACAGATTCAAATTGATTTACATTCATTAAGCTTATATTCCGAACAGAAAGCCAAACAAAAGAAGAGATTTGGCAGTTTTTATTTTGGGTTTAATAAGTGGGGGAGTTCTGATCCTTTCAAGATCACGATGCTTGTAACGCTGAAAAGGAAGAAGAAGATGGTCTACTGTTTGAAATGGGCTATGTAAAGTCATTTATGATTCATACCAAAGTTTTTATCGAAGAAGAAAAACGTACATAGGTAGAGTTCCAAGCAAGACTTTGATATTGAATATTCACACCAAAAGGGCCATAAACCTGGACTTGGCGAAAATTCTCAAAGCTTGACAAGTTCTTCCTTTCATTTTTCTTAATTCAAATTTTTTAAATCAACGAAATGATCTCTAGTCGTTTTCAATAAGACCCAGAGCCAAAAGAGTGGTTGTTGTACAGAATTGATGCAATTGCGGTGATCGGACGAGAACCGATTAGCTTCGAGTGGTATGGTCGTTGGCAATTGAGGCAATTTTGTTGGCTGAATTCGTTCATTCAAAACAGCTGATATAACAAATGTTTTTCTATCACTTCAGGTACATGCAGCAACATGCAGAATAAAGAAGAAGAGTACATATAAGAATAGCTCAAAAGTGGTCTCAAAGTAAAGCAAAAAGCTGCAAACATCTGGTCTGAATATGGCTACACGTGTTTAAACGAATCTCTTTTTGGAGGCAGTGTGAACGGTTTATAAGAAAGACATGCTTTCGTCAAAGGAGTTTCTGTAGGCCCATGCCCGTTCTTAAGAAGGGATGTATTGGAAGGGTATAAGTGTTCTTAGTTCAAACCACTATGATGCTCTGATTCATTCCGTGGCTTCTTCGTAGTCGGAACATTTCACAAACTAGTGATTGAAGGTGTTGACAAGGAAACGAACAAAAAAACAACACTCAGACGCTCTGCGAGTAGTGACCGACTGCCCGACGAACTTCAATGGTTTACCAAAGCTAAATTGGAAATGTCACAGTAGATTTATTTGACTTACAGAATCAACGGTGGACTTCAGCAGTCAAAAAACAGAAACTCCTGAACTAGCTTCTCAGAAAAGTCTGGTTGAAAGGTCTTTCAGGGTCTTTCAATACTAGGGTCGGGTATTGAAATGGAGATGATGGAGGATTAGCTCCTGCCACGCCACCAGCAATCCGCCCTTAAGTCCAAGAGGATATCTAAAAGATCTGGCCCTTTAGGTTGAGGGTTGTGTGTTGAGTTTACCGCTCAACCACGTAAAAATTAGAAAGTGCCGAAACAAGTAACAGCCTCGGATAGAGTCACAGGCGGATCTGAGGATGTAGGTACTACTTAATGGCCATGAAGGCACTCATTCCGCTGTCGGACAGATTGTCCCATTCAGCTTAGACGATGATCAAGAATACCGTCCGCCCGACCTAGAGGAAGATAAGCTTGCCATATGCAAACTTAAATCAAATAAGACTTCGGTGGCTTTGATGCCGAACTTTACAAAGCAGCAGGAGACCAGTTGGAAAGGAGCGTGCATCAGCTGATCTGCACGATATGGATGTGTAATGTGCGCTTAGTTCGCTAGGGTGATTTTTTAGCTGGTTTGGTTTTGGCAACACTGGTTTTGACAGCTGACGTGAGTTTAGTACCTTGTGTCACTGTCAAACAGCTTCAGTTTGTTTGCAATTTAACCATGGATCGTCTTACAAATGAACAACGCTTGCAAATTATTGAATTTTACTATCAAAATTCGTGCTCGGTTCGAAATGTTCATCGGGCGCTGCTTCCATTTTATGGTCGGCATTCTCGACCTTCTGAGCAGTCTATTCGGAAGATTGTGACCAAATTTCGCACCAAATTTACTTTGTTGGACATTAAACCACCAACACGTTTACGTACTGTGCGTAGTGAAGAAAATATTGCGGCCGTATAAGCTAGTGAGACAGAAGACCGCGAAATGTCGATTCGGCGCCGTTCTCAGCAGTTAGGCCTTTGTTACAGCACTACGTGGAAAATTTTGGGGAAGGATTTGGGCGTAAAGCCTTTTAAGATACAGCTGGTGCAAGAACTAAAGCCAGCCGACCTACCACAACGCCGAATTTTCGGTGAATGGGCTCTTGGAAAGCTGGGCGAGGATCCTCTTTTTTATCGAAAAATTGTGTTCAGCGATGAGGCTCATTTTTGGTTGAATGGGTACGTAAATAAGCAAAATTGCCGCATTTGGAGTGAAGATCAGCCAGAAGCATTGCAACAGCTACCAATGCATCCCAAAAAAGTCACTGTTTGGTGCGGTTTATGGGCCGGCGGCATTATTGGGCCATATTTCTTCAAAGATGATGCGAATCGCAGCGTTACTGTCAATGGTGAACGCTACCGAGCGATGATAACAAACTTTTTTTTGCCCGAAGTGGAAGTTCTTGACTTGCATGATATGAGGTTTCAACAAGACGGTGCCACATGCCACACAGCACGCGAAACAATGGTGCAATTGCGAGGCGAGTTTGGTGAACAGTTAATTTCACGTTTCGGGCCGGTCAATTGGCCGCCTAGATCGTGCGATTTGACACCATTAGACTATTTTTTGTGAGGGTATGTCAAGGCTAATGTCTATAGGGACAAGCCCGCTTCGATTGACGCACTGGAAGCCAACATCCATGCATTCATTCGTGAGATACCGGCCGATATGTGTGAAAGAGCATGCCAAAATTGGACTGAGCGGATGGGCTACCTGAGACGCAGCCGCGGTCAACATTTGCATGAATCTTAAAAAATCACCCGTAAGCTTTGAAGTTATTTCCAAAAATAAAAGTTTTTTAAAAAAATTTATAAAAAATTCCAATAGGTACGAAATTTTTTAAATATTCATATGCAGTCTTTCTAAAACAGTTTACGACTTATTAAATCCAAAATTTCGTCGTGATCGTGTGAGCCATTAACGAGGATTTCGGTTTTGAAAAAAACGGTACCATGGGGGGTACCGTTTTTAGGCTTTTTCGAAATTTTTTTTTACATCATAAGAAAGACAATTCAAAATTAACTCTTCACACAAAATTGCATTGAAACCGTTTTCGAGAAAGATAAGTATTATCATATCGGTTGTAAGGCAGGTATTTCAAGACCTAGAGACTCAATTCCGGAAACCCGTCTGTAGGCTGTTCCAGAGACCCAAACTGCAAATTTTGAAGAAAATCGGTCCAATAGTTCTGACAGACAGACAGAATTTCAGGACCCACTTTTTTCGTATTCTCTATCCTCGTTATGTCATATTTAATTGTCATCTCAAAATTTCTTTTTCTGCACGATTACAAGACTTGCCTTATAGTACCTATAATCGCAAGTAAAAACCCCTCTGCAAGCTATCCGCGCCATGATGGTTAGCATGTCTGCCTGCTAACCCAGAGGTTAGTGGTTCGAATGCCTGCGGCGAAAATTTGTTTCCATGGGTATCGCCTTTCACGAGAAATTGTCAAGTCTTCCGATACTGAATTCGTTGCCAAGAAAAGCAAGCCATTTGAAACCGGCAGAAAATGTAGAGGGGACCTCTATTCCCCCAAGAAATGGGCTAGATCCTGAGGCTCCTCGCTCTAACACCTTTTTTATTTAATATTTTTTAAGCTGCCCAATAGACCATAACTGCAAATTTATCAAGCGTTTTAGTTGGTGGATTCAGAAATGGACCAACAGACAAATAGACAGGCAAAATCGCAAGGCCCACTTTTCATATTCCCCCACATCGTAATGTCATGTTTTATTTTTTATCCAAAAACAAATTTCTGCACCATTCCAAAACTTGTTCAAAAAAATTAGTTCCTCTAATGGCTTGGCTGAGCTAGCCAAATGAAGATGTGACCAAAAAATAAAATCTTCGTTGTCAAACAGAGACACACAAGCTTGCCAACTACACTAAATTAAGAAGCGGATGCGTTCAAAAACTTCAATTTGAGTCAATGAGTCAAAATTGTTTTTGATATTGTAATACTTTTTAATAATGCCTACTCGATATTTAATTTCAAAGTATCGATACTAAAAGAATTTGGTATCGTAGAAAAGTATAAAGTATGTTCTTATTTTTACTCGAATCGTTTCATTTCTAGGACCGCCTATGGTATAATATTCAGAAACTACATTTTCCTTCATAAATTTTTCCTATTAACAAATTACTCTCTTTTACAAACTGTTTTTTTTTCGTGTTAAATATTTTAATACTGCATATTAACTTTACCAAAAAAACACGACCTAAATCTGTTTGTAAAATAGGTATAATAATGAAAAATGAAAAGGTATTTTTACTATCGCAATGAAATGTTAATTTGTTTTCTTTGGAATTATGAAAAAATTACAAAATTACTTCATCAGTTGCATTAAGTTCATGTGGAATTAGGACACTGTTTCAAATTTTGATAAAAAATTAAATTTTATTTTGAAAAAAGACAAAAAATAAAATAAACTTACCAAATTTTGATCAATTATTTTAATTGCGAATATAAGGGAATGAATTTAAAAAAAATTTTCGTTAAATTCAAAAAAGACTACTGGTGCAACTTTATAAACTTGAACTCTACGAAGTGTGTGTGAATTATAAATTGGAATAAAAATACTACAACTTTGATCATAAGAAGAACTTTGATTTTAAAAGTACGTTGAAGTAAAAACTAATGTGAATAACAACATATTTTAAATTACAACAAAAATACTTATGAAAATAACAAACTAATCAAAAATTAACAAAAACACAAACGAATTAAATTAAATAAAAAAACGAACAACGAAAAAAAAACAACATCATGAATGAACAGAGTTGACTTACTGCCATGAAAAACTGCCGGTGATGCCATCTTTCAAACGATCGCGCAGCGATCGTTGTCTGCTTGGTCCCGTTCCACTTAACGGTGGTAAAATTGGATTCTCTCCACTATCATCTGATATGTTTGTAGCTGAGCTAGATATGGGGGTGAAGTTGGGCTGTGCAGCCGATGGTATGTCGTTATTGCTGCCTATACTGGCAGTGCTACCACTTCCTGTACTAGCAACACTCTCCATCAGAGGTGCTTGTTGTCTATGTTGATGTCGTTTAGGTGATGATGATGACGATGATGTTGGTCGAGTTATTCTAGCACTGTGTCGAGGTGAATTTTCACGTGACATTTTAACTTTGTTTTAATAACTTGTTGATATGTTTTTACTAATTCTTAAGTTTAAATTGATTTTAAAAAGAATTTTGGATAAAGAAAATTGAAATGCAAACAAGACAAGTGTTTGGTTATTTTATTTATCTTTTTTTTTGTTTTTTGATTACGAAACTCAGTTGTAAACGTCATTCATATGCAAATAAAGTTTTGGTTTGTTTTTTTTTTTATTTGACGACAGTGCACTTGAAAGAGGAAATATATTTTTTATTTTTTTATTTAACAACAAAGAAAGTTTTGCATAAAAAAACAGAAGAAGATAAGAAACAGATTCAAAAGTCAGACTTAAAGACAGAAAGAGATAGAGGTATATTTTCACAACAACAAAAGCATTATTCGTTCGTTAGATGGCGCCACATTTTTTTCATTTTTTTATATATATATAGAGCTCAAAAATAGTGTTGTATATTTTTGTTTTGGATGCAATATTAGAAAAAGAAAACAGGCCAATAGATTCAAAACAAAAAAAAAGTCAAACTGGTTAGCGGATAATAAAAAAATTATGAATTTTTACCTTAGAAGTGCGCAAACGCAAACAACTCAAATACAAACTCAGGTGCAGTTTTGTAAAACAGAAAAAAAGGGGAAATCAAAAAGAATTAGAGTGGGAAAAAAACTTTCAGTGTCGAAATTTTCAAATTCAAAAAGTCAAATTGGGAAAGAAAATTGAAAATAATTAGCAGTTAAAAACTAAATACC
The DNA here is from genome assembly GCA_914767635.1 of Melanostoma mellinum. NCBI lineage: Eukaryota > Metazoa > Arthropoda > Insecta > Diptera > Syrphidae > Melanostoma > Melanostoma mellinum. The sequence continues at coordinate 167,379,767 of OU612060.1, read as the reverse complement.
ATTTAAAGAAGCTTCAGAGCGTAAGATTATGGTACACACGCACGCAAGTTTTGATGTAAGAAAGTATTTTGTTTTTTTACAACGTTTTTTGGAAATATTCTATGTAGGAATGTATAAGGTTATAAATGATATGTAGCTAAAGATGTATCTAGAGTTTAAATATGTATGGAGCTAGTGATTTAGCTTGAGCATCTATATCATCGCATTATATAAAAATACTTTAATAAAATATTTTTAGCTTATGCTTTAGGTATGCCATAGGGTAGAATCATAGTGAAGAAGTGCCACAAACCTGCAACGAGAAAATAATAAAAAAAGGGTTAGTCAAGAGGTTCAATTAAGGTAAGTGTCAACTATGAAAGGAATGTAAGATTATTTTACTTAAGATTTAATTGATTATTTGATTTTCTTTTCTTGAAGATAAGTAAATAAAATGGAATCCATCTATCTATCTATCTATCTGTATATATAAAAATGAATTGCTATTCGTTAGTCTGGCTAAAACTCGAGAACGGCTGAACGGATTTATCTTATCTTGGTCTTGAAATCAGGTGGAGGTCTAGGGAAGGTTCAAAAGGTAGAAAAATTGGAATATAGTAAAAGTAACATTTTCTTTATTCTTAATCGTAGTGAATAAGAAATTAAATTCTAACAATACTTCTGTTTTTTTTAATCGTTTTTGATTGCAAAAAATTAAAATCATAAATAACAAATAACAAGATTATTGGATTGTTTGTTTTTAAAAATTCTTTTAATTTTTCAACTGGTGAGAATAAAGATTAAAATTTTTTTAATTTACTGCCCCTGAGTACCATAGACTATATTTCATGTCCAAATTCCCACAGGAACCGGGATCGGGAATTCAATGTACGTGTGTTCCTAATAAATAGTCAATTTAACAAATTAAATTTCTAAACGCAATCATAATATTTGAGATTTGACAACCAATCTTTGTGAGTGAAGATTAGCGCTACGTGTGAGTTACATACAATGAACCCATCGGAAAAAGTGATTACTTTAATCAGGAAGTTGCGTCTAATAAATACATCCCACATTCGTGGTAATGAAAACTTAAGCCGCACTTCCTTTAGTACGTATATGCTTATTTGGCAATTAGATATAAGTATTGTACATATTGTAGTGTTAAGAAGAATGAAATATTAAAGTGCAGTTGTTGTTTGTACACGAAAGTGATCGGTCGTTTTAATTGTGAAACCATAATTCTAACTTGCGCGAGAACTTTCTTTACTTTTGTGATTCTTTGTAATAGTGACATTCCAGGTAATTCGCTTTTCCAATAACTTTTTTGTTGATATTCTGTTATAGTGAAAATTTACTACTAATTTAGCCCAGTAGAAAACAACCTGACTTAGGTCTACGCAGTCAATCAAATATGTAAAGAGCTACCAAACGTGCTAACCGCACTGATTAACAGAGAGAGACAGAGCAAGAATTAGAGGAACCGGAAAAGCCTTCTTAATTTCATTGCTATTGGTGAGGATCAGATCGTGAAATGATGTCGCTCTAGGCCTTGGCCTCATCTGGAATAGCTGCGACTCTGCTTGAAGGTGGAAGAACTGCGCATTGCCTTAAAATTACCATTAAAAAGATCCTACAGGTATGCAAATTGATTGTTTGGGATGAATGCACAATGGCCCATAAAAGGACACTGGAAGCACTGGACAGAACGTTGAAAGATCTTTGTGACAACCAAAATTTATATCATCTACAGAAATTATGAAATTTCATTACAGATTACATAATGTAAGAATATATAACATGGATCTTTAAAATAATATTTTTGGTGGGGCCATGATTGCGTTGTCAGGTGATTTTCGTCAGACTCTTCCAGTTATTCCCCAATCAACTGTTGCTGATGAACTAAATGCTTGCCTAAAATCATCGAATTTGTGGCGGTACGTAAGAATTTACAATTTACAACTATCATGCGAGTATTTCTGCAACATGATGAAACTGCAAATGTGTTTGCTAAGCAGTTGATAGTCATTGGGAATAATAAAGTTGCAGTGGACACCTCGACCAGGTTCATCACATTACCCACAGATTGCTGTCACATCACAGATTCAAAAGAGAAGCTTATTCATCGTGTTTTCGCAAAAGTTCAATAACCATAATTGGCTGGGTGAACGAGCAGTATTGGCGGCGAAAAATAAAGACGTCGAGGATCTCAATGCGACCATTCAGAATTTACTTCCAGGACAGTTGGTTTCCTTCAAATCAGTCGACACCGTTATGAACCAGGATGACATAGTCAACTTTTCCATATAGTTTGAAAACTCACTGGAATTGCCTGGATTACCACCTCACAATTTGCAGTTAAAAGTAGGATCAGTTGTTATCATTCTGCGTAACATCTGCGTAGCATTAATCTACCTGGAATATGCAATATAAAAAGACTGGCTGTGAAAAAGCTGATGAATAACGTCATTAAAGCAACAGTTTCCAGTTTCCAGTACGTCAACATGATGTGCCGAAAATAATAATAATATTTCATGCTTCATTACAAAAATGCTCTTTTATTAAATAAGAATACGTTTTGTTTGTTTAAAAATTAATTTATACAAAAGTCTTGGCCTTTTATTTATCGGAACACAAAAAACACATTTTCTATACATTTTCTTAAGTGTATACCATTGACTCTGGTGTATACGTACTATTTTTTTTTTTTAAGTTTTATTCTGATAATAAATTGTAACGTATTGAGAAAAATTGTAGTTTCTGATTGTTAATGAATTAATTTCGTCTGTGAGTCTATCAATTCAAATTCATTGAATTTATCCCTCTGTGACATAGACTTATATTTCAATCACATATTTTCACGTGAACGGAAACTTAGAAACTACCGGACAAGATTTCAAAAATTCTTTTATCACTGGGATGCCAAATAATCCCGGCTCACGCTTCAATATTTCTGCATGAAAAAATTACCCTATACAGTGGTGGTCCAGTATAACGAATGCCGATATAACGAATGATCGATATTATATTACTTTTTTCAAGTCCATTATACGTATTCTATATAACGAATAAACAACGAATTTCAGAAAATAAGCAGAACAAAATGACATTGAAAGCTTTAAAGTCTTAGTTCTAAGAAGTTTACGGGAAGAGGCATTCAACAATAACATTCAACGCCCTAAAAATCAAATGCATATTAACGATTTTTTTCTTATATTTGAGTACAAATATTTGAATGCACTATTTGTGTACATAATTTGGAAAAAAAACTTATAAGTCTATTCCTTAAATGTTTCGTTATATGTAAATGAAGTTAAATATTTTTTTTATTCTATTAAGTGAAGTATTTATTTATTTATTTTATGAAGTATGAAAGAGTAAATTAAAAATACAATTGTACGTTCTATTTATCTATGGATTTGTATGACAAAAAGGTTTCGATACAACGTATTTTCGATATAACGAATTGACTCTTGACATTATATCGTTCGTCATACTGGACCACCACTGTATTGTCGAAAATATGCTCAATACAGTACAAAAGGTCCGAATAAATTTACTTAATTTATATTTAAGAAAAAAAACTAGCAAAAAGCCTTTTTTTCTTACTTTGAAACCCTAGCCCCCCCCCCCCCCCCCCCCCCTTAACTTCTTAAAAAATAAATATTTTCGTTCTGTATTTGCAGTTTTTTATATAGATTTGCTTATGCATATATTCATAATAAATTAGGTAAGACACATGCGCAAAAAGGGTGTCGTACAGAATCTCCAAAAAAAAAATCCCCATCGATCAAAATCCCCAAAAATTTTTATCCACCTAGCTAATATCCCCATTGAGATAATGCACATTGATGAAATCCACACCTAAACAATCTTTTTCGCCAAAATCCCCACGAAATCTACAAATCCCCAGTGTCCGTGATGTACATCTAAATTATGTGCATTTATTTTTCCGAAAAATCTAATAAAATTATCTTTTTGTGCAGTGTTCTGTCTTAGTTATAAAAAACTTAATATTTTTTCATTATAAAACATTAAGAATGAAGAGAAACTTTTTTTTGAAATTTTTCTTCTCGTTTCATTTCAAACTTTGAAAGGGACTTAATTTTGTTCGCATTATTGTGTTACATTACAATGTAACATATTACGTTTTTGAATATTTTTTATTAACTAACAAATTTTGAAAATGTATTTTCATTTCAATAAACGTAACAAATTTTATAAAGAATTTTATGTTTACTCTTTGTATAACATTTTCCTGCAAAGATCCTCAAAACAAATATGTTCAAGTAGTGAATCATGCGATCAAATCGCGCGCGCGATTTTATCGCATGATTCACTACTTGAACATATTTGTTTTGGGGATATTGGGCTTGTAGATTCTCTCTTTGGGGATTTTGGGAGTTGGGGATTTTCGTTTGGGGATTTTGCGTTTGGGGATTTTCGTTTGGGGCTTTTGTTTTGGGGCAAACGTTACCAACCCGAACAAAAATGCTGTTGACCAAAGGCATTTTTGCGTTTCTTCTAGTAGTGAGCTGTTATACTTATACAGCAGAAATTGCTATCTGACGTCCAAATGTCTGATGTCAAAGCTTTATAAAGTCGACGTTTTTAAGTTTCTGCTTTAAAGGCTTTGACTCACAAACATAATTCTCTTCAAGCATTTCCGCAATTTTTTTTCTACATGGAATGATATATTTAGGATTAAGCACATTCGAATACTTTGTAAGCCCTTGGTTTTCAACAATTTGAAGCTGTTGAAAATCAAGTAGAGCATTATCCCCGACTTTTTGACAGATTTTTTAAGGAACTAACAATCGAGTTTGCTTTAATTTTTTAACGCGAGCAGGGGATTCTTTTTGATTGAATAATTGTATAATCGCAATATAAGCTACTGCTTGGCTTATTGAAGGTTGATCAAGATCATTTGCTCTTTGGCTATTGGTACTACTGTCAACAATGTCAACATCAATATTTACACACTTTTCTCCACCAATTTCCAGGGACTCCACTGCGTGTTTCTTTTTTATGTGTACATTCAATGTACTCGTATTGAATGAATACTTATAAATACTAGAATATTTTCTACATCTTACCTTACCTTCTTCCTCTTTATTAATAATTTCCCACACCAGAGATCTTTTCTTTTCTTTTTTCTTTTCTTTTTATTTTAAGAAAACTCAATTACTGAATAACTCACAACTCACTCACAAGTCAAAACAGTCATTAAAAACGTAACAAAAATAAGTACATAATAAGAAAACCGAGAAGAGACTAGACCAACACAGAAAAAAAGAAAAACTCGAGTGAACTCGAGTTGCTAACCCGAGTTAACTCCAAACTTTAAAGCCTTAGAAATTTCCACTAAGGTAAAAAAAACTTGAGACGATATCTTTATTTCTTAAAGAGATATGATTTTTGCAACCAAAAAAGTCTATTCGGGCCACTGTGGCGGCGTTAGTCAAATGAAGAATGAGGTCGTCAAAGCTTTAGTATGGATAGTGCTGAAGATTACGTCTTTTTAAATGACTCGGGAAATTATCATGAGATGTAAGTTTCAAAAAAATAAATCGCTCAACAAAGGGGTAGCAACGGGGCGAAGTGCATTTCTCGCATCCATACCTTGGGAGGGAATGGAAGGGGCCTACAGCAATTTTCAAGGCATGGAAATATTCGACCCAAGATATTGCCAATTCCTCGTGAAAGAAGACATTTTTTCCTTTTATGTTTGTGGGATTTTAGCCTTGAATTTCCTACGTAACATGCAGACACACTAACTACTAAGCCATCAACACGATGCTAGTATAAATATCACATGGCAAAAAATTTGGTGAAAAGAGCAATAGCGTATATTTACTAGAAAACTTATTCCATCAAATAACTGGTACAGGACAGGCACCATGTTTTACTAAATGGTCCCTTGAGTTGCCAGAATACAGAAAATGCTTTAACTGTTTTCAACTACACATGCTTGACCTAAGGAATCCTGCTACCTAGGATAATTTCAGGTGATTAACTTTATTCAAGAAGAGGGTGGTAAAAGAAAAAGTAAGATGTCGCAACAATGAGAGTTTGCAACTAACCGTTCGTTTCGTAGCTTACGATCGTTGCAACCAAGACTTTGCCATGTTGGATTGATTTTCAATGAGACGAATCTTAGAAATGTCGGACCAAACCTCGCAGAGTACCTCGACTTATAACTTTAACTTCCGATGCTTATAGCTCTTACGGAGTGGTTTCAAAGTCAACACGGAAAGACTTTTACAAAGAAATGCAATAGCAGCTTACTTGTGGGCCCAAAGTAATTTTTACGCAAGCCAAGCAATTAAAATGCTTTTCTTTCCCACCTAAACAGAGGCACAGCACCACAACCGATAGCATCCTAGGACACTGTTTTCCTTTCTTTCTTTCAGATGCAATGTACACAAAAGTCTTTTGCAACTCACTCCAGTTCAATTAGAAACAGTCATTTAGTTTGAACTCCTCTATGTAGAACAAAAGTCTTTACCAAGCACCCTCCTACTCACACAGACAAAAAGGAGCATGGCTATTGATTCCCCAAAACAAATATCTTAACAGTGCAAAATTACGTGAAGGACAGCTCGAGATTGGACAAGGCGTAGTGCATTTCTATCGACCATTTTTTCAAGCAATATATGGACGTACTATTTTCTGCCACTTAATATCTGTGTGCGACGGCACTTTTCATAGGCGGATTACTTTCGGATGACCTGGCAATGGTGGGTACCGGCGAAAAAGCATTTTGGATGTTATGGGATATCAAGTCCCTATTCCTCGCACGTACTTGTTCGACACGTAAGCCATGGGTACCAGGCATAAGTTAAATAATCTCAGCACGTGATGGATAGTTAGTGAATTTAGAAGTACATTCCATAGCTATGATGTTAACCCTTACAAAAAGAGTTTTTGTGTTAAACTCCTACATTAAAAAAGTTCAGGGTCTAAAAAAAATTAAGACGATTCCTTCAAATCACATTACAAGCAATTACCACTGATTGCGTTGCCAAAAAGCCGCCGCATTCTGTGAACTTCATAGCACATGCATGTCCATGTCACTTTATCGTTGGCCGTCAAAAGCAAAACCCATCTGTAGCTTTGTTTCAAACTTACAATTAAGCTAATAATCGTCCATTTTAATTACCAACGACATTAACTATGCTGCCATCTGCCTCGGCTGCACTAATTTATTTATCATCTGATCAAGAAACAAAAAAGTAAGCAAATGAAAACAACGACACTAATGACTTAATTGTCGCCGCATTAGTGGCGCTCCATCAAACGAACATTCCAATCCGGATGTCTGCATGAAACGCGACCAAATCAAAATAACCCTCAGAAGCCGTACACAATTATTGTGATAGCGATAGGCATGCACGGCATAGAATTTTGCCTGTCCACGCAAATAGTGTACGATACAAAAAAAAGGCACACATTAGCTACAAATCGATTTACAACCCTTCCAGCTTCATTTTGCTACAAGGGCAGAGAATGTCCTAGATGAAGATATAGAATAAGGAGGCAAAAGCAATGGGTGGTGGATACGAGTAAAATGCATGCTCGCACACAATCCTCTAGCGTTGTGCAATCAGCGTGGTTAACCCGTATACTTCCGCCTCTACACTGTCAGTATGGGGGATGTTAACGTATACAGGACGGTTGTGGAAGGCTCAACTCATTGCATGCAGCAGTGCAACCTAAACCAGCAATCTAGTATGCCTCGCGCCGACACTTCACCGCCCACTGTCATCGGGATGACACGTGTGAACAGCATGAGAACGGCACAATTCATTGTTTACTCACAGGCAGGTTTCCGCTCTCTCATGATGGGTAATCCGTTCCGGGGTGGGTGATGGTGGTGGTGGTTGTTATGACATAAACCGTTGTAATTTTCTTTGCCACACACAAAGCTTAAGAGTATGTGATGTGTTTAGCATTTTGCTGCATTCTGGGTTGGTTATGTTCGTTATGCAATCACGTTTGAAGTGCATAACCCATGCTAACCTCGTTTTTTTCTTTTTTTTCTGTGCTTTTTTCGTTAGCCCAGTTAGCGAGTTTTGTTTGTAAGCGTTTTGTGTATTTTTAGCCTTGGGTTAAGGAAGGACGGTTTAAGTTATGCTAATTTTTAGTGTACGATGCTTTAAAGAAGATCCAATGGTCATGGTGTCTTTGGATCTAGGTTCCAGTTCTTTGAATGGCGATTCTGTGGTCAACTCAAACGGATTACGACGTTATTCATAAGTCAGCCACATATCAAGAGTAGGAAGTCAGAAAGTTTTTCTACTTCCGCTGAGAGTATTGAAAAAGTATAGTTCAAGGTTTTCTTCAAAAATGATTACTCGATGATGTTTTATTGACATAACGTTCGATTTTGTAGCTGCTCATCAATCCTATAATCACTTGCACTCAGCAATGCACTTTGACACCGAGCTTAAAAAAAAAAAAAATTAAATACTAAGCTAAATGCGCTCGGTACAAATAAACTTTAGTTTACTTTTTGCCGCTTCTGTTTCAATTCTCGCAAAAGCGAAAAGGACCTTTGACATCACGCTTCCTTCTTCCCATTACGTCAATATCGTCTGCGTAAGCGAGTAATTGTACAGACTTTTAAAAGATTGTTCCTCTGGTGTTAATTTTGGTACAATCTATTCAAGTATGATGTTGAAGAAATCGCATGACAGCTTGCCGCCTTGTCGAAACTCGAAACCCTTTTTAACAACAATGTTCTCGGTGTGTTTTCTACTGACCTTGACAGAGCATCGTGAGCTCTCCAAAGTCATCCTGCATAATCGTACGAGTTTTGCTGTGATGCAGAAACTAGATATGACTCTGTTAAGCTTGTCTCTGTAAATACTGTCACACGTGGCCTTGAAATCGATAACAAGATAGTGTTTATCGATGTTATATTCCCGGTTTTTTTTAGACAAGAGAAGATCTTATACGCGGTGTTAAGAAGGCTTTCCAAGCGTCGTTCCTTTTAATTTTGTACAGCAGGACAATGAAAACAAAGCTGATAAAAACCGGTTGGAATAGATCCAGGTGCTGTTGTTCGAGGTTCCTGTGAAGTAACTCGACTAGCTTACGTCACCATAACTATATGTGCTAGGGTCACACGAATTCTAGATAATATTGCTTCTTTTCTCATCTTTTCTAATCTTAAAGACCACTTAGTACTTATTGAATTGAGTCTCCAGATTATATACTCTTCGAGTTGTCAAGGCCTTAAAAATACTAAACTATACCTGCCAAGCTAAGGTTGTTTACTTTACACGTTAGAAGTCAAATATAAACACTGATGAACTTGACTATTTAATTTGTTTGGTTAACTTCTACATGAAAATTAACGATATTGTATGAAGTGCAAGCATATTTAGGAAAACAAAAGTAGTAATTAACTTACTTGTTTGGTATCTGCGCACACGCATCCCCTAAGTAAATATGAACAGCTGGCGCCTAAGCAAAATACTTCTATTTTGACAAAACGTTTGAATAGAAGTGGCGCTAGCTGATTTGGGCATTGGTGTCGATTGAATGTACAGTCAAACTTCTTTATAGCGAACCTTCAAGGGATCACAAAATTGCTTCGTTATAAAGAAGATTTATAAGAAATTCGTTATATAGAAAATTTATTTTTTGACACTGCAAGTATTCTTTTATATTAAATTAAATTATTATTATTTTATTTTTTAGTTAAAAGCATATCAATTTTTGAGTGAACATGAACAGTTTTGGTTTTTGTTTTATTATAAAAATCTTCCAATTTAGAGACATCAAAATATGCATTGAATTGAACATTACTTTATTCACATCAACGTATTTTATTTTTCTTAATTTTTTTGGCTTCTGTTTGAACTTGCTTCGGCAAACTTTAAAATTTTTCATGCTTATTTTGACATTCTATTCGATAGAAAGTTAGTCGAATTGGAAAGAAGTGCGAAGTTCGAGTGATTCGAATGTTTAACATGTACAATTTCGAATCATTCGAGTCTCAAAATGCACTTCTTTCGAATTCCACTAAACTTTCTATCGAATGAGTGTCAAAATAAGCATTCATTCTTTTTTCTTTTCTCTACTTTTGACTTTTTCGATAATCGCTAATTTCTCTGACAGCGAAATAGCCTTACGCTTCGACATTTTTGTGTAAGTGATTCGCGAACTTAAAATGTAAACTTAAACGATTCACCTGCCTATAAAAAAAACTTCTACAACACATGTACCGTTAGTTCCTTATAAAGAGAATTTCGTTGTAGGGAATTTCGTTATAAAGAACCTTATTATCATAGGATATTTTTCAAGGGGAAGGGAAACGAAATGAAATTCGCTATAGAGAGAATTATGTTATAAAGAAGTTCGTTATAAAGAAGTTTGACTGTAGCTTTTAGGTATGGCATGTGGACTTTGATGTCTTGAAATCAAAGGATGGTTGGTAGACATGTAGTTTGTTTCGGTAAACATCAATAATAATGCGTTTGAACTTTTGTATGTTGCTAAAAGGGAGAAGCTGGTCTAGTATTTTTAGAAAACCGAAGCTTTTTTGTCTTAAAAGGTGCTTTAGGGTCTTAAAAATAACATACCAAAGGATGGATGCCGGCAAAAATGTCTAAATCCCTAAACTTTCCATTCTGCATCACATCGCAGATTAAAGGCATATACGCATTCAATATGTTTTCTTAGTATTCAAAACTTTAAAAGCGTTTTTCTCGAAATAACTTTTTTGAACTGGCCGAAAACATAACTCGAGCAAATCTTCACCGATCTAAATGAAATTTTCACAGTACATTTTTGAAATACCTTTCTCCGGAGACGTACGTAGGTTTTTTTATATTGCATAGTTTTTTTTAATCAACAATTTTGTCGTTTTTTTATAGTGAACATTTTAATGTTTTGTTCAAACGTTAAGTCTCTTGCTGTTGTTATATAGAAACTAAAAATTTTAAGGATTTTGTTCCAGGACCAAAATTAAGGAGGTTACATCTTACATCTTCGGCCACAGACCCGTCTAAAAAATGAGGCGCCTCCGAAAAAATGCTGGACAGCCGTCATTTTGAATTTAATTGACACGAAAAAATTTGTATTTGTATTGTAAAACGAAAATTATATAACGTCTATGACAGATTTTCGATTGATCTTTTTGTTGAGTCACAAAATATTGATAAATTATGCCATTTTTTCACGCTCTACACCAGCTTCCCCCTTAAACTAAAGAGCTTTACGTAAAAAGCGCATTCTGAGACGTCGATAAATGGTATGGAAGATATTTAGTAGAAGAGTTATTGTGTTTAATGTTTTATTTGAAGAAGAAAAAGGGAGCTGAGATTGAAGAAAATCAAAGTGATTTAGAATTTCAACCAAATAAATACGAAGGTAGCAAATATTTGGAACAAGAGGAAGGACAGGCTTTTAGACGAACTCAGAACACTTATGTGAGTAACTATACAAACCAACTCAGCAAAGCTCGGGTAACCTGGCCTACAATTTCAATTTCAGTTTCCGAGTGGCGAAGAAAGCCCTTTTCAATCAAAAGCCTATAGTCATTCCGGCATCTCACAGTTTTTACACACATAAGTCTATCGCTTCCTTTCAGTAGCAGCTCCGTTTTCCCTTAAGACCAACTCTTAGGATCTTTTTTTATGTAAAATTTACCCTTTTTACTTACGTTCATAAATACTATGAGGCAAGTTCAGCAATCGTGTGGAAAAAACTTTGAGAATAATAAAACATTAGGTATGATCGAAAACCCGAAAAAAGTTGATCCCACAATTCTGTCATCTTTCTGTCTGTCTGTATATCTGTCTGTCCATAAATGAATCTACAGCCTGAACCATTTGGTCGAATTCTTTTATATTTTTCAGATAGCGTCGCGTCGTAGGGGTAGTTCACAGAGAGTCTTGCCGTACAACTTATACGATAGTACTCATTTTTCTCAAAAACAACTCTAACGATTTCTATTGAATTTTATGCGAAGGATTAAACTTGGTTGCCCTTCTAATGACAATGAAAAAAATTATGAAAAAAGTATAAAATTTTTTTTTCCCGCTGCACCGTTTGCTCCAAGCCCGACCTTTTCGTTAAATGGCTTATCTACATCTTTTTAACGAAGTTTTATAATAAGGAAAATCAAATGTTTTGTTAAAATAACTTTTAATAAGGTCTAAGAGCTAACGAACTCGGTTTTTTACAAACTTGACTTAAAAAAAGTGAAAAACCAAAAAAGTGGTCTAACTATTTTGATAAGATTTTCAGAGTTTATAAGAAAAGGCTTTTGATAAAGTTTGGCATCGAGCTCCCTTATCGAAAATGCTTCCTTTTGGTATCGAATGAGTCTTCTCTTCGTCGGATTAGAAACTTGCTTTCCGATAGTTCAACACAAGTTGTGTTGGATGGTTTTAAGTCTGATGCTTGATAACCTTTCGAAGGCTGGTGTGTGTGCCCCAAGGCTCCGTTTTGTCTCCGATCCTATTTCTATCTTCATTACTGATCTCTTATCTGAAACCTCTAATCCTCTCAATTGTTTTGCTAATGACTCAACCCTCTGCTTTTCATAATCCTTTCCAAATTCACGATCCTGCTGTTCGGATGTGGAACTGGAACGACTGGGTATGATAAGCACATTGAACTCTGATCTTGACAGCATTGTTGCATAGGGTAGTAAAAGAAGAAAAGAATTCAATGCTGTATTTTGTCGTTTAAACTTAATATCTTCCCATTGCCATTTCTCATGAATCTTAGTTGCATCCAAGAAACCGAAAAGCTGTCAGCACTTGGTAAGTGTGTCAACTATGATCTTCGTTGGAATGACTACATATTTTTTTAAAGCCGCCAAAAATGCTATAAAATGCTTAGGTTTTTAGAAACGATGCAGGAAATTCTTCACCCCTTCTAATCTGGGTACAATTTGTTTGGCCTTCATCCGCCCAAAACTGGAGTATTACTCCCATATCTGGTCAGGTGCTTCTCAAACATCTTTGCGCCTACTTGATAGGGTACAAAATAGAGCGTTAAAATTAATAGGTGATTGTTCAATAGTAGGATCGATTGATTCTCTTGAACATCGTCGAAACGTTACCTGTCTCTCTCATTTTTATCACTTTTCACAAACAGTGTTGTAGTGAAATAGCCAGCTGCATTCCTCCCCTGAAACAATTTACACGCAACTCCCGCCTCACTAGGAATGCTCATCAGTGTTACCTTGAGCCCGATTTCGGGCGTACAGTCAAATGTAGAGATTCACATTTTAGTCAACATACCCGATTGTGGAATGTTCTACCTGACTCCGTTTTCCCCTGCATGATGATTCACTAAAATCAAAATACAAAGTGCATCGGTGTCTCCTAACACGTTCTCTCCTAACCATAACCCCTTTATGTGTGCGCTGCTTATAAAAAAAATTTGTTCCTTTTAGACATGTGGTCTTCAAGAAAAAATAAATTTCAAGTTGAACAAGGTTATGACCAAGTTTTACTAGGGCTTACCAAGGGTTTGTCATTTTGCTTTGAAAATGATTTCGAGCAAGTGGCCGCCGTGGTTTGCTCCAGTAAATTACAGCCGAGAGGATCAGTTTCCGACAAACTTTTCGCAGCATTTTGGGCCTTGTGTCAGCAATACCGTGTCAAATATTTACCTTTTAGGCGACATTCGTGTCGGGCTTTTCAAGCCATTTCACATAACCCCAGAAGAAATAGTCCAGCGGCGTTAAATCGTCTTGCCTTAGAGGTAACACACTGGTTTCTAAATAGAAATTATGTAAAAATCGGTGTCAATCTCCGAACGTCCGCAGTGCAAAAGGGTTGTGCGTGTCCTCAATTCTTCCACAATGAAATGGGAATCCAAACTGAGCATAAATCAAATGGCAGTTCTCAAAAAGAAAAATTCCGAAAAAAGTATTGACAGATTTAGATCACACGCAAAAAAACACACTGTTAAAAACATTTGATATGGAAGTAGCTGGAAGATACAACTGGTTAGCAACCACTAAACAAACATTTTTCTTTAGAGGAATTGGAAAAACAGATCAAATTCTTAGATAGAGTGTCAAAATCCGTCATAATCGCCCTTTTTTGGTTCGCGCGCCGCACCGCCGGTTATAAAAAGCAATAACATTTTTGTGGTTATTTGCCAGTTTCATTAACAGTCTTTGAGAAAGTTTTCCAGAATGAAAATATTTCGCTGCCTTTGACAATTTTCATCCGCCCTCGGTTGTTTAAAAAATTAAAAATAAAAACTCTCTCAAGGAAAAACTAAAAATTGCTTCTGCAGAGCAAATTTGAAACCGTATACGTTCCTACCTACCACAGCGTGTCCTTAGTTTGCACATTATACGGTTACGGTTTCATAACTATTGTTTTGCTCTCCTCGAAACTAAAACTATACACCAACCAATTTGTAAATAAACAAAGCAAAACCCCATCCTGCTTATGCCATAAATAGTCACCAAGGACCCCGATACTATCCAAACGAGAATATACAACAGCTATAGCAGCAGTAATAACAAAATCGCTGCGAATAATCGATGAATATTTGCACTAAACTAGGCCAATCAATATATCCTCATCAGGTTTTGGTTCCGTATTCCGTTCGTTACTTTCAGGGTGTAGCATATCATGTCTACGTAACACTCGCACTGTGGGAATTGCCATTGTTTACTGAAGTAGTAAGGCCGAGTGTTTACATGTTGTGGGTACGACTACATATATCCTTGCGAAAGAGCATATCAAACTAACAAACTAACGAGTCGAACGCAATGTCCTTCAAGAAGGACATAGAGCACAATACTTAACTACTAATTTTGGCCCTGACAGTGTTTTTATTTTTATTTCTTCCCCCCAATTCAGCCTTAGCGGAGGTTATTCATTTCGTTGAATGTATAGAAAAATGTTCTGTGCAAAAAAAACAATATCCAGCCAATGACCTTGTGTTCATCGTGTCCTGTCCTGCAATGTTATGAGTATTTTCTGTTCTTTCTTTTCTTGGAAATAAGTAGAACAACTCATTGATGGTTCTATGAACTTTTTGTTCGCCTGTTTATATAATAAGAATAACTGGGAACTTGTGTCCTGGTTGCTAGACATGTCCTTAAAATTCAGCAACTGTAAATTACAAAATACATATTATCCGTTCAGTGTACGTGATGGTAGCCTTTCATATCTGTCTTCTTCAAGTATGTGATATTTTTGTACCGATTGAGTTAAAAAAAAATCCAAATAGAATTTCTAGGTTTTCGTTGAGCAAATAAACACACTTCCTGTTTGTATAATGTAGCTATACATATATGTGAGCCTTGAAGGCCCTTTTATACTGTGGAGTATCTGTATTATCTACCTACTCTGCAGGGAGTGCCGGGGTGTATCTAAAAAAAAGACAAGCTATTATGTTATGTATGAACTGCTGATGACGATGGTAAATTCGATCAATCGATGTCACTTTATTATTATTTTTTTTTTGCACCTTCTCATCCCTTAGGTTCTCTGAGAGAGAGAAAATCATTTGATTTCCTATTCAATTTTTCCCGGAAATCCGGCTGGCAGAATTGATTGATTTTCAATAGATACAAGTAATTGTGTTATTTTATAACTGCAAAATGTTGAATCTTTTCTATGTTAATAGAAAGAGAAAAAATAGTAGAACAGTAGGTAGTTTTGCCCTGCACACTGGAGGCCGTAAAGACCAAGAATGGAACGGAATTGAAACTATTGGCTGCTAGGTAAAGTACAACTTCAACTTTTCGGGCGTTTAACAGTTGTGTTCGATGAATTTTTAATATCGCTTCCTGTGCATTTGTTTGATTCGTTTTGTTAGCCGAGAAATTACTTCAGATTGAAATGTTTTCAAAAAACATGTCATACACGGTCTGAGCTTTGGTGAGGTTCCTTGCTTGTTTTGTTACAGCAGTGGTGGATCCAATGAATTTTCCCTGAAGTTGTCGCTTGGTTTAAAAATGTCAACGGGGTGCGTTTCAATTAAAAGCAGAGACAAAGATGTATAGATAGTTAGGTCAATCGAACGAGAGCCGTAGCTGTGCCCTATTTCACCAACTCACAAATTTATAATTATGTACAAGCGTTTTCTAACAAAGTTTGTGAGTTTTTGTAAAAATCTTGCTTCACCAAACTTTGCAAATTACCATATTGTAGTTGGATTGACATCTCTCAACTGAGTTGGAAAAGTTGTTGTGATATTAGGCTCCAAAGTTTTAAAGTCTTTTTTTATTATATTTGGTCGAAAATCAAACACATTTGAACTTGCGTTTATACATAACCCACCAGTTACTCGTAAATAACAAGTGAGTTTTATAGTATAAAAAAACTTCTGCATTTTTCCTTGAAATTCAGTGAACATAACCTCTCGAACGCATATACCAACCCTACATGTTCAACAAAAGAAAAGCCCAAGAAATTTCTACCCAAACACCATCATCAAAAAAGTTACAACCGCCTGCAATGGCTACGGATCTAGTCGGTTCAATGACAAAAACAGAACTCTTCGAAATGCTGGGATCAATTATGGAGGCTAAGATAGAAAATGTAGCAAAAATCGATGCTCTCACTACCGCCAACAAAAACATCGAAAAGCAAAATGCTATACTTACCTCCAAACTCGTAGCCTTAGAAAAAAAGTACGACCTACTAGAGCATCAAATTGAAGATCTACAAAGGAAAGACACTGAGAATAACCTCATGATGAGGGTAAAAACCCGTGGAGGGCAAAACGAAAGGGAACATGTGAAAAATATTTGCTCAAACATTATTCATCATATAACAGCTGACAACTTGCAAATAAATGAAATCAACACAAAAAACGTAAACATAAAATGCTTTAAAGTCAAGTTTGAATCAAAGCAACAAGTAATTGATGCACTTAAAGCTTCAAACGCTTTGCGTATCACTGGCACCTTTCTATCAAAGGATCTACCCATTTCAATTCGCCAAAAAAGATATAAGCTTTTGTGTATTAAACGTCGCTTAACAGAATTTAATCCACAAATAAAAGTTCAGGTGAGAGACGACAAAATGTTTATAGGACAAAACACTTTTCGTTGGAGTTTTTCGGCGGGTTTCTGTCAAAACAATGGTACAGATGGTTTTCAACTTTTAAATGCCATTTATCAATCTGACGTTGGAAAGCTTTTCAACGAGTCAATTGACACATCTGGAACAGCTGATGTAACCAACAACACCCAGCTGATACAAGGACCCTCTGGTGGAGAGAGTAAGGCTTCTAGTTCAGCAAATACACAAACCAGTTTATCTATTAATAGAGCATAGGGTAAATGCGCCGCCGTCTGCCAAAGTAATGAAATTTATAACACAAAAATTAATTTAACAAAAAAAAATGAAATATTTAAAATTGTAAGCTATAATATAGCAGGTTTAAAAAATAAAAACTTGTTTGTAGATTTTTCTAATTTAGTCAATGATAATGATTTTGTTTTTTTATATGAAACTTTTTTGGTTGAAAATGAATGTCAATTATATAATAAGCAATTCAATAATTTCGAATTCGTATGGATTCCTGCAACAAGGCAAAACGTTAGAGGGAGGGCAAGTGGAGGATGCTTTTTCGGCTATAAGAAGAATCTTTCTAATATTAGTTGTGAGTTTATGGTTGAAGATGAAACTACTTTTCTAAAATTAAAGATTGATTCAATAAGCTACACCATAATACCGCTCTATATAAATTGTAATCATTGGGATCAGGACTTTAATTTACTCAGCAGCTTCATTGAACACTTTAATAATGACAATGTTATGATAATCGGGGATCTAAACGCAAGAATAGGAATTGATGAAGGAAGAGAAAACCGATTTGCTGGAAAAATTCGACGCTCAAAAGACACAACGTATAACACAAGAGGAATCAAATTAATGGATCTCTGCAATTCTTCCGGTTTTCGAATTATGAACGGAACATCCGTGTCTGATAGTTGAGAGAGTTTACTTTTGTGGGTCAACAAGGACATTCCGTAGTTGACTATTGTTTAATGAAAGGTAAATGGTTACATCTTTTCTCAGACTTCAAGGTTCTTAGTGTACCATATTCAGATCATATGCCAATATCAGTGGCATTTGGAGTTGAAACTGATAATGACGATCAAACTCTTAACCTTAAACTACCTCCCAAACTTATATGGAACGAACGTTACGCTTAACAATATAAACAGAACCTACAAACCAATTTTCCTCTACAGGGTCTATCCACTATCAAAGACGTGAATGAAACAATAAAACGAGCTCACCCACATGAAAACCGTTCATCATATAAATCTTTAAGGCACAAAGAGAAATGGTTCGACCTTGAATGTGAAAAAGCTCGTAGCGATTCGTTCGGGTGGCTGAAAATGTTTCGAAAATATAATTGCAATTTCTTCAAAAGATTGTATATAAATGCAAATTCTTTATTCAAAAGGCTGTGTAAAGAAAAAAAAACTGTTTTTTTTTTTTAAATGAAGCTCTGAAACTGACTTCGTGTAGGAACACAAAAGAGTTTTGGACATCATTAAACCAACTTAACGGAAAAAAGCTTCAAATAAGTCAAAAAATCAACGTCACTACTTTCCATGACCATTTCAAACAGCTTTTGTCACCTGAAGCAAGGGCACCTTATATCCATTACGCGAAACCAGCATTCACAAATAATATCCTAGACTCTGCTATATCCATCGATGAATTACAAAGAGTGCTACATAAACTAAAAGATGGCAAGGCTGCAGGCGAAGATAGAATTCCTGTTGAATTTATAAAGTACGGGACAGAGCAACTAAAGCATAGCTTATTAGATGTATATAACAAAATCTTGAACACGGGAGAGGTTCCAGAAGAATTCAAAAAGAGTCTAATTTGCCCTATTCACAAGAAAGGAAATATATCTGACCCGGCAAACTATCGTGGAATATCGTTCCTCAATGCTTCATATAAAGTTTTTTCAGCTCTACTGAACGATCGTTTAACAACGTGGATAGGAAGCAACAATTTGATTGGAGAATTTCAGGCAGGGTTTCGCAGTGGCTATTCGACTATCGACAACATCTTTGTCCTTCAAAGTATAGCCAACGACTTTATCGATCAAAGAAAGAAGTTATACGTTCTTTTCGTAGACTTCAAAGCTGCGTTTGACACAATTGATCGTGAAGCCCTGTTTTTCAAACTATACAGATTGGGAATGTCAGCCAAATTCGGTAAGGTCCTTGAAAATATCTATAGCAAGAATATATCTGCGGTGTGGAATGGGACAGAAATTTCAGACTGGTTTGAATGTAAAATGGGTGTAAAACAAGGCTGCACACTAAGTCCGAGTCTCATTGCGTTGTTTATTAACGACCTCATCGAATTTCTTCACTGCGGAATAGAGGTATCGAGAAAAGTCATCAAAGCTCTCCTGTTTGCTGACGACGTGGCGTTATTTGCGTATACACCCCAATCGCTCCAACTAATGATCAACAGACTTGAAACGTACTGCAAATTGTGGAATTTAAAAGTCAATCTGGAAAAATCTAAGGTGATGATCTTTAGGAAAGGTGCAGGACGAAACGCGAGGGGTGAAAAATGGCATTTTGAAGGAGAAGAGATTGAAATATTATAAATATCTGGGAGTGATTATTACCAGTAATCTCAACATGGAAACTCATTTAAAGGATAAGCTGATGAAAGCCAAGAGTGCAATCAATGCCACTTGGAATAAATGTTTTTCGAACAAAGCTATTAGTCACACTGTGAAACACAAGGTTTTTGTCTCAGTAGCAGAATCTATAATGTTGTACGCAGCTCAAGCTTGGGGTTTCGTAAAATACGAATCAGTTGAAAAACTATTGCGGTATTTTATTAAAAGATGTTTCCGACTTCCAAAAACAACACCGAACTACATGATTCCAATTGAAACAGGATTGTCACCACTTTTCATAAAAACATTAACTTTGCATGCCGAATACATCGTAAGGGTTCTAAATATGCCAGAGGAAAGGTATCCAAAAATGTTGGCACTTCAATCAATACGAAAACGAAATCATTGGTATAAGAAGTGGGAGGAGCTTGCAAACAGTTGCCACTTAAGTTTTAGATTATTTGATGGAAACGAAAATCAAAATAGAAAACAGCTTCTTGAAACGATTTCCATGACGGATGAACAGCTAAGGTCTGAGTTCATAAACGAAGCTTCATCTTCTATCTTTAGACAAACCTACAGCCGGCTAAACCATAATCTTTGTGATGCAAACTATTTCCGCCCCGAAAACGATCTCAATTTAATTTCAACCATCTTTAAAATGAGAGGGGAGCTGATTAGTCTTCACTTCAGACCTCATAGGGAGGATTTACCAATTTATTGCAGTCTTTGTAATCTACATGAACGAGAAGATGTTTTGCACTTCCTAGGAAAATGTCCTATTCTGTGTGAAATCAGACGAGATACCTTTAACACCAACTACATACCAGAACAAGAAGTCTTAGCCATTCTAAACTGCGAAAGAAATAACAACCAACTGTACAAATTCTATAAGATTGCAATGTCATACAGAAATCAAATAATTAATGAAGCCTTTTAATAATAAAATTAAATTAACTACAAATCCAAAAAAGGGAAAAAAAAACAAATAAATAAAAACTTCCAAGTAGATTTTTTAAAAATGTACATATCACAATATTTATCTACATATTATCTAAATGATGTTAATCGGGCAGACGGCGCATAGCCAAGCTTTGACGATTGTTTTGTCTTTTTGAAATATTTTGTAATAACAGATACAGTAAATAAATCGCATTATTTATTTATCTATCTATCTATCTATCCATATTGTAGTTGTATCTTACAAAAGGAAATTTGTGGAAAAATTTCCTTTTCGGTTTCACCAATACCAAAATTTAAATTGTACTTTACAAGTAACAAACTTGTTAATATAACACTAATTTGTGAGTTTTCATTTCACCAACGAAAATAGACTTACAAAATTTGTTAAGGTTGTAAGAATATTCTACAGGTGAAGGTAGACGAGTAATTTTTGCACCGCAGTCGTCAGTTTAATTTTCGAAAACGTTGTATGCTGGAATAACGAACTTCAATATTTTCAGTCTTTATTGATAAGGAGCGCTTGAGACTGCAAAGAATTAAAAATGTTTTTTCATTCTCTAACTTTGTCTGAATGAGTCAAGTAATCGGAAAACTTTCCGAAAAATATATCTTTTTTGTCTCTTATCAAAGAGGCTGCAAATATTTTATTTTCCTTGTTAATTTTTATGTCTACGCATCACAACTTTCAACATTATTGTGAAGAAACTGTTATAAATAACAAGTTATTCTTGATGCCGGTGCAACAGGAATTTTGAGCACTTGTGACCTACAATTATTTTTTCTACAGCCTTATTAGGATCGATCACAAGTTTGTGAACTACGACTTTGCAATCGGTGAAATGAAAAACCGGTTTACAAATTTGTAATTGTAAATTACAAGTACAAATTTGTGGTTATAACTTTCACTTTGGTGAAATAGGCCACTGCGGTCTTAACGCATTCCTCTCAACCACACTTTGTGACTGGATGGAGGGGACCTGTACAATTTTCTGCCGGTTCCGAACGGGTAATCGAAAATGCGCTTTTCAAGGTAATGACACTACTATCGGAGGACTTGCCAATTCGTCACGAAAGGTAATGCCCGAATAGCATTAGAATTCCAACCTCAATCTTCCCAAGTTAAAGACTAACTCTAACCATTAGGCTACATTACAGTGAGCTATTTTTCCTGGTTTTATATGAAAAAAAAATGTACAGGACATGATCATTTGGCAATAGAATCATATTTTATCAACTTATCTTTTTGATCAGTATAGTAAGAATTTAGGACATCATAGGACATAGGTGACAAAGGAAGTGTTGATCTCGATTTTATTCGCCATTTCAGTTGCAGCTTGTTTTGCTTCCAACATCAGTGCGGAAAGCAAAGGGAGAAACCCTCCCTAAAAAAACATATTCAGGAGCTTAATTTTGCCAGTACTGCTTTACGGCTCGGTAGCGTGGACCTTATATCGAAACGGATGAGCAAACTCATGGTCGTTTCTAAAGCAAAGTACTTTGAATGATCTTTGGGCTCAGAAGCGAAGGCAATTAGTGGAGAAGAAGATACAACAGCGAGCTGTATGAGCTCTACCGCGATATGGGCATAGCTAGAAGGGTACGCATGGCGAGATTACGATGCAATGGCTATGGAAGGTATATTTTTTGTTTTGATATGACACAATGACTACAAATATGTGCTTTCAAGTGTATATGTATATTGTATACACTAAGTTAACATATAAAACACCCAACATAAAGAAAAGCCCTTAATTAGTATAAAGCATGTAAATAAAAGTTTACTTAACACTGCGGGGAGTAGCGCAGAAATTCTTTAGTAAAATTCGCTATAAGGCACGTAGCACTATCCTCTTGGAGCCTCAGGCAGTCCACCTTCTTACCTTCTTTGATTTTTTTTTTTTGTCCTTTCAGGGTTGCGAGTTTATGAATTAAAAAATCCGTAAGCTATAAGCTAATAGTAAGCTTCAGAGTTGAAAAATATTTGATTCACAAGCTAGTTTGTGCGCATTACGAATTAATAAACATTCAATTTATAAGCAAATTTGAGAATTATGAACTGCGAAATATTCAAATCGCAAGCTAGCTTATGAATTGAATATTTTTCAATTCAGAATTCAAAAAATAGCTTGTGAATTAAATCCACACTTAAACTATAAATTAGCTTAAACTTTTACAACCCTGCTTCCTTTTCGAGCCGTACAAGCATCGTGATCTCGAAGGAATAACAGCTCTCTCACTAAAAAGTTTCACACTAGTGATCCACTTTGGAAGTATGCCGTGTCCTCGTTCTTATCTTCTTATTTTATGACCCAAAAAGGATTGAGTTTCCCCAATACATGCCAAGCAAGCCTGACAAATATGGCTTGAAGTTTAGGTGGCTGAATGAAAGCTCAAAGGGCTATCCACTGAAGTTTTCTATATCTACACTCATAGCTCTGACCAAAGTACAGGACTTGGTCATGGATATGATGTGCTGATGTCGTTGATGCCACCATATTTCAATTCAAGACGCAACATCACTGTTGATAATTTCATTACGTCGGTGAATTTGGCATTGAAGTTGCTGGATGAGACGATCACTATTCTTGGCACGATTCAGAAAAACAAAAGAGATTTGCCTAAAAATTAAGTAGCGAAGGAGGTTCTTGATGACCAGAATGAGCCTGTAAAGGTCAATAACAAAAAGCAGTATCGTCCAGTTCACTCATTCATCTTTGGATTTCCTGGAAAAATGTCGTTGGTGATTTATGTTCCGAAGCCAAACAAACAAGTGGTATTGCTATTAACACAACATAACTTCGAGAAAACCACTTCCGGTCATCAAAGTTAACCTGCCATGATACTGGATTATAATCGCACCATAGGTTGAGTCGATGTAAATCAAACAAATCGCTGGCCGATGGTTGTATTCTACAACGTAGCAGCCCTAGCAACTGTCATCATTTTCCGACACTTCAATCCGCCTAGAAGAAACAAAAATTTGTTCACATGTGATAAACTCATCGAACTAGCGGAGGAACTGGTTGAGTCAGAATTGAATAACAGTTCACAACCTGCAACACAATCTGGCATTGAAAAACCTGCATTGGATGCTCTCTGTTTATTGGTTGCTCTCCTGTATATAGTTCCGGAAAAATTCCGAAAAATTTATTCAGTAGTGGGGTTCAAATGGACCCTAGTTTGTAGAGGAGGGTTAAACTGTCTTGCAGGTACAAGTAACTTGGGCAACCTCCTCTATTTACTGTTTTCTCCATTTAAGCATTTTGTATGCAGCTTAACATTGCAGTGTGATTTGACGTCATATTTGAGATTCGATAGACAGTGCCAAAGCAAAATGGCCGCCAAATCTTTTCATAATCGACCGCGTCCTTGAATAAAAGTAAGAAGGTTCCTGACTCTCAAGTAAGTATACCTACTTGAGAGTCAGTTAAAAAGGTTTCTTTTGAATGAGTCCTTCAATTTTATTCTCTTCCATAAAAAATAAAAAACAACCAAAGCACGTGTAAGTCCTTTCGCTAAGTTTTCACCCCAACTTCCTGTTACAAAATTCAAAGCTCTTACAAAAAAAAAACTACCCTCCAAACAACGATTTTTACCTCTTATCTGCTTTTGGCCCTTTTTATTTTTCCACCGAAAAACCATTCTAACTGTTTTGGAAGAGAACAAAACCAATTCCAAGATAAGCTCATTCCACTGCTGGAGATAAAACAAAACGACACGCAGTAGTCATATTGGTGTTTTGTCCTTCGTTATCGTTAAGAGTGTACTCCTTGGCCGACGACGACGACGACGCAGTACTTATCATTCAAATAGCTATTTACATTGCCCTCAGAAGGAATTATTCCTGCCAACTTATATAAATAGTAAAAGGACTTTAAATTTGCACCTCTGGTACGCTTTTAACCCTCTCTGCAAACAAAACAACTGATAAAATGAAAAATGAGAAAAAAATACAAAATAAAAAACAAGTGGGTTTACCTACTATGGCTGAAGAAAACCACCACTTCTCGGTTGGGTGTGCCACATCGGCCTTAATTGCCATCACAAGATGACCCTCTGGATAAATTAAACTGCCATTCACGTTCCAGAGCATCAATTCCGAGCCACAGATTTTTTTTCCACCGTGCTGTGCTGTGTCGGTTCGCAGATCGCAGAGCCTCTATAAAACTCTCTTCATCGGCATCGGCTTCGTCCTCGTGTGCAGCAGCAGCAACAAAGTTGTTTTATTTTCTATTTTTTTGTTATTTTGATCTTCTGTTTTCTTGTTTGCTTAGTGCCTACCCCCTCCCCCTTTTCTAACAATCTCGCCCCCGGGGCACTACTCATGAAAAAAACTACATTTGGAATAAAAATAGAAAGTTTCCAGGGCTACGCTTGGTGCACTGTAAAAGAAAGGATTTTTTTTTTGTTTCAACTTTTATTTGTTTCAGATTTCATTTGTTGTTGTTCCTGTTGTTTAGTATTTTTTTGTTATGTTGTACTTTTGCAAAAATAGCAACCCAAGGAGAGAGTGGAACTCTATTTGAAACTTTGCATAAACAAGTTGAGTAGTGATGTTGTCCTCCATGTGCGCGTTTAAAAGAATGCTCCCACATTGAAGGCACATTTAACCCGAGGTGGATTTGAGGCACTTGGATGCATTGGATTAATGTCACTGCTCGCTCACAGGATGTAGTAATTTCATGCGGTTGCATCTTTGCTGGGCGGAGCGCACTTGGTTTGGTTCGGTTTCAAGGGGTTCTATGTTTGCATTTGCTGATGGTTGAATGCATTAAAGCGAATTTCTATTTCTGTGGTGTGGGTTAGAGTTTTAGTGCCTCCCCCTCCCCTCCCCAACATTTGATGTGATTACCGGAGTGAATTTAAATTATTCTGTGCAGTCGAGATTTATATATGTATAAATATCTAAAGCTACCAACGGATGGGGAGCTTTGATTTCTAGAAAATAATGAAATTGATTTGGGGCATTCGAGGCAGGCTTGTGTCCTGCAGAAACTTGAATTACATTTAATTAAAGGGTTCAGCCACAATGGATTAGCTTAGATGAGAATTATTTTGATTGTGTTTGACAGTGAAATTAAGTCATCTCTACCAACAAATGTTGTCTGATCTTTTAGAGCACCTCAAAGTACTGAGCCGTTATCCATGAGGAATTAATTATCCTTCTGAGGTTAGCAATGTTAAGGTCCTTTGAGCACAAATTAGTTGTAAATCGGAAGAGAACAGAAACTCATCTGCTGCTTGAACACTAAAATAGTCATAAGAATTAATGTTTTAGTCATGTTGTAACGGGAACTAGGTGATCTGCAGTTGGTTGAATGTGTTCTTTGTGACAACTTCTACTCAAGGTTTCATTTTTTCACAGCGTTGCTTCAGTCCAAAAACAATCTTTTCTTTCTCTGAGAGGAGACATTCATCTTCTGTGCTGACTAAAGTGATCTTTAGTGTCCTGCGTGCTCTTTGCCGCAATCCAGTCCCTTAGACAACATCAAGCTTTTATTACAACTCTACTCTCAATAATACTACTACTACTCTCGCTAATAAGTTAAAAAATTACTTTGCCGAACGTGGAACTTTCAGTCCAAGGCAGCCGATCTTATGCGGATCTTATGCTCATGATCGTCATTGTTATTTGGTAACTATAATCGGAAGTTGTGTAATCGATTTTGTTGCGCTATCAGACTCCATAATAAGAATCGTTTCCAAATCTCCTCACACTGAAATCGCAATTGCGGACGATTTCAATGTACACAATTCTGGTTGGCTTCGTCATTCAGGCCAGACAACACCCGAAGGAAAATGTGTTGAGATCTTCGCCGAGTTTAACGAATTAACTCAACTTGTTGATGAGCCCACTCGGGTTCCAGATATTGAAGGCCATGCGGCCAACACTCTTGACTTATTTCTCACTTCTCATCCCGAAAAATACAGGGTTGTAGTATCATCTCCTTTAGGCAAATCGGACCATTGTGTCATATCGGTAGATTTTTCGTTTTCCGTCACTGTAAAAAAAGATAAAGTCCCTAAAAGAACTGTGTGGCAATACGAGAAAGCCAATTGGGACGGCCTGAATAATTTCTTTCGAAGTTTTAATTGCTCATTGTGCTTTCTCGACGGAAACGTTGATGCATCAGCTGATATGATATCTAACGTAATTCTCAACGGCATGAGAAATTTCGTTCCTCACAGAACAAAAAGTATCATCCCCAAAGAGAATTCGTGGTTTGATTCAAGCTGTAAAGAGGCGATTAGGTATCGAGAAAGTAGTTTTCGAAAATTTAAAGATAACCCTACTGAAGAAAACCGAAATTTGTTCAAACGGGCCAGAAATATCTGTAATGCTCAAATACAAAGGGCTAAGTTTTTGCATGACCAAAAAGTAAGGCAAAAAATACTGCTGTGTCCAAAAGCAAGTAAAATCTTTTGGTCTTTTGTCAAGAACATTAAGAACTCGACCACGTCATCGGTCCCAACGCTCGTCTTCAATGACTCTCCGTTTTTCAGCTCCATCGACAAAGCCAATTTGCTGGCAGCTCAATTTGCTGCAAACTCGACACTTCCTCATAGCATATTGGCTCACCTAAGCTCGAGTCTGCAAATTCTTTGATGAAGCAGATATTTTTTCGAACTCGCTCGGTTGCGAGAGTCCTCAAAGATCTCAACATACATAAATCCGCTGGTCCAGATGGTATCCCCGCCGTTATTCTGAAGAAGTGTTCTTCTACGCTGGCAAAACCACTGCGTAAACTTTTCCATCTTTCCTATTCTGCTGCGATTTTTCCGAGCAGATATGGAAAACTGCATTTGTCCAGCCGGTCCCTAAAAAAGGCGAATCTTCCTCCCCTTCCAATTACCGTCTAATTGCACTAACGTCCCTTCTGTTTAAGGTCATGGAAACGTTGGTAAACCGTCAACTTATGAAATATCTTGAAGAACGAAAGCTTCTTAATGACCGTCAGTACGTCTTTCGTAGCATACGGTCCACTGGTGATTTGATGGCTTATTTCACCGAAAAGTGGAACCAATCTTTACATTGTTTTGAAGAAAGTAAGATTATTGCGCTTGATATTTCTAAAGCATTTGGTAGAGTTTGGCATCAGGCTCTTTTATCGAAAATGCGTGCTTTTGGTATCGATGAGTCTCTTCTTCGTTGGATTAGAAACTACCTTTCCGACCGTTCAATACAAGATGTGTTGGATGGCTTCAAGTCTGATACCTACTTCTTAAATGCTAGTGTGCCCCAGGGCTCCGTTTTGTCCCCGACTCTCTTCCTCATTTTCATAAATGATCTCTTGTTTGAAACTTCTAGTCCGCTTAACTGTTTTGCTGATGACTCGACCCTCAGCTTTTCATATCCGTTTCCAAATTCACGTCCCTGCTCTTCGGATGTGGAACTGGAACAGCTGCGTATGATAAGCTCATTGAATTCTGACCTTGACAGCAATGTTACCTGTTGTAATAAAAACCGAGTAAAATTCAATGCTTCGAAAACTCAATGCTGTCTCTTGTCGTTGAAGCTTAACATTCCCCCATTGCCATTATCCATGAATGGTACTTGCATCCGAGAAACCGGAAAGCTGTCAGTACTTGGCATGTGTGTAAACGATGATCTTCGTTGGAATGACTATATATTTGAAGTCGCCAACAACGCTACTAGATGCTTAGGCTTCTTGAGACGGTGCAGGAAGTTCTTCACCCCTTCCGATCTGGCTACAATTTATTAGGCCTTCATCCGCACAAAACTGGAGTATAACTACCATATCTATGGTCAGGTGCTGCTCGAACATCTTTGCACCTGCTTGATAGGGTACAAAATAGAGTGCTAAAATTGATAGGTGATAGTTCAATCATAGAATCGATTCTTTCTCTTGAACATCGTCGGAACGTCACTTGTCTCTCTCTTTTTTATCGCTTTTTTCACAAACAGTGCTCTAGTGAAGTAGCCAGTTGCATTCCTCCCCTGAAACAATTTAGCCGCAACACCCGCCTTGCTAGGAATGCTCATCAGTTTTACCTTGAGCCCAACTTCGGACGTACAGTCAAGTATATAGATTCGTATTTCAGTCGCACCACCCGTATGTGGAATACTTTCCCTGGCTCTGTGTTTCCCCTACATTACGATTCACAAAAATTCAAAAGCAACGTGCATCGGTGTTTCCTTTCAAATCCTCTCCTATTTTCCTAAATGCTCGCACTGTGTGCGCTAACTATAAAAAAAAGGCCGAATTTCTGTTAAACCATTTCAGTTTAACCATCATGTCCTTATTGGGAAATGAGATGAACACTGAAATGGTGAAAGCCTTATGCCTGTATTGCATTTGTATAAATGACATATAAAAATTGCGACAAACATGTGCATGATTTTCGGTCATCACTAAACTCCAAAAATTTGCTTCCAGCTTTTAAACTTTTGTGAATTATTACTTTTTGATGTAATAAAACAGGTTAAAATTATAATGGATCCCACGAGGGCAACTTTTCCGTTGCAGGAGAGTACACCTCAAACGGATTTAATAAAATACGATGGTACCACTCAGCTTGCCTTATTTTTAAATATGGGGCTGTCAAAGGAAAAATACAATTTGATGAGAAAATCACTGAGAAATCATAACGTTGACGATGAAAGCTAAAATACAAGTCACTCTGTCAATTTAATAGTCACGGAAACTTCTGTGGAAGTAAACTCCGAAAAATTCTGTATCATGTTGGACAGCTCAAAAGGCATCAAATTTTTCTAATAGGTTTCAGAAGAGGCACAGGAATCAAGGAACAAGTATATCGTATAGCGTATATCTACACAAAAATGTGCATAAATTTTGAATATCAATCCACTCCAAAAATTTGCTTCCAGCTCTTAGACTATCCGGCTTATAGTTTCAGCTGTTAGTAGTTACAAAAAGTGTTTAGTAATTGCTGTTGAACTCGCGGAAAAGCATTCCTAATGACCAATGAAATGTAATATTTCTTCAAAGGTCCTTAACACAACACACTCAAAAAGTAAGATAAAACTTAGGGTGCCCAAAGCTTACAACGTTACATGGTGCACCGACCTAAAGAAATGAAAGGAAAAAAAAGATAACAAATTAAAGCAATTAAGCTAAGAAATAGAATATGGGAACGACTTCCTTCCTTCTCAGTCAGCACTCCTGCACAATTATTTTCTTCCTCTTTTTTTCTTATTAATAATTGTAGAATCCGTCCCGGATATGAGCATTTTTACTACAAACTTCTTGGGAGTGAACCTAGATTCGTGGCACAAAACACAGAGGAAAAATTATAGAAAAAAAAAATGAATCCATCTTAGAAACCGTCGATGGTGGTGTTCTACTTTCTCCTCTTCCCGTCATCCCTTTCGGGAATTGTATTTCAGTTTTTTTCATGTTTTTTTTTTTTTTTTGTTTTTATCTGGGATTAGAACTGGAACAAGAATTTCTTAAATGTTTTTGCGCTCTTCTGCAGCTTGGTTGGTTTCTGTCAAAACTTTATATTGTTCTTTTTGTTTTAAGACACACCTGGGGGTGGTTTGGGGAAGTATTCTGGATTTATTCGTTTAGACAGTTGAAAAATTGCTCTTAGCTTAGTTGATCGATTTTTCTTTCGTGTTTTTTATTTTGTTTTGTATTTCTTTATGGAGTTTTTTTTAAGGAGCTCTGTACTTATAACTTTTGTATCTAATTCTTGGAAATTTGATATTTATGAGTACGAAATGTTTTTGAGTAAGAAACGCACCCACATTACACCTTAGATAAAGGAAGAAAAAACTTAATCTGTTTCGTAACTGAGATTACGTACGTCCTTTCCTATAACTACCGAAGGATAAGAAAAGGATGTATGGTATGGAAACGTATAAGCTCATAGACCTTGTTGTCGCATGTGTTAAGGTTTCGTTCTGATTCGAAGCTTTCTGTTGGAAGATGTGGGGTGATTTTTCTTTAAATTTCTAAGATTTTATGATCAATTTGAAAAACCTAATTAAGGCTTTAAAGTTTCTATCCGTTTTGGATTGGATTTTTTGTCCAAGTTGCAACTTTCAAATGAGACAGTGGAAAAGTACCTTCTTTCAAAAAGTAACTTCTTAGTGATGACTTATTTATGGATGTTGTAATAAAGTTACGTAACGAGGTTACAAATCTTATGAGGTTTGGCTACAACATTACATATCAGCAGCGATTCGATGGCGTCATTGAATATACAATACGTGTGCCTTTCTCTATAGACCAATTCCAACTTGTGTTAGAATCTTATATACGATTACAACTCACTCACCTGCGCTGTCAGCTCGCAGTCAAGAAAGTAAAGGCTCTTGTCAGCAGACTCTACCATTTCTACAAGAAATAGGGCATTCAGATCAGCACCTTCAAGTTGGGACTAGTCGGCTTCAGGAGATCCTCAAATGACAGAGGCGGTCGGATTACCTAGAACTACAGGAAAATGGTATTGAAGCTTCCTGATGGATCCACCATTCATGCCAAACCGAACATAAATACCTGATGAAATGCTATCCACAGAAATGTGTTTAAAAAAGCCAGTTGAGCTTTTAATAGGGTGCACCCTCTGCTGAAAAGAAAAAGTGGACTAAGCCAGACGAAAAAAATACTGCTTTTAAAGCAACTTTAGCTAATTTTTCACAGTCTGGTTCTTCATTTCGAAGACTGCCATGAGAGAGTTTCAACTCTTTGGTGGGAAAATAATCAAAATCTGCACTGGCCTCTACTTTGACCGACAGCCGGCGACGAAAGCACCACAAGAACAGGAGCACCACAGCTGTACACCGAAGACAATTTTACACCTCCAGACAGGTAGGTACCTGTGCTCTTCACGAAGAAGAGAAGCTAGTGCAAAGCATCACTGACCACCCGAATCAGCTAGTGAGAAGGATGACCATAGAGCAACGACATCCCGAGCCGAGGTACCTAAAAGTTATGGAAGACAACTTCATGATTGACAACGTGAGATCCATCCTGTTCTACGATGATACCGGGTCAGCACACTACAGGCGAATCAGCTCGTGTCTAGTAAGTACCAATTTGTTAAATAGACTATCACCACAGTAAGAAAACTAGGGGTACGTACTAACGTAGTGTACATGGCACAATAGGTTTCATTCAGACACCGCAGTGCCCAGAGCTGCGCAAACCCCTTTAATCTAATCTACGCATTGTATCCAGAGATTTACAGTTTTGAGCCAAGTCTCCCTGGAATACTTTTAACAAGTATTTGATTGTTCATTTTGGCGACTGAGCTTTTGATCTGCCAGCGTTAGAGGTTGTTCTCAGGACGACCCTGAACCCAATGAGCAAACCCCAGCTCTAAAGGAAAAAAGCACACCATCTGATTAAATGTCAAGAAATGGTGGATTAGCGGTTCCCGTGGTGTAATGGCTAGCGTGTCTGCCTGTTTCAATCGACTGGTAAAGGGTGTTTTTTTTTCAGAAGCATGGAACTTCGAACTGAAACAAAGCACAAGAAAATTGTTTTAATGAGTATCAACTTAGTTTTATTGGAAGGATTTTATGCCATTAATGTTTAAATATG
The DNA here is from genome assembly GCA_914767635.1 of Melanostoma mellinum. Classification (NCBI taxonomy): domain Eukaryota; kingdom Metazoa; phylum Arthropoda; class Insecta; order Diptera; family Syrphidae; genus Melanostoma; species Melanostoma mellinum. The sequence goes on along the minus strand of OU612060.1, from coordinate 167,347,680 downwards.
ATTTCGGGCATGTGGCCGCCGCGGCTGGCTTGAATAAAGCCAAGTCTAGAGGTCCAATTTTCAAGCACTTTTTCGAGCATTTGAGGCCGGCAGTAACGCCACGAATGTTGGCTTCTAAGCCCCCCTAACGTTTCTGGTTAGTTGACGTAGACGAGCAACTCCGCATGTTCCCAAAGAAAATAATCCAAAGGTGTCGAATCACACGATCTTGGTGGCCAATTGACAGGTCCACGTCCAGTTTGCGAATTTATGCCCTCATTGAGTGTTTCCTTCAATAAGTCGATTATGACCTGACAATAAATCGCTGTGTGGCATGTAGCGCCATCTTGTTAAAACCATATCTCATCTATATTCATGGCATCCAATTCGAGAACATAATAGTCGGTTATCATGGCTCTATACCGGTTTCCATTACCAGTAACTGGCTCCCCAGCATCATTTCGGAATAAGTATGGCCCAATGACTCCACCAGCCCATAGAGCACACCAAACAGTCAGTTTTTGTGGATGTGATGGCGTCTCGAGGTACTCATGATGCGGCAATTTTGCTTGTTGACGTAACCATTCCACCAGAAATGAGCCTCGTCACTGAACAAAATTTTGCGATGAAAATCAGCATTGAGATCAATCTTATTTTCAGCCCATACCATACACCAAAATCAGGATGAAGCTTTAATTCTTCCACAAGTTGGATCTTGTAAAGTCGTAAGCCAAGATCATTGCGCGAAATCTTCCATTGAGTTGATGGACAAAGCTCCAATTGATGTGCACGGTGCCGAATCGATTCGTTCGGGTCCTCTTGAACACTTCGTTCTACAGCGGCAATTGTTTCTTCGTGGGCACCTGGGCACTGTTCGACGTCTCTGCGATGAGTATTATCACATAAAGTAAACGTATTGTGAAAACGATCAATGGTTTACCGAATGAATTGCTCTGTTGGATGATTACCTCGACCATAGAATGGACGGAGCTTGCGGTAATCTTCGCGAACTAAACAAATATTTTCGAAAATAAATTTGCACAATTTGCAGGCGTTGTTATTTTTTTAACCTGATCATCAAAAATGGCAAACCAAACTGAACATAAATCGAATTAGAGTTGGCCGATTTGACCACAAGACGTCAGTTTTATCCCTATTTGAAAAACGAATTTTTAAAACAAACACCCGATCCAATCTCAATCGTGGTCGATTAACCGCAATTTGCCGCTATTACAGTTGATTTGCTGCAGTTGTGTTGTCGAATGGTGGTGGATGAAAGCGAGTGTGCAAATTGACCACGATTTTGGTAATTTGGTCGTAATTGCGGAAGATCAACCACAATAGCGGGAAAAACTGCAATTGCGACTAGCCAGCTGTAATTGGGAAAATGCAACTGCGTCTTCCAAACAACATTCGCATCCATACAAATGTCAATCCATCAATCCAATCGTAACTGCGGCGAATCAATTGCAATCGCGGTCAAATGGCTGAAGTTATGGTCAACTCGCTGCGATTGTGACTAGGTTGCCACATTTGCTGTTGATCTGCTGCAATTGCTATCGATCCGCCGCAGATAAGGTATTTTTGGCGCAATTTTGGTTCATCTGCTGCAACTACGGTCGATTTGGCTCATTTGCAGCGAATTTGCTCCCATTTATTGAGGATTGACAGCTGTGGTTTAAAAGTGATTAGTTTGTTTACAAGTTAGCTCCGAATTGAATAGCATTTATGCAAAATAAAATCAATTAAAAATTAAAGTAATTGAAGATTTGTGTAGAGCAAGTGATAGGTAATAAAATTAACACTTAAGAACTAAGGTGAGATCGTTTTTTAACCAAATAAAAGTAAATTAAATAATGACAACGGTGGGTGGTAAAATGCAACGGACACCAGTTAAAGCAAATAGCAGCAATATGCAACTTGATACAGGTTCGAAGTCAAAACGTCACCGGTCAATGGAGTCTTCACCGAAGGAAGATAACTCGCAACAAAGTGCGAGCGTTTGTATGCCAGCGCACGATTTAAACACGCTAATAGCGAATACAATGTCCTCACTTCTGGACGAAAAGTTTAAAAGCCTACCAACGAAGTCGGACTTCGAGGGGATATCAAAGAAAATCGAAACATTACAAATTGCAAATGACTCATTGCAAAACCAGCTGCAACTTGTTGAAGCCAAATGTGTTGCACTTGAACGTCAAGTTGAATTTCTCGAAGCCAAGGCTAATGAAAAAAATGTTATAATTCATTTGCCAGCAAATAACAGCTGCTCAACAGAAAACCCAACCGATAGAGCGAAAAAACTTTGTTTGGATCTGTTACAGACAAATATCTTGGCGGCGATTACTTCGGTACGAACACTTAACACAAAAAATATGAAATCAACAGACATTATAGTGGAAATGCAAAACAAAGACCAAGTAGGATGCATCTTAAGATCTGCAACAAAACTAAGAGGCACAGGCATTTCTTTACACAGGGATTATCCTGCTGCAGCACGACAAAGACGAAGACGATTACAGAAACTTAACACAGAAATTTTTAAGAAAAATAAAAACATAAAAACACAAATTCGGGGGCAGTATCTGAAAATTGGTGAACATCAGTTCTATTATGACAGCCAAAACATTTTGAAATGTGACGATGACAGAGATGGAATGACAGCACTACAGAAAATCATCGGTGACATCCAGCTTTCGAGTGATCCTCAAACCGTTTCGGGGATCCCACTTTGTTTTTAATTGTAATGCCGTCTGCCACTGTAGTCATAGTCAGTTAAATAGTACTAAGAAAATTGAATTAATGAACATACAAATTTTATCTTATAATATTCATGGTTTAAGTAACAAGAATCTATTCCCTGAGTTTTTTAACTTTATAAATCAGTATGAGATCGTCTTTTTGTTTGAAACATTTGTAACGAAGGAAAATTTAAATAGTTTTGGAAGAGAATTTTTAAGTTATAATTATGAGTGGATACCTGCAATAAAAACGCATGAAAGGGGACGAGCCAGTGGTGGTTGCTATTACGGGTATAAAAGGAGTTTGAAAAATAAAGGCATTATATGTAGTTTCAACAAGGCAGACGAACTAGTTTCTGGACATACAAATCGACCAAGAAAAATATCTGTTGTACCCTAGTTACTTAAATTGTAACAATTGGGATGTGGATTTCCAACGTGTATCAGCCCATCTGAATCTATCGTATAACCCAAATATTATGGTAATAGGAGATTTAAACGCAAGAGTTGGAAAAGAAGAGGGTGCGTGTAACAGTCTTGAGGGTAAAATCCGCAGATCCAAGGACACAGTTACAAATGCAAGAGGTAAAAAGATATTAGAGCTGTGCGATACGTATGGTCTGAGAATTTTAAATGGAACGAGTCTTGGAGATGTAGAAGGAGAATTTACGTTCATAGGTGGCCAAGGAAACTCAGTTGTGGACTATTGTTTAGCGGGTGGAAGCTGGAATAAATGTGTTAAGGATTTTGAAGTTAAACAGGTACCTTTCTCTGATCATTTACCGATCGTTGCTGTTTTTGGACACAAAAGTGAAATTGGAGAAGATAATCGTCCTCTGCTACCACTTCCGATGCTCAAATGGAAAGATTTTATGGGTGACAGCTATAGAGAAAACCTAGACATGAAGTTGTCCGAGGCGGAGCAAATTGATTTTACTACACTGGAAATAGTCGTGAAAGAAGCTGCTCCAAGTACAAGGTTCACTGCAAATGGAAAACCTCAATCGGCTCCATGGTTTGATAAGGAGTGCATCATAGCACGAAATCTTTCATTTAAATGGCTCATGCTTTTTAGAGAAAACAGCACACATATACGGAAACTTTCCTATATAGAATCAAATCGTCGATATAAGGAGATTTGCAAAGAAAAGAAAAAAAACCATTTGGAAATGGAATCGGCAAAGTTAGCAAACTGTAAAAGTTCCAAGGACTTTTGGGGATTAGTTAGGAAACTTAATGGAACAGTGAAGGTTATTAACCGGAATCTTAGCCCTGAGGTTCTTCGGAACCATTTCATCGATCTACTGAATCCGATAGAAGCAATGTATTCATTCCATTATGCCCCGCCGGAAATTAAAAATGAAACACTGGACGCTGTAATTACACAAGAGGAACTAAATAAAGCACTCTTATACTTAAAAGACGGTAAAGCAGCTGGATCTGATAAAATTCCAGCAGAATTTTATAAAAACGGTTCTGATCTAATGAAAAATAAGCTATGCCATTTGTTGAACGAAGTATACAATAAGGGGACAGTGCCTGAAAGATTCAAAGAAGCTCTTATCTTTCCAGCTTTTAAGAAGGGAGAACACGCAAATCCGGAAAATTACAGGGGAATTTCGTCCTGAATTCTTCATATAAAATATTTACGGCTATCCTCAAGCGACGATTGGAGGAGTGGATAAGGCAGGAGAACGTGTTAGGGGAACACCAGGCAGGATTTAGAAGAGGATACTCTACAGTAGATCAAATATTTGTTCTCACTAGTATTGCGGAATCGTACCAAAAGCAGAATAAGAAGCTGTATACCTTCTTTATTGATTTTAAAGCGGCGTTCGATTCAATAGACAGACAGGCGTTGTTATACAAACTTTACGGGAAGGGAATCTCGTGGAAGTTTGGTAAAGTTTTACAAAACTTATATACGGGTACTCAATTGGCAATATGGAATGGTGAAGAGCTTTCGGAGTGGTTCGCAACTAAATCAGGAGTCAAACAAGGATGTGCTTTAAGTCCAACACTCTTCGCGCTGTTCATAGATAACTTATTGGATGAACTCCCAGGTGGTGTTTGTTATGCAAATACTTGCATTAAAGGCCTCATGTTTGCGGATGATGTCGTACTGATGGCAAACTCACCGGATAGTCTTCAACTTATGATAAATCGACTTGGTGATTACTGTAAGTTGTGGAATTTAGTAATTAATCGAGAAAAATCCAAGGTTATGATTTTTAAAAAAGGAGGCGGAAGGAGAAGTCATAGGGAAAAATGGCATTACCTGGGAGAAGAACTAGAGTTGGTGAGTGAATTCAAATACCTTGGTGTGCTACTAACATCGAGCCTAAATATGAATAAACACTTGGAAGAGAAATTGGCAAAAGCTAAAGTCGCAATCAACTCAACATGGAAAAGATGTTTTGCCAATCGCTCAATTGCTCACAGCAGCAAATATAAGGTTTTTAAAGCCGTCGCAGAATCGATTTTGTTTTATGCTGCTCAAGTATGGGGCTACAAACAATATGATATGGTGGAGAAACTCTTAAGATTTTACATTAAACGCATTTTCAGTATTCCGACCAATGCTCCCAATTATCTACTGATGATAGAAACAGGTCTATCACCGCTGTATATACAAACGTTGAGGATGCAGATGGACTATGTCATGAAGGTTATGGATATGGAAGATACACGTCTACCTAAGATAGCAGCTCTGAAAGCGGTGGAACAAAAACTAAGCTGGTACGCAGTATGGTTGGAGTTAGCTCTTCAATGCAATATGGAGGTTGATCTTAGCATGGGAAACTTACCCAACTGGCGTTCCATTTTATATCAGCTAATTGAGAAAGTGGATGAGATGCAGGTTTTGAAGTACCAAGAAGAAGCTGAATCATCGGTGCATAGATCAGTGTATAGTCGCTTGAACCACAATTTGCTAGACAAGAACTATTTCAAAGATGAAAACAGTATACAAATGATATCAATGATCATTAGGCTGCGAGGAGAGATTTTAAATCTCAATTACGTGCCACATAGAGAAGACCTACCCTGTTTTTGCGAGTTATGTAATTTGAGAGAACGAGAAGACGTCTTGCATTTTATTGGAAAATGTCCGATCTTGAGAGAAATAAGAATACAGGTGTTTGGAAAAGGTTATCTTTCAGAAGAGGAGGTTATAAAAGAGTTAAATGAACTTGATGTGGATAAGCTATTCAAATACTCCAAAACAGCTACAACGTACCGCAATAAAATAATGAGTGAGAATTTTTAAGTATACCATTAATAATTGCTACTTTTCAAATTCTTTTATTTTGCTTAAAGCTATTGTCAGTAATTTAAAAAAAAAAAATATAAAAAGGAAATATAATTTAAATTATTATAAATTGTCAATCCGGCAGACGGCATAAAGCCATGCTCAAACGTTTTTTGTATAAATTATATGTATATTTATTATTAGTAATGGAATAAAAAACACTTCAAATTCAAATTCAATTCAAAATTGTCAATGCGAAAGACTTGTGGCATCGGTTGTAAGTATAACTTTATGTGGTCTTTGCTGGATGTTGAATTGCTGAATTGCATTCCTCAAATATTATGAGTGTCTTGACGTGATATCAAAGCCAATTTGTATTCCCATAATTTTAAGCGATATTCAATTTGGTTTTCGAAGTGGCAAATCAACCGAAGATGCCTTGTTAAATTTTTGTTCGCAGGTATTTTCTAATCTTGATAAAAGAAAAAGTACGTCAGGACTATTTGTTAATATTTCAAAAGCTTTCGACATGGTTAACCATGACTTATTGCTAACTGAGATTGAAAATGCTGGATTGATTGGTTTCGTACTTATTTGAAACATCGAACACAAAAAGTGAACTTACTTGATGTTAGTAGTGATATTAGGTCTATAAAACTTAGGGTTCCTAAGGGGTAAGGGGTCTGTTTTGGGGCCTGTTCTTTTCTTGATATATATTAACTCATTGTTCAGCTTACCTTTTAAAGGCCTTCTGACAGCATTTGCTGCTGATATTTGCTTTACTTATGGCACTGATAGTTATTTGAAACTTGTATTTGATATGAATTGCGATCCCAGCTTTTTAAGGGTTAGGTTTGCTGAGCATAAGCTTATAATAAGTTCGAAAACTAAGGCAATAATTTTCAATTTGTCTAGACAGAACCGTCCAGATGCAGATCTCATTTTTCATGCCGCAGATTGTCAAAAGTTTAGACTATTTCATTGCACATGCAATTCATTCGGCTCTTTCTTAGCTCTAATGTTTTCAGATTGAAAATATACATGAGTTTAAATATCTAGGACTAACCATTGCTTCCAGTTTGAGTTTTTTTTAAATACATTGATAATTTAAAAAGGTATCTTCGCTCCACACTCAGGAATTTTTATTATCTTAGCAAAGTTTGTTCCATTAATTTGCTTATGAAAATCTACTACGGTGTCTTTGATTCAAAACAGCAATATGGAATTTCTTGTTGGGGAGGATCCTATAAAAATAAAATATATCCTTTATTAATAATACAAAAACACGTACTTAAAAAAATTTTTTGAAAGCCTCGCCTCTCTCCTAGTTTTCCTCTATTTAAGGATTTTAACATTCTTCCAGTACGACATCTGTACTGCTATAAAGTTTAAATGGTTTTCTTTGCTAGACCGGGTAAATTTTTGCTTGCGGGTAAATTTTTTGAACCAAGTTCCTATACCGACTTTTCGTATAACAGCTTTCTTTAACTTTCACAGTGTTGTTTCATGTCGTATATTCAATAAACTTTCACCTCCATCAGAGCTCAAGAATCTTGTTTTAAGTTTTTAAGACTTTTAAGCACATGTTTTTTTCTGTCGATTTAGTGAATATTGAAGTACTGTTAAATTATTCCTCCTCATTATTTTTATTTTTATTTCTTGATTTTTAGAAGAAATTTATTTTATAAATACGAGTATATGTAACTAAAAAAAAAAATCATCACTTAAATTTTACAAATTTTCTTTTTTCCCATTTTTTCATTTGCTTACTAGAAATGTACCGAATGTCATCCCCCACCCGTACATCAATATTTTTGAATTGTATAATATTTAATATTTAGTCAAATGTGACAACACTTTTTTTACAAAAATATCATTGTCACATAATATTTCTTTAAAAATTATAAAATGTTTAAAAATTTTGTATTGTTAAATAAGGATTTGGATTTTTAAGAAATAAACAAACATCTATCTATCTTTACTGATCCTTAGAGCAATCATATTTTCTTTGTTTAAAATTGATTGTATCTGTACCTGGGCGTCCTAAGCCACTTCTTTATAGGCTAATGTGGAAGCAAAGTCTATTAGCATCATGACATGAACATAACTGGCCCAAGAGCAGATCTATGCATAAAATCAGCATTTTTATAGCTCAAGCTCTGGTTAGTTATTATAAAACATGGTTTTAATAACGTTCGTAAAACATGAATTCAAGTCTAACATGGTTATTTTGACATGAATTCGAAAGTACATTTTGAAACTCGAACGATTCGAAATTTTTACATGTTTAGCATTCGAATCATTCGAGTCTCAAAATGTACTTCTTTCGAATTCGACTAACTTTCTATCGAATATAATGGCAAAATAAACATGTAAATGATCGGTGCGGCGACCTAAGTCCACGGGAAATAAGTCCACTTGTGGAGTTATTATAATCCCCTGGGCAAAATTTTTGCAATTTAATTATTATTATTTGTAAATATAATAAAATTAAAAACATGCTCAAATGTTAATTTGGTTTTTTTGTTCATGGGTTAAAATTTCTTCACACTTGATGGGAAATAAAACCACACAGATATTTTGGGACTTATTTCCCACCTTGCATGGGAATTAAGTCCACTTTACAAAAGTGTGTTTATTTCCCACTAAGTGGGAAATAACTCCATCGGTGGACTTATTTCCCGTGGATCTATGTCCCTGCACCTAAATGGCCCCCCTGACAAAATTTTGGGAGTAACTTTTGACGTACTTTGAAAGGTATCCCAGACATTAAGCCCAAGGGAGAAATCCTTTATCGGAGACTCAACATGGATCTACAGACACAGGCGGGTTCTACATAAAATATTGTCGTCGATTGCATCGTTAAAAGACTGTTTCATGTTTCTTTGCTTTCAGCGATTGAAAGATAGTTTTCTTACTAGCGTCAAAAAAAATTGGGTAACTTTTCAGGTTTTTAAACACGTTTTTAGTCCTTCAATTAAAACGATAATCGTATCAATTCAAGCCTTGCATTTAACTTGGTAATCGATATTTCATCAATTGATATCACATGTCACATCTGATATGAAAAGTTTTGCACCCTTAGTATTTTTTGTATGTTTACTCATCTCAAACCTGAAAAGGATACAAAAAAATGTCATTTCATTTCTTGTTCATTTGGCATACCCCTAACCTATCGATTGCTGACGTGATTCATTTGATTTTTATTTAAGGTGCTTCAACCAAAAGTAAACAACTCTAATACCAAATTCTGGGACATCGTTGTTCATCGTTTTCACTCCACAGGGTTGATAGGGACGTGTACTCCCACTCTTACACATGTGACTTTATTTTTAGAAAATAAATATCTCAAAATGAGGAGCACGTAGGAGGTTTGATGAGGAAGAACAGAAAAAAAAATCTTACAAAATTTACAAGACGAGTTCCTTATACAGAATCACTTTAAAAAATATTACATGTCCCAGTGCACTGAACACATCTGTACGCACACAAGCACACCGTGAACAATGTTCTTTTGGCCTCTCTATAAACGACAATATGCAGAGGCACAAACTTTGTTTGTCAGATAATTAGGCGCCTAACCTTCTGGTGAACAAAAAAGTACGTGTTGTTTTGTAAGGAACAAGTAGAGGCATACAAAAGTTTATTCAAATTGGAGTGCGAGCACTTGATTTTGTCTTCGCATGTAGAAGACACTGCAGTGGGAAGCGAGAGATGCTAAAATAAATTTTCTTGAAGTTAAATTAAAAGACGATGAAGATGTCTTCTAATTTTGGTCATGATCCGTCTAAGTCACGTAGAGTTTTTTTAAGGCATTCTGATTTTTGATTCATTTGACTTATTTAAAGATTTCATTAAAATCCGCAAATTTGCCCAATTATTTGTGCTGAATTCAGAGACGGCAGGAGCGAAACTTTTAAAAACACTACAAAGCCACGAACAAAACGGAGACGATGATAATAGAAGATTCATGTTCTCGCCCACTGTGTCCTATTTATGTATATTTTCGGTTTCACGGAGTGAGCTCAAAAGACCAGAGCGTTTTTTAGTTTCGTGTCGCTGGCAGCTACGTCATTTATCCCCACTACTAACTGCTAAGTGTGGAAAGTAAGGCTAGCACGTGACTCACTTCCGATTGGTGCTGTTTCCACTACTATCTTCTGAGTGTGGGGACTTTCCCTTGACTAGCATACACAGACATTTCTTTTTTGTGTTGCTTTTTCGTTTCATTGAATTTTATCTGTTGTTTTTTTTTATGAACTACTCTTGGGTCAACGTCAAATTTCTCTGGAATAAAACCTGTTTGCAGTTGTGTTGTGTGAAACCAAAAATATGTCTGCCGATTACTTTGAAATTTTCCGACCAATCCTTATGATGAACCTACTTCCTCCCATAAAAAGTGGTAGCTTCTTTGTATTTTTCTTCAAAAAAAAAAGCCGCAGCTGATACATGTGAACCCGATCAATTGCAACTGTTAAGTGGTGTCTTTTTAAAATCCGTTGAGAGTAAAGTACTCCAACGAAGCAAATCCTTGACTAAGGAATGAAACTTTATAAACAGATTGAATGTAAGACCCACGAAGAGATGAGTTCCAAAACAACATGAGCATTAGAGGGTAGATTTATCATTCTCAAAGCCTATTGCCAAATACGTACTTACAAGGAAAAGTAGAATCTCCCTGAGCGGACACAACTATAGGGTTCTGCTTGGTAAACTTATCAACAAACAATAAATTCACAATCCAATCCATGCCGGCAGCGGCATTCTTATCAATTATTCTCCCCTATTATAGAGAAAGCAATTATAACCGAAACCCTATTTTTCAGGTGCTCCCATTGAGCTTCAACTCACCATAGTCATCACAAGTCCCTTAAATGTATTTAAGAAAATTACTTTGTCGATATTCCCTCAAGCGTAATAAAATGATGATTATGCTTTTAGTGGGTTATTCCCTGCCACCACACCACTACAGCTTCAATAGTTTCATTTAAGATTTTGTTCTGAGCCATCAAAAAAGAGTTGTGATATTCTATCGTTTTTGAACTTATTCAAGTGCGATTTCCTACTCACTATAGTGTAGTGTAGTGTAGTTCCTATTAAGGCAGACTTTTTAAAAAACGGGCACGACTGGGTCGCATGAATATGCGATTGTCGTCTAAGTACAATATCAAAATTTCTAGTCTGAGTTCAAGATCTAATATATTTAGTGGTACAGAGTAGCCAACTACACATTAATTATGAAAATTGAAAAAAGTCACATAAAGCATTAAAAAAAAAATATTCCAAATGTTTTGAGCTAAAATATAAAAACCCCAATTTTTCGCAGTTGCTTATACACATACCCGCTGAAAATTTAATCAAAATGGTTAGAGCAGAGGCCGAATTACCGCATCAGTGATCGAATGAGACAGTACTATTTTTCCTTCGAAATTTGTTTTTTATTACACAAATTCAGTCTGCTGTTCAAATTAACGACTTCAATTCGTTCAAAAACCGATGAAAGAATGTCAAGTTTTGGTACTAAAGTGCTCGATAAGGTGAGAAGTAATTCCACAGACACATAATTCAGTCACGTATTACTCGATCACGTGTGCTGGTTCGTAGTTCTTTCACTTTTTTGAAAAGCAGATTTTTTAAAAACCAACAATCGTATTTATAATCCCATTCCAAAGCATGTCTAACTTTGGACAGCTCTTAGAACAGTGTTCAACTCCAAATCGTATTTATAAACACTTTCATCGCTGTCTAGGGAATGTCTAACTTTAGACACCAAAATTGGTAGTCTAAACTGTGGCTAGAGTTGCATTTGATACAACAAAAAACAATTTTGTTAAACGTGTTATAACACACTGTTAAGAGTGTTAAGATCGATAAAATGAAGTAATTTGAGGTGCAAAAATACTACTTTCAACAAAACCTAATCCTAATCCTAACTAATATTATAAATGTGAAAGTCACTCTGTCTGTCCGGATTTCTATGTAACCGTCTCCTGCCCAAACTACAGAACTGATTTAAATGAAATTTTGTACAGAGATAGTCTAAAACCTGAAGAAGGACATAGGCTGTATAGGGGAACGGGAACGTATACGGGAACTAAAAAACTACAACACCGATTTCAAAAATTTTCCACCAATAGAATGCTTCACTATCCTAGAGTAACATAACTTTAATTCATCCACATATTCCCACGGGAACTAGTGTTCTTACTAATATAATAAGTGTGAAAGTAGCTCTGTCTGTCCGTCGTTCTATGTTACCATAGAAACAAACCAAACTAACAAACCAATTTAAATGAAATTTTGTACAAAAATTGTCCTGAACTTAAAGACGGACATAGGCTGTATTTCATTCGAATATTCCTACGGGAACCGGTCCTCACTATTATTATAAGTGCAAAAGTATTGTATCGCAAGGACACTCGCTTAAAAGTTTTTATCTTAGGTTTCAACCGCAGTCAATCGTCGCGTTTATCCACCTATCGTTTACCGGCGGGATCTTTGATCAATGCAATATTTCATAGGAACAAAAAAGAAAACAATTATCTTAACTCTTGCAGAGCATTTAACTTTATCTTTATTTTCCTTTTGTTTCTTTCTTTTACTTCTCGCAAGAAAAATGAACTAAAGCGACATAAGATTTTTCAATAATAAATCGAATAGAAAAAAATAGACAAAACGTTTCAACTTAATTCACGTTCTTTATTGTTCTGATCTTATGATCTTGATTATCAATGCGCAAGTGAGTCTACATTTCCAATCAACATCTACATAACACCTCGGTATCCGCTTACAGCTGTTCATCCGTTGGTACCTCTATAGGACGTTGACTTGTAGAGGATTTTCGTCGGCGACCAACAGCTTCCCCCTTCACTGCCTCCTTCTTCCTTTCCTCTTTGCTCTCCAAGCATAACTTTCCTCATCAAAAAGAAAGTAAAGAAAACATCGCATGTAGGAGGTGTCAAAGCGATGTTTTGGGACCTCCCAAAGTCTCCTCCCATTTTCTCTTTGTTTTGAGAGAGATGTTACCAATTGTGGTAATATAGTGCAGTTGTTTTGCCGTCGGTTGTTTTTTGCGATGGGCATTGCAAGTGCCGTCGGCACTTGTATTTTATGGATGTGGAGCTGTCCAAATCCATTGTTTTTTTTGCATGTTGCGTTGCAACAAGTATGTAGCTCTGTTTGTTCACCATTCTATGTTACCATCTCCCGCTCAAACTAATGAACAGATTAGAATTAATGGGAATGAAAGACTTTAGTAACATTATAAATCCGAAATTAATTGTTTTCTTAATTGTTTTCTTTGTTTATATTTACCGCCCAAGCCTTTGCACCGATTTATATGAATTTTGGTACAGAGATAGTCTAGAACCTGAAGATGGACATCCTTACTAATATTACAAATCCAAAACGTTTTGATTCCCCGTTTTCCTTTAATTCCCACTGATTGATCATTATAAATAAGGCTCAGGCGCTTTAAGTTGCAGGTGTTCGCTTAGAAAAAAAATTCCATGGCAACTTTATGCGGCAGAATCACGTGTATCAATCCCACAAAAACTTTTTATTTCGCAAAAGACGAGGTCTTCCCCTTCCGCGATTTCCCTGCAATGTGCTTTCGAACACCCGATGAGCCGGAGCGTTTGGGTCCATCCGCTCAACATGGCCCAACCATCGTAGCCTCGCGATGCGTACTCTTCTGGCTATACCCATGTCGCGGTACAGCTCATACAGCTTGTTGTTGTATCTTCTTCTCCACACATTGCCTTCGCATACGGAACCAAAGATAATTCGGAGAATTTTTCTTTCGAAACGACCAAGGGTTTCCTCATCCGCTTTCGATAAGGTCCATGCTTCCGCGCCGTCAAGCAGGACTGGGATGATTAAGGTCTTATATAAGGTTACCTTGGTTTTTCTGGAGAGGGTTTTGTTTCTCAATTGCCTTCTTAACCCAAAGAAGCAACGGTTGGCAAGAGTTCACTGATGTTGTTGTCCGTGTCTACAGCGGATCCTAGGTAGACGAAGTCCTGTACTACCTCGAAGTTATGTCTGTCTATTGTGACGTATTGTCCAATTCGTCGATGTTCTGTGTACTTGTTTGATGACAACATATACTCCGTTTCGCCCTCGTTAACCATCAAACCCATTTTTGCCGCTTCTGTTTCGATACTCGCAAAAGCACCTATGACATCACGCTTTTTTCTTCCCATTACGTCAATATCGTCTGCATAGGCGAGTAATTGTACAGACTTTTGAAAGATTGTTCCTCTGGTGTTGACGTTTGAGTTTCTTACAATCATTTCAAGTATGATGTTGAAGAAATCGCATGACAGTTTATCGTCGCGGGCACAGCTAGTTTATTTATAAATTGCACAAATTTAATCATTTTATGAGACTTGGAAAAGCTGTAACACAAAGTCAAATCAGCTGTTTTTTTGGTCTAGTTCAAGTCCTACCCACACTCTTTCAGAGCCTTTCAGTTGTAGTAGTCGTATATCAAAACACAAACAATGGTACGGCACGGATACATCATGAACGCCATCAATTAGTTTTTCGTTCAAAGTTGATAGTTTGAGGGATTATTTAGACAACTGCTGGAATTTGTTTATAAACACGAAATTGGCTAAGGCTTGTCCAACTCTTTAGACACCTAGCTGGACAGTTGTCTAAGGATGTTCTAAGCAAATTTAATAAGTACGACAGTAAGTATGCAGATCTTTAGATCTTACCAAAAGATGTTTTCACCAAAAAATTTAAGAAAATCAGAAAAATTTAAAAGTTTTTAGAGAATAACTAAAATTTTGAAAAATCCAAATTTTACACATGATATGCAATTTTTTATAAACAACCTCTGGATAAAGTAATTATAGTCAAGACCCTATTTTTTAGGTGCTCTTAATGAGCTTCGACTCACCAGTCATCGCAAATAAATTTTTAGAGAAAAATAAGTATTATCATAAAAGTTGTATAGAAGGTACCGTTATTTCAAAACCCAGCCACCCAATTCCAAAATCCCCTCTGTCAATCAGTTATAGACTAAGATCCATATACGGGCAGAACTGCAAGATCAACTTTTTCTCATTTCTCTATCATCGTTATCTTATATTTAATTATTGTTGTCTCAAATTTTTTTTCTACGCTATGGCAAAATTTACCTTGTAGTACCTAAGAGCGCAATTAAAAATGAATACAGTCAACTCTCAAGAGTTTCAAAAATTAAATTTGAGATACTTTCCTCAAGCGTTAATGTGCTCTACGAAATTCTTCACCTTCACACTAACTATCTTAGTCATACGATATTCAAAGATGATCCAAAAAACTTTGGCACTTTTTCAATTGCAAAGAAAATCGGATGGTTATCCAGCAAGCTTCTTTCACGGTGATACCACTCCAAAGGATAAATTAAATTAAATCAAATGGGTGTCCCAACCGAGTAAGTAGCCCCAAGGCCTAGCGCATTTCTCATAAACATTGTCTTTGTGAGGGAATATGAAGGCGACCTACAATCTACTGTCGGTTCCAAACGACTAATCGAGAAAACGCTTTTCATGGAAATGAATTCACTAACGGAAGACTTGCAAATTCCTCGCGAAAAGCGATGGAAAAAGATGATTACCTTTATAAATTAAACAATAACAAAAAAGTTTTGTTATTGTCGTGGTTTTTTGTCCTGGAGTTGTAGTTGTTTAAAATACAAAAACCTAAAAAGAAATAAATTTCTTTAAGGCATGTTAAATGATCGTGAAGATCAACCTTATAACTAACTATAACTAAATAACTTAATACTAAATATTATATTATTATTATAATATTATAACTAAATATAAATAAGTTATAAGGTTGATCTTCTCGATCATTTAACATGCCTTAAAGAAATTTATTTCTTTTTAGGTTTTTGTATTTTAAACAACTACAACTCCAGGACAAAAAACCACGACAATAACAAAACTTTTTTGCTATTGTTTAATTTATAATTTGAAGCCAAACGACGGCAAACATTTTGTTTTTTTTTTTCCAAGTGCAATATGACATGTTCATTCACTTGGATATAAAATTCACTGCGTGTGAGCGCAGTAAATTTTTTAAGTGTCGATGTATTCCGAACAAAGTTTGCGTCTTAGAAGGGTACTACAACATCTAACTGATGAGCCCATTGCCGTACCTGGGCGAAACGCAAGTTTGGAGTTATAAGGTTGATCTTTCACGATTATTTAACATGCCTTAAAGAAATTTATTTCTTTTTAGGTTTTTTTATTTCAAATGATTACCTTTGTTGAGATTCGAACCACGAGCCTCTGGGGTTTAACACAGAGACTTGCTAACCATTACGCAGCTGGTTCCACTTTAAAGGATACTGCCGATATTTGTGATGCTCTTTGCGATTCATTTTCGAAGCTCTTTTAGTGATAGCGACGAAAATTATTCTCGTATTTACACAACTGATCTCAAGTCAAATCTAATAATATTCCCGTTAACAAGATTTTACAGTATTTATCATCTCTTCATGATGATTTTTCTTCTGGTCCAGATGATATACCGCCAAAGAAACGCAGTTCTGTAATTGCGTCTCCACTTCAGTATCTCTTCCAGCCATCATTCAAATCAGGCATATTTCCAAGACTTTGGAAAAAGTCCGTCATCACACCTGTATTTACCAATTGTGAAAAGATAGACATCAAAAATTACAGACTCATATCCAAACTATCATGCATTCCAAAACTCTTTGCACAAGTTGCTTGCGACTGTCTCTCTTTTTATAAAAAAAAAAAATATTATTTGCAATCAACAACATGGCATTATCCAAAGAAGATCGACGGTAAATATTCAAACTCCTTATAAAATGGGTATGAGCTCGATTGTATTTACACTAAATTCTCCAAAGCATTTGATCAACTTTCTCACGATGTTATATATTAAATATAAACCTAAACAGCATTTGGTTCTCCTATCTAATTTATTATATGGATTTGTTCCTGTTTGAAGAATAGAACTTATCATGTTAAATATTGTAAAAGCTCTTCGAACCCCATCATTGCTATATCGGGTGTGCCACAGGGCGGTCACCCTCGACCTTTGCTTTTCTTATTGATTTTCGCAGACAATATAAAAGATCTTAAATCCATGAAGAATACAACTGATCGCGTACTTCCTCTTGTATTATGGTGCAGCCTCAATCTCAACCCCTCCAAAAACCAAACTATATCTTTCTCGAAAACGGCAACCTTGTAAAGCTGTGTATTCGATGTCAGGTCATTTATTATAATAGATTCAAGTTTTTGAGACCTTGGTGTTTACTTCAATGTCAACCTTGAATTTAATGAGAACATAATCTCATTGAAAGGAAATCAAACTTTTTGCTATGGTCTCATAAAAAGGTGGATAAAAGAATTTAATGATTCGTATGTAGCACTATATCTGTATAACTGTTATGTTCGTCCTGATCTTTAGTTGGCATCTCAAGTCTGGTCTTCACTTTATGAAATTCATAAGCCTAGTACTGAGGCAGTCAAACACAAATTCATACACCATGTTCTGAAGGGTTTACCTTGGGAAGATTCTTTTAATATGCCTCCGCATGAACCCCGTATTCAGCTTTAAGGCTTGCACACCATTTTCCAAAGACGTGTCAATTGTGATCTAATATTTATTCTTCAGCTCATTGCTCTCGTCCATAGGCTTTAATTGCCCCGGAGGATCTCACCACTAAGAGTTAATTCTCTGCCCTAACCATGGCACCGATTATGGCATGCATGTGCCAATATCGCGCATGAGTAGATTATTTATTAATTGAAATTGTTTGCTTTTTAACATTGTTAAAAATAGTTTGAAGCAAAGCTTAAGACCAGTGCTTCACATACATGATTTTTTTTTTCTATTATCGATTTCATTTGTAATCTGTATTAATTTTTATATAATTGAATAAATAGGCTCGTGCAACAGAGCGAACCCCAGAGCCTAGCACATTTCTCACAACCATGTCTTGTCAGGAAATGGAGAGGACCTACAATTTTCGGTCGGTTCCGAACGGCTAATCGAGAAAGCGCTGTTCATGGCAAGAACAGAGGACTTGCCAATTCCTCGCGAATGGCGATACCCGTGGAAGAAAATATTTGCTTCTGTTGGGCTTCGAACCACGAACATCTAGGTTGACAGGCAGATATGCTAAAAATCACGCCACAATTTTTTAAGTAAACATCAAATTTGGAAACATCAAATTTGACCCAGACCGCATGTTTAGCAGATAAAACTACACTCCACTACCTAAATGGAATACATCCCTCCCGATGAGATCAAAACTAGATCGACAGAAACACACCACACATTTATGGTTATGGAAATTGTCTTTTTTGTTAGCACTGAAGATTTACTAATTGGCATCCGGGACAAATTGAAGCAACAAAAAACTATCCGAAGCACATACTGGGGAAGAAGCTGGTGAAAAATTCATGCTGCCCGCCCGCCGACGCCAAAGAACCCAAAAATTAAAGAATGCCTCTCAGTAAAAATTCTGTGAAAGTATTGAAACACTCAGTGAAACAAGCCGACTTGTCAAAATCCTTAAAAAGAGCAAGATAAACAAACTAGAAACACTTAGAAAATCACTCGGTTCCTACACCGAGTCTAAAGCAGAGGTGAGTGCCTCTGCTTTAGACTCTTATACTGGAAACTAATTTTCCAGGAAACTAGGTATTAATCGGACTACAACAATCTATTTCCCTCAGATCAGGTGAATCCAATGAATCCACTAGACGTAGCTGGTACGTAAGCAAGACTATTCACTCGTCAAGAGCTTTCGACCCATCAGTCTTACTTCCTTCCTGCTTAAAACGCTGGAAATAATGGTCGAGATTTACAAACGTAAGACCTTACTTCTAATTCACCCTCTGTCTCAAATGCAACATGCTTAACAAAGAGGAAAATCTTGCAAGACCGCACTTCAAAATCTTGTTAGCTGGATTGAGTGGGCGCTTGACAGGGAGGAATTTACAAGGTGCTTTTCACAATGCCAGCAATGTGCAATGTTACCCGAACATGGTGCGGACGTATCATAAGTCTTGTGAATTTAAGCAATGCGAATAGAACCGCGATCGTTGAAGCAGAAGAAAATATGTTACAAAGGGAGTAAATAAAGGCTGTCCACAAGGCGACGTCCTATCTCCTTTTCAGTGGTACATGTTAATCGCTCTATACTTGTAATGATGGATCAAACGTACATGCCCAAGCACGAGGTACTGTCAGTCTTCTGGCATTATTAAGGAGCCATTGGCAAGACATGAGGTCTTTCCCCGAAAAAGGTCCTTTAGATTTATACGGCTATGATAAGACCAATCGTCGCCTATGTTTGGTGAAACAAGCTCTCGCGTTAATACGTTATTGCCTTGTTTGCCGAACTTCAATGAACAATTTGTCTTGGCTGTACTGAAGCCTTCCCCAGCACACCAGGAGCTGCTCTCGACGCACTGCTGAATCTTCCTCCCCTTGATACTTACATACATCGTGGGGTGTACCCTCAAGACCATTTCTTATTTAAGGAGATGTAGCCTCTGGCACGATTCACACTGGAATTTTGAAGAATTCGAAAGCAGCATATCTTTTGACTCACGTTTAATGGATACGCCATCCGACACGATGATCGCAAGGCTCAAACTGCGTCAAAAAAACACAGTCGACTTTCTTTCATGTTACATAGCGTCGCAAGACTTTCCTGAACGATATTATAAGGAAAAAAAAATTTTACATTAGGGACTTGCAAGAAACTTCTTCTTTATAGTGAAAAAACTCCACTATAAAAAACATGGACCCCACCTGTGGTAGGGAACTAAAAAGCGAAGCTTCACTGGGACATCATTATCAGTTAAAAAAATCATAAGTTGTTTTATTCGAAAGGAAAAGAAGTATAAGTAATAAGTTTATAACCAAAGCGGGATGGAGGGATTCGTATTTGCGGAGACTTTAAAGTCACTATAAACTCTCAACTTGCTGTAGATAAACATCCAATTCCGAGGGTAGAAGAGCTGTTTTATAAGCTGCAAGGAGGTACAAAATTTTCAAAAATAGATTTATCTGATGCCTACTTGCAGGTGGAACTCGATGAACATGCAAAAGAGCTACTGGTTGTAAATACAATCCTGGGTCTCTACCAATACCAACGATTGCCTTTTGGTATCGCAACCGCACCTGCCATATTCCAAAGGCTACTGGAGCAAATTTTTTCCGGAATGAACCATGTTGTAAATTATCTGGATGACATAATTATTACTGGACGAAACGAGGAAGAACACCTTCAAAATTTAGAGGAGGTTTTCAGACGGCTTCAGGAAAGTGGACTTCGTTGCAAACAAAATAAGTGTATTTTCATGCAGAACGAGGTAACGTATTTGGGCCATAAAATAAATGAGAGCGGTATATGCCCTTCTGATGATGGTGTAGCAGCTGTAAAGAATTTACCAAGACCCATAGACGTAAAGCAATTGGAAGCATTCATTGGCAAGGTAAGGAATTTTTCCGAAATTTGGGCTCCTTTGAACGAGCTACGTAGGAAAGGTGTTCAATTTAAATGGGGGGAGCGACAAGAACAGTCTTTTCAAGAGCTAAAGCAGCAAATAATTTGCACAACCAATCTGGTTCATTTTAATGACAATTACCCCATTGTATTAGCCACAGATGCTTCGAATTGTGGCATAGGTGCCGTTATCTCTCACATTTATCCGGATGGGTCCGAAAGACCTATCGCGCATGCTTCGAAGACATTGGATGTGCACCAGAAAAAATACAACCAACTTGAAAAGGAAGCCTTATCTATTGTGTTTGGAGTAGTAAAATTCCACCAGTATTTATATGGGCGTCAGTTTATCCTCTATACTGACCATAAGCCATTAACCACCATTTTTAGCCCAAATAAAGATTTACCGGTTATGACCGCCAACCGTTTGCTTCGTTGGGCAATGATACTTATGGGCTATAAGTACACTATTCGATATAAGCCCACGCAAAAAAAATGGCAATGCTGATGCTCTGTCACGCCTGCCCTCAGGAGATGATCCGCAATTTGACAGTGAATACTGTTTGCAATTAGATGTGGAAGTCCAAGCCTCTTTACAACATTTCCCGTTGATCGCTTCAATGGTAGCAGATTATACTCGTCGTGACCCTATTTTAAAACGCGTAAAAAAGCACATTCTTCAAGGTTGGCCGGACAGACTTCAAGTTAATGAAAAAGATATAGCCTGTTTTTTCAACAGAAGAATTTCGTTAAGTATTGAAAACGATGTTATTTTGCTTCAAACTGATTTTACTCGGGTCGTAGTTCCAATAGCCCTACAAAGTCGAGTATTGCAGATGTTACATGAAGGTCACTGGGGTGTCATTCGCACTAAACAATTAGCTCGCCGCTATTGCTGGTGGCCAAACATTGATAAAAATATCGAAACCAGAATAGCCAATTGTGAAACCTGTCAGCAAAATAGTCCTCATCCTGTACAAAAATTCAGCACATGGCCGGAGCAGCAAGAACCCTGGGAGAGATTGCACATCGATATCCCATATCTTGGAAGCTATTGGTTCATTTGTGTTGATGCATTCTATAAGTTTCCTTTTATCGTCAAAATGAGCTCAATAAATACGTCTGCCACTATTAAAAGTTTAAAAAGCTTATTTTCAATAGAAGGTTTGCCAAAAACAATTGTCTCAGACAATGGTCCACAATTTACAGCTAAGGACTTTAAGCAATTTTGCTTTTCAAATGGTATCGAACATTTAACAACTGCTCCTTTTCACCCGGCATCAAATGGAGAAGCCGAAAGGTTCGTAAGAACATTCAAAACTTCGATTAGTAAAATACTAATAGAGTCAAACAATATAGAAAATGCATTGTCGATATGCCTCAGTACATACAGAGTAACTCTAAATCCTATCACACAGAAGTCCCCAGCGGAAATTCTACATGGAAGACAGCCCCGAAATTTGCTATCACTTCTCAAAGAAACTTCAACTAAATACAAGCCTGAAAGAATTAATACAAACGCAACAATACGCTTTGTCATCGGACAGAGCGTGTATGTTAGAAACTTTAGTCGTGGTCCGAAATGGATTCCAGGTATTATAGCCAACACATCGGGACGGATGATGTATACAATTAAATGCGACAAATCCACTGTGAGACGCCACCAAAACCAAATGAAACCCAGAAATGTTCAAATGCCAAGCCATGAAATTAATCACCAATTTTTACCTGAACCAACAACTTCAGAAAATTCAGATTTCAATCAAACCATCAGCTATGCCCCACGTCGATCTTCATATCCGCCTAACGACGTGTTACAATCATCAACCTACCCGAACGATCTTACTCAGATCCAACCTCCAATGTCTCTCCAAGACCAAAACAAGCAAGCCGATTTACGTGAACCTCAACTCGACATTCCAGAACCGACACTAACCTATGATGTTCCAGCAAACCCTTGTAAGAATTTGTTTTCCAATTACAGACACAACAACAATGAAGCTGCTCAGGTTGCAAATAGTCCAAGAAGATCTATCCGTACTCGAAAACCTCCGGAGAGGTTAGGCATCTAAATTAAGCATGGGGAAATGATGTGAATGCACCATAACCAAATCATGAAATGTCATATTCATCGATGTCATCTTTATATGTCATATGTAGACATTTGCTTTCATCAATTGTCACTTCTTTGCTTCGCTTCATTAAACGAACACGCGCTTTTGCTTATCTCTTAACCTATCTCTTTATCATGAATTATCTTCTCTTAGTTAATAACGACTTTCTTTGTAATTAGTATTTTCACACGAAGTTCTTTTATTTCATACTGTTGAGACACAACACTAGGTATAAGTTATAAAATTAAAAAATAAGTGCCTCTAATAGTCAAAGCATCCAGACCACAGAGCAGGTCAGAGTCTAAATTTGTGACACCTTTACCTGAAATACCCCCCAATTTTTGCTGCTGTGAAATCGAAGATATCATCTTATTTGAATGGCTTTAAACGGTTGCAATTCAGTTTCATCATTTCCTTCTTCTTTTACAACCAACGGAAACGAAACATAGGTTCGAAGACGAAGGCCATACTTACATAGAACACCGTGCTACCGTGCTCATGTCAGCGAATAACTGCGAAAATAAAGTTATAGAACATGGTCTACGCCCCAACAACGCCTTCCCTTGTGACATAGCACGGACATAACTCTATAATAATAACAATAATGATGACAATAAAAATAATAATAATACTCCTAAAGAACACATATAACCCACATTTGAGCGCACCTTTGTCATTAAATCGACTGCTAGCTTTCCGAGCAACGCAACAGCGTTACAATTTCAAAGCAAAAAAAAAGAACAATAAGAACTAAATGACATAAAAACAAAACGTCTCTCATCGTCCTTAAACTGTCACAAAAATAGGATAAGATTATTATTCCAGTTTAGCGACGACGAAGACGACGAAGACGACGACGTTAAAACAGAATAATACAAGAGTCATTCTGTTGCGGAAATATTTTTCCTACACTACGTACGCTTCTATATTTCTCATTACTCACAATTTTGGCCCTGTGCTCCTTTTTTCCTTCGTCCCCCAGAGGCTCATCCTTCTTGATTTCTTTTTTGTTTTTGTTCTTATTTCTTTGTGTGTGCGTTTTACCAAGAGCATTACATAACAATATCTCACAGTTATGATTACTTCGACCTTTCCGCGCTGATTTTATTCTATGTCTTACGTACATACATACATATCCAACATAAGGGTAAACGATTTAATATGTTTTCTTCCTTTAAAAAGTACACAGCCCTTCAATCCAATAACTACAATCTACAAGAGACCACAACTGCCCCCACCAACAAACCCTTTCCGTTATCATATCTACGTAGTTCGTTTCAAACACAATTCATTTAGTTGTGCAATAGAAGGATATCTTAACAACAAAGTTCTACCTACCAACAACAAGGCATACGAGATACGAGTCGGAGAATGTTTTTCTCATACTCCTAGCACATGCCATCATTTAAAAAATGTTTATTTCTAAGGCGCAGAATTCTAAAGAAGGGCATGTGTCGAGAGAAGAAAAAAACAAGAGAAAGAGAAAAAAACACTCAGAAGGAACGGATGGGAAGGCAAGAAGAACAACAGAAGGAGGTGAACAGAACAAAAAACGAGAGAAGTATGTAAGTTCAAAATTTACAAGGAAACCAGCAAGACAAGGAGCTGGATGAATAAAAACAACAACAACTACAACAACAACAGAAAACCCCTCAAGGACACCTTCAAAATGTCAGCTGTAGTAATTCGATTGAATTTGTGTGTGTGTGTGCGACCGTACGAAGTGCGAATTTTAAAGTGAATACACTGAATGACGTTTTAATTGAAACAAACGTTTTTACGTATATTTAAGACTTGTGAGTTGTGGGATGCCTTCGAAATTACAACCCTCAAAGTGCCGTAATCCGTCAGAGAAAGAAAAAGCTAAGAAATTTGAAATAAAAATCCGATCTTTAAGTGTTTGTCAATGGCATCGAAGTTCAAAATGCCAGTAAATAGGGATGTTTGGGATGGGGGCGAATTACCGCATACGTGATCGAGTAATACGTGAGTGAATTATGTGTTTTTGGCATTACGGCTCGCGTTTTCAAGCACTTCAGTTCAAAAATTTGACATTCTTTCATGTGTATTTAAACGAATTGAAGTCGATAAACGAACTGCAGAGTGGTGTTGTGTAATATAGAGCGACATATTTGGTTTGAAAGTCTTTCAGGGTCTTTCAATACTAGGACAAAGTATTGAAGTAGAGATGGTGGCGGATGACCTCTTGGCGAGCCAACGACAACTCGCATACCCCTGCAGTATGGTACTGCTCGCGGATTATCCGGCTTTTTATGTTTAAGGGGATACTAAACGGACCTGGCCTTACAAGTTGGGGGTTGTGCGTGGGGCTTACTACCCAGCCACGTAAAAAATATCTCGTTCCGAAACAACCATCAAGAGCCTCGAATAACAATTATGATTTCAACGATTTCTAGAACAAAGACCTCGATCTGCACGTGGAACGTAAGATCTCTTAACGGACTATATGCAGCCGGAGAACTAGCTGACGCCCTAGATTGCTGCAAAGCAGAAATATCCGCCATCCCAGAAGTGTGATCGAGGGGGCTGGACCTAAAGAGGAACTGCCACATTTACTATGGGGACTGCTCTACAGACAACAAAAACAACACTTATTTGAGTGCGGATTTGTCGTTAGAAGAAGACTCAAGGATAAGTTTATGTGCCACAATCCAATTAACGAGCGTATAAAGACCATCAAGGCTAAATTCGCCAATATAAGCCTTATATGCCCTCGCCTCCATAGAAGAGAAAGACGAGAACTCAAAAGATTGTTTCTAAGAGCTTCTCAAAGAAACATCTGATCAATGCCCTAGACATGACGTGAAAACCGTTCATTGTGGTTTTAACGCAAAACTAGGGAAGGAGGACATCATTGGGAATACAATTGGCAAGTATAGCCTGTATAACAAAACTTTCAAAACCGGACTGAGGCTAATCGATTTTGCTGTGGGGCTAAATCTTGTTGTTAGTAGTACGTGCTTTTCGCATCCCAAAATTCATAAAGGTACATGGCGATCGCCAGATCAATCAATCGTCAAACAAATTGACCATGTTGCGATCGACGCGACGTAAGGCACTCTTCTTTTAGATGTCCGAATTTTCCGAGTTCCCAACTTTGACTCGGACCACTACCTTGTTGGAGTCAACGTACCAATGAGGATTCCTTGTTCACGACTCTCGCGAACCAACACTGTGAACAGATATGACATCGAAAAGCTACAATCGCAAGAGATTGTCAATACCTTTTCCCATCGAGTAGAGGATATCTACAATTCAATAATCCTTTTATCCTATGCCACTGGCATTAAGCATTGAAGACCAGTGGCAGCAATGCCAAGAAGCCATCAGAACCGCTGCCTCTGAAGTTCTGGGTTTCACTCGGCCACCAAAACGAAACCCATGGTTCGATGAAGAATGTAGGCAGGCAAATGCAGCCAAGCAAAGAGCACGACAAATGCTTTTGCAAACACGAACGAGGGCTGCTTACGATCGGTATAACGAGATTTACAGGGAGAGAAGAAGGGAAGAACACCGACTTCTCAAAAAGAAAAAAAATCAGCATGAGAAGCGCTCGTTTGAGGAAATAGAGAGGTGCCATGACAGGAACGAGATTCGGAAGTTAACCAAAAGGTAAAAAGATCCTGCCAGGGTGGCAAACCCCGAACTCAAGCCTGTAAAGACCAGCAGGGAAACATAGTAATAGAGTCACAGTCACTACTGAGGATCTGGAAAGATCATTTCTGCAGACTGCTTAACGGCGATGAGGACACAAATTCCGCTGTCGGGCAGACTGCCCCATTCAGCCTGGACGATGATCAAGAATGCCGTCCTCCCGACCTAGAAGAAGTTAAGCTTGCTATATGCAAACTTAAATCAAATAAGACTGCAGGTGCAGATGGCCTTGATGCCGAACTTTTCAATGCAGCTGGAGACCAGTTGAAAAGGAGCATGCACCAGCTGATCTGCATGATATGGCCGGAAGAAAACATGCCCGATGAATGGAACCTCAGTATCGTATGCCTGGTCCTAATGAAGGGAGACCCTCACAATTGCGCCAATTATAGAGCGATAAGCCTCTATAACGTCGCTTATAAGATCTCCTCTGCTGTAATACATATGTGAACGTCTGAAACCCCAAGTCAACAACTTGATAGGTCCTTAGCAGACGCCCTGGACTGCTGCAAAGCAGACATATCCGCCATCCAAGAAGTGCGATGGAGTGGACCGGGCATAAGGAAGATGAAAAACTGTGACATCTACTATGGTGACTGCTACAGACAACAGAAGCAGCGATTATTTGGGTGCGGATTTTTCGTTAGAGGAAGACTCAGGGATAAGGTGACTAGCCAAATTCCAGTCAATGAGCGTTTAATGACCATCCGCATCAGGGCTAAATTCGCCAACATTAGCCTTATATGCACCCACGCCCCCACAGAAGAGAAAGACGACGGTTCCAAAGACGGTTTCTACGAGCTCCTCGAAGAAACGTATGAGCAGTGCCCTAGACACGACTTGAAAATCGTTCTTGGCGATTTTAACGCAAAACTGGAGAAGGAGGACATCTTTGGAAACACAATCGGTAAGCATAGCCCTCATGACAAAACCTCCGAAAACGGACTGAGGCTGATCGATTTTCCTGCGGGCCTAAATCTTGTTGTAAGAAGTACACGCTTTCCCCATTTTAAATTCATAAAGGTACATGGCGACCCCAGATCAATCAACCGTCAACCAAATTGACCATCGACACAAGACACTCTTTCAGTGTGATAGAGGTCAAATTTTTCGAGTTCCTAGCTTTGACTCGAACCACTATTTTGTTGGAGTCAAGGTACGAATGAGTATATCTTGTTCACGACTCGCACGAACCAACGCTGTGAAGAGATATGACATCGGAAAGCTACAATCGCAAGAGATTGCCAATGTCTTTTCCAATCAAGGGTCCCTCTAACTATCCTTGAATCTTATACCGCCAGAATCAGTCATTGAAGACCAAGGGCAGCAACACTAAGAAGCCATCAGAACCATCTGAGGATGTGGGCTTAACTCGGCCTTCAAAATGAAACCCGTGGTTCGATGAAGAATGCAGGCGGGCAAATGCAGCCAAACAAAAAGACAAAAGTTAATGCTAAAGAGATCAAGATGTGCTTACGGTCATATAATGTGTATAACGAGATTTACATGGAGAAAAGAAGAGAAGAACACCGAATTCTTCGAAAAAAAGATCCAGCATGAAAATATATTTTGGACTTCATGCCGAACTTTTCAAAGCAGCAGTAGATCAGTTTAGAGAAGAGCATGCACGAGCTGATCTGCATGATAACGTAGGAAGAAAGCAAGGTACACTGAGGCGTATGTGGAACCTAAAAAACCAAACACTGAATTTAAATCGCATTTATTACTTTAGCCGGTCCCCTCCAGACAATGCATCCCGATTCCCAGTGGTAAATACCTGTAGTGAGCACAATTGACGTGTACTATGAACTGCAACATCTGGGTGCCGCCAAGCTGACACCAATCAGAGCCTTCCCGAATAGTACACGCCCAACCACCAACCGTACTCAGTTCCATCAAACTTTTTTTTATTTTATTTTAAAGTAAGAGTTTTTTTTTGGGCAGGAACTAATTCAGCTGTCACATTATTTCAACTAGGTGATATAAGAGAGGGTCTACACTAACGCAACAAAAACAACACATGTACCATATATTAGTAGTTGCCGCGGCGACAAAATGACTTTTAACTGCGTTCTAGTCGCTGTCGCAACTACAAAATTTTTTTGAGGCCTTTAATTCGAAATAAGTATCAAAAATCAACATTTAAGTTCGCTATATTCTAATTAGCATATCTACATGGAATCAACTTCCCTTTAATGTTTTTGAAATATCAACTTGTCTTACGACTATCATAAGTCCTCATCTGACAAACTCACTAATTCGAACTCTTTTCCAAAGGCTTTCCTATTATGACTCATTTAAATGAATAACAACAAATCAGTGATTGTGAATAAAACGATGGATTATCTTATCGACATAAAAGTGTTGACATTTTTACGATTAGATTCAAAGTATTAATCTTTATTGGCTCTGTTGTTATTGTGCTCAATTAAGATTGTCAGGATGTATCTACTGTTGCAATCAAGATGCAAGTTGATAAAAATATTCTTGGAATGATTAGGAATGCCTAACAAGTTTTGTCACACTTTCAAATGGTCGTATTACACACACATGTCAATATCCAATTTCATGTGTTATCTTCCTATTTTTCATTTGAAAACGATCGAACTTTGTTGTCAAATATTAATCAAAACAAAAATTTTTCGCTCGAGATCTACTAATGAATGAGGCATATTTAATAAATTAATTTTATTTTAATCTAATCGAACAGATTTGATGGATATCATTGAGTTAATACCCACTTTATAGAAATTGATTAACTTTGACAGTGAAAAGAGTGGGCTTCCTTGAAAGGTTTGTGAGAAAAGTTAGAGCAGGGAAGTCTATTTCATAAGGCAGACCCCTGTTTTCATGGTTCAGTTAAGAGGAAGCTGGACACAAAACAGCAGTGTAGAGTCTTCTCTTTAACTAAGAGGGAATTTTTCAAAGCAGTGAGGAAAGTTTCCTCTACTTCACCCACCCCTAAGCTTAACCAATGGATCACATTTTCATCACAAGTTTCTTTACTGTTGTCCACGATCAGAAATATTGAAACTTTTCACACATGCAGGATCACATTGGCATTCAAATAAGTGTCTCGATTAGAAAACGAGAACTATCAACACAAGTACGCAGTTTTTTTTACGCCAAAAGGGTTTTTTTATAAAAAGAGGAGGTTTATGCTAATCTAGAGCACTCAGACCTAATATCTGGCCCATTGTACTACCAGGGTAGCAGCCTTTCCTTTCTTTTTTTTTTTTTTTGTGGTGCAGTAGTAAGGTGTTAGTCATTTCACATATATAATCAAGGGCAGCGCCGGCGGGCGTTCAAAATGAAACAAGGAGGCTGAAAGAAAAGTAGATGCCAAGAGCGGGATTTGAACACACGCGTCCGGTCTATCTACTTAACACTCTACCACTGCACCACGGCCGGCCTCTAAAATGGTGATATATTGTAAACTTTTACCCATACGTCAAATACTCATTGTAACTTATAGGATTCTCGCTTATGATGCCCTTATCGTGAACAAAGAATAATTAAACTACTTTGGTGATCGGCACTTAAGCTTCAACAGGTACTCAAAGACTAATAAATAGAAAAGGACTCAAGACACTTCCTTGGTGTATACCATAGAGGAATAAAGATCAAGAGGGAAAACTATTACTTCTTCGCCCCGCAACTTCCGTTTATTTGCATTGTTGTTTTTGGGGAGACAAGGTTGCTGAAAGAAAACGTAGGGGGGGGGGCGGATGTGTTAAAAATTTTTTAAGGGATCATCTCAGTGTGTTGATTAGGATATCCTAATCAGTGTGGGTTTTTTTTTAAATAAATTAAAGCAGCGATGAAATAATTTCTTTTGCGGTGGTTTTTAGTTTTTTATTGTTGTATTATTTATCAAAAATGCTGGAATAAAAAGAGTTCTGATCGGTGTCCACTTTCCCGGGCTCAATTTTGATCTGATAAAAAAAAAAATTGGAGGCTTTTTTTAATTAATTTTTTGACAAAATGGCGGGTATTTTTAAAAAAGGTGGTGAATTTGGCCTTTCTCGACAGTTTTTCAAGAAAAAATAGGAAGCTTAAAAAATGCTTCCATAGCCATAGGACGATAGAGAAGAAGCTTGAAAACTCTTCTCTCGGCACGGAAATGCATGGCCTCCTAACGAACCAGATCTATACCTTCAACGAGTTTAAGGAACTGAATACCGATCGAAGGTCACCCGCAGATAGGAGCACAAGAAAAGGAATAACTGTTGAACGATCGGACGGACACGGCAGATGTAAAGCTCTGTTCCCTTTCTTTAAGAAATGCTGTAGTGACGGAAATAATTTGAATTTCGATTTAAAAATTTAACAGCATGTTTGTGACCGAAAATCCAAAAAAAAAATATTTTAAAAGTTTTACCGAGATTTAGAATACGAGTATTTTCAAAATTCAAAGTTATAGAGCAAATCAAATGAGCGCCTCGTAGAGTTTATGAAAGTATTTTCACAATGTACGGATTTTGAGGGGGAAGAAAACTGCAGAAGCCAGCTGTTTAGAAGCCATAACGTTACACAGGGCTCTTAAAGCTGCTACAAATTACGATTTTGATTACTTTTTTTTCAAAAGTCCGCCATATGTGCATATATTACTAGTGAGCTCATTAGAATATGGTCTACACAATAATAATCTCTTTTTTTATATCAGATGACTACGGAAGGCTGTGTGCTTCACCAACACAGCTCACTCTTCTTTAGAGGACTCCTAACTTTACAAATGGTAAATAAATGAATGTAAAACTAAGTAAATAAATTAAAAGTACTAAAATAAGCATGTAAGTGTTACAAAACGATCGCATAATATTTTCTTTAAAAAAAAAAGTCACGAAAAAGCATCGAAATCTCGGCCGTCACACTGGACTACTTGCTTAACTAGCTTAATTGACTGTGAATAAACTCTGGCCATTAATTTTTTGAAGAAAATTGGTCAAGCGGTTCAGGCTGTAGGTCAATATGCAGACAGACAGGCAGGCAGACATAGGTAAGGTTAGGTTGAATGGGGGGTGCAGCCACAAGTGGCAACACCTCACTCGGATCTCAAGGATCCATTGTGTTCCCCGGGAAATCAAAGGATGAGGAAATGAGAGGATTGGAGAGGTGGATGGTTATTGTGGTAGGGAACTCCCACTGAACCATTTGGAGCCCTGAGTAAATTTCAGGACGTTGCTCAGTGGGAGGTTAGAGATGTCGCCCAGTTCGTCGAAGAAGTATTCTCCGAGGGTTTTTTTCCGAGTGTGGGCTAAGCTAGGACACTCACAGAGGAAGTGAAAAGATCCCTCCTCTGCCTCCTCATCTTGGCATCCTCTACATAAGTCGGATGTGCTAATGCCCATTCTCATCATGTGGGTACCCAACGAGTTGTGACCCGTGAGAATGCCAATCAACAGAGAGAGCCGAGGTCTGCTTAGCTGGAGTAGAAATTCTGTTTTTTTCTTGGAAATATCTGGCCAAAGGTTTCTAGAGACTCGGCATGTTTCTAAAGATGACCACCTGTCATTGGCGATTTTTAGAAAATTGTGTTTGATTCTGCTTTTTTCTTGCTCTAGTGGCTTTAGAACTGAAGTGTTCGCTTCGCTGGATTCGAGTGCTGACCCGATTTTTGCCAGCTTATCCGCCATTTCATTACCGATAGTGTCACGATGTCCAGGAACCCAGGTTAAACTAACTGTGTTTGTCTCATTGAGCAGTCTAAGGTTACTGCGACAGCTGTCTACTAGCCTGGATTTTGTGATAATAGATGAGATAGCTTTAATGGCCGCCTGGCTGTCTATGAAGAAGTAAATATTTTTGTTGATCAAGTTTTGCGTAGCAAGGTGCTTCGCGGCTTCGCACACTGCGAGTACTTCTGCTTGAAAGACACTGCAGAAGTCGGGAAGCTTTATTGATCTATTCATGTTAGGGTAGTCTGAAAAGATACCTGATCCTACCCCTTCGTCCGTTTTGGAACCATCTGTGAAGACGGAAATGTGATTTTCTTTTATAACCCTGTTTTCCTCCCAGCTTTCTCTAGTCGGAAAGACTGTTAGGGCCACTGGATTGAAATCAATATGCGGGGGGGTATAGTCTGTTTGGATGTCTTTATCTGTATGGCCTGATATGCCTATTTTCCAATTGTTGCATTGTTTGAGTCGCAGTGCGCTTTTGGCCGCCATCTCCTTAGTAAAGAGATCTAGGGGGGCTAGCGACAGGAAAGTTTCCAGAGCTGCAGTTGGTGTTGTTCTCATGGCACTAGTTGAGCCAATGCATGCAAGCCTTTGGATTTTGGTCATGGTCTTAAGGTTTGAAGCCTTCTCTAATGATGGCCACCAGACTAGACAGGCATATGTGAGGATTGGTCTTATTATGGATGTATACATCCAGTGAATGGTTTTAGGACCAGGTCCCCATTTTTTCCCAAAAATTCTACTACAAGTGTAGAAAGCGATTTGAGCTTTCCTTTCTCTTTCTTTTAAATTTTCTTTCCAGTTAAGTTTACGATCAAGGACAATTCCGAGATATTTTGCCGTACCAGATAAGTTTATTGGTATACCATTTATGGAGGGAGGAAATATATCTGGAATGTTACGTTTTCTCGTAAACAGATCAAGTTCTGTTTTTGTAGGATTGACGTTTAGCCCACAGCTTTTTGCCCAGCTGGTGAGCTTGTTTAGAGCTGTCTGAAGAAGTTCACAAAGGGTGGTTGTGAATTTTCCCGAAGTCATGATGACGATGTCATCGGCATAGGCTACTGCTTTTATTCCGCTCCTGTCAAGTTTAACCAGGATTTGGTTAACTACTAGGAGCCAGAGTAGCGGGGATAACACTCCTCCTTGCGGTGTACCTCTACAAGTTTTGACTTTTAGGGTACTTGCACCCATTTCTGCTTTTACTATTCTCATTTGGAGCATGGAGTCGATCCAGTTTGATAGCGATGACTCGATATTTATGGAACTTAATGCCATGCGAATGGCACTGTATTCAACGTTGTTGAAGGCCCCTTCTATATCGAGGAATGCAGCCAACGTATACTCTTTATATTGGATTGACTGTTCAATGGTTCCGACTACTTCATGAAGTGCAGTCTCCACTGATTTGCCCTTTATATATGCATGTTGGGCTGTAGAGATCACATTGTTATTCAGTTTTGTTCGGATATGCGTTTCTATAAGTCTTTCTAGAGTCTTAAGTAGAAAGGAGGATAGGCTTGTTGGTCTGAAGTCTTTGGGTTCAGTGTGTGAGGGCTTACCGACTTTAGGAATAAATATGACTTTAACTTCTCTTCAACTAGTTGAAATAAAGGTGAGGTTTAGACAACCTCTGAATATTTCCACTAGAATCGGCACAATCAAGTCTTTGGAACTTTGGAGCATCATTGGAATGATGCCGTCCGGACCTGCAGATTTGTATGCTGAGAATGAGTCAATGGCCCACATTACCTTCCTATTATCTACTAATAGACTTCCTATGTTGGATCTAACGTAAGTGTTAGGGTTTCCGCTTTCTGGGGATGTCATTTGAGAACACCCTGGAAAGTGGGTGTTAATGAGTGATTCTATGGTTTCAGAGCATGAGTCAGTCCATGTGTTATCAGGTCTTCTAAGAAAACTAGGGGTATTTTGGACCTTGGACATGACCTTTCTTAGCCTTGATGCGTCATTTGTACACTCAATATCTGAGCAGAAGTTGCGCCAGGCTGCTCTTTTTGCATAGGTAGTTCTTTTTTTGTATTAATTTTTGCTGATTTTGTATAGGTGCCAGTCAGCCGAAAGGTTGCTTAATTTTGGTCTATTGAAGAGCCTCCTAGAGTTCCTTCTAAGGATCGATAGTTCGCTTGTCCACCATATGGGGTTGGATCTACCTTTCGCTTTGGATAGCGGGCATGAGCTTTCGTAGGCAGGCAGACATACAGAGACAGAGACATTCAGCTTACAAACTTCTTTTTATTCTTTTGTATTGTATTGTCAAATAAGGTGTTTTATCAAAAAATATTTCCTCACGATTGCACAACTTGTCTTAAAAGAAAGCGTTTAGGGACTAAAGAGGTGGACTACCTGAAAACATCATAAATTCCTATTTCAATGTGCCTACCAAAGAGAAATAGTGCGTGGAATCCCTCCGCTCCGCAGAAGTGAACTTCAAACTTTCACCGAAGAACACACTTCACAAACGATTAAATCGTCTGGCTAAATACCGCGGAATTGATACATACGTTGTATCATCAAATTGCGAGCAGTGCCGAAAAGTATGCAATCGATAATTCGCGTTAAACGTTTAACACAACCTTGTTGGAAGTCATAAGAAGTTTCACTTAATAAATTTTTTTTTTTAGCTTTACGTTCGTGTATGACTCGCGCATATTTTGGACCTGAATGAGGTTCACGGCTCGTGCAGGAAAACTCTCTACTTTGGTCTCCATAGTTCCATACAGCTTCACGAGCAAGTTCATGAGTGAACCAAAATACAAAAATGTATGCATTAGCGACATGGTTCACAAGTGAGTACTAGGCCTTAGTAAAGAAGCATATTATCAGAAAAGATGAAATTTTTATTTTCTGCCATTTGAAATTGCGAAAAACACAAACAGGAACTTGCAAATTGACAGACGAACTCCATTGCACGTAAACGGTTCTTATTTTGCCAGTAAAAACCACTCCTGTGCTATTGAAAACAAAACCAAAAAAAAAACAAGGGATGTGTTCGCAGAGTAAGATCAATAGATACAATCTTAAGCTGCAAACACATCTTCTTCGCTGAATTCTTGCATCTTTCGAACTATCCTTGAATTATCAAAAATAAATAAATAGGTTTGTTAAACTGACTCAGCTTCTGAGGACCTGTTTTGCCGATTCCGAAGGGCTAAGTGCGAAATCGTTTTTCATGACTGTGCAACTACTCTGGCAGGACTTGTCAATCCCTCACCAAAGGCCAATGCCTTGAGAAAACTGTTTAATGTTTTTAGATTCGAACTTCGAACTTCTACGTAACAGGCTGATAATTATGAACCAGTTTACCTCATTGTCCTTAAAAATTGACAGCATACGCAATAATTGAACCTTTATTACTGTTATTCAATACAAGATTTTCAATCAATGAACCGCTTAGTTTTGACAAAAGGTTGATGACAATTCAATTGCATTCGACTTATTTTTGATCAGTCGCCAACTTTCCACAGATGATGAAATTTCCGAAGTTTTTCGATTGGGAAGCTTATAAATTATACGTAGAATAGGAACTCAACTTAAATAAACTCTACAGTACGTACACGTACACAGAGCATACATGACACTGACACCTGCATCAGATCTCTAGAGAGTGTTGTTTGAAAATTCAGTTCTTAAACCAAGATAACTTGCTATCGTCTGTATTTACAGAAACTTCAAGAAACCAAGCGATTACGAACTTTTATGAGAAAAAAGGTAAAACAGAAAAACAAACTCCACTGCCCCTATTGTACTTTTTCTGACTTTAGTTTGCCAATATCCTTTACTCCTTGACGAGTTAGTATACGGTGCAAACGATTTGTGGAATTTCTTTTCAATTTTCATTCTCTTATTCACTATCTAGAGTCGCACAAGAAAAAAAAAACAAATTCTGTTCATGCGTAGGCGGAGGAGAAAAAAATAGAAAATTCTGCTGCACCCATACACATATACCTACACATCAGACTTATCCCTATTTAAGTGATTTTTTTTTTATTCTTCAGTTATGTGGATGTTGTTTTGCTTATTTTTAATCCTCGGAACGTTTTCTGCTCGGCTTAGTGCAATGAAGGCTGGTAGAAAACGGGTCCTAGCCTCCCTATACAAAATCTGTGTGTAAATTACAAAAGATTCACTGAGTTTAATGATGGGAGAACCTTGTGTTTATAACCGCCCTTGCAAAATCATTCAAAGCATAGAACAAAGTATGGGTAGTGTGTTTCAAGGATAGCGATAGGTACTCTTGTACTCACATTGCTTCGTTGTAGAAAAGATGATGAGATGATTCCTCTGTTTCTATATTTTTCTTCTTTTTTTTCAAAATTGTTTTCCTGTTGATGTTGTTCCTGAGAACGACGGAAGGATAATCCAACTTCCAAATCAAAACACACGGAATCACTTTTTGTATTGAACTTTTCACAGTGACATTTGAGAACTGATGACACTCCCGAATAATTTTTTTCTATTTCAAAGGATATCAACTAAGGAAACACTTATCCGCGGCGAACACAGTGTCCTTTGAGGAAATCAAAGATTCACTTTCTAACATATGGATACTAGGACAGGAGATACTATTTCCTCGAGTACACTTGCTCTCTTTCTCTCTCTCTCTCTCTCTCGATTTGATTACTCCCCCGCACCTTTTCTCTCACTCTCTTTTCCTCTCTCTGTCACTGGGCTTCTCAATTGAACTTCAAATAGCGATTTGACGGCCACACCAACGATTATGAGTTATGACAAACCGTGTACCAGTTTTTTCGGATAACAAACAAGTGCAACAAAACGAACACGACCCACGACCTAATCACGAATCACAGCTGACTTCGAAAGCAACAAAATTCGAAAACAACGTAGGTATAGATTCAAGCTTTCTTCGTCAGGTAAAAGAACCACACAAACACTTGAGCGACGATCGAAATGACAGAAGAGAATTCCCTGGTGAACAGGGATTTGGATTTGAGAATCTTTACTGAGAGACAACAATAAAAACCGAAAACGAGAAGAACAACAATTTTTTTTTCTTCTTCTTTTTTTTGGCAACAAATCACTTGTGTTGTTCTTCCACTGTATTTAGCATCTGCGCAAGACGTCAGACAGTCGATAGATGGCGATATGTATCTATTACGGTATATTCTTCGATTTTTCGGTTAATTCTTCTTTAATTTCTGCACAATAAATGGTAACACACAAATAAAACAAAATCACATAATTTCTTTGCACTTGCAGGTGTGTTTTGTTTATAAAACAATTGAATGGTTATGTGACGATGACGGTTCTGAGGTTGAAGGTGAAACGACACGATGTGAATGTGTTCTTTCACTGATACACTCTGGGGTTTGACGAGGGGGACTTGAGAAGAACACTAGCAGAGAATTTCGCCATTTAAACTCGTTTAGTTCTAGGACGTAACTGACTGGTGACTGGCAATGAAAAGTATTTGGATTGCCACCAACTGTTGTAGAAGACGACATTGATGATGGCATAGTCAACTTCAACAACACCAATGACCGACCGTACGAACAGTCAATCGGCGCAAGGGTGGTGAAGCTTTTTTGTTAGACAAGAGGAGAAATGGTTGAACTTTTACGAGTTTTTTTTTGTATTTTTTTTTTTTTTAAGGTAGGTAACACGTTTCATTCTTGTTTTCGTTGCTGTTTTTGTTATTCGTTTAGGTATTCGATATGGTGGAAGATGGATGGTACTAGTTGCCATGACATAAGGTTGTAGTACGACAGAGGCGCACCTGTACCTAAGCTGTTGAAGGCCTGAAAAATACATAGGGGGTGGTGAAATAAATACCCGTGATGACAAAGTATAAGGAAAGGGGGATAAATGCTGTCACTAACCTTAATCAAGTCTAATGCAGTACTGGATTCGAAAATTCAATCAAATGATTTGTGTGGCCTTTACTTTATGCGTTTCCTTCAATCTTCGTGGTTGAGCGAAAAGCCGCTGATAATATGTGTCAGTAAATACTGACACGCACCTTCTGGAACCGGAGTCACCTGAAGAAGCACGTTTTTGAACTACAATCCCTTACAATGGGCAGAACGCAAAGTTAAATTAATACTTTATCCGCCTAAAACTGGAGTTTAACTGCCATATCTGGTCAGGTGCTTCTCAAACATCTTTGTGCCTACTTGATAGGGTACAAAATAGAGCGTTAAAATTGATAGGTTATATTTAAATCGTAGAATCGATTGATTCTTTTGAACATCGTCGAAACGTCACCTGTCTCAACCTTTGTTATCGCTTTTTTCACAAACAGTGCTCTAGTGAAGTAGCCAGCTGCATTCCTCCCTTGAAACAATTTAGCCGGAACACCCGCCTCGCTAGGAATGCTCATCAGTTTTACTTGAGCCCAACTTCGGACGAACAGTCAAGTATAGAGATTCTTACTTTAGTAACACCACCCGAATGTGGAATGCTTTACCTGGCTCTGTATTTCCCCTGCATTACGATTCGCAGTGTGCATGCGTGTCTCCTATTAAATCCTCTCCTATTTTCCTAAATGCTCGCACTGTGTTCTATAACATTATAAGGGTAGTCATAACCCCTTGATGTGCGCGCTAATTATAAAAAAAAAAATACTTGAGGCTTAAGCCCGCTAAATCTTAAACCGCTTATCATTCTTAAGACGTTAGAACGACTGATTGATATCACCTGCGTGATGCTACGGATCCCATATTCAAACCTTACCCGTACAGCGTAACACGCCAACTGCAAGGAAAATAGGTAGAAACGGCCCCACGCACCCTGGTACGTACTATCGAATATTCCTTCCATCGCAAAGAATAAGAAATTCTATTTTCTTCTTTCCTAAGTAACATAGAAAAAGATATTGATAGTAACATTAAAATAAACATTTTTTCAGTGAAGAAGCATTAAGAGACAAACTCTGAATGCGCCCCTTCCTTGATAAATATTACGTCAGTCTGCTTGGAATTACAACGGCATTGATGAATCTTAAAGCGGATAGCTCACTGGGTAGGCTGATAAATCTTATGTTAAAAAGTAAGACAGTTAACTCAACTTACTTATTTAGTTACAGTTCGGGATGAACCTGGGCCATTTTTCGATAACGAATTTGATTTAAGGTGAGCTCTCTCTAATTTTGCACTCTTAGTCAGGTAGGGTTTTCTTCAATTTGATTGCACCACCTAAGACGAGGTCTTCTCCTTCCGCGATTTCCCTAAAATGTGCTTTCTAAAACACTCCAAGTTGAAGCGTGGCTGCACATGGCCCAGCAATTGTCGTCTTGCGATGCGTACTCTTCTAGCTATGGCCATGTCGCGGCTCAGCTCATACAGCTCGTTGTTATACTTATTTCCTTCTCCACAAATTGTTTTCGCACACTGGACCAAAACTCACTCAGAGTATTTTACTTTCGATAAGGTCCACGCTTCCGCGCCCTAGGACTGTCATGATTAAGGTCTTGTACAGAGTTTACCTTGGTTTTTCTAGAGCAGGTTTTAATTCTCAGTTTCCTTCTTAATCTAAAGAAGCCATGGTTGGCAAGAGTTATTCTCCGTTTAATCTGATGTAGTTTTCCGTGTCTATAGCGGATTCTAGGTAGACGAAGTCCTGTACTGCTCATTTTTACAATTTCGAAGTCATGTCTGTCTATTGAGAAGTTTTGTTCAACTCGTCGATGTTTGCTGTCCTTGTTTGACGACAACGTATACTTCGTTTTACCCCCATTTACCAAACCCTTTCTTCCGACCATATAATGCTGGTCACCTGGTGCGCATGCTCCTTTCCAACTGATATCCAGCTGCCTTGAAAACTTCGGCATGAAGGCCATTTGCGCCTTCAGTCTTATTATTTATTAAGTTTGCATATTATGGCAAGTTTAAGTTCTTCTATGTTTGGAGGACGGCATACTTGACCATCGTCCAAATTGAATGAGACATTCTGTCTGACAGCGGAAATAGTGTCTTTATTGCCCTAAAGTAGAGGTAGTTTTTCCATACCCTCATTAGTGACTGCGTATTTATTACTATGTTTCCCTGCTGGTCCTTACAGGCTTGAGTTCGTGCTTTGCTATATTTTCAAGATCGTTTTACTTTTTCTTAAGACTTCCGAATCTCGTTCCTGTCATTTCACCTTTCAATTTTCCAAACAAGCGCTTCTCATGCTGTTCATTTTTCTATTTGAGAATTCGGTGCTCTTCCTTCTCTCCTCCTTGTATCAACTCAACTCAAGAGGGCTATTCGATGAAGAAATCTGTCAGTAGAAGACCTCCCAAAGTTGGGGTCCTATCCCCTCTATGAAGTGATCCTTCAGTAAAGGATACGCAAGGCTGAGTTTTGTCACCTCTTTTATGAAAGCAGACATAATGGAAAATCAGTTGGGAACATCTGATCTAGACCCCAGAAGACTTTGCTAGTTTTCTTCATCAGGAAATACAAAACTTCACAACTAAAAACTTTATCAATTAAT
Organism: Melanostoma mellinum; assembly: GCA_914767635.1. Lineage (NCBI taxonomy): Eukaryota > Metazoa > Arthropoda > Insecta > Diptera > Syrphidae > Melanostoma > Melanostoma mellinum. The sequence goes on along the minus strand of OU612060.1, from coordinate 167,307,286 downwards.
GGTATTTTATTTAACTTTTCAGATGAAGCAAAATATCTTGGTTTTATTCTTGACAAAGAGCTAAGATGGAAGCTCAATACACAGAAAAAATCAGAAAATCACCATAGCCCTCTTTTCCTGCAAAAAAGTCAATGAAACTGATGGGGACTATCTCCACTAATTAAACCGATTCTAGAATAAAGTAGCTTTCGTTAATAGTCCACGCAAAGTCCAGTGACAAGCCTGTGCTAAGTAGAGCTCTCCGAAAACATAGTCCATAATCTTACACCCCGGGTGGATACCTTTAGTAAACAGATGGGCACCTGCGCAGCCATTCGTCTTAGAGCCATCTTTCAATATTGTTTGCCAAAACTATTGGTCACTCAAAAATCCATAACTTATTTTTTGTTCTTTAGTCCAAACATGTCGAGTCGAAAACTGCTGAGGCACAGCCAGTCTGGCAATATATGGGAGCTTTTGGCAAGACATGGGATCTGTCACCGAAAAGGGTCGCTTAAATCCGTAAGGCTATGATAAGACCATTCATATCCTATGCGTCAAATAATTGTTTCTGGGATTTCAAAAATCCAAATCACATGATATTCGTACAAGTATTATCTGTTCTTGCTGCATTTCCAACAATAGTTTCCTTTGTATCAAATGTGTTTGGAAGCGATTTTAAAATTTAAAGGTCTCAGTATGCATTTTATGTGTTAGCTCTTTAGTTCAAGGAACATATTTCATACAAAAATATTTATGTTTCACTAAAGAAAAGTCTTCCTACCATCTTTAGATCTTGAGACTTCAGAATCCAGATGCTAGATCAAAAAATTTACATTGAATAGACACACGCGCCTAAGTCAGTGAGCAAGGTACGTCTGGTCTATTCAAACGTTTTAAACAACAATAATATTTTGTTTACTCACCAAATGTTCAAATCTACTTAGGAGATGAGTGAGTAGATCCCAAACAATTAAATTAATTACGACTGATTGCTTGGATTGTCTTTAACAAAATATGTTCGCATTTGAAACAATATCGCTAGTTTTCGGGAAGAACTTAACTAAACAAATGATCAAGTTCGTCTTTGTCTATATTTGACTGCTAACTGGAAGTCAACATAGGTTGGAAGTGATGTTTCAGCTTTAGCCAGGCCTCGAAGAGAATATATGCTGCGAACTTAATTGATTGTGTATATAAGTTGTTTCTTGAATTTTTGAAAAGAAGCAATATTATCCAAAACATGTGCGGCTCTGTCACTTCTAGTTGTGATGTTCGCTGGTTCAGTTACTTCACATCACACTTCACAGGAACTTCGACCATCTGCACCTGTTCTTGAACTTTCCTCAGGAGGTTGGAGCAAACCTGTTCTATTTGCAATTTAGTATCAACCTGGTCCACAAGGACAACTCGGTTCACCCGCCCCATTTGGTACACCTGGTTCACTCCACATATGCAGCTGTTGGGAAGTAAATTACTAGTTACAAATAGTTACTCCTAATTAACATGGATTAGTTGTGCTCAAAATTTTGGGAAGCTAATGAAACTAAAGCGGTACCCGTGGCGTAATGGTTAGCATGTCCACCTGCTAACCCAGAGGTTCGAGGTTCGAATCCCAGCAGAGGCAAAGTGCAAAAATGTTTTTCCACGGGTATCGCCTTTCGCGAGGAATTGGTAAGTCCTCCGTTAGTAAATTCATTGCCATGAAAAGCGCATTCTCAATTAGTCGTTCGGAACCGGCGAAAAATTTTAGGTCCCCTCCATTCCCTGACAAGGCATGGTTGTGATAAATGTGCTAGGCCCAAGGGCTCCTCGCTCTGTTGCGCCACCCTATTTATTTATTTTTTATTTTTAATGAAACTAAAGTTTCACCAAGCCAAAACTTAGCCAATACAAGCTTCTGTATCATTCAAAATGAGCCTAAATCAGTTGTTTTTATTTCGTATGTATACACGGTGGTGACTGGATTAATGGTGCTGAAAGATCCACCAACACCCACCTTATACTAGAACTGAATTTAATCCACGAAGACTCGAAAATGTTGGCTTATTTGAGTGAGCAAATGTGTCTCTTTGGCTCAAACACATATGTGAATGTTTTTTACTACTTACCCATTTTTTCACAATAAAAGCAAATTATGTCACCGTCTTCACAAAACGGACGAGGGGATAGGGTCAGAGATCTTTCCAAATGACCCTCATAAAAAATACGGTTGCGATCTGTGGATTCCGTTCTTATTTCTATAAGGTAATGTGCTTCATTTTGAAAGCAATCCTAGGCTGCTGGTTATAAGGCTTCCCAGCTTTTGCAGTGTAATTCAAGCAGGATTGCTTCCAGTCCTTGAATCAGCAAAATATTTAGTTGCCAAAACTTGATCAGCAAAAATATCGACTTCTCCATAAACAGCCAGGCGGTCATAAAAGCTATCTTATCCATTGTTACGAAACCCAAATTAGTAGAAAGCGGTCACAGTAATTTAAGGCTACTCAGTTCAATGAACACCGTAACTTTAAGTTGGGTTCCAGGTAACAAAAATAGGGGCCCAAAATTGGGTCATCACTCGAATACAGTAAGATCAATACCCTTATACTCAAACCACAAGAGCAAAAAAAAAAAAGAATCCAAAGACATTTCATTACTGCGATCACTTATATTGGCCTTAAAGTACTAACATCAACGTAAGGTTCACCTACGTCTTGACACACAGCTTTTATATTCACACTTCCTGTATGGCTAGAATTCACGGCCCTTACGTAATGCCTTCGTCATTCACCTGCGTCCTTCTTTCATTGGTTTCAATTTAGAACCGTTGTATCCTTTATCTGCGCCTTCATCTGCGCCTTCCATTAACGACCTTTATCTATGCCTCTCATTTGCAGCCTTCACCTATAACTTGGGGTCTGTACCATCGTCAATTTCTATCACCTACGATTTTCTTGCATGGCCTTGACAGGTGGTCATTTTTTTAAACATCCCGGGTTTTCATACACCTATAGTCTGATATATTTCCAAGCGCAAGAAAAGAATTTCTACTCCAGCTTAGGAGGGTTCAGCTCTCTCCGTTGATTGGCATTCTCATGGATAAAAACTTACTGGATACCCACATGATGAGAATAGACATTAGAATATTCGACTTAAGAAGAGGATGCTATTGCGAAGAAGCTGAAGATCATACCGCTGTTTCTGTGTGTGCCCAAGCAAGCCCTTTGAAGAAAGGTTTCGGAGAATACTTCTTCGAGGAGTTAACCTTGCGCTAAACAGCGTCTTAAAGTTGATTCAAGGTTCCAAATGACTGAGTGAGGTTTTGAGGGGTCTCAAGTTCAATTACCTAGTCAATCGTCCTATATTCATCACCTCCTTCCCTTTCCCAAATTTCACGTCCTCCATTAAATCGGGAAGCACAATCAATCCTTGACATCCGAGTGAGGGCTAGCCGCGTGCGACTACACCCCCATCCCCACCCAACCTTAATTGCCTATTTTGAGAGGTTTTTACTAAACTTTCAAAAGTATGTGTACAATGATAGTTAAAGTTCCAACTCTCCCTTTAAAGCAGTTCCAATTTCGTTTCAAAAATGAATTTTCTCGACTTAACGAGCTTCCTTTCTTCATTTTTTCTTTCTTTCTTCTTTTGCAGATCTCCTCTCCCGCTTCTCTTATTTGTGTTAGTAACTTTGTTACCTATTTTCTTTAATTTTTTTCCTATTCAATAACAACTGGAAAACCTCAAGAAACAAAACCAAAGGCGTGGTGATTCGGGTATAATTTGGGTAGGCATGGGACTTTCCCTTAGGGTTTACAGGGACAGTTTCCTTTTTTATTTTGCGTAGTTTTTTCACATAAAGCAAATGACTTCAGTTGTGTACCTATCATCAAGGCAAACTTGTAAGTATTTTACCCCGAAATATTTTCCCAACAAAAAACCGTCTGCTATTTTAAAATTGATTGACTGTGATTGTCCGTTTCACATTCCAGTCTTATGTGAACGTAGTCCTTGATTTGGGATTATCTTCTAATTTAGCACCAATTTAACAATTCCATTTGTAACCAACTCATATCCATTCAGCCCCACACACACCTTTTCTAATCAAAATGAAAAAAAAAATGTCCGCATTCAAAACGATAAATCCTCATTAGTCATTGCCAAGCCAAGCAAAAAAAAAAAAGAAAGAACAGAGCTTCATTCAGAAAGTCTCGTTTCTAAGCCAACCCACGCACGAGCTTAAAGGGATACTTTTCAATCTTCATCTCTCGCTTCGTTACTCAAATTTAACAACAAACACAACGAATGCCTTGTGTTAAACTCGAAATTCAATTCCCATGCACAAGCTCAAGGTAGGCGAGCTCACTTACGGGGATATTCCTATACACAATCGTTTTTCGAGAAGACGCACTTCCGATTATAATCCTGCTCCATATATTTTTTTTTTTTTGCTCCTTTTTAACTTTATATACCAAAACAACAATAACAACAACAGCGTCTATTGCTTTCGTTCTGCCCTCGAATTCACACCTCAACCTACCCTACTTTGCCTATCCCAACCCCAACATACATACATAAATACATACACATTTTGGTATTTGTACAACCAGAGCATTTCGTTCTCCTTTTTGGGGTTGTTGTTTCTGACAACAGAGCAACCCTCATATCAGTCATAATCCAAATAACGAAGTTAGGAATAGAAGACAGTGGAAAAGCTTTCGGCTTTTCTTCTCAGTTCTCACCCTTATTTTGAAGAACGAAAAAAGAAAAACCAAAACAAACAAAAAGAAGAAAAATCACCAACGCTGTTAGATGAACAACATAAACAGATGACTGAGGCAGGTTCTTGTCGAAGTGAAGTGGGCCTTGGGCGCAATTGTATAAGAAGATACTTTTCTTTTGTTTATTTGTTTTCTTTGCTCTTTCTCCAAAGACTTTGCAATGGAAAACCATTGGTTGCCTTCCAAATCTGTAAGAATCAAGTTGAACGTATTCGAAAACGCAAAGGATTCTCCAACATGTGCGGGATTATTACGACACTTTCATGCAATCTGGGGTAGGTAGAGGGCCCGAAATGTGAAGGATGGATGCGCAAGCTGGCTGGCAGTGTTTAACAGAAAACCTGAGAAACCATTTTGTTCTTAGTTTATAAAAATCAGTTCACTAAATGAACGGTTTCCTCGCGTTCTGTACTTCAGAACACTTAACGCTTAACTTCTTAGACAGTTATCGTTCTACCGTCTACCGTCAACAATATCGTCAAAAAGATCTTAAACAGCCGTCTCTCCCTATCGTCTCGTCATCTACATTCTACAACATGCAAATAAAATAATTCTTCAGAGCATACTAGCATTCTATGGCTACCACTATTGTATTCATAGGGAGCGGTATGATCGCTCAATCTCATTTAACGAACGTACTGGACAGGAAACCCATGTCGATGTCGATAAGCGATAACTGATTTTAAGTTTTTTTCTACCGAATTGCATAAAAGTCTAATACTAGGATAGACGCTGCATATATAATGTAACGCGAACCCTACATTTAATACCAATTCCCTAAGCGAAAACGTTCAACCGAAAACACAAGCGGCAGCACTAGTGTAAGTGTAGAAATATACCAGGAGAGAAAATGTTTGACAGGAGTGGAGAGTGGAGACCATTTGGAAATTACTGGAGAGTTCTAGATGAAATGTCATTCGATATAAATAGCCCGCCCGAGGCAACCAGAAGTCAGTTTTGTTTATAGAGTGATAAAGTTAAGAGTGAATTGTTGTTTACAAGTGATAGTTCAAAAGTCGAGTTGAGATCGAATAAAGTATAGATACTGAATAAAAGAGGTAGAAATAAATTGAAAGGTAAAGTTTCATTTTTTGCGAATTATGCGTAACGTGCGCCAGAAGTGTGGTGTCAGAAGTGTAAGTAAAACTTATTTGACTAGTAAAGTGTAAAAAGTACAGTGAAAATGGGTAAGTTGTTGGAAGAGCTCAACTGCATTGAGCTTAAAAGTGAGTTAGGTAAGCGAAATCTTTCTAGAGCGGAATCGAAAAATGAGCTCGCCCTGCGTTTGCGCAACTATTTGCAAAAACAAGGGGAAGACGCAAACACTTTTTTTTTTTGAAACAGAAGTGGAAAAAGAGGAAGTAAGTGAAAGTGTAGATTTTTCTAGAATGATGAAGCTTTTATTAGAACAACAAAAGAAGCTGATTGAAGAGCAACAGCAGAATATTCTCGGACGTCTGGAAGAACAATGAAACGATCAAAAGAAGGAACAGTTGAATGTTCTCGAACAACTTGAAACACAACGAAACGAGCAAAAGAAGGAACAGCAGATTGTTCTCGAACAACTCGAAGTACAACAATAAAATCTGGAAGAGCAACGAAATGAGCAAAAGAAGGAACAACAGAATATTCTCGAAAGACTTAAGGCGCAACAGAATGTTTTGGAAGATCAGAAAAACATTCTAGAAGGCAAATTGAGCAGCATTGATAAAAATGTATGTGGCCTAGAAAAAACGCATTGAATGTGTTAAGAAACGATTTTCCGAGCTTGAAACTCAATGCGAAAGTCAGCTTGCCACTTTGGAGAAACGAATCGAAAACATGGCTAAGGAACTAGACCAGATGCGGAAAATGGAGCTACGGAAAACTTGTGGAGATTGTCTAAAGCAAAGAGAAGTACAACCACCAACATTCGACGGACAGTCGTCTTGGTCAGTTTACAGGAGACAATTCGAGGCAGCTGCGACAGCAAATGGCTGGGATGACGAAGACAAATACATAACACTGACTCTTGCTCTTAGAGGACCAGCAGTTGAATTACCTCAAACTGTTCCAGCTGGTAAGAGTGACGATTTCAGCTCTCTCGTGGCAGTTAGAGACAAACACTTCGGGGATAGCCACTTGAAAGAAGTCTTCAGAGTCCAACTTAACAACAGAGTCCAAAAAAAGGGTGAAAATCTACAGCAGCTCCAAGCAGAAGTCGAAAGACTGGTGCACCTGGCATACCCGGATGCTGGAGAAGAAATCATCAACCAGCTGGCGGTTGAGTCCTTTGTTCGTGCCATTTCTGACAAACATCTTCAGAGATCTGTGCGAACTGCTAGAACACGTACTCTTTCTGAAACAATAGAATTTGCATTAATGATGGAAGCATCTGAGTAAGCTTCTCAAATGGTACATTGTCAAAGAGAAGCCATAGTCGAGGCTGGATCATACCCTGGAGTTAAGCTACAAAGGAGCCAGCGGAACGGACTTGCCAGATGTTGGAATTGCAATAAGACGGGGCACTTACAGCGCCAATGCCGGTTACTACCAAACAGAACTGCTTGTCGACGTTGTGAAGTCCAAGAAAATCCATCCACGAGCTGTAGAGTAAGACCGCAGACTTATCAATACCAAATTGGACATCAGGTAGAAAACCCCCAACGGAATTGCTGGCGGAAAGTAGAGACCAAGACGCAGCGGATGAAAATGGAATCCATATTCGGATGGAACAAGGAAGAATTGAGGTCTGCTCAAAAGAAGGATCCAGACATCGGACCGATTCTCAAATGGTAAGAGAACAACACGAAACCTGACTGGAACGACATTTCTGACCAAAGCCCTGTTGTCAAAGCCTATTGGGTACAGTGGGACTCACTTAGCGTGCAAGAAGGCGTACTGCAGCGCAAATGGGTATCTCCTGACGGTTAATCTTTTGTCATGCAGCTGATTGTTCCTCAAGCGAAAATCAAGGAGGTTTTACAAAAGATGCATAGGAGCCCTATGCCCTACAGGAAGCCACCTGGGAGTCAACAAGACGCTGGAGAACGTGCAAAAATGCTTTTACTGGCTGCATGTTAGAGGTGACGTGGAGAAGTGGTTCCAAAATTGTTATGTCTGTTATTCAAACATAGGGGTGGGTAGGCTTACCGATAGACCTAACAGAACAGGGACATGGGCCACAGTGTATGACGACCGGATAAAGACCCGGTATGACAGAAAAGCGACAACGGCAGTATTCCAATCAGGAGATCGTGTGTGGCTCATCGTCAAAAGGGATTGTTATCCAAACTTCAGCAGAACTGGGAAGGTCCTTACACTGTTGTCACGAGGATTAACGACGTGGTTTACCGCATCCAAAGAGGACAAAGAGGCAAGTTAAAAATAGGTCATTGTGACCGGCTGCATCGATATAGTGGCGAGGCTGCAGATAGAATTATTCGGGACGAACAATCTTAAGGAGAGGGCAGTGTAACGCGAACCCAACATTTAATACCAATTTCCTAATCGAAAACGTTCAACCGAAAACACAAGCGGCAGCACTAATGTAAGTGTAGAAAAATACCAGGAGAGAAAATGTTTGACAGGAGTGGAGAGTGGAGAGCATGTAGAAATTACTGGAGAGTTCTAGATGAAATGTCATTCGATATAAATAGCCCGCCCGAGGCAACCAGATGTCAGTTTTGATTATAGAGTGATAAAGTGAAGAGTGAGCTCGAGTTGAGATCGAATAAAGTATAGATACTGAATAAAAGAGGTAGAAATAAATTGAAAGGTAAAGTTTCATTTTTTGCGAACTAAGCGCACGTTACAATAAGATCATAATTCGAAACAAACAAACAAACTGATATTTTGAGATAATGGTTTTTGTCCTCAGCCCATGTGAACGGTGTCTTTTTGAGACCCACCTGGAACATCTTGCTGTTGCCTGAAAAAAACTAGTTAATCGGAAATTGATTGAAATAGTTTTTGAGTTTTTAAGGAGACGATGGATCGCTGCCGTTCTTCAACGCAGTTGATAAGGTTCGTTATTCCGAATATTTTTAAACAAAACAACGTAGACATCAATTCCTTCGTGTACGCAACCACCAAAATTGTATGGACTGCCAAAAACACACAAGGAGGAGATTCCTATGCATCCAATTGTCAGCTAAATTAATGCGCCATGCTATCTGTTATCAAAGCATTTGGTGGAAGTTTATAATACATTGATTAGTTTGACATACAGCGTTAAGGATTCCGCACATTTTGTGTCCATTTTACGTTGCTTAAAACTCGAAGTAGATGAAGTCATTGTGAGTTTTGATGTTGAGTCACTTTTTACGAATGTGCCAGTACAGGAGGTGATTATTGTCATTCGCAAACTTATGTCAACTGCCGGTATCAATGCAAACTATATGCCACTTTTGGAGTTCTGTCTGTCTTCAGGTTATTTTTGTTTCAATAAACAATTTTATCTACAAATAGATGGAGTAGCCATGGGCTTACCTTTAGCTCCTTTGGTTGCAGATTTGTGGATGGAGGATTTTGAAACAAAGGCCTTGAGTAGTGCTGCCGAAAAAACGAGATATGTGGATGGCACATTTTGCATCCTTTAAAGTTCCACGGTAGTGAGTTTCCTGGAACATCTTAACTCGCAACATCCAAAAATGAAGTTTACGATGGAAAAAGAAAACAATAATTCCATTGCATTTCTGGATTTGAAAGTAACAAGGAACATGAATGGCACATTATATAGAAAGACAGTCTATAGAAAGAGCACCCATACAAATAGATATCTGCATGCCACTTCCCATCACCATACGGCAAACTTGAGGTCAGTTGTGTCTACGTTAGTTCAGTGAGCACATAGAATATGTGATAATGGCCACCTCGCCGCTGAATTTACTTTCGTGGACAACGTCCTTAAAACGAATGGGTATTCCAAAAGACAAAGAACATGGAAGCCAAGTTTGCCACGGGAAAGGGATGAAGAAGAGAAGAAAGCTTTTCTTCCTTACGTAAAAGGCGTAACGGATAGAGTTGGTAAAGTGATGAAGAGGTACGGTGTAAAGTCCATCTTTTTACCACCGAAAAAGGTGAAAGACTACCTCCAATCACCAAAGGACCATTTTCCTTTGCAGATTCCGGGCGTCTGTGTAGTCCCTTGCAGCTGCGGGTCTTCTTATGTGGGACAAACCCAACGAAGTGTTGCCGCCCGCTTAAAAGAACATATAAGTACTGTATGCAAAAAAAAAGCGGGAAAAGTCGGCAATAGTCGAGCACATCCTAGACAATCCAGGCGAACATCACTGGGTTCACTTCGATCAAGCTAAAGTTTTAGTTTACGAGCCTCATTATATCCCTCGGCTAATACGCGAAGCGATTGAAATAAAACGTCATCAAAATTTCAATCGCGATGACAGCATAAAATGGTCGCGTACATGGGACCCCGTCATCAACATCGCACGGCCTATCCAAATAGCCATTAAAACATCAACAGCGATATAGTGAGCACTGTTTGCTCCTAATCTTTAACTCAGCAACAACAACAGCTTCAAATTGAACCGTCTACACACTGCTACAACTTGCGTAGTCGTAGTCAAAGAAGAGAATAACACTTCAAAAGCAGTTTCCCGGTGACCACGCTCAATGTAGCTTGAAGCGAAACGCTCAACAACATCAATCAATTTCCGATGACTTCTCGTTCTTTATACAGTATCGATTAGCCTTTTCGTCGTTGGATTGGAAACTAACTTTCGGACTGTTCAATACAAGTTGTGATGGAGAGTTTTTAGATTGATACTCACCTTTTAAATGCTGGCGTGCCTTAGTGCTCCGCTTTTTCTCCGAATCTCTTCATTATCTTCAGTAATGATTTCGGAAGAATTATACAGACTTTTGAAAGATGATGCCTCTGGTTTTAAAAAAAGAAAGCCTTTTTTGCCATCAAAGGTATGGGTAAGTTCTGTACCGACTTTGACAGAGCAACGTGAGTTTTGCAAAGTCATCCTGCATAGTTGTACAAGTTTTCAAAGGCTAGACATGGCTCTGCACAGCTCGTCTCTCTCATGCGAGGCTTTGAAATCGACGAGAAGATGGTAGATATCGATCATATATTCCCGGGTTCTTCAAAGATTTACTGTTATGTAAGTGATCGATAATTAAGTAATAGCAAGGTTTTGGTAACATGCTTGACGGAAAAACCTACAATCTAAAGGTTGGAGGAGGAAATCAATCGCTGTTTAGTTGTCAGTTGACTTGGATTTTCTAGTGACATTTTGAAGAGACGGGTGTCTGATTCAAGTAAATGTTGCTTTTTACCAAGGTCAGATGTCAAATTTCACACATCACATGCGACTTTACTGCAAGTTTGCCTAGTTTTTTATTTATCACGGCTTTTTAATAGACCATCGATTTGCGTCAAAAACTTATCTGACAAAGTTTTTCCCAGTGCGACGGCATACAAATCGGTGCATATTTCTTATGAAACAAAATTCATTTCTCATTAAGTCCCCGCAGCTGCGCCATTTAACAGAGCTGTGTTCAAGGCTATACCAAAACTTATTCGGTACTTCTTCTTTTTTTTTTAGGCTATCTTATTTCCAACTTGACGTTTTTCCTCAAAGAAACTGTGCTTGGATTGTTTAGTTATCAAGTTTACCTCTCTTCTCTAATGATATTTTCCATGAAGTAGCGAAGCTTTTGGTTATATCTTATATCCTCGCAAACTTACCTGAAAAATCTTTTTGAGGTGAATCGCACACAAAGGTCTCTGTGGACTCCTACCTAACCTTGACAGAGCAGCGTGCACTCTCCGAGCCAAACAGATTCTTCTTCTTTTTCTTCTTCTTTTCTTCTTCCTTTTCCGGCATCACGAGCCTCGTCGCGTCATCTCGAAGGGATCACAGCTCTCATACTATACTGCTTCACACCAGTGATCCCTGATCCAATAGGCGGGCACGTCGCAAAAGACAAGAGATTGTTTAGACAAATTCAAAACTGGTTCTTACTTACAGAGGTTACATGCTAATTACGTCAAACATTCCCCATAGCTTGTTCTCAATAGTAAAGCATAAATACAAGTAACTGTAATGAGTTACTTGTCAGCAGGATATTTATATGCACCAGCACGATCAGGAGGGCCAGGTGAACCGTATCAGGTTGACACCAACCTGCAAAAGAGCCTTCAGGTGAACCTGTGCAAACTAGAAGAAACTAGAACTAAAGTCACCCAATTTTTTGATAACACTGCTTCTTTCAAATTCGCAAAGACCAACTTGATCAAAATGAACTGAGTTTTCATCTTATATACCAACTCTTCGAGGCCTTAGAAAAACACAAGCACATTTGTCAAAAGTTGTCTACATGGAACGTAAATATAGACACAGATGATCATGATTCATGACGAGTATGTTTGTTAAGTTATGTTACCTCAATTAACTATATTGTCAGAAATGCAAGAAGACTTCAAGGCTAAAAACTAAAGCAATCAATCGTAATTAGCAGAATTGTTTGTAATCTACGCACGCGACACGCATCCGTTTAGTTAATATCAACAGCTTGTGGTTAAGTAAACCATAAATAATGAAATAACATTTGAACATAGCGTACAGCCTGTTATTCCATTGGGAAAAGAGTTATCATGTCTGTTTGCAACATAGTTTGAGGTTCGATTCGCAAAAAGATCCAGTTGACCCCTCCAATATCAGGTTTCATCTATCTTATCTTAAGAATTTACACGCTCAGCCTGTGCATGCCAGTCAGTATGGTGACTCACTACCCCTATCAATTTCGTTTTGTTGCTCGGGCAACGACCAGAACAGTTTCGACATTTTTACAATGTCACGACTATCGCGATCTGAGACCGCCCTACTGAGCCAAAGGAGCTCGGTGACGTCTCGGTTATAAAGAAGCCGCCATTTCACGAACTTACGGCAGACGAGGTAGATCAGCGGAACCGCCAATCTATCCTATATCAAACCTTCCATGTCAAAATAGGCGAAGTGTTTTTCTCCATATTAGGGTAATAAACCCCAAATATCAGGCCATTGGTGTAAGTCATCGCTCTTGCAGTATAACCTCGATTGAAGTTGTCGATCTTGCTTGTTTGAGCCCCGTTATAAAGGACACCATTAGGATAATATTTTTGTACTCCAACTCTGGTGTTCTGTGCAATCCAAGACAGGTACGCAGACACTGTCTCTCCAACACGCTGTAATGTTAAACCACACAGAGTACCAATAGACAATCATTGGCCCTATAAGGATGAGGGCCATGTAGCAAATCACCTCAACTGTGCTATCAAAATGACTGCTGTGAACCATTCGCCTTGTCAGAGCAAAAGCTTCGCTAGTTCTGGCCAGAGCCGTATCCATATGTTTGTAACATATAGATACTGACCTGGCCAGAGGCCGAGGTACTTGACAACTACTTTTCTTGGCAGTGGATGCCCATGTAGATCAACGATCACCAGCTTTAGCCAGTTCTTTCTCGTATCGCATGAGGCCCGAGCCAATGACGTTCTAAAGAAAGTTGATTTTCAATTTCCAGTCATCACAATAGTGGAGGATTTTATCGAAGTTACGCTGCAAAAGTATTCTGATGACTTCGATTTTAGCACCTGTTCTATACGCTATGAGGTCGTTGACGTACGCTATAGCATGGTGAAGAGAACCAATTAGATCGCCAGTGAAAATGCTAAATAAAATAGGTGAACTCAGCGCTCCTTGTGGCACACCGTTCAGAATTTTAAAAGTTCTGGTAGAAGTTGTATTGCAGCTTTTGAAAACAATCGTTCTACTATGAAGCATGTCATTCTGAATATACATATAGCAGTGGTTTACTCATGCCATATCTGATCAACTTGTAGAAACGACCTGTTGCGAGTCAGTATTGGGCCACGGGGGCAAGTTTGGTAGTGAACAAAGGGCTTTGGCATGCTTGTATATGCTTGGCTCAGCTCGAAGGTTTGGGGTGGTTTCTTGCCCTTGTTCACTCACCACGACTCAGCAAACAAATCTCATGCCTATTTAAGGAAAAGGAAAGGATAATTGGAAGGGTAAGTATGAGGAATATATAGGAATTGCTTCAACCTAGGTACCTATACCACTGCGCGAGAGGAAGTGTGATGTCATCATTTAAAAAAATTGAAATTGACGGATGAACTATTCTGCTATGCTAACTATAAACTAACCTATTCTATACTATCCCAAAGTAGCATGTTTTAAATCAAAAAAAAATATAAACATACTATTAAAAAAACTAAATCTACACCCTACAACTAAATCTTATGTACTAACTAACTTCAACTTTTCTTTTAAATCCACGACCTCACTGTTACTCCCACGCGGTGGTTCGTCGAGTCATCATAAGGCCTTACCAGGTGTTGTTGGTAATGTCTGGCCTACCCACCCTTGTACTGAAAGTACAACCTGTGCTACCACCTTGGCCGCGAAATGATGGTGATAGTCCCTTATGTGACATCCAGTCACAACTTCAAAAACCGTCTTTAATCATGTCGTATGTTTAACAGTCCATCTATATACCACTGCTGACCATTTGCCGTTGGCCTGCCGGCTTCCACACACTCAGACACTATGAAATTCCTTACTCAGCCATATCTGGCAATTAAACAATTCATTTTTATCTTTTTCTTTTCTTTAATAAGTATTTCAAGTTGATTTTGAATGAGGATAGTGCAAAGAAATAAAATCTAGTACTAGTATTAGTCAAAGATCATAGAGATTATAATGTGAGGAATCCCTAATTATATGATGTGTCTCAAAACTACTCTTGATTCATATGCACGAGTACGATTAATTTATTTAAAAAAAAATTTTCTTTTTTTTTTTTTGAAAGAAAGAAAGAATTCATATATGTATTTATATCTATATGTTCACATATATAAGTATTATATGTGTAATCAATTCACTTACTTAAAAAAGAATAAAAGAAACTTACGGTTTTCGTTCCTTGATGTTCTGCCGGCAGCACCTCCATGGACACGGTATGTTAGGCGTGATTTTTAGCAGCCCCACTGTTATTTCAACGCTTATGCTTATATATGTATAGATATATATATATGTAATGGAATATGTAATTTCCTTTTTTTTCAAATACTATTTAAGACACTTCACTTTTGGGATGAATTAACGATAAAAGTTATTTTCTCTTTCTTTAGCACTTTAACACTCTCACAAAAGAAATTTTGCCGCTTTTAGTGGTCTGTCGATAAGACTTCTTTGAAGCATCCAAAAGAGCACCTTCATCCAGACGTTTATTTCAATTCCAGCTCGCCTCTACCCCTTTGCTAACACTTGAAGTGGTCTTTGCCTCCTTCGCTTAGATCCCTAGGATTTAGCCAGAAAATTAAACATGAAGAGGCTCAGGTCACCTTGAGTTCGGTGGTGTACCCTGGTTTCTTTAGGCGGTGTTCAACCTAAGCCTATAGAGTGATTTTGATCATTTATCATATACTAGCTGTGCCCGCGACTTCGTCAGCGTGGAATAGTGACTTTCAGCAGCATTTTTAACTTTTTAGGAAACAAAACTTCTAGCCTTAAAAATGGCGGAACATATTTCCAAAAAAAAACATTCAACCCCTATTTCAACACCTTGTAGCCCTGTTAAAAATACTTTTGAGACCGTAGTTTTTGAATTCCCATTTCCGTTCCGGTGGGAATATAAGGATAGATATATAGCCTTTATCCTTCCGCATGTTCTAGACCATCTCTGTAGCTAATTTAATAAAATCTGTTTAGCAGTTTGAACGGGAGACATATGAAAAACATACCGACATAGCTACATTCGCATTTTCAATATTAGTAAAGACTCCCGCTCCCGTGGGAATATGGTGACCGTTTTCGTGGGAATATGTGGATAAGTTAAAGTTAATGTTACTCCGGGATTATGGAGCATTCCAACGGTGGATGAATTTTTGAAATCGGTGCTGTATACGTTCCTGCTCCCGTGGGAATATAGGGAAAAAATATATAGTCTATGTCCTTCCTCAGGTTCTGAACAATCCTTGTACAAAATTTCATTTAAATCGGTTTATTAGTTTGGGCGGGAGATGGTAACATAGAACGACGGACAGACAGAGCTCCTTTCACACTTGTTGTATTAGTAAGGACTCCCGTTCCGGTAGGAATATGTGGATGAATTAAAGTTAATGTTACACAGGAATAGTGTAGCATTCTAACGGTGGAAGAATTATTGAAATCGGTGCTGTAGTGTCAAAGTTCCCATATACGTTCCTGCTCCCGTGGGAATATAGGGAACCGTAGAAATATGGGGATGAATTAGTTTTTATGTTACTCGGGGGTAGTGTAGCATTCTAACGGTGAAAGAATTTTTGAAATTGGTGCTGTAGTGTCAAAGTTCCCGTATACGTTCCTGCTCCCGTGGGAATATAGGGAATCGTAGGAATATGGGGATAAATAAGTTCTTATGTTACTCGGGGAAAGTGTAGCATTCTAACGGTGAAAGAATTTTTAAAATTGGTGCGGTAGTGTCAAAGTTCCCGTATACGTTCCTGCTCCCGTGGGAATATAGGGACAAAATATATAGTCTACGTCCTTCCTCAGGTTCTGTGAACGGGAGACATACGAAAAACATACCGACATAGCTACATTCGCATTTTCAATATCAGTAAAGACTCCCGTTCCCGGGGGAATATGGTGACCGTTCCCATAGGAATATGGGGATGAGTTAAAGTTTTTGTAACTCGGGGATAGTGTAGCATTCTAACGGTGAAAGAATTTTTGAAATCGGTGCTGTAGTGTCAAAGTTCCCGTATACGTTCCTGCTCCCGTGGGAATAAAGGGAACCGTAGAAATATGGGGATGAATTAGTTTTTATGTTACTCGGGGTTAGTGTAGCATTCTAACGGTGAAAGAATTTTTTAAATCGGTGCTGTATTGTCAAAGTTCCCGTATACGTTCCTGCTCACGTGGGAATATAGGGAACCGTAGGAATATGGGGATGAATTAGTTTTTATGTTACTCGGGGAAAGTGTAGCATTCTAACGGTGAAAGAATTTTTAAAATCGATGCTGTAGTGTCAAAGTTCCCGTATACGTTCCTGCTCCCGTGGGAATATAGGGACAAAACATATAGTCTACGTCCTTCCTCAGGTTCTGTGAACGGGAGACATACGAAAAACATACCGACATAGCTACATTCGCATTTTCAATATCTGTAAAGACTCCCGTTCCCGTGGGAATATGGTGTAGCATTCTAACGGTGAAAGAATTTTTAAAATCGATGCTGTAGTGTCAAAGTTCCCGTATACGTTCCTGCTCCCGTGGGAATATAGGGACAAAACATATAGTCTACGTCCTTCCTCAGGTTCTGTGAACGGGAGACATACGAAAAACATACCGACATAGCTACATTCGCATTTTCAATATCTGTAAAGACTCCCGTTCCCGTGGGAATATGGTGACCGTTCCCGTAGGAATATGGGGATGAGTTAAAGTTTTTGTTACTGGGGGATAGTGTAGCATTCTAACGGTGAAAGAATTTTTGAAATCGGTGCTGTAGTGTCAAAGTTCCCGTATACGTTCCTGCTCCCGTGGGAATAAAGGGAACCGTAGAAATATGGGGATGAATTAGTTTTTATGTTACTCGGGGGTAGTGTAGCATTCTAACGGTGAAAGAATTTTTGAAATTGGTGCTGTAGTGTCAAAGTTCCCGTATACGTTCCTACTCCCGTGGGAATTTTGGGAACCGTAGGAATATGGGGATGAATTAGTTTTTATGTTTCTCGGGGATAGTGTAGCATTCTAACGGTGAAAGAATTTTTGAAAACGGTGCTGTAGTGTCAAAGTTCCCGTATACGTTCCTGCTCCCGTGGGAATATAGGGAACCGTAGGAATATGGGGCTGAATTAGTTTTTATGTTTCTTGGGGATAGTGTAGCATTCTAACGGTGAAAGAATTTTTGAAATCGGTGCTGTAGTGTCAAAGTTCCCGTATACGTTCCTACTCCCGTGGGAATTTTGGGAACCGTAGGAATATGGGGATGAATTAGTTTTTATGTTTCTCGGGGATAGTGTAGCATTCTAACGGTGAAAGAATTTTTGAAATCGGTGCTGTAGTGTCAAAGTTCCCGTATACGTTCCTGCTCCCGTGGGAATATAGGGAACCGTAGGAATATGGGGCTGAATTAGTTTTTATGTTTCTTGGGGATAGTGTAGCATTCTAACGGTGAAAGAATTTTTGAAATTGGTGCTGTAGTGTCAAAGTTCCCGTATACGTTCCTACTCCCGTGGGAATTTTGGGAACCGTAGGAATATGGGGATGAATTAGTTTTTATGTTTCTCGGGGATAATGAAGCATTCTAACAGTGGAAAAATTTTTGAAATCGGTGTTGTAGTTTCTAAATTCCCGTATACGTTCCCGTTCCCGTGGGAATTTAGGGATAAAATATAGCCTATGTGTTATTCTGATGTATAAGCTATATTATTGGAAAGTTTAATTGAAATCCATTCAGTAGTTTTTGCGTGAAAGAGGAACAAACATACATCCAAACATACAAACTTTCACGTTTATAATATTAGTAGGATTTACAGATTATTATTAGTTTTTTTTTATACCTCTATGCTACTGGATTTATCCACCTGTTCAAGGATTTTCTGTTTTCCTCGCTGAAGCCTTCCTCAAGGATGTAGTAAAATATACTTGGTGTGGAGACTGATATAAAATTTTTCTTTATTAAAAATACCTTTTTTCTTTTTTTTCTAATCTTACTCTGAACTACTAAAAATCAGATATATGTATATATCTGTAATTCGCCAAATTGGTTTAGAAAATGTGATAACTGATCACTTTTGCACGCAACTCTCACGACTTTGCATGCGAGCTATTCAAACGATAATCACTGGCATTTCTTTTCTTTACTTACCTCAATAGCTCACAGCTGTTCATGGCCTTGATCTTGAAATTTTTCTTTCGGTCATTCACCCTTTGCCCTACTTTCCATTATCGTTCTTTCTACTATTCTTCTTTCCCTTTTATCTTCGTATTTGTTTTGTGGTTACGTTTTTCGAAGTTGTTAAGTCGTGTCAGTCCATTGGTACAGTTTAAGGGGTTCTGAATCGTCATCTTCTCTCGTAAGTTCTAGCGTATAACACTTATACTTATCTATAGATCCAGTTTTTGAATTAAGCTACATCCCTCAAACTTGGAGAAAGGTGAGAGTAGTATTCATACCAAAAGCTGGCAATAGATCAAACTCAGACCCAAAATCCTTCAGACCAATCAGTCTCACATCCTTCTTTCTAAAGGTCATGGAAAAAGTGATTGATTTACACATTCGCAGTACGGCCTTAATAGCAAATCCTCTCAATGCTAACCAATTCGCTTACCAAACGGGTAAATCCACTGTTACAGCTCTCCATCAGCTGGTAAGCAAAATTGAGACTGCGTTTGCTAAGAAAGACATCATACTCTGCTCTTTTCTTGATATTTCTGGCGCCTTTGACAATACTACGTATTTGTCAATTCAAACCGCTGCAACTGTCAAAGGAATTGACACACCAACCATTAAATGGATTAACTCTATGTTAAGTGGCAGAATCATCTCCACAACACTAGGTCAAACATCAATAACAGTTAATGCTGTTAAAGGCTGTCCCCAAGGGGGTGTTTTATCTCCCCTGCTCTGGTCAATTGTAATAGATCAGCTCTTGGATGACCTCAATAAGCTGGGCCTTGATACACAAGGCTACGCTGATGACTTAGTCATCTCTATTCAAGGAAATCAAGAAGCACAGGTCACAAACCGTATGCAAAGGGCCCTGAACAAAGTTAATGACTGGTGCAACAAAGAAGGGCTTAAGGTCAACCCCACCAAAACAGTCATCATCCCATTCACCAGGAGACGAAAAATCGATCTCCAAACACTATCCCTAAATAGTGTTCAAATTAATTTTTCCAAAGAGGTCAAATATCTAGGAGTAACCCTGGATAATAAACTCAATTGGAAACCATATCTAGACAAAACCATAGCAAAAGCAACAAATGCTTTCTGGGCCTGTTCTAGACTTTTTGGTAAAAAGTGGGGACTTAGGCCAAAAATGATTTACTGGACTTACCTCACTATTATCACACCCATCATAACCAATGCTTCGCTGGTCTGGTGACAAAAAACACAACAAGTTTATGCACGCAAATCTTTGCAAAAGTTACAAAGACTAACCTGTGTAGGTATCACAGGTGCAATGCGCACCTGCCCAACTTTAGCGTTAGAAAGTTTATTAAATTTTCCTCGGCTACACCTAAGAGTAAAGAAGACTGCTGCACTAAGCGGACTAAAGCTTCATCTCACTAACTACTCAAGAAAGGAAAACTTACAAGGACATATGAGTATGGTGCTCCCAATACTGAAATCGCCTGCAGCCCACTCCTCGGACTTTATGCCTAAACGCATAATGTTACACCACCCCTTTGAAGTAATCTTTTTAAACCGCTCAGCATGGAAGAACCCTGTAATTCTTACAAATAACTTCCAATACATCTGGTATACTGACGGTTCAAAAACAAACAACGGTGTAGGTGCAGGGATTTACGGTCCCAACTTTAAATCATCTACATCCCTTGGTAACACAACTACTATCTTTCAGGCAGAGGTAATGGCTATAGAATTCTGTATTAGAGAATGCATTAGAAGAAACCTCCGAAGATCAAGCATCCTAATCTGCTTTGACAGTCAGGCAGCACTAAAGGCTCTGTCCTCGACAAAAATCGAATCCAAACTAGTTTGGAACTGCCTGACTTGTTAACTTCAATTAGCTACTCACAATAAAATAACTCTTTCATGGGTGCCTGGTCATGAAGGCGTACCGGGTAACGAAGAGGCTGACCAACTTGCTAGACTTGGCTCTCAGTCTCAATTCAAAGGCCCTGAACCCTACTGTGGTCTCCCAATAAGTAGCCTTAAAAACGAATTAGCTACCTGGGAACGACAGAACATGATCAGCACCTGGAACAACTCAAATGGCCATCGTCAGTCAAAACTATTCATTGACTTATCCCACAAACGTATGAAAGAAATTCTTGACATGAGCAAACGTGACGCAAAGTTACTTACGGACTTCTTCACTGGACACTGCTCTCTCAAGTATCATCTTAAAAACATGGGCATCAGCCAAGATGACACCTGTCGTCTCTGTCTTGAAGACATAGAAACAGCTGAACACATTTTATGTGAATGCCCTGCCTTAGCTAGATCCAGGCTTAAAATATTCAATAAAGGGTTCCCCTGTCCCCTTGATATCAGAAACACCTCTTCCTCGAAGATTCTTAGGTTCTTACATGACCTCAGCTTCGAATGAACAAACCTATACACTACGTGTAATTAAACTTAAGGGAACAGAACAAAAGATCTTTCAGGTCGACGTGCTTGTAAAGGTAATTTTCACCTTCACCCTATAAATTAAAAAAAAAAAAAATAATAAAATAACACTTTTCAGTCTTTATTTCTCGATTTAAGTAGTATTAAAGTAAATAAATAATTAAATAAATACATAAATAAACTACACAAACATGCATATATACCTAAACTATCCTAATATTGCATTTATATCACAGAATTTATCAATATATATTGGTATTCAAACCGTACCGACCCGGAAGCTACTAAGTAGCTACGAGTAGCCTTCCTCCTTGGAAATCTCTATGCCATGTTTTCGAATTTTCGAAGAAAGTTGTCTGACGTTTCTTGAGTCTGACATTTGATTTGACATGTTTATCTTTTTAATTTATTTGTTTTCTTTTTATTTTTGTTTGATTCGATTTAGTGTTAATGTTTTGAACAACTATTGACAAATTCTTTGGTGACAATTAGTTTGACTGAATTCAAGCGTATTTTTATTGGCTTATCGCCTCTGTGGCACTTGGCATTGGATTCATCCCGAAGCTCCGGTAGCCCATTTGGCCTTAATGATTCCAGGAATCGGGATCACCAGCTACGTTACAGACCCTCTAACCAAATGGTAACGAATTCCTTCTCCAAGTCAACCAGACATGTACCCGTACATTGATTTTTAGTTTTGTTCCGTTGAATATCCGGTATAAGTATAGACGCGGCATGTATGGTATCAGGACCCTCCTTAAAACCAAACTGATTTTCTGGAATAATATGTTTGTCCTCAGCACATGTGGACAGTGACTTTTTCGAATACCTTGCCTTACCTTGACCGGAGATTTGCTGGATTGTAACCATCCTTCCCTTTCTTAAGAAGAGGATGGACCACCGCCTTCTTCTAACGCACTGAGTATAAGAGCATTGTTCAACAACTTAGTTTAGATGTCCAACCTTTGACAGATACCTGTTGCATGGTGGCACAATAACGTTCGAACGAATTTCCCTTGAGACCTTACCGGAAAAGCGTGGCCAACTTTTCGTGCCGTAGTTGTTAGAGTGCGTAGACACGTACTCTTCTAGTTGTACAAGGTCGTTCTGAAGAAGTATGACGACGCAGAATGTCCTCAGAAAGCTTAAGTCTTGAGTCTAAAAGCAATAGAACAAGATATGCGCCACTTCGAGGAAATGATGACCTGTCGGTAGCCAGCAGGTCGATTTTACATTCAGCCAATTGAATAGCTAGGTTCTCTTGGATTTAACAGTTGATTTCTCAATCTTGGTGCTTAGCGTTGTAATCACTGGCCATTATGAAATAGCTATCTTCTAAGTTCAGATTTAGACATCGAAAAAGTCATTCGAGCTGTGTTATGAAATATGAGGATGGAGAAGTCCTTAGTGCCGCGACGGCACTTAGATCGCGACCACAGACAACCGCTTCCCCTGGTAAAGAAGGATGCATACGATACACGCTTCCAGCATCCGGAATCGGTGCAATTTACCACTATATGTATATTGCTTCATGAGCAATACCCTTACGTATGAAGATCACAATCCTTACCGAAAAAGTCGAGTTAGGTACCGCCCCCCTTTACCTTAAAATAGCGCAAGCGAAGGCACGGTAAATTGCATCCACTCTACGCGCTTGCTCACTTATTTGCCTTAATGTGCCTGAATGACACGCAGAGCGACCATCACCTCTGACTCCCCAGCAGCAGCCTTTGACACAAGTGGCTGTACGGCCCCTTTCTTTGGAGGCTGTACCGATTTCCCAGGCCATTTAAGAACGACGGCCTTTGGAATAAGTCTGGCAGATTGCCATCCTTTTTTTTGTATCAGGACAACCCCGATAATTAGCAGTGTGGCCATCTCCACCACAGAGAACACACTTCAGTTGGGTCTTGTCTTCGACCCTCGCCTCTTTATGTGGATCTCTCCACACTTAAAGCATCTCGACTGCATCTGGTAGTTGAACGCGACGTGGTCGAACCTCTGGCAACGGAGACACTATCTCACCATCTGGTATTCCAGGGCGAAGATTTCCTTAGACTTTTCAGATGGCTTTTGGGTGACAAGGTGACAAGAACTCGAGATCAGTTAGCAGCTCCTCTGGGTCAGAGGTAAGCTCTACTCTTTGTAATATCATAGTTTTAGGCTTCTCTTCCTTGGGAGTGTATGTAAAGTTCGATGGTTGTCTCTTTCCACAACTCAAGAGCTGCCTTATGGTCACCAGTGTTTTCACACTGGATTGCATGTCGATCTGAACCTAGTCACTTAGTTGTAAATTTATCGTCAATGGCGGACTTACAAAGGCTTTTAGTAGCTTGAAATTTCATCTTCGGGGTATTTATTGGGGGCACCCTGCTCTTTCGTGTCTCCTGTTGTGACTGCTGCCGTTGTTGTGTTGACTGATAATGTTGTTGCTTCTCCTGCTGCTTTGCTGGTTGCAGTTGGTATTGCTGTGTTATGAAATTCAGAGAACCCCGTCAAAAAGGCAATATCACACAACGTTCAGACAGTCACCGCATTGACCTCAAAACCGTCAATCAGAGGATTATTAGGGTGTATCAGATAAGTGGACAAGCTCTGATCCCTTCAAGAGCACGATGTTCGTAACGCCAAAAGCGAAGAAGAAGAAAGAAGAGTTATTTTCACAGCCACCCCCACCAGCTATTCATATTTCCTCAAAAGATGAGTGCGCGTGCCGTAGTTGATATCAAACAACTCGGTTAACAACGATTGATTGTTCGGAAGCTGTTGATTTTTTGAATACATCACTAAATTGAGAATAACATAATTAAACAAACATCTGTGTCTATATTTGGTTATACTAACACGAAGTCTACACAATTTGGAATAGATTTCCCAGCTTTAGGCAGGCCTTAAAGAGTATATAAGCTGGAAACCCAATTGAATCTGTACAAGTTGGTCTTTGAGAATTTGAAGAAGCAAAATGTTACCTAAAATTTGTGTGGCCTTAGCACTTCTGGTGGTAGTTATGGTAACTGTTCCAGTTGCAGTTGCACAGTCTGCGGTTGGGTGCCAACCTCTTCCATATTGCGTTCCTTACTCACCTGGTCCATATGGAGGTTCTTGCCAACCTGGTCCACCTGGTCCACCTGGTCCTCCCGGTCCTCCTGGGCCACCAGGTCCAAATTATTATACAACAACAACAACAACACCAGCTCCATGGCCAGCAACTGCCGGCTAGCCAGTAACACCCATTACTACGCGCAGTTGTGTCTAGAATTTGCGCAACATTCAAATATTCAACTTGAGTAATAATTGAAACTTATATTTTTTTTTGTAATTGAATTCAAAATTTCATCTGAATATTTTCAAAATAAATAAGATTGCCTCAAATTGGGTTTCTTCATTTTGTATTATGAAACGAATATGCAAGTACCTTCTCATTGCAATTCTTGATCTTCTCCACTCTCTGGAAGTAAAATTGGGAACCTATCATAAGATCATAAGAAACTGATACGTCTTTCAAATCCCAATGTGATGCTACATACCTATGCTAAAGAAGTATTTCTTAGAAGTTGTGGCAATACTTTGGTAGTTTTGGCAGCTGTCACTTGACTCATACTCAGTTTGGATTGCCATTGGATCGTGGAAGAATTGATCACTGGGACACTAAATTGTCTCGCAACGAAACTGCGGTTGGTGGCAAATTTTACATATTTTCGAGTTTGAAACCAAGATCATTCGATTTTACGCTTTTCGACTATTTTTATGTATTGTGGGAATTCTCTTGCTTACGCTAGACGATTGACGCCTAGAAAAAAAATATTCGACACGTTATTGGTGACTTATGGCCCCAAATGCTACAAAAAGTGGTCGAAAACTGCTCTTCTCTGCAGGAATTCATTCGAGCTTTCTGTTCATATGAACTGTTTCTGATGCGAAGACTAAAAACAAATATCGTTACACAAAGCACGGCAATTTATTTAGAAAGGACTTCTCTTAAGGGCACTGTTGCACCTGGAGGGTCAAAACAAAAAATCTTTCTTTTAAATATATATACTAAATTACAGCATCTGGAACATCTTCTTCTGAATATCTTCTGGAATTTTCAAGTCGATCTGACGAAAAGTTTCCGAGTTACTTACTTACTTACTTAGGTGGGCATTACAGTTCGGGGTGAACCTGGGCCTCAAACAACATCTTTCTATAACGACTTCGATTTCGGGCGAGCTCTGTCCAGTTTCGCACTCCAAGTCGGTTGAGGTCTTCATCCACTTGATTGCGCCACCTAAGACGAGGTCTTCCCCTTCCGCGATTTCCCTGCAATGTGCTTTCGAACACCCGACGAGCCGGAGCGTTTGGGTCCATCCGCTCAACATGGCCCAACCATCGTAGCCTCGCGATGCTTACTCTTCTGGCTATGCCCATGTCGCGGTACAGCTCATACAGCTCGTTGTTG
Source organism: Melanostoma mellinum (assembly GCA_914767635.1). NCBI lineage: Eukaryota > Metazoa > Arthropoda > Insecta > Diptera > Syrphidae > Melanostoma > Melanostoma mellinum. The sequence continues at coordinate 167,281,787 of OU612060.1, read as the reverse complement.
TATCTTCTTCTCCACACATTGCCTTCGCATACGGGACCAAAGATCATTCGGAGAATTTTTCTTTCGAAACGACCAAGGGTTTCCTCATCCGCTTTCGATAAAGTCCATGCTTCCGCGCCGTAAAGCAGGACTGGGATGATTAAGGTCTTATACAAGGTTACCTTGGTTTTTCTGGAGAGGGTTTTGTTTCTCAATTGCCTTCTTAACCCAAAGAAGCAACGGTTGGCAAGAGTTATTCTCCGTTTGATCTCCGCACTGATGTTGTTGTCCGTGTCTACAGCGGATCCTAGGTAGACGAAGTCCTGTACTACCTCGAAGTTATGTCTGTCTATTGTGACGTTTTGTCCAATTCGTCGATGTTCTGTGTCCTTGTTTGATGACAACATATACTTCGTTTTGTGGTACCCGTGGTGCGATGGTTAGCATGTCCACCTGCTAATCCAGAGGTTCGAGGTTCGAATCCCAGCAGAGGCAAAAATGTTTTTCCACGGGTATCGCCTTTCGCGAGGAATTGGCAAGTCCTCCGTTAGTAAATTCATTGCCATGAAAAGCGCTTTCTCAATTAGCCGTTCGGAACCGGCCCAAAATTGTAGGTCCCCTCCATTCCCTCACAAGGTTTGGTTGTGAGAAATGCGCTAGGCCCAGGGGCTCCTCGCTCTGTTGCGCCACCCTATTTATTTTATTTTATATACTTCGTTTTGCCCTCATTAACCATCAAACCCATTTTTGCCGCTTCTGTTTCAATACTCGCAAAAGCACCTATGACATCACGCTTTTTTCTTCCCATTACGTCAATATCGTCTGCATAGGCGAGTAATTGTACAGACTTTTGAAAGATTGTTCCTCTGGTGTTGACGTTGGAGTTTCTTACAATCTGTTCAAGTATGATGTTGAAGAAATCGCATGACAGTTTATCGCCATGCCTAAAACCTTTTTCGACATTAAAGGTCTCGGTGAGTTCTTTACCGACCTTGACGGAGCAGCGTGAATTCTCCAAAGTCATCCTGCATAGTCGTACGAGTTTTGCATGGATGCCGAAACTAGACATGGCTCTGTACAGCTCGTCTCTGTAGATACTGTCATACGCTACCTTGAAATCGATAAAAAGATGGTGAATATCGATATTATGTTCTCGGCTTTTTTCCAAGATCTGCCGTAATGTGAAAATTTGGTCTATTGTTGACTTCTCTGGTCTAAAACCACATTGATAAGGACCTATCAAGTTGTTGACGTGGGGTTTCAGACGTTCACATATTACAGCAGACAAGATCTTATAAGCGACGTTAAGGAGGCTTATCCCTCTATAATTGGCGCAATTGTGAGGGTCTCCCTTCTTTAGGATCGGGCATACGATACTGAGGTTCCATTCATCGGGCATGCTTTCTTCCGACCATATCATGCAGATCAGCTGGTGCATGCTCCTTTCCAACCGATCTCCAGGTGCCTTCAAGAGTTGGGCATCAAGGCCATCTGCACCTGCAGTCTTATTTGATTTAAGTTTGCATATGGCAAGCTTAACTTCTTCTAGGTCGGGAGGACGGCATTCTTGATCGTCGTCCAAGCTGAATGGGGCAATCTGCCTGACAGCGGAATTTGTGTCTTCATCGCCGTCAAGCAGTCTGCAGAAATGATCTTTCCAGATCCTCAGTAGCGACTGTGACTCTATAACTATGTTTCCCTTTACATACTTGAGTTCGGGGCTTGCTACCCTGGCAGGATCTTTTTACCTTTTGGTAAAACTTCCGAATCTCATTCCTGTCATGGCACCTCTCTATTTCCTCAAACGAGCGCTTCTCATGATGCTTCTTTTTCTTTTTGAGAAGTCAGTGTTCTTCCCTTCTTCTCTCCTTGTAAATCTCGTTATACTGATCGTAAGCAGCCCTCGTTCGTGTTTGCATAAGCATTTGTCGTGCTCTTTGCTTGGCTGCATTTGCCTGCCTGCATTCTTCATCGAACCATGGGTTTCGTTTTGGTGGCCGAGTGAGACCCAGAACCTCAGAAGCAGCGGTTCTGATGTTATGTTTGTTACATGCTCTTACTTATTAAATGTAAGTTCAGTTGTAATGAATATTTTGCTGTAAGGAGAATTACAAAATATTGTTCAAACATGTATTAATATGTGTACAAAAAAACAGAAAAAAAAGTAAAAGAAAAGAAAAGTATGCAGCTGCAGTGTGGTGGTCAAAAACTAAAGAAAAACCCAAAGGCTGAAAGCTGGAAGCTCTTAATCGTCATTGTAGAAATAGTCTAGATCTAATACCTTCAGTATGTGCTTAGATGTTACTTAAACTTCAAAGTCAACTTCTCCATTATCATCCCTCCCAGGGAAGACTAAAAGAACACAAAGCCTCACCCTTCAAGGCAAGATATGGTCTGGTATACTAACCGCTAAAGAATAGAAACCGGTACTGGTTCCGGCATTTTCAGCGACTCTCCTGGAACTAACTTTTCAGAAAGTTTTGGTAGTCAAACGTCCGTTTTCCAAGCTAAGGACTTTGTCATTAACCAATGTTCGAGAATCGAACATCGAATACAAATAGCAAAACAATCTTAAGTTTCTCAGCTAGGCAAGCTGCACTAACAGCACTATAAGGTCACTTGTCATAACATCCAAACTAGTCAAAGAAACAATTAAACTAGCAAAGAAAAACTGGGTCATTCTCCACTGAATCCCAGCACACAAAGGCTATGATACTATCGAGAAGTCAGACATCTTAGCCAGCGCATCACGTCGGCGTCGCGTTGGTCGTGGACTGTGTATATAAAATTACATTGAAACACACTGTCAAAAACATTTTACTGGAAGAATCAAATAAATCTTGGCGTAACTCATCTGGTCAGAAAAGTTTAAAACATTTTTTACCAGAATAAACTAAAAAAACATCAAATTTCCTAATGATTCTAAAAAGTAGAACCCTCAAAATTTGCACAGGACTTTTTTTTAAGGAAATAAAGTTTGATCTTTTCTTAAAAATTTTGACTTTGAGGCCTGATTGCTCAAAATCTAACTAAATTAACTAGAACTTTAAAGCTTATGATATTATATATATAAATAATGTTCGTTTTATGAAAGAACATCTGAAAACTGGCCGTCAAATGACAAAGAAGCACTGTTGCTTTTTTCCTTCCATGGGCAAAAAAAATACTTTATAATGTGTTTTCGTAATTACCAATGGAAATCGACATTAAATTAGTCTAAGTTGAAATATTTGATTTCTACCAGTTGGAATGAGACAAGAAGAAATCTGTCTACCGCTGTCGTATGCTTAACACTACAGCTATAGTCCGTCCCAAAGAACGTGCTTAAAAAACTTAAATAATAGGTACGAAACTTAAAAAGAACGATTGAAAGATATTCGTTTAAAAAATACGGGATCCAGGCCCAAGATATAGTCACATAGCTGGTGCCATGACATTTGGCCATGTGCCATATGGCCATATTTCAAAATATGGCCATTTGACACTTTTCAATTGTGTCACATGGCCATATGGCCATTTGTCGCTTTGGCAATGTGTCATTTTACCATATTTTTTTGTGTCATTTAGCCAAATGGCCAAATGACGCTTTTCAAAGTGACAAATGGCCATATATTAGAACAGTGATTCCCAAAGTGGTCGATATCGACCCCTTGGGGTCGATATCAGCTTCTCGGGGGTCGACAAAAACGAAATCTGAATTTGGGGGTCGACAAGTCTTGCAATCCGACCCTCTTACACATTTTCTTGTTTTAAACTTTAAAGATTGTGTTGCGTTACTTTTGCAATTCTATAAATAAAAAAAAATTCCTTTTCGTACCTGTGCACTGTTTCGACAAATCGGTAGTTATGTAATTACACTTTTATTTAGGTACATTCGGTTTTCCAGTCTTAACTCTTTTTTCCCGGAAACAACAGTTGGTAGGTAGTTTAATAAAGATTATTATTAAAGATTTTAGGTTAGTGTATCTTACGATCGAAGTGCTGGGAAAACCTATTGTGTGTACTTCAAATTTTCGCAATTCCGAAAGGGTTGTTATTAATAATGTTGACCTATTTTCACTGATTGTGGTTTTATTTTTTTATTTTTTGCTGTCCATTATTAAATAAAATAGTAGGCGTTGCATTTGTATAGATAGTGTCCCTATTTAGTATAAGATAAACTTCGGTTCAAACATGCTCCTGATATTTCACTATATAAGAAGCTGGTACCTAGGGTGAGAGTTCATTTGGATTTTGAAATTGGAAGATTTTAAAGTGATAATATACAGTTAAATAAATTGAATAAATCAAAGTGATTAAAATAGAATATACAAAGTGTATAGTTACCTACGTAATTACCTAAATTGCGTTACCATATATTTCTTTATTAAAAAAATATCAGGGTAAGTACCAAAAAACTTTTTAACATTTTAAACATGTATAACATATAAACTGTTATATAAATGTGATATTATAAGTAATAGTTTTAAACATTTTTTGCTAAAGATTGGCGGTGTGATTGCAGACACGAAAAAAAAATGTGGACAATACAGTTTAGACTACTTAAAGTTTGGATTTATTTCGTCTCCATCAAATCAACACTTGCCGATGTGTCTCATATTTGAAAAAATATTTAGTAACGATGCCATGATACCACTTATCAAGAGTTCATGTTGTCAAAAAAAGTAAACCATTATCATTTTTCCAAGCACTTAAGGAAAAACTGGAGAAAAGGCCGTCCATAACATCGATGTTTGCATCATCTTCTATGCAAGACGTTGATGGCTTGAGAGCGTCCTACAATATATCTCTGCCAATAGCGAAGTCGGGGAAGCCTCACACAATTGGTGAGCATCTTATTTTTCCAGCCATTGCAATGTTTTGCATAAGCCCGCTCAGGATATTATAAAATGAATACACTTGAGCAATAACCCGTCACAGACGAATAGACGAGATGGGTCGCGACGTGGAAAACATTTTATGCAATATTGCAGACCAAGAGACGAGTCTATATTACCCGGCAATGAAGCTCTGTTGTTAGGATACGTGCGATATATCAAAGATGAAAATATGTGCTAAGAGCTGCTTTTTGCCATTTATCTGGAAACTGATACCAGAGGAGAATCTATTTTTCAGGCAGTGGAACGCTTTTTTTTACCGAAAAAGCTATTCCATGGAGAAACATTATTTCTGTTGCGACCGCTGGAGCACCATCTATGGTTGGTCGTCATCGTGGCTTTATAGCTCACTTAAAGCGGCAATCGCCTGATGTACTGGTGATTTATTGCGTGATTCACAGACAATATTTAGTAGCAAAAAATCTGAGTCCTAGATTGCACCAGTCTTTGCAATACGTTATAAATGCTGTCAACAAGATTCGAAGCAATTCATTGAACTCTCGGTTATTTGCTAAGCTTTGTGAGGATAACGACGAAGTCTTTACTAACTTACTTTTGCTTAGCAAGATTTTCAGCTATTTTCGGGTCTGTGTTGGAGCTTCTGAAAAATTCTATGACGGATACTTATAACATGACTGATATCTTCGACATGTTCAACAAAGCCAAGTTGCAGCTGCAGGGTGACGATCTCAACTTGATCAAAACAAAATCCATTAAAGCGGCTTTTGTGGGGAAACTTATTCTTTCTATACAAAATTTAAACAGAAAAGAATACTCACAGTTTCCGTATTTGTCGAAGTCAACAGAAATCCTTCAAGACGATGTTATTTTATCATATGTCACTCACTTGGCCGCGCTTCATAAAGATTTTTCCAAAAGGTTTGAGGATCTTTATAACTTACAAATTCCTGAGTAGATAATAAATCCGTACAGCATAACAGCCATGGAAGAAGCCAATGTGACAATGTTGATCACCATCCAAACTGACGAAGAGCTTAAGCTAAAGTTCAACGAAAGCTACCAGAAGTTCTGGCTGCAGTGCAGCATTGAAACTCAATATACTGCATTGTGGAACATTGCTGAAAAATATCTCATCGCTTTTCTATCATCATATTTAGTTGAAAAAGGCTAAGAAACCGTTTGAAAGTCAACGAACGCGGAGACTTGAGGCTGCAACTTACCAATATTAAATCAGATCTAGCTAGATTGGTAGAAAGTCACCAAATTCATCCATCGCATTAGTTCTTAAAATCAAGAAATAATAATTTATTCTCAATTAAGAGCATGATTTTTGAAAACTTTCATTAATAAATTATGAACAACACTTCATATTTATTGAATTTCATACCTGCTATCATCGTAATGTCATGTTTTATTGTTATCTCAAAAACTTTTCTTTCTGCACTACTGCAAAACTTGCTTACCTATAAAAGTAACTAAAAAACTTGAGACAGGATTTTTAAAGTGATTTCTATATCTATTTTATTTCTTAGTTCTTTATATTTACACACATTAATAGGATAAAAACAAGAATTTATAAATAAACATACACACGCATTAATAAAATTATAAAACAATTAAAATTAAAAATGAACCATATTAATAAAATTAAAAAAGAATGTGAAAACGTCTCACTAAAAAAAAGTGGTATTCGCGAAGTGTTTGACGAGGTAAACGCCAGTGTCTGTGCTCCGCATACACATCAGGTAAGGTATTCATTGATTTTTCATAAAAATACACAATGGCTTTGGTACATATTCATTTTAAGGATAGATGCATTTGCATGAATGTCCATAATTATGAACACACTTACTTTTATAATCAACTAAAATTTGATCACTAACATTATTTAAAGCAACAAGGTTTTACCTATACACATCTGTTTAAAAATGGTTTATTTTCATAAGGTGCCGTTTGGAAAGATAAGGAGAAATTTGATTCGAATAAGAAACAAATCTTTTCCGAAATCACCGGTAAATGCTAAGGAAGTGTTAGATTTATTCAAAAGTGAGGCTGTAATGAACAAATTTGGAGTATCCCGCTATGGCAGCAAGCCCTTCTATCAAAGCACTATAGTAGAAGAAAATTTTGCATACACAATATTTCTTTCACCGACGATAGCAGCCGCAATTCAAAATTTGGAAAATGGTTCGAGCAGGAACTATCTCTTAGATGGTACTTTTAGTGTTGTACCTTCTTGTGGTTACAAGCAATTGTTGATTGTGCACTTCGCGCATGATAACCACGTGAGTAAAAACATTTGAATTTACATTTAGTTAAAATAAAGATTGAGATTTCTTAAAAAAGAATTATAAATAATATTTATAATATTTATATTATAAGATGTTAAATTAAAATGACGTTGAGATTTTCTAAAACATTATCATTATCAGTTTTCGAAGAAAAGATTTTCAATTGGATATCTATAATAGTAGATAAGAATATCTACGTAAACATAAATACATATGTATGTTTGCATATTTATATGTACATTCATACTTTAAGTTTAAAGGTGAATGATAAACAAAAATGATCGTCATCATCTGCACGAAACGCAGCAAGCGCAATCTTTTTTTTTTGTTTTTTCCATCAGATAATCAATTTTGGGTGTGAAAATAAAATACATACATATGTATTTATGTTTACGTATTCTTATCTACTATCATAGATATCCAATTGAAAATCTTTTGTTCGAAAACTGATTATGATAATGTTTTAGAAAATCTCAACATTAATTAATTCTATATAAAAAAAAACTTTACTATAAATCAGGAATTTTTGTTTTTAAATAAATTAAATTTAATATTATTAAAACGTCATCGATACTCAAATTCCAGGTTTATCCTTTTATATATGTACTGATGAGTCGAAAATCCGAACAAGCATACACCCATTTGTTCCAGTATATAGATGCTAATTTATTCAAATTTGAGCCAACCACTTTTGTAACTGACTATGAACAATGCGAAACAGCCTTCATAGTGTTTTTCCAGGAGCGAAGTGTAGCTTCTGCTGGTTTCACTATTGCCAGGCTCTACGAAGAAGAGCATCGAAGATACCAGAGTTTGTTACTTTCATGCACAAAAATAAGGAAGCACTCCGATTGTTTCGCAAGTTTTTGGTACTTCCTCTGATGAAACCAAGGGATATTTCTCTTGCGTTTGATATTTTGTATACAGAAGCAAACGCAATTGGATTTAAAATAAATGGTGAATCAAACTAAGAATTTTTTTTAGTTATTTCAAACGACAATGGATGGATAAGGTATTTTAAATTTAATTAATATACGTATCGTCATTCATTCAGTACATTAATTTTTTAGGAAACTCCATCGGCGTTTTCGGTTTTTGGTTGCCTCATGAGAACCACTAGTGCCCTTGAGGGCTACAACAGTTGACTAAGTGCAAAACTTTATGAAAAAGGAAATTTTTTTAAGTTTTTAGATATTTTGCTGGACGAGGAGCGCATCAAATCCCGGGAATTGATTGTGTCCTTGGATGGAACATTTTCTATCTTTGAGCCCCCCAAAACAAACATATAGACAAACATAATTTAATTGAAAAATCTTTACAAAAACTTGATAAAAAAGTCATTTCAATAACAGATTTTTTAAACCAATTAACGAACGAAAACAACAAGTTGGTAAAAGAAGAAATTATTCGTTTCGACGAAAATGGTGGTTCGGACGAGGAAGAAGACCAGGATCTACCAAATGTAGATATTGTAAATTCAGAGGAGAGACCAATTTTATGTGTTATTTGCGTTGACAATGTGCGAACGATTCTTTTGCAGCCCTGTAACCACTTTAAATTATGTTTAGAGTGTTATACAAGGCTGTCAGAACAGTACACAAAAAACCATAGTCCTATAGATTAGATAAGATAAAGATTTTATTGCATTTTCGAATTCTGTACACATTAACATTTTTAAGTTTTAACAAATCTTTTATGACATGGCAGAAGCCGTCTGTCAGAATGACAATTTTACGAAAACATACTTTATTAATAATTGTGCATTAGATGCTTTTTTAAAAAATTATAGCTGCAGATTTTTACAAAACAAATAATAAAAATAGGGCATATAATATTAAATTTGATTATGCTAGAATTCTTCTCTTAAAATTTTGTTTCTATAAGTAAGCGCAGCTTTGGTAAATTTATACAAATCTGTCCAATTTCTTCCGTTGAGCATATCAAGAACTTCATCCATTGTATAAATGGTCTTTCCAAGATATAATTTTCTCAGCTCTATAAGTATTGGGCAGACTCCTATGAAGTGCATTATATCTTTCCGGGTGTTCATATTACAAAGACTGCATTGTATGGGTCCTATACTTTGTCCTATTTGAAGGACAATTGTTAAAAATAGCACGTCTATTTATTGTTAAATCAAGAAATTTTGTTATACCTTACATTTATTAAGAATTATGCACATTATATTAACAAATTTATGTATTTCTGAAAATTTTGTTTTTTTTTAGTTTTTTTCTTTTATTTTTGATTGTTTTTTTTTTTTATTTTTATTGAATAAAGTTTTTGAGTTCAATTAAAAATTGTAATTTATTTCTGTTTTGAATTTTTGCACTTTAAGAACAAGTTTCAAAGTGTCATTTGGCCATAATGGTCAAATGGCACATTGCCAAAGCGACAAATGGCCATATTTTGAAATATGGCCATATAGCACATGGCCAAATGTCATGGCACCACACAGCTTAAAAAAAAATTTATACGCGTTTTTCTTGGAATGAAGTTTTTTGGTGGCTTTTTTATAAAATCTCCAAAACTTCTCCACCGATCCTTTCCAAAATTTAACTCCTTAGGACTGTAGCTTTAGCGCATATAATACGATTTTCGGTTTTTTTTTTCCAAAATGGTACAAAATGGCTGCCATATTCAGAAAATTACGAAAACACATGTCTCTTTTCATGTTTTTTGGCAAAAAATTCAATCAAAATATCAAAAATTGTATGATAGCGCTACAGCTATAGTCCTAAAGAGCGCGTTGTAAAAATATTGTTAGAATCGGTTAAGTAGTTTCGAAGATTTTACTAAAAAGACGCCAAAAAACCTCATCCCGAGAAAAACGCTCTTGAAATTTTCTTTAACGAAGAGTCGTCACATTAAGGGGCTCTGGTAGCTAAGCAGGTAAGCGACACCAAAGAGTACAGTTTGACTGCTCGGATTCATTTACAATTTTTGTATAGCTAGTACACATACTTTTTGGAAATGTAATAAGAAAGAAATTGCTTTTATGAAAATTCTAAACAGGGTAAACCCTTTAATTGGTTTTCGAAGGATGAAATATATGTAAATTTGCGAATTTTAGTAAATATCGGGTTTTCCTAAGAACTTTACAATTTTTTTTTTTTACAAAGCGAACCATTTGAGATATTTTAAAAAGTTTACTATCGACTTGAAGTACAATCAAAACATCTATGATTGAAACTCGACTTCGTTTGCACGTCAACGGCGGGCACGATTGCAGCGGTGAACTCGTTGGACCCGATTGGATGCCGCACAGTGGGGCAGCTATAGCGGTTTTGAGCGATAGTTAAAAAAAAATTTTATCAGTTTTAAAATGAATTATGTGGAGTTGTTGACATATAAACTTACGTTTACACTTGGTTTTCAAACCGCTAAATTGAATAATTTTTTTTTTCATCTTTGAAGAAGAAAGCAAATACAATATGCACATCTTTACCTTTCTCGGACATATTTTGGTTTCTTAATCGCACAATAAATAACAAAGATACTGAAAAAAGCAAAACGCACTCCTTTTTATACATTTCCCAAATTGCAAATTTCACGCTGAACTAGTCAACTTCGATCGCTTGAATACAATAGTGCAAAACATAAAAACCGACATCTTGTCACTCTTAAATCAGTGGTGAAAATTAGATTCAAGACGACTTCCACTTTATACCTAAATTTACGGAGTCTGCGGTAAAATATTCCAAAGTTATACTGAATGAAACTGCTGTATAACAGAAACACCGTCGGCGTCGTCTTCTGGCAGAACAAAAAAGGACTACTAAGAGAACCAAGTGGTACCTACAACTTGAAAAAAGGAAGAAGCAAGCAGTACAATTTGAAATAAAACATCATCATCAAAGAAACATAGTGGTGGAATAATGAAACTAAAGCAGTCATAAGTAAGAACAAAGTTAGTTCAAAGGTCCGATCAATTAAAGAAGATGAAAAGCCTCGTCTTGGAAGGAAATACCAAAGCTGTAAAAAAGTAGCGAAGAAAAGTACGCCTAGCTTCAAGCAAAGAGGAGACCATTTGTATTAGAACAAGTTTCTGTAACCGAACTTTTCAATAAATATTAGGAAAACACTTGAATAAGAGAATAAAAATATTCAAAATAAGTGGTCAAAGAAAAAGATTAGGTCGCCGCAGTTCTTTAACGATGATCAAAACATTATTTTCTGCATATAGACATAGTTCTGCACAGGTGACGATAGTATTACTTAATTTCCAGAGAGAGGAACTTAACTACACAGAAATAAATTGATCCTACTGTCGAAGAATTCAATGAAACAGTTCGGAGAAAAAGTAAAGCATAAGAATCCTAATGGAAATACATGCCGATTCCTTAAAACATTTGCATGGTGTTCTGGTTGACATTGTAAACGCATTCGATCAAATCTAATATCGGTGGCCTTCAAATGTTTGCAGATGTTAACGATTTGTATGAAAGAACAATGACGGAGTTTGAGTATGTCCGAAGCAGTCCAATTCATAGCGACTACGTGATGAAGATGCCCTCTATAACAAAGCTCGATCATCTTAGAAGTACCAACATCCATATAATCCGTTAAGATAAAAATACATCTACGAAAATATAGATTTGCTCAGGTTTTGTTATCATGTTCAAATTAAAGATTCAGAGAACCCTGTCAAAAAAGCAATATCATAAAACGCCAACGTCTAGACAATCGCGAAACCTTGTCCTTAGACATGGAATAATCCAAGACCGGAAGGTTCACCGACGCTTTTTGAGGCCAAAGCGACGTACGCCATCAATGGATCATAGGGGTTAATCAGATAAGTGGACGAGCTGTGATCCCTTCGAGAGCACGATGTTCGTAACGCCAAAAAGCGAAGAAGAAGAAAGGAGAGTTATTTTCATAGCCACCAGCTGTTCATATTTTCTCAGAAGATGAGTGCGCGTGCCGTAGTTGATATCAAACAAATCGGTTAATTATACGATTGATTGTTCGGAAGGTGTTGATTTTTTGACTACATCACTAAATTGAGAATAACATAATTAAACAAACATCTGTGTCTATATTTGGTTATACTAACACGAAGTCTACACAATTTGGAATAGATTTCTCAGCTTTAGGCAGGCCTCGAAGAGTATATAAGCTGAAAAATTAATTGATTCTGTACAAGTTGGTCTTTGAGATTTTGAAGAAGCGAAATGTTATCTAAAATTTGTGTGGTCTTAGCACTTCTAGTGGTAGTTATGGTAACTGTTCCAGTTGCTTCACAGTCTCCGGCTGGGTGTCAACCTCTTCCATATTGCGTTCCTTACTCACCTGGTCCATATGGAGGTGCTTGCCCACCTGGTCCACCCGGTCCACCCGGTCCACCCGGTCCACCTGGTCCACCTGGTCCTCCTGGGCTTTCTGGGCCACCAGCTCCAAGTTATTATACAACAACTGCACGTGCAGCTGCAGGCTAACCAGTTACACCCATAACTACGCGCCGTTGTGGTCGAAAATGTAAAGAACATCCAAATATTTAACTTGAGTAAAAACCGAAGCTTATATTTTTTGTAATGAAATTCAATATTTCATCTGATCATTTTCGAAAATAAATAAAATTGCTTGAAATTCTTTTTTTTGTATTATGAAAAGAATATGCAAGGAATTAACGGTTTCTTGATTTTCTCCATTTGGTTTTCTATGCGTTGTACTAAATTCTCCGACTGTGTTATGTTTATGTCGAGAACTACTCCAAATTAGGAGCTAATGCTGGAAAGTGCAGAGTCTTTACTGCAGACCAAAAAACTTTTCCCTTCAAAAGGCCATTGAAAAATATCCTTAATTTTTTCATTACTGCCCTACTGAGGCCCTTAAACACAATTCAAGAATTGCCTAAGAGAGTTACTGAATTTATTTTTTTCATTCGTAAGTAAGTAAGTAAGTAAGTAAGTTCATTTTATTTTATTTTGTTTCATATAGTTGGTTTGTAATACAATTTAATGAGTGAATTTTAAATTATGACATTGCCATCAGTTCGGTTTGCAATTTTATTCAGAAAATGTAATTCTTTATACATATTGTTATTATCAATTTTTTCTTATTCAAGGTTTAATAAAGGAGTAGAAAAGTTTGTTATTCATATTCCGTTATGACTAGCATTCCATACTTGTACAGTTGATTTAAAAGCTTGTTGTTTAAAAACTTTTAGCAGTTGAACTCGTTTAAAATTATAATTGTTTCTTGCATAGTAAAGGTTTTCTTTCCGAAGCATATAGGTAAGGCGCTGAGGGAAGAATATCGGATAGATACTTATGAAATGAAAACAATCTTCTTTTGCTTTCAAGTTGCACAATGGGCAGAATTGATTGAAACTGACGCAGTATGGTCTTCCATTTAGATGAAGGAGTTCACATCTTGTTTTGAAAATAGGCAATATATCTTTGTAGCTCTATATATCGTTGAATGATGTTTAGCAAAGTAGTATTTAGTTGAGATTATATGTATGATCGTATGATCCTTTGAAATCTTTCGATCATCAGTTCATCAATTCCCCACACTTGTCCAGCGTAACATAAAGTAGTCTTAACAACAGCATAAAATATTTTATACATTGCTGAAATATTGATTCGATTATTCAAAAATCCATTGAATTGAATTGTAAATGACATACCTGCTAAATGTTAAGAAGGTTTAGGGGCGGTTTGTTCAAGCTTGATTATTTCTAATCAATGATTATTCCAGATGATAATCATAGTTTCAGTTTGTTCACGAAATTTTTAATCAAGGAATCACTGATCAGAGCTTTTAATCAAAGATTTTGCTAACCAGCGAATTTTTCTGGGTTAGCTCCATTTAAACAACGATTAACTGAAATTTAGTTTGTTCAGGCTTTATTTTTTTTTTTTTTTTTTCAAGCCACAGCTATCTCTTCAAAATAAAAAATTGTCAGGCTGACACATCACCTTGAATGAAGAATGTGGGCGTTGTAATTCTAGTTTTTTTTTTTATAAGTAAAATAAATAAAAACATATGTAACTAAAAAAATGCAGGTTTGGCTGAAGTGGTATTTTATTTATCCATAAATGGCAGAATTTTCTTTCCGTTTTAACTCCGCTTCGAGAATTTAAGGTTTTTTGGCGATGTTCTTCATTGGCGTGTTTAATTTTTTTTTGTTTAATGCGCCTCCTTATTTTGTGCCAGCTGCTGCCGTAGTATTTCTTTTTTAAAACTTACAATTTCTTCATCTTGACCTTTTTTTTGTTCTACAATGCTAAAGTCAGTGTTCTCAGTTATGTGGTTGCTTGTTGAGCAGCTTGCATGGCAGCATTTACATTAATTAGGTAGTTTTGTATGGAACCAGTTTTTTCTTGTACCTATTACAACTTCAGCTTCGCGAACTTCTTTTTCAAGTTGTTGGACAATTCGCTGTTTTCCAATAAACAAAGCAGCTTCTACAGCACGAGTAGCTTGCAAATTTTTTTTCAGCCAACTCATTTTTACCTGATGTGAAGCCTGTTGTCCGGCTGTGGTTTGAGCATTTGATGCTGCTTTTGCCTCTTGTGCAGCTTTGAGAGCTATGCTAAATGCTTTTTGCTTTGATGACCCACTCATAGCTCTGTTAGATTGGCAATTAATTTGAGTCTCTTCATTTACGTCTTCCAAGCCGGCATACCTAAATATATTCGAAACTAAAACGAAATTAAATTCAAATCTCGATAGTTTTGACAACCGAAAAAGGAACTGACTCTATTATAAGAAAATGTATGTATTTTCAATAATTTCCTTGATTAAGTTTTGAATTATAGACTGGAAAATGGAACGATTTTTGAATGACTCATGATTTGCTAACCATCAAGCTATGAAAAAGATGAACAAACACTTTTTGGGTCTTTGGTGATCACAGATTCTTATTCATGGATTAAGAAGAATCCTTGATAACCAAATTGCTTATTTTACCCGCTCACAACAAACTGGTCCTTAGTGATGAATTTGATTTTTCTTGGAGATGCTTAGTTTCACACCTAAATATTTGCATTCTATTTCCGGTTTCCAGGTTGGTACTGACTGACATAGAACCATCTATTAGATACTTGGTTTCTGGTTGATCGTATTCTGTCAGGGGATTGTTCATAAGTTGAAGATTGTCGGGTGACTCTGATAGAATCACTAGCTTATCAGCATACATTAGAACATTTATGCTTGAATCGGGTATTTGAGTTCCTCCAGGAAGGCATGCAAGCACATCTTTAATAAATATATAAAACTACATGGCACTAATAATTCAATCAATCAAACCATTCAGAGTAACTGGATTCGTCTCACACCGCTGCTTTTGACTCCGAGTGTTGTTCGTTTATTAACTTAATGAACTTCGTAGAAACTCCTAGTCTTGAAACTCCTAAATTTAAATAAAAAAGATCGGTTTGTAAGATCGAAGGCTGCTCTAAAATCAACGAAATGAGCATTTACCTCCTTACTCCTTGCTTGAAAAGACTTCGCAATAGAATTTATTGTCAACCGACGAATAATTCTTCCGAAAACCGGCCTGAAAATCTTAGAGGGGACTATTTACCTCCACCCAAGTCTCCAATCTGTTTTCTGTTATCCCACACAAAAGTTTTGCAAGAATATTAGAAAAGGAGATGCTACTAAAATTGTTTACGTTGTTAAAGCCACTTTTTAGTTTATTGCGAAAATTATTCAGCTTTTTAATGACGATGGTACTTCTTCCTTCGGGAATATTTTATTGAACAATGAATACAGTCATGTACGGAAGGATTCAGTATAGCATTTTTGAAAAATTCGTACGAGACTCCGTCTTCTCCAAGAGCTTTTTCATTTTGTCCTTTGACTACTGCCGATATTACCTCCTGAAAAGAGATATTGGAATCCAAAATATTGTCGGAGAACCATGGTTCTCCATACAAAAGTCTTATATTAGATTGGCCGTATAATAAGGATCTAAAATAGTTAGACAGGTCATCAGCTTTCACTATAAATCTCTCTGATTGTCTTCAAAAATTCCTTAGAGTTTTCAATTTGGCAAAATGTATAGGCTTGATTATTTTCAAAGTTGGTTCTCTTTTTGTAACACAGTTTCTTGAATAATGCATCCGCTTCGAGATACCACTTGTTTAGTGTTTGGGAATACGAGTTTCTGATTGCGTTTAACAAATTGAAAGACTTTTTTGGGACCAGCATAGGTTTTTTGTCAAACCATCTTGCTTTGAACTTTGAAACTTTATTTTGGGAAAATTATGTTTGAGGAACTTGTTATGTTATCGCTTGGACTGATTATTTCAACTGACTCAGACAATGCATCAATTGAAGTTGGGTTATCATACAAATTCTGTTGGAAGGAATAAACACTTTTCTGGTTCCACTTTAGTCGCGGTAAGAGGTTGAGGTATTTTTTCAATACCAAGTAGATCTTTCCATTCAATGTTCGCCATACAACAGTCAATGACTGATTTTCCTTGTCCTCCTCCAAGAAATTTAAGTCTGCCTTCAGAATCACCATCGAATTGAAATTGCAAGGTCGTACGTCTTTTTCCATTTTGATCACTTACTTCATCCATTGATGCTCTATGGCTGATGATTGAATCTATATTGTTTGTACTGGAGCTTACTGCTACTCTTGGATTAGCTATGCTAATGCTAGAGCACTTAAGTATCCAATCAATAAAATACTTTTATTTGCAATATTCATCACCACATTGTTAAGTACATATAGATCGGAGTCCTCGTACCGTTAAGTGCAGTTGATATAACATGGAATGGTGATAAAATTTGGTTCCCGAATACATTTAACAACTGTGATTCCTTTATGTTTGGTCAAAGTTTGTAGTATTTTAAAACCGTTATCTTAACTCCATAGAGAGATCCACTACTAGCACGACCTTTGGGGTATGTCACTACAGCTTCCCATATCAATTTGAGTTTTGAGAAATATTTTGTAAATTCGTTAAACTTTCTAGTGTAATATGAGTTTCACATGGAAAATATAAATCAAATCTTTTTTAATAATTAAAGAAATCGGCATGCAATAGTTTAGATATTATCTTCTTTTTAATTAATTCTTTGTAAGTGCGCATGTAGCATTACAATTTGCTTTGACAAAACAAGAGAGTTGTAAGCGCACAAATCTATTAATTTTTAATGATATGTTCCCACAGTTTTGCTTCCTGATAATGCAGAAGACCAAGAAAGCGAAAATAACTTGATATCCTATTCATGTGTTACAAATAGAAGAAACCCAATTTGAGGCAATCTCATTTATTTATTTAAAATATTCAGATGAAATATTGAATTCCATTACAAAAAATATAAGTTTCGGTTTTAACTCAAGTTAAATATTTGAATGTTCCGTACATTTTCGACCTCAACGGCACGTAGTTATGGGTGTAACTGGCTATCCGCCAGCTGCTGGAGGTGCTGCTGTTGTTACTCTTGTTGTTGTATAATAATATGGACTTGGTGGCCCAGGAGGGCCAGGAGGACCAGGTGGACCGGGTGGACCAGGTGGACCAGGTGGGCAAGCACCTCCATATGGACCAGGTGAGTAAGGAACGCAATATGGAAGAGGTTGACACCCAGCCGGAGACTGTGAAGCAACTGGAACAGTTACCATAACCACCACTAGAAGTGCTAAGGCCACACAAATTTTAGAAAACATTTTGCTTCTTTAAATTCTCAAAGACCAACTTGTGCAGAATCAATTGAGTTTTCAGCTTATATACTCTCTTAGGCTTGGCTTAAGCTGCAAATTCTATTCCAAATTGTGTAGACTTCATGTTAGTATAACCAAATATAGACACAGATGCTTGTTTAATTATGTTATTCTCAATTTAATGATGTAGTCAAAAAATCAACACCTTCCGAATAATCAGTCGTAATTAACTGAGTTGTTTGATATCAACAACGGCACGCGCACTCATCTCCTAAGGAAATATGAACAGCTGGTTGGATACGAAAATAACGCTTCTTTCTTCCTCTTAGCTTTCTGGCGTTACGAACATCGTGCTCTTGAAGGAATCACAGCTCGTCCACTTATCTGATTAACCCTTACGATCCATTGATGGCTTACGTCGCTTTGACCTCATAAATCGTCGGTGAACCTTCCGGTCTTAGATTATTCCATGTCTAAGGACAAGGTTTTGCGATTGTCTGAACGTTGGCGTTTTATATGATATTGCTTTTTTGACGGGGTTCTCTGAATCTCTATTTTGAACATGACAATACCAACTGAGCCAATCTTTTTTTCGTGGATGGGTTTTTTTGACTTGAAGGCTTCTATGGATGTTGGTACTTCTAAGATGACTAAGCTTTGTTACTCCTTCTGTCATAGGGAGCATCTTCATCTTAGTTACTTTCAATTTAGTCTCAATTGTACATGATTCAACATTGTAAGACGTAGGTGAGTGCTGGACGCACAACCGTGGTGTAGATCATTTCCCTCAGCTTTGGGATTATTTTTCTATCACAACAAATGGAGTTGTTTTCTCGCCACTTCATTCATCCAACGCCTTGACTGATGTCGTCATCCCAAGTAGCTGTATTTTTCATACTTAGGCTTATGGGCAGGGGCACAGTACAATTCCATTCAAATAAATGTCTGGAAAAAGGATGCCTGGATTAAAATGTAACTAACTCAAGTACTCAGTCTTTTTTGGACTAACGGTTCTCACCACCTTCTTAAACTCTTACACATGCAATAAGTTCTTATTGCAGGGATGTAGGATCCAGTGCTGGAATAGCCACGTAGCAGGAATAGCAAATGCTCCAACTCTTATCTGATCTTAATCAAAAAAATATCAAAACTCGTATATTACATGCCCTAAATGTGAAACATTGTCCTCTATCATCTAAGAATCTAAAACTCGATTTCTACAGGTTAAATCGTAAAAATTAGCATGTTATACGAACTTTTTAACGTTAACGTTCTCATGTATTGTATCATTTCATGAAAAAATAAAAATAACTAACCTTTTTTGAATGGATTTATAATAACCCTAATACGGGATACACCCTTTATGAATTACTAGCTGAGCCGCCCGGCTTTGCTCAGGTCTGTAGTTTTAAGATTCCCGTTCTCGTGTTTCCGCTTCCGTGGGAATTTGGGGATGAAATATAATCTTTTTTGCTGTGGGACAATGTGGAATCCTAATGATAAAAGAATTTTTGAAATCTGTCCAGTAGTTTGTTTTCATTTTTTCACAGAACGAGAATCGGATTCGCTGTGAAGCTGTGATATTTTTTATCATTTCACAGCTTCACAGTTACAGAATCGACCTCCAGAAGGGGAAATGTTTGACAGCAAAATACTGGAATGGTCTAAAATGTAGAACAAACTGGAACGCTCTAGATGTAATATAGTAGAAGTAAATTGAAAGGAAAAGTTTTATTATTGCGATCTAAGCGCACGTTACAATATCATGAAATTACAAGTGTTTTGAAGTATTTCGACAGTTAAAATCTCTTACAACAGAAGATATTTTGGAAAAATTCTCCAGATGATTTTGAGAACAGTACCAGGGGGCTTAGTAGTGCAGTTCGCAGAGCAGCTGAAAGCTGATGCCGCTACTATTATTGACAGCAAGATACAGGAGCCTCTGGAACAGCAATATCATTAACTTTTATAATCGTGTTTCCCTAACTTAGAAATTGCTTTGCGCATTTAACTATTACTCTCTCATGATCACTAACTGCTGTGGCGAAGGTTCTTTTTCAACATTAAAACGTTTTAAAAATGAATTAAGGAACACGATGGGCCAAGAATATCTTCACCATCTCACTTTTTTGATTTTCTTAAAGAAGTCAATATTGAAAGTGTTATCTCTAAATTTGCCCACATTAAATCCAGAAAACTTTATTTGTAACAATTTTGTTTTATTTAATACCCTTAACTAAGGCCAACGAAGGGCCTCTTGCCAAAATTTGTTACAGGCCCCGCGTTGACTCAATCCGGCACTGATAGGTTCCTCACTTTCCATCGTCTGAAAAGAATAATTCAAGCAGTTTCGAGTTTTGTACCTCATTTTTTGAGCAGGTTAAAAAGAGCAATGAACTCAAGATGTTTACTTGGTGTGCACCTACTATGACTTGGAAGGTTTCGGATATACAGCTGGACTTTCAACCTTCGTCATTGCTCTTTCATACAAATCGTTAAACAGCTGCACATTGGGCTCTAAGACTCCTCGTTATTTGAAGGCTACCGATATTGAATTTTGTTGATCGAAGGCTTTTTCGAAATCAACCAGAACTACATGCAAGTCTTTTAGGGAGTCGGGATGTACTTCTGTTAGGTTTTTTAAACTTTACCCGTGACAAATCCTTATTGTTTATCAGACAGATTGATTATTTTTCGCAGTCTGCTATCCGAAATCCGACACCCGCTAGACAATATTCGAAGTGTGGGACATCGGCTTAATTGAATGGTATAGTTATAGCAATTTAAATTTAAACATTGGTGAAAGGTAGCTTTCCCTCCAACGCTTTGGAGGACTGTCACTTCCTAAAAGAGTGAAGATGAGAATATCCCATCTTTCTCCTAAACTCAGATTTTTTTAATTTTTTTGTAGTTTTTAACGGTGAAAGAAGAAGTATCGATATCGTGCCACATAACCACTACCGAAAAAATCATTAAAATGTGGTGAAATTTATGCGTTTACTTGAGACCACCGCTTTAAGAGAAGTCCTTTCTAAATCAATTCGCTTGTAATGTGTAATGTTGTTTGTTTTTAGTCCCCGCATCAAAAACAGTTCATATGAACAGAAAGAAATAAAACGCCGTCGCGGTTGGCTCAAATAAATTCCGGCAGAGAGGAGCAATTTTCGACCACCTTTTGTAGCATTTGGGGCCATAACCCATAAGTCACCTATAACGTGCCGAATATTTTCTTTCAAGGCGTCAATCATCTAGCGTGAGCATGGAAATTCCCACAATCTCACAAAAAATAGTCTAAAAGAGTAAAATCAAATGATCTTGGATGTAACTCATAAGTTTCAGATTCGAAAATATGTAAGATTCGACAGCAACCGCCATTTCTTTTCGATACAATTAAGTGTCCCAGTGATCAATTCTTCCACGATTCAATGGCAAACCAAACTGAGTGTGAGACAAGTGAATGCTGCCAAACAGCAGACTGTGAAGTAACTGGAACAGTTACCATAACCACAACTAGAAGTGCTAAGGCCACACAAATTTTAGATAACATTTTGCTTCTTCAAATTCTCAAAGACCAACTTGTGCAGAATCAAATGAGTTTTCAGCTTATATACTCTTCGAGACCTGCTGGAGACTGGAGCATCCTTCTCTAAGTTGTGTACACTTCGTGATAGAAGTCAAATATAGATACAGATGAATGATCTTATTTATTCAGTAATGTTATTCTCCAATTTTATCAACACACGCATATTACTCGTAAACTGTAAACAGTGTAAAAACATATTTTGGCTCAAAACGACAACAGTCAATCGCAATTAACTAAGTTGTTTGGTATCTACGCACTCATCCCTTAAGTAAGTATAAACAGCTTGGGGTGAAAAGATATATGTAATTAGTTTTATTACATTTAACGCGCGTGTTTATGAAACTTTTCAGTCGCTCTCTTCCAAAAGAAAGAAGTGAATTTTTCGGAACTATTTTACTTGAAAAATTTAAGTGAAGAGTGATTTTATAAG
Organism: Melanostoma mellinum; assembly: GCA_914767635.1. Classification (NCBI taxonomy): domain Eukaryota; kingdom Metazoa; phylum Arthropoda; class Insecta; order Diptera; family Syrphidae; genus Melanostoma; species Melanostoma mellinum. Next base: position 167,260,036 of record OU612060.1, on the reverse strand, counting down.
ACGGGTGGTTTTCGAGGTTTTTTTATAATTAACGCGCACATCAAGGGGTTATGACTACCCTTATAATGTTATAGAACACAGTGCGAGTATTTAGGAAAATAGGAGAGGATTTAGTAGGAGACACCGATGCACGTTGCTTTTGAATCTTTGTGAATCGTAATGCAGGGGAAATACAGAGCCAGGTAAAGCATTCCACATTCGGGTGGTGCTACTAAAGTAAGAATCTCTATACTTGACTGTACGCCCGAAGTTGGGCTCAAGGAAAAACTGATGAACATTCCTAGCGAGGCGGGTATTGCGGCTAAATTGTTTCAGGGGAGGAATGCAACTGGCTACTTCACTAGAGCACTGCTTGTGGAAAAAGCGATAAAAGAGAGTGAGACAAGCAACGTTTCGTCGATGTTCAAGAGAATCAAACAATTCTATGATTGAACTATCACCTATCAATTTTAACGCTCTATTTTGTACTTTATCAAGTAGGCGCAAAGATGTTTGAGGTTTGAGGAGCACCTGACCAGATATGGGAGTTATACTTCAGTTTTGGGCGGATGAAGGCCTTGTAAATTGTAGCCAGATCAGAAAGGGCGAAGAACTTCCTGCATCGTCTTAAGAAACCTAAGCATTTAGCAACGTTTTTGGTGACTTCAAATATGTGGTCGATCCAACGAAGATCATCGTACTGACAGCTTTTCGGTTTCTTGGATGCAGGTACCATTCATGGATAATGGCAATGGGGGAATGTTAAGCTTCAACGACAAGAGACAGCACTGAGTTTTCGAAGCATTGAATTCTACTCGGTTCATAAGACCCCATGCAACAATGCTGTCAAGGTCAGAATTCAATGAGCTTATCACACGCAACCGTTCCAGTTCCACATCCGAAGAGCAGGGACGTGAATTTGGAAACGAATATGAAAAGCTGAGGGTCGAGTCGTCAGCAAAACAGTTAAGCGGATTAGAAGTTTCAGACAAGAGATCATTTATAAAAATGAGGAAGACAGTCGGAGACAAAACGGAGCCTTGGGGCACACCAGCATTTATGAAGTGGGTATCAGACTTGAAGCCATCCAATACAACTTGTATTGAACGGTCGGAAAGGTAATTTCTAATCCAACGAAGAAGAGACTCATCCATACCAAAAGCACGCATTTTCGATAAAAGAGCCTGATGCCAAACTCTATCAAATGCTTTAGAAATATCAAGTGCAATAATCTTACTTTCTCCAAAACAATTTAAAGATTGATTCCACTTTTCGGTGAGATAAGCCATCAAATCACCAGTGGACCGTTTGCTACCGTTTACTGAAGCTTTCGTTCTTCAAGATATTTCATAAGTTGACGGTTTATCAACGTTTCCATGACCTTGAACAGAAGGGACGTTAGTGCAATTAGACGGTAATTGGAAGGGGAGGAAGATTCGCCTTTTTTAGGGACAGGCTGGACAAATGCAGTTTTCCCTCTGCTCGGAAAAATACCAGCAGAATAGGAAATATGGAAAAGTTTACGGAGAGGTTTTACCAGCGTAGAAGAACACGTCTTCAGAATAACGACGGGGATACCATCTGGACCAGCGGATTTATTTTTATTGAGATCTTTGAGGACTCTAGCTACCGAGCGAGTTCGAAAGAACATCTGCTTCATAGCAGAATTTACTGTCTCAAGCTTCGGTGGGGCGAATGTGCTATCAGGAAGTGTCGAATTAGAAGCAAATTGAAATGCAAGCTCAATAAATAAATAATAAAACGCTTATAATATCAAGAATTTAGCATTATTACAAAAATAAGGGTTTGCCATTATGTTTTATAAAATTTCGGGCAAGTAATCTCGGTGGCCCGAATAAATTCCAGCTGAGAAGGACGATTAACAACCACTTTTGGCATTATTTGGAGCCGTATGTCAGTAATAACGAGCCGAATATTGTGTTCCAATTCGTAAATGGACAAGAAATTTCAGATAACGCCCCAAAGAATAGTCCAGCGGTGTTAAATCGCACGATTTTGGACACCACGACACAGATCTACGAAGCCACGATATTGAGCTCACCCAAAGGTTTCCTTCAACAAATTGATTGTGTTGTTGGCTGCATGGAATATTGTGCCGTCTTGATGGAACCAAAGGTCGTCCACGTCAACATCCTCGAATTCATGCATAAAAAATTCCTTATAGGCATGGATTTATAGCGTTCCCCATTGGCCTTAACAGTGGCTTCATGTTTGAAGTAGCCGTAGTTTAGCATGTCTACCTGTTAACCCAGAGGTTTGTGGTTCGAGTACCAACAGAGACAAAAATGTTTTTCCAATGATATCGCTTTTCGTGGGGAATTGGCAAGTCCTCCATTTCCATTACTAAATTCATTGCCATGAAAAGTGCAAAAAATTGTAGGTCACCTCCATTCCCTCACAAGGCATGGCATGTCGGAAATACGCTAGGCCCTGGAGCTCCTCGCGCTGTTGCGCTTCCCTATTTAGTTATTTATATTCATAATTGAATAAATATGCGACAATGATTCCCTCTACTTATCAAGCCCACTAAATAGTGATATTTTAAGGATGTAACGCTCATCGGGCGTCTCAACAGAGGCTTGCGGATTATCGTGACACCAAATGCGACAAATTTTTTACCCGTTCAACACAATACCCTTTACACGCCCTGGTACATACCTATCAAACATTAACTCCTTCAAAAAGAAAACACTCTAGCCGCATTTCTTGAGATATAGAGGAAGCTCTGAATAACGTTAGTAACCAAGCTATCACAAAATGGTACTGACAAATTTTAAAGTAGATAGGTCAATACTTCAGCTAATAATGCTAATAATGCTAAAAAGTAGGAGGATCAACTAAACTCTAGGGGCTCTTTAACAAAGAGATCTGTCAGGAGAGGAACACCGCAAGGCGCAGTTCTATCCCCTCTTCTATGGAATTCAGTCTTAAGCTGACTTAGAAGCTGACGGATTCAAAGTAATTGCATCAGCAGATGACTTCTCCATTGCGGTATTGCAAACTGAAATCATTGAAACACAAAATTGCACAAATAAATTATGATCTGCTCTAGACAAAGCGATTTACTACAGCGATCAGCCTGTATGTTCCTTCAGCTGCCCTAAACCTACTCCTTGCGCTTTCAATCGTAGACATCTTCAGAAAACAAATGACCATTCTTCTCAGAGCCATCTCTTATTGGAACCACCCGTAATATGTTCGGCTCAATCCCAAGTTACTCAGACGACACCATAACCCCAACTGGCCTTTGAAAACAGGTTCACAGTCTCCATTCCAATGAGATTCACTTAGGATCCCGGAGAAATTTTAGAGATGGAGTAATTAATTTCTATACAGTAGATGGTTCACAGGCTAATGAAGGGGTTGGTTATGAGGTGTACTCAGACAGATTAAACATAAGTCTTTTATTCCATTTTCCAAACCACTGCAGCGTGTTCCAAGTAAAAAATCAGGCGATAAAAGAGCTCTCATTGGGACTTAAAGTAAACGTGATATCCTCAGTGAATGCCCGAAACCCGAATCTTCTGGAACAATTAAGCAGCATCCAAATAACTCGACACTGTTTAAACGGCGGCTGTCGACTATCTCTTATGGCAAATGGCTGAACAGTTTAACGTTTACATTTTTTTTAGGTGCCGCGGGGGACAGAGATAACCTGAGAACTGGAATACTAATCTTTGCCAAAGGGCTCGATATTGGCATACGAATCGTGCTGAGGAGAAATGTTATCGATAAAAAAAGCAGGTTTACAAACATTTATCTGGCAATAAACCAGACATGGCCAAATCTAGATCAGAAGCGCACAAGACACTTGCTGTCCATAAGCAGATTGCACTTTGGCTTTGCAATCGGTGTCATTACCGGACATTGCCTCGTAAACAGACACACCACAAGGTTCGGCGTTCTATCAAGCGACTTCTGCACAGAAGCTGTTTGAACGAGGAGGAAGAAGAGACAATTAGAAAAGCAATATAATAACAAACCTTTTTAGAAAAACTGAGCAAACCCTTTATAAAACCTTGCTTAGCCTAGTCCTCCTTTACGGCCTAGAAGCATGGACCTTATGGAAAGTGAATGAGGAGACCTTTGGCCATTTCGTTGGAAAAACACCCCCAATCTATATTCTCTTCTTTAGAGATTTCTCTTCTCTAAAGAAGAGAATATAGATAAGAGTAAAGAGTCTCAATTGCGCTGTGGTATCACAATCACTGCGCCATAAGTGTATCATTGCGCTATTGAGTTACAACTGCGCTAGTGTATCATTGCGCTATTGAGTTACAACTGCGCTAGTGTATCATTGCGCCATTGAGTTACAACTGCGCTAGTGTATCATTGCGCTATTGACTCTTCTATAGCGCAAAGACACACTGGCGCAGTTGTAACTCAATAGAGCAGTCATAACTCAAATGCGCCTTTGGTTCTGTTCTCTTAATGCTGTGCTATCGAGTACACTACTGTAGTATTGTGTGTGAGCTAAGGGATGATTTTTGCCTGTAACTTGTGTGTGATGCTGTTGGAGTGTTGGCTATGGCTCTTGGTTCTGTGCTGTGCTGGGGCTGAGTTTGTATGAAAGCGCTTGAAGTTCAATTTGCAATGCTTTTGGGTAAATTTTATGTTGTATATCGCATCTGGTTGTTGTGTTGCTATTGAGTTGAAATTGCGCCACTGAGTTATTGGTGCAGGCAAAAGTGTATCAGCGCACATAGCGCAGTTAGTGCGTCAACGCATTGCGCTAGCGCAGCGCTGAGTTACCCATGTTTATCGTATTCGTTACATTCAATTCGATCAAGATTGTCACTTCTGCTGTCACATGATTTGTGTCATGTCTCAGCTTTTTACTTTCTGGTGTTGCTATTAGGTTTGTTCGTTGAAGCCCTGGGGTTGCCCTATGGTCGCCACAAAGCGTTTTTTGAGAAACCTAAATTCGCCTTGAATGTCAAATTGAGTGTTTTTTGAACCATAGGTTTAGCATAGGTTTTCCCCCAACTCGCCCTAGCTTTTTGCTGTGCCGATTTGAGGGCTGTCAAATGGCATGTATTTTTTTTTTAGTGACAGGGATGTGAGGTGATCTGTGATTTTATGTTTTTTGAGGACTGGATTTTGACAACTCATAGGGTTGTCTAGAAAACCTGGGTCAATTCTGGGGAAAGTCCAACGAACGGACCTGCTATTGATGATGGAGAAGACCAAACAGCAGGATTGGTTGGTGGTATACTTATATTTTTTTAATTCCATACAAAAAATAAACCGTCGCAGTGGGATGCAATCTTTTTTATTCATTCATAAAAATGTCACACAGTTTACAAAATTTAAGTCAAAGTCAATAAGTTTTGATTCTTACTCAAGTTAAATGTTAATTACTTGTGCAAGTAAGTTATTTACCAGCGGCGTAATTTGGCGCTTCTGTTGTTGTTGTTGTATAATAATTTGGACTTGGTGACCCAGGAGGGCCAGGAGGACCGGGTGGACCGGGTGGACCGGGTGGACCAGGTGGACAGTAACCTCCATATGGACCAGGTGAGTAAGGAACGCAATATGGAAGAGGTTGACACCCAGCCGGAGACTGTGAAGCAACTGGAACAGTTACCATAACCACCACTAGAAGTGCTAAGGCCACACAAATTTTAGAAAACATTTTGCTTCTTTAAATTCTCAAAGACCAACTTGTGCAGAATCAATTGAGTTTTCAGCTTATATACTCTCTTAGGCTTGGCTTAAGCTGCAAATTCTATTCCAAATTGTGTAGACTTCATGTTAGTATAACCAAATATAGACACAGATGCTTGTTTAATTATGTTATTCTCAATTTAATGATGTAGTCAAAAAATCAACAGCTTCCGAACAATCAACCGTAATTAACCGAGTTGTTTGATATAACGGCACGCGCACTCATCTTCTGAGGAAATATGAACAGCTGGCGCCAAAGAAAATAACGCTTCTCTTTTTTTCCTTTCCTCGTTTTCTGGGGTTACGAACATCGTACCTACTCTTTAAGGGATCACAGGTCACAGCTCGTCCACTTATCTGACCTAAAAAAGCGTCGGTGAACCTCTCGGTTTTGGATTATTCCATGTCTAAGGACAAGGCTTCGCGATTGCCTGAACGTTGACGTAGTGTCATATTACCTCTTTGACAGGGTTCTCATAATCTCTAATTTGAACATGACAATACCACCTGAACAAATCAATTTTTTCTGTAGATGGTTTTTTTTGTCTTGAAGGTTTCTATGGATATTGGTACTTCTAAGATGACCAAGCTTTGTTACTCCCTTTGTCATACGGAGCATTTTCATCTCAGGTGCAGTCAACTTAGTCTCATACTTTTGTAGTCCCTTACGGCGCAAAAGCATGGGCCATATGGAAAGCGAATGTGGAAACCTTTGGCCGTTTCGTTGAAAAAATACCCCCAATGATCTTTGGTATCGTATGTGAAACAATATGTCGAGAAGAATATACATACAACAACGTGCTGTGTAAGCTGTACTGCCACATTGGCAAAGCTAAAAAGAAGAAAAGAGAGTTTAATAATGTTATTAGCATTTAGGAAAATAGGAGAGGATTTAACTGGAGACACCAATGCACGCTGCTTTTGAATTTTTGTGAATCGTAATGTAAGTGAAAAACAGAGTCAGATAGAGCATTCCACATTCGGGTGATGCGACTAGAAAATGAATCTCTCTCCTTAAATGTACGTTCGAAGTTGGGCTCAATGTAAAACTGATGAGCATTTCTAGTGAGGCAGGTGTTGCAGCTAAATTGTTTCTAAAAAGGAGTGCAATTGCTTATTTCACTAGAGCACTGTTTATGAAAAAAGCGATAATTATCCTCTATCAATCTTAGTGCTTCATTTTGTATTCGATTAAGTAGGCGCAAAGATGTTTGGTTAGCACCTGCCCAAATAAGAGAATTATACTCTAGTTTTGGGCTTACGTAGGCTTTATAAATAGTATCCAGAGGGGGTGAAGAAATTGTTTTAAGAAACCTTACCATTCAGCATCATTTTTGGCGACTCCGCAGTTCCTCACGCGAAGACCAGCAACGTGAACTTGAAAACGACAAACTGAGAATAGAATCGTAAACAAAACAATTTTGTGGGTTAAAGATTTCAGAAAAAAATGATTTATGAAGATAGAAAAGAGACTCGGTGACAAAACGGAGCACTGAGACAAACCAGGGGTGACATTCTGTAAGTAAAAAGCGAACAAACGTTTTCGTTCTTCAAGATATTTATATATGGAAAGAAGGGACGGTATTGCAATTGGACGGTAATTTGAAAGGGATGAAAATTCGCCTATTTTTGGACGGGCTGAGTAAATGCAGTTTTCCATCAGCGCGGACAGTTAGAAAAACTTGCGCAGTGGTTTTGCCAGTGCAGAAGAGCACCTCTTCTGAATAACGACAGGAAAACCGTCTGGACCTTTTGATTTGTGAATACTGAGATATTTGAGGACCCTTGCAATCGAGTGAGTTTGAAAAATTATTATCTGTTTCATCGCAAAATTTACAGTCTCAAGCTCAGGTGGAGCCAATATGCTATAGAGAAGTGTCGAGTTATCAGCAAATTGGGCTGCCAGCAAAATAGCTACGTCGCCGTCGATTGATCTAACATATGAAGAGTCATTAAAGAAGTGTGTTGGGACCGATGACGTGGAGGAGTTTCTAATGTTCTTAACAAAAGACCAAAAGTTTTTGCTTCTTTTGGACACAAAAGTATTTTCTCGTACTGTTGACAGTTACGTAAGTTGTTATCATTTCCGAAGTTGCGTCAACGGTTTCGTAAAAAAAAGCACAACGACCAATTGAAATTTTGAAAGAAATGATTCGGGCCGTCTCTTGCCAGACAGTTCTTTTAGGGACTTTATCTTTTTTTACAAAATGATCTGATCTGTCTAAAGGAGATGATACTATTTTTGTTCGTTGAAGCCCTAGGGTTGCCCTTGGTTCGCCAAAAAGAGTTTATAACCGCCGTGAATATCAAAATTAGTGTTTTTTGAGCCCTGGGGTTGACCTAGGTTTTCCTTCAACTCTCCATTGTAACGACCCATATTTATTATTTTCATATTCAAATGCCTTACGCATACTACAATATAGCTGTTGTATTACTTTCATATTCATACGCCTACTATTAATATTGATTGTAGAATTAGTTATTTTTATAATTCACATTGGCTTCCAACGGAAGAGTTAACTAATAGAAGTAAAGAAATTGTTTAAATTCATTCAGTTAAAGGCAAACAAATTATACTGATAATTATATAATAAATAAAAGTTGTTTCCTAACATAAAAAGTTATATATGTGTTTTGATTCGCTAAGAGTTACTCTGGGCAATTAAACTATTATAATTTTGTTACTCTGACGTCTGAACTTTCATTATTACAAATTGGCGCACCAACTACAGGGCCGAATCTTCGAATTACAATGCCGAGGTCAAGTAATAAGTCAAAGTCTGCAATTCCTGATGACGATAATCAGGAGGAAGAAGTCCTACAAATTTCGCAAAGGCAGCTCCAACATCTAATACGGCGGACCACGAGCTTATCGGACTGTACTGAAAGGTTCTGTGGAGAAATAGATTCCCAAAAACTCGACAATTTTCTTCAATCAGTAGAAATCTTCAAAAAAATAAAAATCATTTCCGATGACGACGCGTTGATAGAATTGCCGTTGTTGTTTAAAGACTTCGCTATCAGATGGTGGAAAGGAGTAAAAAATGAAGCTACCACATGGAAACGGGCAATTGAACTGATGAAAAAACAATTTGCTCCCAGTAAGAAAGCTCATATTATTTTCCAACAATTATTTGACACAAAGCAGAAAAGAGGAGAGGCTGCGGATATTTTTATTAGCGAGAAACGAGCATTAATTGCCGAACTTCCATATGCGAGATTTCCAGATGAAATTGCTCTAGACATGGTCTATTCTCTTTTACAGGAAAACATTCGCAAAGATAAAAGAAGAGAGCAATTTTTAAGTTTCGAGGAACTAATTACGCTATGTAGAGACTGGGAACAGCTCTCAATAAACACAAGGCCACATCCGATAGAAACATTTACAAAGCAAAAAGAAAGATGTAATCATTGCAATTATCGAGGGCACAAAACCGAGGACTGTCGGAAAAAGAAAGCAAAAGATATGCAAGCATCAAAAACAGTCATCAGAACGGAAGAAAAACCACCAATAGTTTGTTTTGGCTGTGGCACCACCGGATTCTATAGAGGCAACTGTCCAAATTGCCGCAAGTCATCATCTAGTCAGTCATATAACCAAACACAAACCATCAAAGTTGGGTCAAAAGGAGGCATACCTACAATACCATTTTCAGTAAAAGGTAAAGAAATGCTCGCCTATATTGACACTGGGGCTTTGACTACCACCGCAGGCAACGATTTTTATATGTGTCTAAAAGAAACTGGGCATAAGTTTCACAAAATAAGTGCCAACATCACGCTAGCAGATGGATTTGACACACAAAAAGTATGCTGTGCACAACATGTAGAATAATTATAGGAAATCGGTCAAAAATAATAAAAGTAAGCGTGTTGCCAGAAAGGCGCGATTCAATTACGTTAATAGGGATAGATTTTCTGGAAGAAGCTGGAATCATTCTGAACCTGGCACAACGAACTTGGTGCTTTATTGATAATCAGAATGTTACATTCGAATATTACGACCACGTCGAAAGTGAAGTCCAAACACCAGCGTCATTATTTGATATGGAGGACTACAGAGTTGAGCCCATTTCTCCTCTTCATAATACACCAACGCAAGTATTGAATATGTCCATAGATGAAGATACATTAACATCTATGCCTCTAAACAAATCTAATAGAGAAGAACTATACGACATTTTTCGTAACGCACTTCCTCTGCATGTCCAAAGTCCAAAGGATGACTTAAATATAGAAAATGTTTTTTGAAAACAAGACAATCAGGCCCGGAAAGTAGATTTGAAACACTTTTTGCACCACCAAGCAGGATACACATCAACACCATTGAACTTCGCCCTGAAGAAGGATGTCACCTGTCACAGGAACATCGCACAAGGCTTGATGCACTTTTAAAGGTGCATGAGAAACTTTTCTCTTGGGAAGATGGAGTGCATGCAAAAGGAGTACTACATTATATCGACACCGGAAATCATCCACCGATCGCTTCACCAGCATATAGACTTTCCCCTGCTAGGAAAGACCAATTGAAGTCGGAAGTACAAAAGATGCTACTACAAGGCATAATTAAACCTTGTGATTCTCCTTGGGCATCACCAGTAGTTATGGTACCTAAGAAGACGGGAGATATAAGAGTTTGCGTGGATTATCGGCAGCTTAATGCAATTACAACTCCAGATCGATATCCTCTGCCTAGAATTGATGATCTACTGCATGATGCGAAAACAACATCCTACATGAGTACACTTGATCTACAATCCGGATATTGGCAAATAGCTGTCTCTGAAACAGACAAAAATAAGACAGCATTCATAACGCCATTCGGAACATTTCGATTCAACCGGATGAGTTTCGGCCTTCGCAATGCCCCTGCCACATTTCAACGACTCTTGGTCCGAATAAAGTCTGGCTTAGGAGAAATGTGTATTTTTGCTTATTTGGATGACATAATCATTTGTTCACCAACTTTTAATGACCACCTAAACGATCTCAAAAAATTATTTCACAGACTTAATGAATATAGCCTTAAAGTCCACAGAGAGAAAAGTCGATTTTGTTGTCAAGAAATAAAATATCTAGGACACTTGTTAACTAAAAATGGTATTAAAACTGATCCTGACAAAACCTCAGCAATAAACAAAATGAGTCCACCAAGGAATGCAAAAGAAATTCTGACATTTTTACAAACCTGCTCTTGGTATCGACGATTTATTCCTAAATTCTCAGAAGTTGGAAAACCATTAAGTAGTTTACTAAAGAAGAATGTTCCTTACATATGGACAGATGAACAACAACAAGCTTTCGACACTCTGAAGAAATTATTAGTCACATCACCTATTCTGCAGCAAGCTAATGATAAAAAACCATTTTTATTGAAAACAGATGCAAGTAATTTTGCCATCGGAGCAGTTTTGGTCCAGGGGGAGGGTTCGGAGGAACACCCCATTGAGTACGCCAGTCGATTGTTGACATCATCTGAAAGAAACTACGCCACAACAGAACGTGAAGCATTGGCAATAATTTGGCCCGTCAACAAATTCAGAGGATATTTTGAAGGCTCAGAAATAACTTTATTGACTGATCACCAACCTCTCAAATGGCTTATGTCTCTTAAATCACCAACTGGTAGACTCGCTAGATGGGCTATGCAATTGCAGTCTTATGACCTAAAAATTAACTACATAAAAGGAAAAACAAACGTTGTAGCTGACACATTGTCCCGACCCCCGTCACAGTCTTGCAAAATATGTTATACTCAAATTGATATTCCGACACAGCGCCAGTCTGACCTAAGAAATGGCCAACTTTCCGATCCAAAGCTAAAAGAAATCATTAGTGCTTTCGAAGGTAGTAGTGGTATGGGAGTAGAGCAATATGCTATTCAAGGTTATATAATGAATAATGGCATTTTATACAAATATGTCAACGACAATGAAGAAGCAGCCCTTGTTATCCCGGATCGTGAAAAAGAAACCATTTTAGTTGTTTTGCATAAAGCACCAACTGCTGGACATTATGGGATCGAAAAGACCAAAGCAAGAATATGTCCACATTTCTATTGGGAAGGTATCAGCACAGACATTACGGATTTTGTCAAGAAATGTACCGAATGTCAGAAATACAAACCATCTAATCAGAAACCTGTGGGCTTATACCAATCAACGCCACCAAATCAACGTTTTGAAGTCATTTCAGTAGATTTATTCGGACCTCTGCCGTCGAGTAACGAATATCGTTGGATTTTCGTAGTTGAAGATACCGCTAGTAGATGGGTTGAATTGTTTCCACTCAAAGAAGCCACGGCTGAAATCTGTGCAACCACACTACTAAATGAAATTTTTCTTCGATTTGGCATAGCACGTCGAATAATTAGCGACAACGGACCACAGTTCATCTCAACCATTATGCAACATCTTACTTCCTGTCTCGGTATTGAACAGAGATTGACACCTGTGTATCATCCGCAACCAAATGTGGTAGAACGAAAAAATCGTGACTTAAAAACGCAATTGGCTATATTAGTAGGCACAGAACATACTACATGGAGTACCAGGTTACCAGCTATCCGTTTTTCAATGAACACCGCCGTATGCCAAACAACAGGACAAACTGCGGCCTATCTCACATTCGGGAGAGAATTAAGAACGCCAATTCATGTTACGCACGAACTTAGCACCATAGTGGATAATGAAAACTTCTTCCCAGAAATCACTCCGCATTTAAAACAGTTGGCTGATGTTTTAGAAGAATCCCGTCAACTCGAGAAGAAAACTAAAGAGCGACAATTAACATATGCAAATGCTAAACGTAAACCATCACCTGCTTACACCATAGGAGATGCAGTTTTAATAACAACACACGTTCTAAGCAGCGCCAGTAAAGGTATTACATCAAAATTTATACCAAAAAGAGATGGACCCTACATAATTGTGCAGAAAATGGGAGATACTGCATTCCAAGTAGCACATCCAGAACAATTAGATGTACCATTAGGGACTTACCATGTGTCATCACTAACGCCTTACATCTCTAATGCCGATGTCAACGTAACGAGACCCCAATATCCAATCAGGAAAAGAGGACGACCAAAACGAAATTTTGACTCAACAGTTCATCCAACAGCTGGCAACTCGCCGAGACGTACTCGTAGCCAGAGGGGGAGACTGTAACGACCCATATTTATTATTTTCATATTCAAATGCCTTACGCATACTACAATATAGCTGTTGTATTACTTTCATATTCATACGCCTACTATTAATATTGATTGTAGAATTAGTTATTTTTATAATTCACATTGGCTTCCAACGGAGGAGTTAACTAATAGAAGTAAAGAAATTGTTTAAATTTATTCAGTTAAAGGCAAACAAATTATATTGATAATTATATAATAAATAAAAGTTGTTTCCTAACATAAAAAGTTATATATGTGTTTTGATTCGCTAAGAGTTACTCTGGGCAATTAAACTATTATAATTTTGTTAGTCAGGGGCTAGATTCCGCAAGAGTGAATTTTTATTGTGTACCCGAAAAACTGTGCACACTCTCAAATCTGAATTTCGCAAGGGTGAAGGAGAGTTTTTTTGACAGAAGACGTGTACACTATCCTTCAAATTTATTCACGGTCTTTCAGAGCGTGAGTTTTCAGAGGGCCGTGAGTGTGAGTTTTTTATACTCACTCTTGCGGAAACTAGCCCCATAGTAGGGGAGCCCAAGAGGGGATTTCGCGCGTTACTCGAGCGCGTCAGAAAATCATATGGGGAGAAACCTTGCACCATGTAATGTACTCCTACCATATATTAAACCTAAATGTTGGGGCGTTCGCTGAGAGCAGCCCGTCAGCAATGTTGCCACTTTACTGCAATTGCAGTAGATCTACTGCATTTTTTTCCTAAAATGATTCTACTGCCTTAAAAAAATATCTACTGCGCTTTTGGTAAAAGCCGTCTTCCAGAATGAGAAGTTTAAAATAGAACAAAATAGTAAAAAGGTGCACTAAGTTACGTATTTGTATGAATTAAAACGCTTCATTTAATATTTGGTTTCGATATCGGAGAGCAGTTTTCACAAAATTGATAAGAGTAGGCCAGTCTAGACCTTTCAGTATTTAAAGAACTTCATCCGTTTCGTAGTTCGATTTTTCCATGTGTAGTTTTCTTAGTTTGTTAGTATGGGACAGACTCGAATAAAATGCTTATATCTTTTAAATTGCACAAGCTGTAGATTATGGGCAGATTGGGGCGGTGGGGTATGTAATTTAATTGCCTCTAGTTTTAAGAAATTGTTGAGATTTTGTCTGCATCCACATTATCTTCGAAGTAATTTATCGTGCTAAAGTCATGCTCCAGTTTTGAGTAATATATTCTGTATATTGATGATTGTGATTGTTCCATAAAGGCTTTATGCATTTTTTAAATTGTAAAGCACTTCTTTATATTGTTTTAGACTAACTCCCGTAAGATTAAGAGGACACAAGATATCCTCCATCCACCGCTAGTTCCTTTCATTTTTCAAAACATGCTGTTTTTTGACACATCCTCGTCGCATTGCTACTATTTTAGGTAAGCGACGTTTTTCCATGCTAAACATTTTAAGGACGTAATTAAAATGGAGCTTCAGCAGTGCTGTTTTGATTTGCACCATATAAGTGGGCGTGGTCAAGGGAAGGTGCAATACTCTTTTCAGAAAAAATCGAAGCAGCTGCTCCACATTCTCATTTTGAAGGTATACCCAAACTTGGGCTGCGTACAACATAACCGACCTCGCTGTAGCATCAAAGATTTGGTATTTCGCTCGGAGTCATATATTTTTATCCTTCATGCATGCTGACCAGGTTGTTTTTATGCCAATTTTCGCAGTTTTTAATTTTTCTGCAAAGTGAAGTTTCATATTACTTTGTGGAGTTAGTATAACACTAAGTTACTTATAATTATCGACTACTTCCACAACTTCCCTCTCCCGTTTCCAGATGTAGTTCCCATTCCTTTGTCTCTTTCCTCTACCAAAAATCATTATTTGGGACTACTTTGGTTTGTTGTAAGGTTCCACAATTTGTAAAACTCATCTAGCTTATTTATCATCATCTGAAAATTTATAGGAGTATCAGCTAACAGAACTAAGTCACCAGCGTACATCAAAACTTTGATTTTAGTTCCACTTATATCAATTATTAAGGTAGGAGACTGTATCATTTATGTAGATGGAGAAAAGGAGAGCACTTAAGACGCATCCTTGCCTCAATAATGATGTGGTTGCGAAACTTTCTAATATTTTGACGCCATTCCAGACCTCTGCAGTACAGTTATGGTATATTTTCTTCATTGTTTTCAGCATTTTAAAAGGAAGTCCCAATGCAGCCAGTTTATAAAACATTGATTTTATTTGTGTATTTATAAATGAATTTCTTTGAAAAAAAAAATCTACTGCACTTTTTTTGTAAATCTACTTCGGAAATTTTGTCAAACAGTGGCAACGCTGCCCGTCAGATTAGTAAAAAAAAGTCGATCATCGGAAATACTCGAGCGCGTCAGATTAAAAGATGGTAGGTTGATTACATCGAGAAGAGTGTATATTTCAATAATCTGACAATTTGAGCGGGGCCTTCGTAAGTAGGCGAGTCACAAAGATGTAAAAAAAAATCGATGTTTCGAAATACTCGAGCGCGATTAATTTTTTTTTTATTTTGAAGGTAATTTTACAGAAAACATATAATCTGACATTTTGGTTGGGGCGATTGAGGTAAAATCGTCAGTCAAATGTATAATATATGATGGTTAATATCTCGGTTAATATTGATATTAGCAATTGGTCCATTAGACTTTTTTTGTAGAAAACTAAATTCTCTACAAGTTTGTAATTTCCAATTTTTCTGTAGCTTTTGTTATTTACGAGATAACTGCGACAAAACGTGAATTTTATGCAAAAATCTGGTTAAGTGGCCCGTACCACCTTCCCGGTATGAGTAACGACTTTGCCAAAAAGAACATTTTTGTAGAGCTTTCAATTTTGAGAAAAAAACATCTTCGGTTAAAGCGATCCCATGAAATGCCGCTGAGTTATAGTAATTTAAAAAAAAAAAAAATCAGAGTTTCCGTGTATTTTCAATGGAAAATCTTCACACCTCTTGATCGAGCACTTAAAATTAATATTAAGGGCTCAAACTTTCAGGATTTTTTTTAAAAGTATTTTCAACAAAATTTCGATACAAAATTTTTAAATACATAATATGTGTACATATTTTTTGATTGCATCCAGTAACAAAAAATAGAAACAACAAGGAATTGTTACTTTAAAATTGTCAGACTAAGAGTACGCCCCCATATAATTGTCAGATTATCATCCTGGAGGACGAAGACATCAAGTTGATCACTCTGTATAAAAATCTGACGCGCTCGAGTATTTCAAAGTCACGTGTTTTTTTTTTACATTTTTAAAAATCAGCCATGACTGATCGCCCCACTCAAATTGTCAGATTATTGAAATATACACTTTTTAGAGTACACTTAACATTCACTTTGAAAATCTGACACGCTCGAATAACTTTTTATTTTTTGTTTTTTTAACCTCTCTTTACGCCCATTTGCCCCCAGTAAATCGTCAGATTATTATATATCCGTTATAAGAAAGACAAAGCGCGTATACTCTATGAAAATCTGACACGCTCGAGTATTTCAATTTAACTGTTTTTTTTACATTTTTAAAAGCTCATACACGCCCATCGCCCCACTAAAATAAAAAACTGCCATACACTTTTTTTCGTTTTAGAACGTAAACTTCACAATCCAATAAGTCCCCATGACGCTTTAGTAACTGCAAATTTAGCGGCTCGGGCTCCCCTACTACCAGGAGTTCCTCCCGGCGGCAAAACAATAAGTACATACATATAAGACTCTGAAGTCTGAACTTTCATTATTACACCATTAGTTTTCGCTGTGGGGAGTTGAGTGCAGGAAAGCCTGGGTCATTCTTTGGGAAAGTTCAACGAACGAACCTATACTATAACATGAAAAGTGAGAAATAGGTCAAGAGTGTATAGGCTTATCTGTAAGTTGAGTTAAACGATTCAACTGAGCGAAAATCTCAACATAACTGCCTTCAAGTGTTGTATGGCCAAAATGTCAAAGCCAACTCGAACTGTACAGTGTACACATTAAAATTCCATGTAATTGCGATTTGAGTGTGAAATTTCAAATGCCTCGTTTAAGTTCATGGAACTTAGTTTCTGGTAATACAAGATTTTATTTTATTTAAAAAATTACTCCTTTGCTCTTCAATTTTCAACTTGATATACTCCATAAAATTTACCTGCATTATCACCACAAGACTTTTGCGAAATCATTCTAGGTATTTAAAGAAGCTCTCATTTGGCCAATTCACAAGAAAGGCAACCCTAGTGACCCCAAAAACTATAGAGGAATTTTTTTTTAAAACGCAAGTTTGAAAATATATACAACGCTCCTTAACAAGGTCCGTTCGTTGAACTTTCCCCAGGGTTGACCCAGGTTTTCTTGACAACCCCATGAGTTGTCAAAAAAAACCTGGGTTTTCCAGTCCTCAAAAAACGCTATGACAAGTCAACACACATTCCTGTCATTTAAATAAAAATACATGCCATTAGACAGCCCTCAAATCACCACAGGAAAAAGCTAGGGTGAGTTAAGGGAAAACCTATGGCAAACCTATGGCTCAAAAAACACTCAATTTGACATTTAGGGCGAATTTAGGTTTCTCAAAAAACGCTTTGTGGTGACCCTAGAGCAACCCCAGGGCTTCAACGAACAAACCTATAATAGGCTTAATAATTGGGTTTATATAAATAATAAACTGAGTGAATTTCAATCCGGCTTTAGAAAGGTCTATTTGACAGTCGATAATATTTTTGTGCTAGGATGCTTAGCCCGTTCGAAGCTAAACCAAAACAAAAAACTATATACTTTTATCATGGATTTTAAAGCTGCCTTTGATAAAGTAGACAGAAGAGCACTTTTTTATAAACTTTATAAGCTTGGTAGGTATTTCCACTAAATTCGGTAGAGCTTTGGAAAAAATGTATCAACGAACCATTGGACGCGTATTTAATGGAGCAGAAACATCGAAAGATATTAAAATAAATTGCGGAGTTCGACAGGGATGTAATCTTAGTCCGTGTTTATTTGCCCTTTTTCTGGATAACATTCAAGAAAGAGTTGAATATGGAAACATAAAAATTGAAGTTGGCAGATTCTCCTTCTACGCTTCAACTGAATATGAATAGACTTTTTGAGTACTGCAAAATATGGTGTTTAAAAGTAAACACAGAGAAGTCCAAAGTGATGGTATTCCAGAATGGTGCAGGAAGACTTTCTAGAGAGGAACACTGAAGATATGGTGAGGTTGAGTTAGAAGTGTTGAAAGAATACACTTACCTGGGAATGACGATTACTTATAATTTAAACATTGAAAAACATTTGGAAACAAAAGCTAATGTAGCCAAAACCGCCATTTGTGCAAATTGAAAAAAAATATTCAACAGCAAGCTCGTTTCAACAAATGCAAAATTCAAAGTTTTTAATGCAACCTCTAAATCTGTTCTTTTTTATGGAGCTCAAATCTGGGCTATTAAAAAATTTGAAACTGTGGAGACATTGCTGCATTTTTTCTTGAGATAAATCTTTCTTTTACCGATGAATACGCCAAAATACATGTATCACTTGGAAACAGGACTACCCATGCTTTTGGTTTCAACTCTAAAGTTAAATGCAGATTACTTGATCTGAATTAAAAAGGTGGAAGACAGTCGATTGCCGAAACTGGTGCTTATGCATGCAGTACGTAGAAAATCGTTGTTCTATAAAGATTGGATTGACCATGCAGCAAACTGTGGATGGAGTCTAGACTTAGCCGATGCAAATGCACAACAATCGGAAATGGCTCTTCATGAAATAATACAATGTATCGACGAAAACGAGAGATATACCTACATTCATAGAAGAAGCAAGGTCATCAAGAGCAAGAATAAAATAATGCTAAGCTTAACTACAATTTAAATGAAAGAAACTACTTCAATGATAACCCAAGAAAATTCGTGTTTCTTCTACGATCGTTACCCGTCTAATTGATCATGTTCGTAACATTCACTCCTACTGTCACATGATTGGTGTCATGTCTCAGCTGTCTTCAATTGCTTTCTGGTGTTGCTATTGATGATGGAGAAAACCAAGAAGTAGGATTGGTTGGTACTTACATTTCTTTTTTAATTCCATACAAAAAAAAACAGTGGGATGCAATCTTTTTTATTAATTGATAGAAATGCCACACGCTTCTTTCAACAAGTTAAATGTTAGTTACTTGTGCAAATAAGTTATTTACCAGCGGAGTAGTTAATTGGCGCTGCTGTTGTTGTATAATAATATATACTTGATGGCCCAGGAGGGCCAGGAGGACCCGGTGGACCGGGTGGACCAGGTGGGCAATAACCTCCGTATGGACCAGGTGAGTAAGGAACGCAATATGGAGCAGGTTGGCACCCAACCGGAGACTGTGAAGTAACTGGAACAGCTACCATAGCCACCACTAGAAGTGCTAAGGCAACACAAATGTTAGAAACCACTTTGCTTGAGTTTGCGGTAAGACAAAATATTATTAGGCTCGTGCGCTCTGGCCTTAGGTTTACTATGAGGTCAAAACAAACCTTTTTTTGTTTTTGTGTCTTTTTAAGCCCTTGATTTTCCTTGGACTCACTGTAATGTCGCTTTTTATTGGTTTCTCTCGGGAAAGCACTCATTTTAAAAACCAATGGAACACCTAAAACTGTTTCTGCGCTCAATTTACACACTTAAGAAATATTCCCAGAGGAATCTCTCCTTTTTAACACTTGGGCAACATGTTGTTTTAATTCTTCGTGAGTGGATTCCCACTTCGAAATGAGAAGTGGCTGTCGCTTCTCAAAATCATGAGAAGCGATCTTTTTGCACCAATAGAACCGATCGAGGATGCTCCTGGACGCCCCTGAACGGTTCTTTTCGTCCTATGGAAACCGACATTAGTTTTACTCTAGTTTTTATCAGGATTGTTTGTTGAAGCCCTAGGGTCACCCTGGCGTCGCCGTCGCCACAAAGTCTTTTTTAAATAATTAAAAATAAATAGGGTGGTGCAACAGAGCGAGGAGCCCCTGGGCTTATCGCGTTTCTCACAACCATGCCTTGTCAGGGAATGGAAGGGACCTACAATTTTCTACCGGTTCCGAACGGCTTTTCATGGCAATGAATATTAACGTAGGACTTGCCAATTCCTCGCTAAAGGCGATACCCGTAGAAAAAACATTTTTGCCTCTGTTGGCATTCGAACTCGAACGTCGAATCTCTGGATTAACAGGCGGACATGCTATCCATCACACCACGGGTACCACAAAGCGTTTTTTACGAAACCTAAATTCGCTCTGAATGTCAAATAGAGTGTTTTTTGAGCCCTAGGGTTGACCTGAGTTTTCCCTCAACTCGCCCTAGGTTTCTACTGGGGTGATTTAAGGGCTGTCAATTGGCATGTGTTTTTAATCAAATGTCAGGGATGTGTTAGGTTAGGTTAGGTTAGGTTGAATGGGGGGGTGCAGCCACAAGTGGCAACACCTCACTCGGATCTCAAGGATCCATTGTGCTCCCCGGGAAATCAGAGGGTGAGGAAATGGGAGGATTGGAGAGGTGGTTGGTTAATGTGGTAGGGAACTCCCACTGAACCATTTGGAGCCCTGAATAAATTTCAGGACTTAGTGGGAGATTAGAGATGTCGCCCAGTTCGTCGAAAAAGTATTCTCCGAGGGTTTTTTTCCGAGTGTGGGCCAAGCTAGGACACTCACAGAGGAAGTGAAATGATCCCTCCTCTGCCTCCTCATCTTGGCATCCTCTGCATAAGTCGGATGTGCTAATGCCCATTCTCATCATGTGGGTACCCAACGAGTTGTGTCCCGTGAGAATGCCAATCAACAGAGAGAGCCGAGGTCTGCTTAGCTGGAGTAGAGATTCTGTTTTTTTCTTGGAAATATCTGGCCAAAGGTTTCTAGAGACCCGGCATGTTTCTAAAGACGACCACCTGTCATTGGCGGTTTTTAGAAAATTGTGTTTGATTCTGTTTTTTTCTTGCTCAAGTGGCCTTAGAACTGAGGTGTTCGTTTCGCTGGATTCGAGTGCTGACCCGATTTTAGCCAGCTTATCCGCCATTTCATTACCCATTATGTCACAATGTCCTGGAACCCAGGTTAAACTAACTGTGTTTCAGGGATGTGTGGTGATTTAGCGTATTTTGAGAACTGGAAAATCCAGGTTTTTTTTTTGACAACTTATAGGGTTTTCAAGGAAACTTGGGTCAATCCTGGGTAAAGTTCAACGAACAAACCTATCGCTATGTCTTACGACGAAAGTTCAGACATAACCGCCATCGAAGAAGTGCGATGGAGTGGGCCGGGCATAAAGAAGATGAAAAACTGTGACATATACTATGGAGACTGCTACAGACAACAGAAACAACGCTTATTTGGGTGCGGATTTGTCGTTGAGGAAGACTCAGGGATAAGATGATTAGCCAAAGTCCAGTTAATGAGCGTATAATGGCCAGCCGCATCAGGACTGAATTCGCCAACATTAGCCTAATATGCGCCCACGCCCCCACAGAAAAGCAAGACGACAATTTCAAAGACTGTTTCTACGAGCTCCTCTTGGCGATTTTAACGCAAAACTAGGGAAGGAGGACATGTTTGAAAATACAATGGTAAGCATAGCCTCCACGACAAAACCTCCGAAAACGGACTGAGGCTAATCGATTTTGCTGCGGGGCTAAGCCTTGTTGTTGGTAGTACACGCTTCCCGCATCTCAAAGTTCATAAAGGTACATGGCGATCCTCAGATCAATTAACCGTCAACCAAAGACACTCTTCCACTGTGATAGAAGCCCAAACTTTTCGAGGGGCCAACTTTGACTCGGAACACTACCTTGTTTTAGCCAAGGTACGAATGAGGATATCTTGTTCACTGCCTGAATGAACCAACGCTGTGAAGAGATATGACATCGGAAAGCCACAACCGCAAGAGATTGTCATTACCTTTTCCAATGAGTATCCTTTTGACCTTTTGACAAAGGGGGCTACATCAAAAACACTGCTACAACCTCCCACCTCATCGCGCCCAATGTCAAAGGACTCAAGGTCGACCAACCCGGACGGTACGGGTGCCGAGACTATCAGCTCCGTGGCTGAAAGGGGAGGACCTCCTTCGAGCTCCGGAAACACTCCTTCCCTCCCCCAAGTTGTGACAAACAACGAAAGGGTGTCCAATCCCCTAACCCCAAAGTTGGAGGTGAAACTGTGTCTAACAGTGGAACGGACAACGAAGGGGATCTCAGCCTCAGTGTTACATTCCCAAACCACAGAGTGAGGCGGAACGCGGAAAAAATTGCGAAGGTGTTAGGTGCGGTACCTAAACCTAAGCTTGATTCAACGCAATCTGCCAAGCTTGAATGGGCAATGAAAATCATTGCCATAAATGAAAAAAACTGCGCAGACTCAACGTCTAAGCGCCAACGTTCGTTTGAGCAGTCAACCCCGAACGCCAAAAGGCCTAAGGTGCAAAAATCAAGCACCCTCAGCTCCAAAAAGGACATGGCGTACAGGGACGCACTGAAGAACAAACCATTTTCGCTGTCATTGACAGGAGTAACGCGGATGGTGCGATCTCTTTCGATCAATGGGCGATTATCATGAACAAGCTCCAGGCCTCCTACTGGACTCTTATGATGGAAAACCCAGGGGAACCTACCATCATCTTTGAGGACGCAGGATGGTATCAGGGATGCGTCAGGTTAATCGCCTTTGATGGAGAGAGATCGCGCGATCTGTATAAGCTCGCGATTAGCAGGTTAGAGGGTCTCTGTCCTGGTGCTAAGCTTGAACTCGTCAAGCGAGGATATCCCTTGCAGGCCTAGGGCTCGCGCTAGACTACCAGCAGAACTCTTCTGCAAAGAAACTATCATAAATTGATACAATTTGGCAATCCAACCCTTCCTACTCATGACTGGAAAGTCGCGAAGCTGGAAGAGCCGGAGGGTCACTATAGATCAGCTATAATAGTCATCAATAAGGACTCCCTAGCTCCCCTGGCTGCGACAAAAGGCGTGATTCGGTTCGGCTGGTCAAACACTGCCTTAAAAATATACAAAAAAGATGAAGAACAGAACATCGTTCTACCTCCCGAAACAAAAAGTGCGTCTTCAGTGGAAGAACCCGCAGGGCAAGTCGACACGCCATAAATGGAGATAGACGAGCTCGGCACATCCTCTGCTGAAACGCATGAAAATAGACCCTCCACATACCACTTGGATGCCCAGAACGTCATCAAATTCTCAGACTTGGAGACTGATGACTCCGCTAACGAGGTTTCGCTCAGCGAGGATGACCTTCTTAGGTCAAACTCTGAGAGCGAAACAGACGACGACCTCAACCAGACTGTGGTGGGGGTTAGTCTACTTAGTTGTCGCCAAGATGGTGCAGCTAAATCAGATTAACCTCCAGCACTCCTAGCAGGCTTCGGCCTTCCTTCTTCTCCGCCTTAACAAGAGAGGAGAAGATATTGTCCTTATCCAAGAGCCTTGGATCAACAAATCCATCGTTCAAGAACTAAGGACTCCTGGATATACTCTACTGTATATGAAGAACAAAGGTGAACCTAGATCCTGGACATTGGTGAGAAGAAGCACTAATGTATTTTAACTCCCTCATTACAGCAATCGAGATGTATAACCACAGTAAGATACCATGGCCGCCAGTGCATCCATTCGTATGAGAGCTATCTTCGAATGGACCGTAAATAACATCGGTCACGCTTCAATCCTGAATTTATTCGGATCAATCCCTTGCCACTGGTACCCGTGGTGTGATGCATAGCATGTCCGCCTGTTAATCCAGAGGTTCGAGTTCGAATCCCAACAGAGACAAAAATGTTTTTTCCACGGGTATCGCCTTTCGCGAGGAATTGGCAAGTCCTCCGTTAGTATTCATTGCCATGAAAAGCGCTTTCTCGATTAGCCGTTCGGAATCGGCAGAAAATTGTAGGTCCCTTCTATTTCCTCACAAGGAATTGTTGTGAGAAATGCGCTAGGCCCAGGGGCTCCTCGCTCTGTTGCACCACCCTATTTATTTTATTTTTATTTAATCCCTTGCCACTCCGACTACACCATTCCCCAATTGGTTTTTGATAATAAATTCCAAGTCTCAATCCCACCGAGAACGACCTGGGAAGACGAAGAATTTTTGAGAGATGATTCAATTCATTTCTATACAGATGGTTTAAAACCGAAGAAGGGGTAGGCTGCGGGGTGTACTTAAACCGACTTAACGTAAGTCTCTCATTCCGCCTCCCTAACCATTGTAGCGTGTTTGAAGGGGAAATTCTGGCGATCAAAGAGTTCCTATCATGGCTAAAAGAAAACGTGATATCCTCAAAGAATATCCGGATTTTCTCAGATAGTCAAGCAGCCCTCAAATCACTCGGCGCTGTTTCTACGAACTCAGTAACCGCCATTAACAGTCGCCTATCTCTTAGGGAGATGGCTGAACAGTTCAATATTCACCTTATTTGGGTGCCGGGGCACAGAGATATCGTGGGTAACTGCAAAGCCGATGAACTCGCCAGAGAAGGAACAGCTCTACCGATCTCAACCAGTAGGTTGAATATTGGTATACCAATCGCTACATGTAAACTTATGCTAAAGCAAGAGGCAATGGATAGAACAAATCATTGGTGAAACAGTATCACCACGTGTGTGGCAACAAAACAGTTATGGCCAGGACTAGATCCAAAACGCACAAGACTTTTGCTATCCATAACCAGATTGCACTTGAGCTCCGTAATCAATGTCATCACCGGACATTGTCTGATAGGAAGACACGCCATAAGACTTGGCGTTTCCTCTAATGACATCTGCAGAAGTTGCTTAGATGAAGAGGAGGAGGAGACAATTCCATACCTCCTCTGCTCATGTCCTGCACTCTCTTTTTAAAAGAAAAAGGCTTCTAGGAAAACATTTTCTTGATGATCCAAGCAATCTGGCGAACACAGATCCCTGCATCTCCCTCGCTATATTAAAAGCTCCGAATGGTTTTGTTAAGTGAGGTAGTCCCTCGCATAATTTCTGTGGTATCACAATGGACCTAATATTGGTTTAAGTGTGTCAGTTTGTTTTCCTGACAGCCAATTTAAACCTAACCTTGTTGGCCCCGTATGCGAAGACAAGGTTCGAGCTGTATGAGCTATACCGCGACATGGGCACAGCCAGGAGAGTACCCATCGCGAGTCTGCGATAGCTGGGCCATACGGCCATACAGAGATGATGGACACCAACGGTACGGCTTGAAGTGTTTTCAAAAGCACATCGCAATCAAATGGATGAATACCTCAACTAACTTAGAGTGCAAAACTGGGGAAAGCTCGCTTTTTGATCCCAACTTCACAAACACTAACGACAGGCCTGTACTTCGTCTTTCCAAACAGAAAACAAAGTTTCAAATTACACACTCCAAGTCTTTATTGAACAAAATTGGTGTCACACAACGATATCAATAATTTCGTGTTTTACAAATGTTTTGTTTGTGTGTTCAGTACCATTGCCTTAAGACTAAATCTCAAAATGAAAAGAGAGCCATACCTAGTATGGGGTATGTCATACTGCCACCCTGGTGAGGTGCACATAAATTAAACTAAGAAGAACCAGGCAAATTCTAACTAAAGTATTACAGCTCCGTGTGGGCATAATGGGCCTCTTTTTCTTGTGGCACTATGTACAACCCTTCGGCTGTTTTCCAGTGAGATCCGTGTTGTGCACTGACGAATCCAGCAACTTCCATTTGGCCAGAAATGGGCCGCCCAAATGAACGTCCAGACAATCCCAAATATACTGATGAGTCGACGTGTCTAAACCTCACAGCCGAATCTCTCAACCAGCCATCGTTGTTGCAGATAACTTCCCAATGATCACCGGTATCACCAAGACCATCAACACCGTAGCATGATACTTCCTGCTCGCCAGACAGTGGTGACGAGAACAAATGGGAGTGCAGATTCTTCTTGGTTGTGAGATGCTCTAGTCGAATTATGTCACCGCATTTAATTGTTTCTCCTCGCTCGCAGAATTTACCAGTAGGCGCTTTTATGCTCCAATGACTACCGACGTCCTCTTGTATATCGATACCAGTCACAGATTGTTGTCCAGAGCCCGAGCCGTATTTGACGTCATGCGAGTGCAGTCGAGATCCATAGTCGGTGTTAATTAGCTTAACAATGGAGCCACATGTAACATATTTTGTTTTAGCACCTAGACGAGAAAAAAAGGAAGAGATTTGGATTTTATTTGAATGTCTAAAAGGGGGCGGGCGGCCAATCAGAGTGGGCCACATAGGTACAATGAAATGTAACTTTAATCGCTTACCATCAATGGAATGAATGTTGAGCAGGCATAGGAATGCAAAAGCGAAGTTTTTTAAATCTATCTTTGGTTTCATTTTGATGATTTTATATTAAATAGTTTGTAAATTGATTGTTATAAAAAAGATGATCAAAAATTCTGATATTTTGCAAAGGGCAAGAGACACGACAACTTACAAGTGTCAAAATGACTTTTCAAGTGACATTTTTGGGTGGATGGTGAACTTTTGGTGAGATGGAGGTGAGTATCTTGTACAGTAATGAACAAGGATTTGTGTGGAAATTTAAAAATCACAACGCAGATACTTTTTTGTTCACACGACACGTTTCAAGAACACCGTACTGAAAATTAAAGTCTTTATTAAGGAATCGGCTATTTGCTTAAAATAGAAATACTCAACATCACTACGTTATAACATCTGGTGAGGCTACACAGCCTGCTCGTGCTCAGATTACACAGGTTCTATATCAATTCACGAATAATTTAAGTCTGAATTTGTCCAAAGTCACTAATGACTCAAAAATCCAGACTTTAAAGAAAAGTTACAATTTTCCACTCAACATTCAAATTGTGATGTTGTTCTAAGCAGGTCACAACGTTGTGACATGTGGCTTGTAACATTTTGCCAGAATCAGCCTGTAAATGAAACCAGGGGCTAGATTCCGCAAGAGTGAATTTTTATTGTGTACACGAAAATTTGTGCACACTCTCTAATTTGAATTCCGCAAGGGTGAAGGTGAGTTTTTTTTGACAGAAGACGTGTACACTATCCTTCAAATTTATTCACGGTCTTTCAGAGCGTGAGTTTTCAAAGGGCCGTGAGTGTGAGTTTTTTACACTCACTCTTGCGGAATCTAGCCCCAGTTGAGTTACCTGCGACAACATTCGCCAAATCAAGATGTAAAATTCATACTTGTCTGATAGAGAGGGAACGAACTTCCTAGTTATGGTTGCAGATGAAAAATTATAGGTTCATCTGCAGAGGCAAAAATGTTTTTCCACGGGTATCGCCTTTCGCGAGGAATTGGCAAGTCCTCCGTTAGTAAATCCACTGCCAAGAAAAGCGCTTTCTCAATTAGCCGTTCGGAACCGGCCCAAAATTGTAGGTCCTCTCCATTCCCTTACAAGGTTTGGTTGTGAGAAATGCGCTAGGCCGAGGGGCTCCTCGCTTTGTTGCGCCACCCTATTTATTTATTTATTTTATTTTTTTAGAAGAACAGCAGCTGTACCTCAATCGATGAAAGAAAATAAACATGAAACAAAGGACTCAATTTACAACAGAAGATAATTGTCTGACAAGATGCGAGATCCAGCTCCTGTTAGTCGGCAATATGTCATCGACAGCTTAAATAGTAAAAAAATCGACAGTTAGCCTAAAAAGTAATTACAAATTCATAAATTGCTTATAGTTGTCAAATTAAAAATGAATAGCAAGCAAACAAGCTCAAAGTATGTATTAAGGCCGTGTCCGAATTGGGTTAAAATGTGGGTTAAAACTTGACGTCTGGTTAAATTTTGACACTAGCGTGGTGAATAAAATGGGTTAAAAATTACCCTGCTCCAGACCAGGTTAAATTTTGACACAAGTGGTTAAATTTTGACGTTTCTCAAGAAAGAAAAAAATTACATTTTAAATTATTTTTCAA
This sequence comes from Melanostoma mellinum, assembly GCA_914767635.1. Taxonomy (NCBI): domain Eukaryota; kingdom Metazoa; phylum Arthropoda; class Insecta; order Diptera; family Syrphidae; genus Melanostoma; species Melanostoma mellinum. The sequence goes on along the minus strand of OU612060.1, from coordinate 167,232,281 downwards.
AGCGCAACGATGGAACGACGAACAAGAAAACCAAGATCTTCTGGAAAACCATACTGTAAATGTAAGTTTCAACAAATTCAATATAAAAAACAAAATTGATGAAATTTAATACGAACTGGGTGTTTAGTTTTTTTTTTTTCATTATTGTTGCCATTTAACAGCTGAGAACTAGTGTTCGCAGACTTCATTAACAAGCAATACACAATAGGATTTGTTCCTGATGAGGGGGGGATATAATTGATGCAAAACCTACAAAAGTGAATGAATTTAAAATTATTCTATTTCATTTGACTCAAATTTGTATTTTAATACATTTCAAGCTGGATTTTGTCTTAAATATTTACATATGTATTGGAATAACGATACACAAAAAAAGATAGGGAAATTTCTTAAATCTAGGGGGAATTTTTACTAAATATCCCATTTAACCCATTTAATTTTAACCCAGTTCGGACAGCAAAAATTAAAAATTGATCCCATTTTAACCAGACGTCAAAATTTAACCAGTGGTAGAAAATTTTAACCCAATTCGGACACGGCCTAAAACAAGTAAAAATCTGTTCCGATGATTCCCAGAAAATACAAAATCGAACAAATCTAAATTCTCTTCCTCACCTTTTTTGCCTTCCTTTTGGTAGAACCTTCTCTGTTTGTGTGTACACAACCTACATTTTGCTTTTGTTCTGTCAAATTTTATCAAAAAGGATTCAAAATAAATAATAAAGTAAACAAAAAAATCCACTATGGCATTTGCAAACACTAATCTCAACGGAAAACTAAACCGAGATAACAATTTACACTTCCCATCTGTCCAAAAACCCAAAGCTCTTGGGTGTTTCAGTCTCGATACCAACCGCGAATATGTAAACAGTGGCGAAAATTTGTGCTATTATCGTGTGCCGGAGACCTTCCCGCTGGATCTGAATAAGGGCTACGGAACGGCAATAACCAAACCCAGTCGTAGCGAAAAAGAACGTCTGCATGCAGTTTTGCATTTCATATGCGACCATCGAAATGAACTGATATCAAAATCGAATTCCCCCAACTCAAAAGCAGTCCATGGAGCAGATTTCATTTGCTATCGGGGACTTCTCCGAGTTATCATGAACACACCATATGAATGGCGAGAAGACTGGTGCATTCAAGCCACTAGGTTCAAAGGGAACATATATTTATGTGAACAAAACACTGACCGCAAACTACAAGAACTAGAACGGATGAAAAACGATGAAATATGCAAACGTAGCTGTTCATATGGCTTCAAATTCGAACAATATTGTATGTCGCCGAGTCCTTATGAGAAGCCGAATGTCAATGTCCCAGTTAATGAATGTACAGAATTTCATTGCGTGTTCAAAACCCAGTTGCCGGACATGGCTCTTTTGTATGGTGCGGAAATTGATGGGGTTTTGAGTGATGATGTTTGTCACAACGTTGAACGCACAGAAGTATTAAAGAACATGAGGTTTGTTGAACTCAAATGCTCTCTTCGACCAGGCAATGCCCGTCAACACCAGAATTTCTACCGTTTTAAGACCAAAACTTGGTGGTGTCAATGTTTTTTGGCTGGAATCGATGATGTCCTTATGGGATGTCGCAATGATGATGGATTCATCGACGAAATTTTACACATGAACGTACAGGATCTGCCAGAAATGTCATCGGTATGAATTGTTTTATTGTTGGTGAGTTTTTTCTTTGAAATATGTTTCTCTTCTCAGAACTTTTGGAACCCCGCACAGTGCGTTGATTTTCTAATAAAGTTCTTGCGAATGGTGAAGAACTTAATGAAAAATGTGAACTGTCCAGAGACGGTGTATGAATTCTACTTCAACCCAAAATCAAGGGCGATCGGCTACAGAATTCGTCAGGGAAGAACGGAGTGTACGCTCTTACCAGACTGGTACACCGCAATGCTGTAGTTGAAATCCGAGAAAGATGTCTTTTAGCAAAGTGTAATTATTTTTATGTTTATTTTTATTTTTTATATGCCGAGATTCTTTAAACTCTTGACGAGTTTGAAATATATTTGTTGGTTTTTGAAAATAGAGGCAAATGGCATTTGGAAGAGTTTATTTCAAAAAAATGATTATTATTCGTCGTTATTTTACCCCGGGTTGAGTTTTACCGAGCTGCATTCCTGATTCTTCAAACCGACTTCTCTAATGGCACTTTCCATTGGACGAAAAGAACCGTCCAGGAGCGTCCAGAAGCATTCTCAAACCATTCCATTGGTGCAAAAAGATCGCTTCTCATGATTCTGAGGAGTGACGGCCTCTTCTCGATTTGAAGTGAGAATCGACTCAGAAGCACTAACACATGTTACTCAAATGTCAAAATGAAAAGTTTCTTCAAGGACGTCAAGTCAAGTCAAGTCGTCGACGACATTATTTGGTTTTTGGAAAACGACATAAGAGTCATATGTCGTTTTCCAAAATATCACTCCCAAATGAAATCGGGAGTGATTTGGAGAGTTGGAGTGATTTTTTGACAGATAATGTCGTTTTCCAAAAACCAAATCGGGAGTGAATTGGAGAGTTGAAGTGTCAACTTTGACATTTCTAGTATAGCTTATCTGTCAAAAAATCACTCCAAATCACTTCCGATTTCATTTGGGAGTGATATTTTGGAAAACGACATAAGCTATACTAGAAATGTCAAAGCTGACACTTCAACTCTCCAATTCACTCCCGATTTGGTTTTTGGAAAACGACATACGTTAAACTGAATAGCAGCAATTTTGGGTGTTCCATTGGTTTTTAAAATGAGTGCTTCCCCGAGTGAAACCAATGGAAAGCGCCATAAGAACCTTTTAATTACAAATACAGTTATGACAGCCAGAGGATGGATTATAAAAACAACAATGTAAGCAAATGGTTGTTGCGGGGCAAGAGAAGTAAAGGTTTGCCATCTAATTAATTTCTTATCTCTGGTAAAGATACACGTTTCGGGATCTCGCGGGATCCCACGGGATCGCGAGGGTGAGTAAAGATACAGACCTAGTGTGAACAGGGCTATAGTAAGACCCACAGAAAGGGGAATTCCCCACAATATGGCAATATTGCGTCACACTACAAAGCTCGCGTTCTTCGCAACTTCGAAATTTTCGAAACTACTACTGTCAGTCAAGAACGCTATTTAAGCTCTGTGTCAGATGTAAAATGGTACTGTGATTCACCTCTCGATTCTACATAGTTAGTAGTAAAATTAATTGTAAAATTAATTGAAATTCAACAATTTGACTTCCAAGTGTTTCCAAACTAAGCAGTATTAAAATTACATTCATTTTACTTAATTGTGATAAAAATAATGAAAATCGTGTGCCTTCAAAAATGTATTTTCTTTGTTGATAAACTCACTATTAAAATTAATTTACAAAACAGAATATCCAAACACCAATAATTATCAATTTCAATTCAACAAATAAGCGAAAACTTGTAGAACAAAAAAATAACCCAAGAATACCGAGTAAAGTTCGATTGTCATGTATGATGTTTTCCTTGTTTTGACAAGTAAAATCTTATGCGGCATATACACTGTTCAAATGCTTGAACAGCATGTGAGAGTGTATTAGTAAATTCTATTTTACTTTGGATATACACACTTCAAGCTTGAGTCTTCAATCATTGTTGGTGTTGTTGTTGTTTTCCCCATTAAAATTCGCGCTCCAATTCGCACTACAATGTCCGCTTTGCGGTGTCTTTACGAAGTGTATGCTGGATCAAGCATTCAATCTCGCATATACACTCTTCAATGATTGAAGCCTGATTGAACGAAAATCAAAACGATTTGATTTTGCTTCCAGCATACACACAATTGGGACTGGGAACATGAGTTTGCACACCACCTGCCGGTTGTTTTGGAACTAAAGTGGGGGCACAAAGTGAAATGCTGTTTTGACAGCCCATACAAATTGTACTGAAAAAAGAAGAAATGGTGTCGGATTAAATAATTTAAATAAAATATAAAATCAAATAAAAGTGATTGAACTATGAGCGCATTAGCATCTTAAAATGTTAAAGCTTGAATAAAACAGTGCACACGAGTGATTTTTACCTTTCATATGTATTTAATTTGCTTTTGAAAAATTTAAGAATATGCCATTTTTGTATGGAAAAAAATGTAAACAAAGCTCTACGGAGATTTTGTTGAGGGGATGATAAATTTTGTTTAACTTAAATTTTCATTGAATTATGAGTGGTCTTCGATATTTTATTGATTTAAACTAACGCACATTCTTGATTAAGAGCTTAATTTGTGCTTTTGTGGAAATTTTAATTCATATTTTTCAATTTAAATTTTTGTTGAAAATCACAGCTCGTTTTTGCACTCGCATTTTGGACACTTCCAGTAAACTTTTTGGTTGTGCTTTAATTTCATATTTTTCTTTACACTTTTATTAATCCATTTCAATAAGAATTTCGAATATTCGACCGGCAAAACATTATATTTTTAAACAATTTTTTTGGAAAAGTGGCAATTTCAATACAAAATGTGACTTGTTGTGCCCCTGCTCATTTCTATTTTTGCCGCTACGCGTCGTGATGGCCAGTCCCAATGCATACGTGAGTTTTTTTCACTAATACACTCTTACATGCTGGTCAAGCATTTGAACAGTGTATATGCCGCATTAAGTTCAGATTTTCAGCCAAGATTTTCCATCTGAAAATCTATGTTCGAAAATCTGAAAATCTAAATGTCATCTGAATTGTCATCTGAAAATCTGAAACTTTTTATATGGGAAAAGTAACAGAATCTTATGTCGTTTTCCATTGGTAATCCGGAAAAACTCTCCGATCCGGGATGCCAAAGTAACACTTTTATTTGCTTTGAAGTTTCGTTGCTTGTATTATGTATCGGTGTGAAACGTCGAGCGCTATTTTTTTTTTCATTCGCTTTTTTTATTTTTTTCATAATTCACTTAAAACGACAGGAATATGTCTTAAAATGTTTTTAGAACTCATCTCACAAAATTAATTAATTAATGTCGTTTTCCATTGGTAATCCGGAAAAACTCTCCGATCCGGGATGCCAAAGTAACACTTTTAATTGATTTGAAGTTTCGTTGCTTGTATTGTGTATCGGTGTGAAACGTCGTGCGCTATTTTTTTTCATTCACTTTTTTCATTTTTTCACTGAAAACGGTAGGAATATGTCTTAAAATGTTTTTAGAACTCATCTCACAAAATTAATTAATTAATAATTGTTTTCAGGTCACTTTTTTTCAATTTTTAGAGATGGCAAATCACATTTGTCAATTTTGACGTCAACAGTGTTTCAGTGTGTGAGTGCTTCTGGTTTCGCTTCCTTCTTCAAATCAAGAATCAAATTTCTCTTCTTTCGAGGAGAGGAACTGTCATTTGATGCCAATGGAATGATTTGAGAAGCGTTCAGAAGGCTTCCGAACGACCAATGGAAAACGACATTGGCTGCGTTCTGACGCACCATCTGAACTTAAGTTGCTATCTGTCAGTTTATGAACGACCATCTGAACTTTTTTTTGTCTTAGGCCGTGTGTGAATTGCGTTAAAATTTGCGTTAAAACTTCTACCACGATTAAAATTTGACGTCTTGTTTGAGATGGGATCAAATTTAGCCATTTGCTGTGTGAATTGCGTTAAAAAAATTATTTTAACCAAGATTTCTGCGTAGGTTAAAAAAATTTCCCTGGATAATTTAAGAAATTTCCCTGAACAAAAATTGGTTTTCTTTTTCACAGAAAAATAATTTCTCTTACAAAACATATTTTTAGGAAAACAGGGTTAATAAAAAATCTCTGAAACTGAAAAAAAAACTTTTTTACTTATTGTTTTCGATTCTAATGTCATATTTTAAAACAACAATCAAAAATATTCAAACAAATTTCCCACTTTGATTAATTGATTTATTCGGTGTGACAACACTGAAAACTAGCTTTCACAGCTGATATCTGCCATACATTTCAAAAGAAACAATCATTGAATTTATATAGATTAATTGACTTGAAACTTATATTTATTGTATGGTTTTCCAACTAGCCTTCGCTTTTTTGCTTGATTCATGTTTCGTTGCTTGAATGGAATGCAAAAGCAAGAACAAATTTCTCTATCACTAGAAACGTCAAATTTTAACACACTTTAACCTGCTCCACAGCTCGATAAATTTTAATCCATTTTATTCACCTCATTAGTGTCAAATTTTAACGCGTGTTAAATTTTAACACACATTTTAACGCAATTCACACACGGCCTTAAAGTGGAACTGTGATTCACCTCTCGATTCTACATAGTTAGTAGTAAAATTAATTGTAAAACACAGATTTTTTCTGTTTGAAATTCAACAATTTGACTTCCAAGTGTTTCCAAACTAAGCAGTATTAAAATTACATTCATTTTACTTAATTTTGATAAAAATAATGAAAATCGTGTGCCTTCAAAAATGTATTTTCTTTGTTGATAAACTCACTATTAAAATTAATTTACAAAACAGAATATCCAAACACCAATAATTATCAATTTCAATTCAACAAATAAGCGAAAACTTGTAGAACAAAAAAATAACCCAAGAATACCGAGTAAAGTTCGATTGTCATGTGTGTTGTTTCCTTGTTTTGACAAGAAAAAACTTAAGTTCAGATTTTCAGCCAAGATTTTCCATCTGAAAATCTATGTTCGAAAATCTGAAAATCTAAATTCGAAAATCTGAAAATCTGAATTGTCAGCTGAACTTTTGTATGGAAAACTGACAGCAACTTAAGTTAAGATTTTCGAAGATGGTGCGTCAGAACGCAGCCATTTCCCCTGTTCACACTGTACAATTAGTTGGACAAACCTAGGTTTGACAAACCAATGTTTGACAGTGTGAACTCTTCATACGACCGCTTGTCCAATTTGTTGGATGGTTTTCAAAAATTTTTGAAAATCTAGAAGTTGGAGGGAGTTGATAGGTATTACCGCGTTTCCACTTAGAATCGGGTAATCGAATCGAATTATGATTCAGATTTCGATGCAGGTATCTACTTACCTCACTGAATCGAGTAATCTAGATATAAAACACACTCTTTTGAATCGATCCAGCTACAAGAGTTGTATCGGATCGGGTAATCCTATTTCAATTCGATGTAGGTATACACTGGCACTAATTCGAATTGAAGTGTGATTCAATTCTAAGTGGAAACGAAGTATATGTGACATAAAGTTGGACGACAAATTGGATAAGTGTGAACGAAAAGTTCATCAGACCATCCAACTTCCATCAAACGAAGTCTGTCCAACTAATTGTATAGTGTGTACAGGGCTATTAAAGCACGGGTCACACACGGCTGCTGCCAGCCGCTTCTTACCAGCGGCTGGCAGTAGCAGCAGCAAGCAGCGGCTGGCAGTGCGGTCACACTTAGCTGCTAGCCACACGTCAAAACACAGGCTGACAGCTAACCGATTGACAGCAGCTGCCATACTTCTATTTCAATTTGCTGTTTAGAAGACTTTTTTTTACTTTTCTTGTGAATTTCTTCTAAAAGCCATCGAAAAATAATTGAAGCAGAAAAGGAATAGAAAAACTGTCCACTAGCAGTTAGTGAATCTCTTTTATCCAACGATAAAGAAGAAATACAAATACTTGGTAGTGAAGGAAGCCAAGATTATAGCCATGACTTGTACTCATGTTGCTCTCAAACGTAAAGAACTGGTAAATCTTGGATTTAAGTGTGACAACATCTTGATGGAAGAATCAGCACAAGTTCTAGAAATTGAAGTATTCATTCCACTGCTGTTTGCTGTTGCAAAATCCAATGGATGGTTTTAATCGCTTGAAGCGTTGGATTATGATGGGAGTTCACCACCAGTTGCCTCCAGTTATTAAAAATATGGCTTTCCAAAACATGGAACAGAGTTTGTTTACATGACTTGTTCGACTGGGTGTACCAACAGTCGATCTTGATGGCCAGGGTCGTGCTAGACCGGGTATATGCTCGTTGTATAAGTGGCTATATAAGAAATTAGACGATCTCGAGCGTATTTTCAAAAGGCAAGAATACAAAAAAGCAAATGCGGGCTTTGTATATGACTATCAGTTGGTAAATGTTGAGGACTTCAATGGGGTTGGTGAATCAGAGCCTAACGCATTTTTCTATCAGGTAAGACTTGCTTGTTTGTGTAAATTTTTTGCTTCGTCATTCATTTAAAAATGCCTTTATAGAACCTTGTAGAAGCAGAATACATACTGGCTGTCTTTATGTACAGGCGGCTTCTTGGATATCCCGCTGAAAAGATATCTATTCTCACAACCTACAATGGGCAGAAGCATCTCATCCGGGATGTCATAAGACTTCGTTGTGGCAAGAACCCACTAATAGGTTGGCCATATGAAATAACAACGGTGGACAAATACAAAGGTCAACAGAACGACTACATCTTGATCTCGTTGGTGAGAACAAATCAGTGGGTTATTTGCGAAACGTTTGCCGTTTGGTAGTAGCGATGAGTCGAGCTCGCGCCTCGGCTTATATGATTTTGGTTGAGTGTCGTTGTTCAAGAATTGTCGGCTTATATGATTTTGGTTGAGTGTCGTTGTTCAAAAATTGTTTTGAATTGCGCCCTACTTTTGAGTTGGTAGGTCTTTTGCAAAAAAAAAAAAAAAAACAACTACAATTAGTTTGAAAACTTTTCTTTTAGCTCACAAAACGTCCCCAAACTTTCCAAATCCTCACAGAAGAGACCTTCCCAGCCACACGTGACATTGATGATTCTATTAGCGGTGACCCAAAGAGCATAGGTTCTATGTCTGAATATGTCTACAACCTCTACATGATCAAAATTTAAAATCTGAAAGAGCAAATGACCGAAGTGGAACAGATCTATGACAATTTACCACTAGAGACAGAACCCACGAACGAAGAACCTGTGTCTATGGCCGTTGATGGTTAGGATGAAGATGAAACAATACCAAAAGTATTAGAGACACCACCTGCACCAACACCACTTGCTGATAAAAAGAAAGCTAAATCAGCGGATGATAAATATCTGCAAAAGCATTCAAGCAAACACCGATTATCAATGAGATTGATGAACCCGAACCAGACAATTAAACTTTGAACAATTGCTTTCTATGGAAATTTACAAGCCGACTATCACAGCTGTCAAGGAAACCTTGGATGAGAAAAGAAATGAAAAGGAAGATAAAAGTGATAATGACAATGAGGGCAAGTCAGATGTATGCAAGGATTTGGACAGTTACGAAAATTGCAATCTTCCTCCCCATACACCCAAAAATTTTGCAATCTTCCTCCCCATACACCCAAAAATTGTTCAAGCATTTTTTGCGCCAACTGTCTCGAAGAAATTCCTTCCAACTCTAAAGACTGCAAAAATTACATCAAAGCTAAAGAAGAAATGTTATTTAAAAAACCTTTATGCAAATTTTAAAAATATATAAAATTTTATTTGTGTAAAACAAATTAAAAACAAAAAACATTAGAATTCCAATAAACTTTCTCTTAATAACAAAAGTCAAGTTGAAACAGTTTCTTCTTTTGTTCTCTTTTCATCGCTTTCATCCCCAGCTTCGATTGAACGTTTTTCAGCAGCCTTTTTATTCGATGGGGAAAGGTGGAGTTCTTTTTCATGGCTCTCTACAACTGCCACATTATCTTCTTTTTCTTGTTTTCCTTAGGCGAACTCTCATCTTCAAATTTCTTCATTTCAGACCTCTCCATCTGAGCTTGGTTTGTTGGCGATGTATCAGACTTTAAAATTTCTCTAAGAAACATCTTTGCAATAACCGAAGCAGGTAAGCAAAAGTCCAGTACCAATGCCAAAAATTTACCTTCAACATCAGGTACACTTTTCTTTTCGTTATGCTTCTCAAAATGTGATAAAATTACATCTTCTTGAGGACAATTTAACGTTTTAAAGTACCACGACATATTTTGTGGTTTTATCAAAAGTTTTCCGTAAGCACCTGCCAAATAGAATATTTTAGCACCCATTTTCAACTTCTCAGAGTTGAGATCCTCTTCGGCGAGAATATCTTCGTACCATTTCGCTACTTCATTTGCTGGGTAAGTAATGTCGTGTCCCGGAAGACGGAGAACAACATCAAATATGGTATAGCCCGCATTCGAAATATCTTCTTCCGATAAAGACTTCACTTTCTGTTTAAAAGCCGACTCTGCCTCTTTTGGTTTGGAAACTTCTTCTAAATTCTCATTCACTGCGTCTCCATCAACGACAAGCACATCATCAGTACCTCGTCTAGTTCGTCTTCATTCCGATAAACTAAATCACCAACAATTATTTTAAGACCGTGCTCCTTAATTTTTTTAGTGTACATCAAAAGCATGTTTCTCGGAATCTATAATTTGTTTTTCATTAAACATTGTACACTCAAAAGAAAATGTGTTTTAATTACCTCCGCAGAGCATTAGCGTAGTCTCTCCATATTCAGACAATCCGTTTAAAAGCTTCATTTCCAACAATAACATATTCATAAAAACTGAAAATAAAAACAAAAAATAACTTGGTCAAATTACAACCATACATATAAAAACCTTAAAATAAAAATTTTTAATGTACTGTTTACTATTTGTTTATAATTTGAAATGAGCAAAAATGTCAAATCAATTCGCTGCTACTTACCAGCCGATGTGGTCAGATTGCGCTACTAGCTGCCAGCCGCCGCTGCTTGCTACCAAAAGTTGAACATGTTCAACTTCGCCAGCCGCTGCTAAACGCTCGCCGGCTGCCAGGGCTGGTTGCGAATTTTGTGGTCACACAAAGCTGATACTCAATTCGCCGCTGGCAACCAGCCGTGTGTGACCCGTGCTTAAGTTAAGATTTTCGAAGATAGGTGCCAAAAACGCGAGCAAAGACAAACAAATAGAACGCTGAACGCTCTTGTCAAATTTTATCAAAGGATTCTAAAGTGATTCAAAATAAATAATAAAATAAACAAAAAGTCCACTATGGCATTTGTAAACACTGGTCTCGACGGAAAATTAAACCGAAATAAAAATCTACGCTTCCCATCTCTCCGAAAACCCGAAGCTCTTGGGTGTTTCTGTCTGAATACCAACCGCGAATATGTAAACAGTGGCGAGAATTTACGATATTATCTTGTGCCGGAGACTTTCCCGCTGGATCTGAATAAGGGCTACGGAACGGCAATACCCCAACCCATTGAAAGCGAACAACAAAGTCTGCATTCAGTTTTGCATTTCATATGCGACCATCGCAACGAGCTGTTATCAAAATCGAATTCCCCCAACTCAAAAGCAGTCCATGGAGCAGATTTCATTTGCTATCGGGGACTTCTCCGAGTTGTTATGAACACACCCTATGAACGGCGAGAAGACTGGTGCATTCAAGCCACTAGTTACAAGGGGAACATATATTTATGTGAACGAAGGACTGACCGCAAACTACAAGATATAGAGCAGATGGAAAAAAATGAAACGCTAAAACGTGCCTTAGCATATGGCTCAAAATTCGAACAATACTGTTTGTCACCGAGTCCATATGAGAAGCCGAATGTCAATGTCCCAGTTAATAGATGTACAGAATTTTATTGCGTGTTTAAAACCCAGTTGCCCGACATGGCTCTTTTGTATGGTGCTGAAATTGATGGGGTTTTAAGTGATCATGAATATCACAACGTTGAATGCAAAGAAGTACTAAGCAATATGAGGTTTGTTGAACTCAAGTGCTCTCTTCGAGCAGAAAATGAGCGACAACACGAGAATTTCTACCGTTTTAAGACCAAAGATTGGTGGTGTCAATGTTTTTTGGCTGGAATCTGTGATCTATTTATAGGCTGTCGCAATGATGATGGATTCGTTGACGAAATTTTACACATGAACGTACCAGATCTGTCGAAAATGTCATCGGTATGAATTGTTTTATTGTTGGTGAGTTTTTTTTTCCTTCAAATATGTTTCTTTTCTCAGGACTTTTGGAACCCCGCACAATGCGTTGATTTTCTAGTAAAGTTCTTGCGAATGGTGAAGAACTTAATGAAAGATGTCGACTGTCCCGATACAGTGTATGAATTCAAATTCAACACCAAATCAAGAGCGATCGACTATATAATTCGCCAGGAACCAACGGAGTGTATGCTTTTACCAGACTGGTACACCACAATGCTGTAGTTGAACTCCGAGAAAGATGTCTTTTAGCAAAGTGTAATTAGTTTTATGTTTATTTATATTTTTGATATGCCAAGATTCCTTAAGCTCATGCCGAGTTTGAAATATATTTGTCGGTTTTTGAAAATAGAGGCAAATGGCATTTGGAAGAGTTTGTTTAAAAAAATGATTATTATTTGTTGTTATTTTTAAACGCGTTGGTTACCAATTGTCTTCAAAACTTGCAGTTATGGTCTCTGAGGTGGCCCATAGAGGGGTTTTTGGAATTGGGTCTCTAGGTCTTGAAATAACGGTACGTGCCATACAACCGATATGATTATACCTATTTTGCTCGAAAATGGCTCTAACGATTTTGATAAAATTTTACTTCAGCTATCATTTCTAAAAAAACTTTTCTTATGATGTTGAAAAAAACGTCTAAAAACGATAACCCCATAGTTCGGTTTTTTTCCAAACCGACTTTCTCGCTAATGGCTATAACACGATTTTGACGAAAATTCATGTTTTATAAGTCCCAGGTTGTGTAAGAAAGATTGCATATCAACATTTGAAATATTTAATTTTTTTAGTAATCAATAGTAATCAATAAATAAATCTATTTTAAGATAAGACGTAGTAAATACTATTGGAAAAAATGTCAGCATTCACCGAAAAATGTGTTAAGGAACTATGCAAAAAAGAACAAAAAAATAGTTTAACAGAGCTTTTTTCTTTTCTTCTACGATATATTATTATATACCTATGAACCTGCAAATTAAATAATCAAAATCAATAAATTTCTACAATTCAAAAATCGTTACCAAAATTCTTTTCTATTCTATTCTATTCTTGTACAAAATTCATTTCCATTCACTTGTGAACGACCCCTTTTTCTGTTCTTCGAGATACATGAAAGTCTCTAGTCGCACCAACATTTAAAAATGAAACATCGAAAAACACATTCGAACCTTTGTATATGAAATGTATAGTACTGTAACGTGCGCTTAGTTCGCAAAAATAAAACTCTACTTTTCAATTTAATTCTACCACTTTATTTACTTTCGATATACACTTTATTGAACTCAACTCGACTTTTGGACTATCACTTGTATTTACTCTTACTTTATCACTCTATAAACAAAACTGACTTCTGGTTGCCTCGGGCGGGCTATTTATATCGAATGACACGCCATCTAGAACTCTCCAGTAACTTCTACGTTGTCGCCACATTTGCTGTCTACTCTCTGTCTGTCTGTCTCTCTACACTCACACACACTGGCTTACAAGCAACGCCTGTCATTTATACCATTCCATTAAAGTGTTGCCAGTTCGGTTGAACGTTTTTCGATTAGGAAATTGGTATAAAATGTTGGGTTCACGTTACACTGCCCCCTCCTTAGGATTGTTCGTCCCGAATAATTCCATCTGCAGCCTCGCCACTATATCGATGCAGCCTGTCACAATGAACTACTTTTAACTTGCCTCTTAGTCCTCTTTGGATGCGGTAAACCACGTCGTTAATCCTCGTGACTACAGTATAAGGACCTTCCCAGTTTTGCTGAAGTTTCGGTGACAATCCCTTTTGACGATGAGGATTATAAAGCCACACACGATCTCCTGCTTGGAATCCTGACGTTGTCGCTTTTGTGTCGTACCGTGTCTTCATCCGGTCGCTGTAGGCTTTCATCCGTTCCCTTGTTCTTTTATGGATGTCAGCGAGTCTCTCCTTGAGGTCGTCCACATACTCGTTTGTGTCCTGTGGCTCCTCTGTGGGGCATCCAAATTTAAGTTCGCTGGGCAGCCGCATGGTTTTCCCGAACAGGATGTCAGATGGTGTTTGTCCTGTCGAGCTATGTACTGCACTTCTATAGGCCATCAGGAATAGCGGTACGTGCCTATCCCAGTCTCTTTGGTAGTCGCTTACGACCTTGGTGAGGTGTTCTTTTAAGGTCCGGTTGAATCTTTCAACCATCCCATCAGATTGTGGATGAAGCGGTGTGGTTCTCGTCTTCTTAATGCCAAGTAGTCCGCACACTCCTTGGAAGATGTTTGACTCAAAGTTCCTCCCTTGGTCGGAATGGAGTTCCATAGGCACGCCAAACCTACTTACCCAGTTAAACACAATCTGGTCGACCACCGTTTTGGCTTCTTGATTTGGGATGGCATACGCCTCAGGCCACTTGCTAAAATAGTCCATTACAACCAGAATGTATTTGTTTCCAGCGTTGGTCTCTGGAAAAGGCCCAGCCACATCTACTGCAATCCTCTCAAAAGGCGATCCAACGTTGTACTGATGCATCTTACCTTGAATCTTCCTTCCAGGTCCTTTGGTTGCAGCACACTTGTCACATGTTCGGCACCACTTCTCCACGTCATCTCTAGCATGTAACCAGTAGAACCGATGTCGCACCTTCTCCAGTGTTTTGTTTACCCCCAGGTGGCCTCCAGAAGGTCCGTCGTGCATCTCCTGAAGAACTTCACTGACTTTCGATTGCGGTACGATCAGCTGCATCACATATGACTTACCGTCAGCGGATTCCCATCTTCGCCTGAGGACACCTTCTTGCACATATAGTGAGTCCCACTGTGCCCAATAGGCTTTGAGAACTGGACTCCTGTCAGAAATGTCTCCCCATTCCGGTTTCTCTTCATTTTCTTTCCATGCGAGAATGGGTTCGATATCTGGATCTTCCTGTTGAGCAGTCCTCACTTCCTCATTGCTCCATCCGCTTATGGGGTCAGCTCTTAGTCGCTGAGCGGTAATGATTTCTTTGTCTTCTTGCCGCTTGCAATGCTTGCAATCCATTTTGCAAGGTCTTCGTGATAATGCATCGGCGTTTGAGTGCAGCTTTCCTCTGCGGTGTTGGATCTGGTAGTCATAGGTCTGCAATCTTTCTATCCACCTTGCGACTTGACCTTCTGGATTTTTGAAGTTCAACAGCCAGCTCAGAGCACCGTGGTCTGTCCGCAGAAGGAATTTCTGTCCATAGATGTACTTATGGAAGTGCTTTGTTGCCAAGATAAGAGCTAGCAGCTCCCTTCTGGTCACGCAGTAGTTCCTTTCGGGTTTTGATAGGACCTTGCTGTAGTATGCCACCACTTTCTCTTCGCCATCATGCACTTGGGATAGTACCGCCCCGATTCCAACGTTGCTTGCATCTGCGTCGACGATGAATGTTTTGCCAGGTGTTGGATGTGCCAGCACTGGAGCGTTACAGAGGCGGTATTTGAGTTCCTGGAAAGATTTCTCACACTCACCTGACCATTTAAACTGCTTCCCCTTTTCGGTGAGCTGATGCAAACTCTTTGCAACTCCAGCGAAGTTCTTAACGAAACGTCGGTAATATGTGGCAAGTCCCAGAAAGCTTCGGAGTTGATGTTTGTCCTGTGGTGTTGGCCAATTTTTGACGGAGTCAACTTTTTCAGGATCAGTCTTTACTCCTTGGGATGAGATGATGTGTCCCAAATACTTGACTTCGGTTTTGAAAAGTGCACATTTTTCTGGATTCAGTTTAAGGTTAGCCTCTCGAAGTCTCTGAAACACGGCTTTAAGGTTCTTACAATGTTGGTCAAATGTTTTCCCGTAAACAATGACATCGTCCAAGTAGACTAGGCAAGCTTTCCACGTCAGTCCTTGAAGAACGCACTCCATCAAACGCTCGAATGTTGCCGGAGCGTTACATAACCCAAACGGCATAACTTTAAACTGCCAGAGCCCATTACCTGTAGAAAACGCCGTCTTTTCCCGATCATCAGGGTGGATGTCAACTTGCCAATATCCGCTCTTCAAGTCCAGCGTCGAGAACCACTGCGCTCCCTCCATGGCATCCAGGGTATCACTGATTCTCGGCAGGGGATAGCTGTCCTTCTTAGTTACATCATTCAGCCTTCGGTAGTCCACACAAAAACGAGTGCTTCCGTCTTTCTTTTTCACTAGCACCACTGGTGACGCCCAAGGACTTTTGGAATTTTCGATAAGACCTTCCTTTTTCATTGCTGTTATCATTTCCTCAACCTCACCTTGTTTGGCCAGTGGAAGACGTCTTGCAGGTTGACGAATCGGTCTTGCATCTCCTGTGTTGATGCGATGCTGCACCAACTGTGTCCTACCATATTGTCCCTTTTTCGATGCGAAGATGTCAGTGTACTCTTGTAGGAGATTTTCAGCCATCCTTGTTTGTTGGTGATCAAGGTTGGATGAACTCAGTATCTTAGCTCTGATGGTTATGAGCTCCTCCGGAGTTAACGTTTTTCTCGGGGCCTCGTCCGTGATCTTCGTAATTGCTGCAACCGATTCGCAACGTCCAACGACTTCTCCTTTCTTCAACTTTACATCGTACGGTTTGGTGTTCAGTAATCGTACGGGGACCATTTTGTTTTTCGGTGCTACCAGTGTTTTCCCAATGATGACGCTTTGGGAGGAACACTCTGGGTCTGGTTCCACCATGAGGTATCGAAGGCTTCCAAACTCACCTTCCAGTTTTGTCCAAACGAACACTTCAGAAGAAGGAGGCAGAATCAGATCTTCCGTGATGACAGTTCTCAGTGTTGACGTATTTTCATTCGAATAGGTCATTGGAATTTCTTTATTTTGGTATTTCAAAACTTGATTACCGATATCCAAAATAACTCCGTGCTGTTTCATAAAGTCGATTCCAATGATGCACTCGTCACATATATCTGCCACCAGGAATTGATGAGTAAACACTAGATCGGCCAGTCGGATCTTGAGACACACTTCTCCATATACTCTTGCTGCTTCTCCCGTTGCGGTTCTTAGACGGTAGCTATTGGTGTTATGGAGCCACGTCATCTTTACCAGGTCTCGACGTACTATGGATGCTGTGGCACCGGTGTCAATGGTAGCCACATGTTTGTTCCCGCTAATAGTAGTCTCCACAGTCAGACTTTTGTTGTCGCGTTTGGTCTGGGAGACCTGGATGGTGGTTTTGGGGCCATCGATACAAGAAACCAGCCTCTGCCCCTCGAAGTTGGTTCTTACTCGTTTCCCTGATGGGAAACCGGCTGATAGGCAACGCTGGTGTTGTTGTTACCTTGCTCTGGGTTGGATCTCTTGCTTCCACAATGTTGACAACTGGCTTTGTTTGGTGGTAGTCGGCATTGACGCTGTAAGTGCCCGGTCTTGTTGCAGTTCCAACATCTTGCTAGTCCGCTCCGGTTCTTTTGTATTTCAGCTCTTTGGCACGAGCATTCTTCGACTATGGCCTCTCTAAGTCGATGTACTCCCTGAGAAGCCTGTTCTGCTGCTTCAATTGTCAATGCGAATGCTAAAGTTTCGGAAAGAGTACGTGTTCTAGCAGTTCGCACAGACCTCTGAAGATGTATATCGGAAATGGCCCGAACGAAGGACTCAATAGCGAGCTGGTTGATGATTTCTTCTCCAGCATCCGGGTATGCCAGGTGAACCAGTCTTTCGACGTCTGCTTGGAGCTGCTGTAGACTTTCACCCCTTTTCTGGACTCTGTTATTGAGTTGGACTCGGAAGACTTCTTTCAAGTGGCTATCTCCAAAGCGTTTATCTATAGCTGCCACGAGAGAACTGAAATCGCCGCTCTTACCAGCTGGAACTGTTTGAAGTAATTCAGCTGCTGGTCCTCTAAGAGCAAGAGTCAGTGCAATGTACTTGTCTTCGTCATCCCAGCCATTTGTTGTCGCGGCTGCCTCAAATTGTCTCTTGTAGACTGGCCAAGAAGACTGTCCATCAAATGTTGGGGGTTTCATCTCCTTTTTCTTTGCAAACTCCCCAGCAGACTCTCGAATTTTGATTTTCCGGATCTGGTCCAATTCCTTGGTCAGAACAGAGAACTGTTTATCACATCGGGTTTCTACGATTTCGAAACGATTCTCTACAACAGAAAGCTGTTTCTCCACACCCTCAACGCGTTCGTCTAGGGCACATACATTTTTCTCAATGTTACCCAATTTACCTTCTAGAATGTTTTTCTGACCTTCCAAAACATTCTGTTGCGCCTCAAGTCTTTCGAGAATATTCTGTTGTTCCTTCTTTTGTTCGTTTCGTTGTGCTTCCAGTTGTTCGAGAACATTCTGCTGTTCTTTCTTTTGCTCGCTTCGTTGCTCTTCAATCAGCTTCTTTTGCTCGTTTCGTTGTGCTTCAAGTTGTTCCAGAACATTCTGCTGT
Organism: Melanostoma mellinum; assembly: GCA_914767635.1. Lineage (NCBI taxonomy): Eukaryota > Metazoa > Arthropoda > Insecta > Diptera > Syrphidae > Melanostoma > Melanostoma mellinum. The sequence goes on along the minus strand of OU612060.1, from coordinate 167,214,024 downwards.
TCCTTCTTTTGCTCATTTCTTTGTGCTTCAAGTTGTTCGAGAACATTCTGCTGTTCCTTCTTTTGCTCGTTTCGTTGTTCTAACAAAAGTCTCATCATACTAGAAAAATCTATATTTTCACTTACTTCCTCTTCTTCCACTTCTGTTTCAAAAACAAAAGTGTTTACGTCTTCCCCTTGCTGTTCCAAATAGTTACGCAAGCGCAGGACGAGCTCATTTTTCGATCCCGCTCTAGAAAGATTTCGCTTACCTAACTCACTTTTAAGCTCAATGCAGTTGAGCTCTTCTAACAACTTACCCATTTTCACTGTATATAATTATTATTTTTCTTTTTACTTTTTTTTTTTTTTTTTACACTTTACTAGTCAAATAAGTTTTATTTACACTTCTGACACCAATGTAACGTGCGCTTAGTTCGCAAAAATAAAACTCTACTTTTCAATTTAATTCTACCACTTTATTTACTTTCGATATACACTTTATTGAACTCAACTCGACTTTTGGACTATCACTTGTATTTACTCTTACTTTATCACTCTATAAACAAAACTGACTTCTGGTTGCCTCGGGCGGGCTATTTATATCGAATGACACGCCATCTAGAACTCTCCAGTAACTTCTACGTTGTCGCCACATTTGCTGTCTACTCTCTGTCTGTCTGTCTCTCTACACTCACACACACTGGCTTACAAGCAACGCCTGTCATTTATACCATTCCATTAAAGTGTTGCCAGTTCGGTTGAACGTTTTTCGATTAGGAAATTGGTATAAAATGTTGGGTTCACGTTACAGTACTATCACTTTCCCCTTTTGCACTGTCGAACTTGAATTCGAAAGTAGTCCACAAAAGTTCGAATGTATTCCACAAGAGTGCATATATGTAAGAGCAGGAAGCATAAGTAAATAAATAATTTCATCATTATATGCTTTTCTTTCTAACCCATAAGAAATGTGCGCCTAACATCATACATTCCACCATGAGCATTCTTTTTTTCGCAAACTTCTCCGCTGATGTTGGCGCACCCTAGTGACGAACAATGTTCACAAAAAAAGCTATCCGGTGAGAGTACTATACATTTCATATACAAAGTTCGAACTCGAATAATCTATCCCTTGTAAGTTTTACTCATCCTTTTATCCCCTGTATCTTTTGTTGTTGTTGCTTTACATGTATTTACAATACAAGGTACCGGACAGCCTCCCAAAAAACAGGCCTCTTTTATTCCCTGTATCTTTTGTTGTTGTTGCTTTACATGTATTTACAATACAAGGTACCGGACAGCCTCCCAAAAAAACAGGCCTAATGTAGACAAAAACCAAATGGTTGTTGCGGGGCAAGAGAAGTAAAGGTTTGCCGTCTAATTAATTTCTTATCGCTGGTAACGCCTGGTCTCCACATGCTTTAAATCTATCGCAGCTCTTACAGCAGCCTTTGAATATCGCAAGTGGAGACCTTTATAGCAGCTCTATTTTCATAGCCTGCGATAGATAGCATACTTTTATCGCAGGGTATCTATCGCAGCTTTTAAAGCAGAGGGAACTGTCATCTGCATAGGTTTTTCCACCATTTTGTTACTTCGCTGGTATGTTTGGTATGAAAAGTATGCTATACAAAATGCCCACAACACAAAATTTATCAGTTGCTCTGCTTTTTTGTGTCTGTCATTTTTCTGCTTTCTGCTATGGATTTAAAGCAAGTGGAGACACGGCGTTAAGATACACGTTTCGTGATCTCGCGGGATCTCACGGGATCACGAGGGTGAGTAAAGATACAGACCTAGTGTGAACAGGGCTATAGTAAGAACCACAGAAAGGAGAACTCCCCACAATAGGGCAACAGTGCGTGTGTGGTGTATGCGTCACACTACAAATTTGCTTGACAAACAGATAGAACGCTGAACGGCTGAACGCTCTTGTCAAATTTTATCTAAAAGATTCAAAATAAATAATAAAGTAAACAAAAATATCCACTATGGCATTTGTAAACACTGGTCTCGACGGAAAATTAAACCGAAATAAAGATCTACGCTTCCCATCTCTCCGAAAACCCGAAGTTCTTGGGTGTTTCTGTCTGAATACCAACCGCGAATATGTAAACAGTGGCGAGAATTTACGATATTATCTTGTGCCGGAGACCTTCCCGCTGGATCTGAATAAGGGCTACGGAACGGCAATACCCCAACCCATTGATAGCGAACAACAAGGTCTGCATTCAGTTTTGCATTTCATATGCGACCATCGCAACGAGCTGTTATCAAAATCGAATTCCCCCAACTCAAAAGCAGTCCATGGAGCAGATTTCATTTGCTATCGGGGACTTCTCCGAGTTGTTATGAACACACCCTATGAACGGCGAGAAGACTGGTGCATTCAAGCCACTAGTTACAAGGGGAACATATATTTATGTGAACGAAGGGCTGACCGCAAACTACAAGAAATAGAGCAGATCGAAAACAATGAAACGCTTAAACGTGCCTTGGCATATGGCTCAAAATTCGAACAATACTGTACGTCACCGAGTCCATATGAGAAACCGAATGTCAATGTCCCAGTTAATAGATGTACAGAATTTCATTGCGTGTTTAAAACCCAGTTGCCAGGCATGGCTCTATTGTATGGTGCTGGAATTGATGCTGTTTTAAGTGATGATGAATATCACAACGTTGAATGCAAAGAAGTACTAAGCAATATGAGGTTTGTTGAACTCAAGTGCTCTCTTCGAGCAGAAAATGAGCGACAACACGAGAATTTCTACCGTTTTAAGACCAAAGATTGGTGGTGTCAATGTTTTTTGGCTGGAATCTGTGATCTATTTTTAGGCTGTCGCAATGATGATGGATTCGTTGACGAAATTTTACACATGAACGTACCAGATCTGTCGAAAATGTCATCGGTATGAATTGTTTTATTGTTGGTGAGTTTTTTTTCCTTCAAATATGTTTCTTTTCTCAGGACTTTTGGAACCCCGCACAATGCGTTGATTTTCTAGTAAAGTTCTTGCGAATGGTGAAGAACTTAATGAAAGATGTCGACTGTCCCGATACAGTGTATGAATTCAAATTCAACACCAAATCAAGAGCGATCGACTATATAATTCGCCAGGAACCAACGGAGTGTATGCTTTTACCAGACTGGTACACCACAATGCTGTAGTTGAACTCCGAGAAAGATGTCTTTTAGCAAAGTGTAATTATTTTTATGTTTATTTATATTTTTGATATGCCAAGATTCCTTAAACTCATGACGGGTTTGAAATATATTTGTCGGTTTTTGAAAATAAGAGGCAAATGGCATTTGGAAGTTTGTTTCAAAAAAATGATTATTATTAGTTGTTGGGTTAGGTTTTACCGAGCTGCATTCCTGATTCTTCAAACCGACTTCTCTAAGAACCTTTTAATTACAAAGACAGTAAGTTATGAAATTAAGCAGTAAATTTGGATACTTCCATCGCACTTAGATTAATGTAGGTCCCTTATGTTGCCCAGGAGTCTTTGACACCGATAATATAAACCTTAAATGAAAGTTTTACTGTTTCGAGGAGTTCCAGTCATTCTGGAGCATGTCTAATTTTGTGAAAAATTCATTCGATAAAAGAAGTCTTGTTCTGGCTCAGACAAAACGTGTCCTCAACGGATATTTGTATCTTCTCAAACAGCCATGCTGCTCTCAAAGCTCTTGCCTTTGTCTAAACAAAATCATCTACGGTCGCTTATTTTTAAAGGAGAAGTTATAATAGTTCAACATTCACCTCTCATTGATCTCGGGCCACAGAGACATACCAAGCAACTGCATGTCAGACGAACTCTACAAAAAAGGAACGACTTCTGCTCTTCAGTATTCAGTATTTTTATTTTGAACGCTGTACAAGTAAGAAGGATGTTGGTTGAGGGTGAGTCCCAGGTTTACCCCGAACTGTAATGCCAACCTAAGTAAGTACAAGTAAGACTTAAGCCTTGCGCAAACCAACGCGGTGAGTGCGTGCGATGCGATTGCGTTAAGTCAAATCTCTATGCATTAAGTCAAACGTCCGTAAGATTACATATAGATTTGACTTAACGCAATCGCATCGCACGCACTCACCGCATTGGTTTGCGCAAGGCTTTCGATTTTCTTCAAAATTTGCAGTTAAGGTCTCTGAGGTACCCATAGAGGGGTTTTTGGAATTGGGTCTCTAGGTCTTGAAGGTATGTGCCATACAACCGATATGATCAGCCCTATTATGGTAACAGGTCGGAGAAACATACGATCGTAGAAAAGTTCCGATCGTAACGTTTGTTTTGTTTAAGATATCCATTTAAAGGAAACACTGACGCGTAACGACGTTTGTCCCCTTAGGCGGCCGGTTTGTGAAATTTCTGGCAATATTGATTTTGGTTTGCATTAACTCGATCAACCTTTGATATTGCACTGAGTTTGTTTTGTTTTTTTTTATAGAAGAAAGAAATCTAATCCCACATCATCAGTTTGGATTTAGAAATAAACATTCCACGATAGACCAAGTTCATTTCATAGAATAACGGATGCAGTTGAAAAAGTTTTAGAAGAAAAACAAGTATGTTCGGCTATTATTTTAGATGTTGCAAGCAATCGACAAAGTAGGGCATGAGGGGCTAGAGTACAAACTTCAAAGGGACCTACTCAGGCAGTACTATACTGAATGTATACTGAAATCTTATAGCTCAAACTGTATCTTCAGAGCACGGTATGATCAAGAATATTCAAAGCTAAGCAAAATACAAGCCGGTGTTCCATAAGGAAGTGTCCTAGGACCTTACCTGTATTTGCTATATACAAGAGATATTCCAGTGGATAACAAAACCATTATGGCTACTTCCGCAGATGTTACTGCAATTTTGGCATCCAGTAAGTGCGTCGTCAAGGCTCCTGAGAAATTGCAAAATGCCGTCAACACCGTTAGTGATTGAAACTAATGGCACTTTCCATTGGACGAAAAGAATCGTGCAGGAGCGTCCAGAAGCATTCTCAAGCCGTTCCATTGGTGCAAAAAGATCGCTTCTCATGATTCTGAGGAGAGACAGCCGCTTCTCGATTTGAAGTGAGAATCGACTCAAGAAGCACTAACACATGTTACTCAAATGTCAAAAAGAAAATTTTCCACAGGAAATATTTTTTATGTGCTGTTGGTGTTTCACTCACACAAAGCCAACACGTTAAGTTGAGCAAAAACAATTTTAGGTGTTCCGTTGGTTTTTAATATGAGTGCTTCCCCGAGTGAAACCAATGGAAAGCGCCATAAATCTGCACATATAAACTTTACAAATAAAAAGTTAAGCTACGTACAAATATTCACCAACAATCAAGCTGTACCTTACGCCAATACGGCCAAATACCTTGAGATGAATTTGGCTAATGCTAAGCTAAAATGGAAAGAGCACATCAAAAAGAAAAGGGAAGAGCTCAACTTGAAATATAGAAAAATGTACTGGTTACTCGGTAGAAATTCTGACTTATCTGTCGAAAATAAAATAATGCTTTATAAACAAGTACTTAGACCTGTTTGGACCTATGGAATCCAATAATGGGGCTGTACGAAGAAAACAAATACTGAAATCATCCAAAAGTTCCAAAACAAAGTCCTTCGTGGAATAGTAAATGCACCATGGTATATAAGAAATAGCGATTTACATCGTGACCTACAAATAGAAGTGGTTTCAGAAGTTGTAAAAAAACATGCTGTATCACACAATCACTGCATAGTCATATCAACTCTGAAAAGGAGTCCGTATTAAATACGAGAGGCAATGTTCGGAGACTAAGAAGAACCAAGTCACACGAGCTAATGGTCTAAAAGTCATAGGAATTTCCTTAAAACATCTCACGTATCCGGATAGCTTGTTGTTGTTGTTTACGTGTTAAACTTTTAGAAGAGTCACACACCCATTTCAACTAAAAAGCTATCTAAAAGTATCCGATTATTTTTGGTATACCTTTCTATTCAAGTGATCAGCTGATAGAAAATTTATTTTTATTTCTTTTCATGTTGATTTTTCTGTTTTGGTGTGCATTTATTTCAGCATAAGAGTCTTTTAAAACGCATGGGAAATCGAAAAAAAATAAGATACTGCTATTCGAGATAGGCTATCTGATAGGTTCTCGAACGCGCCCAATTTTGTAGTTATAAATGCACTCCAACAGTTGTCTAAACAACCCTTCAAACTGTCAACTTCGAAAGAAAAACAGAGATAAGAAATTAAGATGGTCTGCTATTATACGGAGAAATTTGTTTCATGAAACTGTTCGAACACCATAAGTGCAAAAGAGAACGAAAGTTCGAAAAAGAGAGATGGACAATGAGCTACCCTGTGTCGCATGGGCTATGGTTTGGTGAAACAGCTTTGACGTTTCTCTTTTAGTGATGTGCCAAACCGTAAAATTTACAAACCGAGTTAACCCGAGTTGTAACTCGAGTTAGCTAACTCGGTTTACAAAAATAAATTTGCGCATTTTCCTTCAATACTATGTTTTGAAAAATAGAAACGAAGCAAAATTTTCAATCAAAATAAACGGATTTAATAAAAATGAATTTAAAAAAAAAGTCACACAAGAAAGAAATTAACGCAATGCGCAGTCCAACTCGGTTTGACTTGACTCTGGATATTTTACAGACAATTAATTCCTAACTCGAGTAGCAATATGTACCCAAAACATTCAAACCGTCTACCTATTAACAGACGACAATCAAAAAAACAAAAAAACGTCTAGTTTAACAGATGTGTGTGTTTCTGTATGCCTGCGCAAGTAACTTCTGCTTTGATGCTTTATTTACTACTACCGGTCGACTATGGACTTTATTATAAGTGCATTGTGTTTGGCACAGAACGCAACTAGAGGAGGGTAGTTTTGATTATGTTCAAGTTAACTCGGTCTGCTTGCATTCATTTCATTTCAGCGGTTCGGTTTTTTCTTCGGTTTGCCAACTCGGTTTGAAAAAATGTAAACCGAGTCAACTCGGTTTGGGTTCAACTCGGTTTGACTCGGTTCATGATACCGACACATCACTATTCTCTTTGTCTTTGTTCGTGTTTTTGTTTATTCTGTTTCATTTGGTTCAAAAATAAGTAATAATACTAATAATAATGACTTCTTTGTTTTTCAATTGCCAATAGAAGAGGTTTTGAAGCAACCAGTCACTACTAGATAACTATTTTTCCCCAAAAATAAAAACAGCGAATGAAAGATAAAGAGAAATGTGAAACTAGTTTCATGAAACTGGATTTCATCGTATAATAGCACTTGCGACACGGAATGACAGAACAAAGAAGAATTCGAAGTTGTTTGTCTGCTATTATACGGAGAAATTTGTTTCATGAAACTGTTCGAACACCATAAGTGCAAAAGAGAACGAAAATTCGAAAAAGAGAGATGGACAATGAGCTACCCTGTGTCGCATGGGTTATGGTTTGGTGAAACAGCTTTGACGTTTCTCTTTTAGTGATGTGCCAAACCGTAAAATTTACAAACCGAGTTAACCCGAGTTGGATTTTGATTAACCCGAGTTGTAACTCGAGTTAGCTAACTCGGTTTACAAAAATAAATTTGCGCTTTTTCCTTCAATACTATGTTTTGAAAAATAGAAACGAAGCAAAATTTTCAATCAAAATAAACGGATTTAATCAAAATGAATTAAAAAAAAAGTCACACAAGAAAGAAATTAACGCAATGCGCAGTCCAACTCGGTTTGACTTGACTCTGGATATTTTACAGACAATTAATTCCTAACTCGAGTAGCAATATGTACCCAAACCATTCAAACCTTCTATCTATTAACAGACGACAATCAAAAAAACAAAAAAACATCTAGTTTAACAGATGTGTGTGTTTCTGTATGCCTGCGCAAGTAACTCACTTGCTTTGATGCTATATATACTACTACCGGTCGACTATGGACTTTATCCCCCGTATTAATAAAACGCGGAATAGCTGCGTTCCATGGATTAAGTGAAAAATGGTATAATGGTAGCTTTAATTAAATGGAAAATGGTATAATGGAAACTTAATCCATGGAATAAGGCTATTCCGCGTTTATTAATAGGGGGGTATATGTATAAGTGCATTGTGTTTGGCACAGACCGCAACTAAAGGAAGGTAGTTTTGACTATGTTCAAGTTAACTCGGTCTGCTTGCATTCATTTCATTTTAATTATTTGGTTGACGGTTCGGTTTTTTCTTCGGTTTGCCAACTCGGTTTGGAAAAATGTAAACCGAGTCAACTCGGTTTGGGTTCAACTCGGTTTGACTCGTTTTATGATACCGACACATCACTATTCTCTTTGTCTTTGTTCGTGTTTTTGTTTATTCTGTTTCATTTGGTTCAAAAATAAGTAATAATACTAATAATAATGACTTCTTTGTTTTTCAATTGCCAATAGAAGAGGTTTTGAAGCAACCAGGCACTACTAGATAACTATTTTTCCCCAAAAATAAAAACAGCGAATGAAAGATAAAGAGAATTGTGAAACTAGTTTCATGAAACTGGATTTCATCGTATAATAACACTTGCGACACGGAATGACAGAACAAAGAAGAATTCGAAGTTGTTTCATGAAACAAATTTCTCCGTATAATAGCAGACTTTCATGAAACAAATTTCTCCGTATAATAGCAGACCATGTCAAACATGGCAAACTTCACTTCACTCACACTCACACTCAATGTGCAATGTGTACTCACAGCAATGTGCAAAATGCAAAAAAACATTTTAAAATTGATTTAAATTGTGCTTTTACAAACGAGCTTTAAATCATAGCTTTGAAATGAGCTTGAAAAGAAAAAAGTATGAATAAAAATCTTAGTACAGCAATAATAATAAATTCATTACAAAAAATATCAAAAAATGTTACTCCCAGTTTGAAAAACTACGGGAGCAATTTTTTCAATTATTCACAGAAGTTAACTAATGTCTAACCTAACCCTTAGCTTTTGCTTTCGCGGCCATTTTTTTCGTGGTGAAAGTAAAAAAACCTGACCATTTTTCAACATAGAGCAGTTCACACTGTACAAATAGTTGGAAAGACTTTGATCTGAGCGAACACTCTACAACTTGTGTGATTTTCAACTTCTAAAGACAATTCTGATAAAGTATTCTAGAAACTATTCAAACCGCGAAGAATTTCATATAAACCATGAAAATAAGGTATTTGATAACGGAAAAGTATGAAATAAAATATAATTTAAGTAAAATGCGCATTTGGCTGTAAGATAAATCATATTACGTAAATTATTTGTAAGAACTTATTGAAAAGTAAAGTTGGATGACTAATATGACAATCTGTAAGTTAGTAACAAAAAACTATCTAACTAACATCAAACCAAAAAAGAGACTTAAAAAAGCGTAAGCATAACTTACACAACTGTATCCCCAGACTTATTTTTCAAACCACTTTTAATTTTTGGATTTCAAATCATCATGTAATTTCACTAATACTTATTCGTATTCTGCTGAATATGTGTATCACAGATAAATCCTGTGTTACAAAAACAACAATAATAATAATGGAAGTTGTGTGACAAGAAAATAAGCGGATTCCCTTTTGTTCTATACCACTCTGTGCATCAAACCAAGTCTTTCCAAGTAATTGACCAGTGTGAACTGCGCTAGTAAAAATATATTTTATTTTAACGTCAAATGAAAATAAACTCACCTCTTACACACTTTCATAAATTATTGACGCCATTTTTCTTTCAGCTCGCACGTATTCACAGACAGAGGATGGATTACAAGAACAACAATGTAAACAAATGGTTGTTGCGGGGCAAGAGAAGTAACAGGCCGCCTCCACCTGCAAGAATTTTCGTTATGTCGACTCGACTTGACATCAAAGACACAAATCAACGTTAGCGTGACTGGGCAAATAATGTTGTGACATTTCATTTTGTACTCGAACCTCATCGATGGTGGATGCAGAATTTTGACAACGGAATGAAAGCAAAGATAAGAATTTTTACATTGAAATTTTTTATTTTGAAATTTTCCAATCAGTCATAATTGTATTACTGTATTGCAAACTCGAAAAAAAGAAGAAATGTTGAGAAAAACTTTTTTTAGGTTGTAATATGAGCTACCGATACGAACCGACACTGATAAAAGACGAAAAATTATGAGAAAAAATGACATTTTCCACTAACACGCACAAAAAACTTGCATCTGTCAAATTTGATGTCAAGCTGACTCTGTCAAGATAAAATCGAAGACAGAGATATCAGAGATTGCGACATGACGTCAAATGACCCGCCTCCACGTAACATTTGATGTTAAGTCGAGCCGACATAACGAAAATTCTTGCAGGTGGAGGCGGCCTGTAAAGGTTTGCCATCTAATTAATTTCTTATCTCTGGTAAAGATACACGTTTCGGGATCTCGCGGGATCCCACGGGATCACGAGGGTGAGTAAAGATACAGAACTAGTGTGAACAGGGCTATAGTAAGACCCACAGAAAGGGGAATTCCCCACAATATGGCAACAGTGCGTCACACTTACAAATTTGCTTGACAAAGAAATAGAACGCTGAACGCTCCTGTCAAATTTTATCTAATGTTGAATTCCTTTCACCAAAAGTATCGATTCGCCATCGATTCGGCGGCGATATTTTTTGCTTAAAAATGTTCCTTTGGAGAAATATCGATTCGGCGGCGATTCTTTTTTTGAGACGAATCTACACCGATTCTCACACAGATTATCGCACACACAACTAGCACACATTTACAAAAAAAAATCGCTACGTTTTTATATTCCTTTCACCCAAAAACGAATCGAAATTAGTATCGCCGGCAAGTGGTTGAAAGGAAATCGACATAAAAGATTCAAAATAAATAATAAAGTAAACAAAAAGTCCACTATGGCATTTGTAAACACTGGTCTCGACGGAAAATTAAACCGAAATAAAAATCTACGCTTCCCATCTGTCCAAAAACCCAAAGCTCTTGGGTGTTTCTGTCTTAATACCAACCGCGAATATGTAAACAGTGGCGAGAATTTACGATATTATCTTGTGCCGGAGACCTTCCCGCTGGATCTGAATAAGGGCTACGGAACGGCAATACCCAAACCCATTGATAGCGAACAAGGAGGTCTGCATTCAGTTTTGCATTTCATATGCGACCATCGCAACGAGCTGTTATCAAAATCGAATTCCCCCAACTCAAAAGCAGTCCATGGAGCAGATTTCATTTGCTATCGGGGACTTCTCCGAGTTGTTATGAACACACCCTATGAACGGCGAGAAGACTGGTGCATTCAAGCCACTAGTTACAAAGGGAACATTTATTTATGTGAACGAAGGACTGACCGCAAACTACAAGAAATAGAGCAGATGGAAAACAATGAAACGCGGAAACGTGCCTTGACATATGGCTCAAAATTCGAACAATACTGTACGTCACCGAGTCCATATGAGAAGCCAAATGTCAATGTCCCAGTTAATAAATGTACAGGATTTCATTGCATGTTCAAAACCCAGTTGACGGACATGGCTCTTTTGTATGGTGCTGGAATTGATGCTGTTTTAAGTGATGATGAATATCACAACGTTGAATGCAAAGAAGTACTAAGCAATATGAGGTTTGTTGAACTCAAGTGCTCTCTTCGAGCAGAAAATGAGCGACAACACGAGAATTTCTACCGTTTTAAGACCAAAGATTGGTGGTGTCAATGTTTTTTGGCTGGAATCTGTGATCTATTTTTAGGCTGTCGCAATGATGATGGATTCGTTGACGAAATTTTACACATGAACGTACCAGATCTGCCGAAAATGTCATCGGTATGAATTGTTTTATTGTTGGTGAGTTTTTTTTCCTTCAAATATGTTTCTTTTCTCAGAACTTTTGGAACCCCGCACAATGCGTTGATTTTCTAGTAAAGTTCTTGCGAATGGTCAAGAACTTAATGAAAGATGTCGACTGTCCCGATACGGTGTATGAATTCAACTTCAACACCAAATCAAGAGCGATCGACTACATAATTCGCCAGGAACCAACGGAGTGTATGCTTTTACCAGACTGGTATACCGCAATGCTGTAGTCGAACTCCGAAAAAGATTTATTTTAAAGCAAAGTATGACTATTTTTATGTATGTTTATTTTTATTTTTGTTATGCCAATATTCTTTACACTCCTAACGAGGACCTTATTTGTCGTTTTTTGAAAGTAAAGGAAAATGGCATTTGGAAAAGTTTATTTCAAAAAAAGGATTTTTATTTGTTTGTTATTTTTATTTTGTTTGTTTGGTTTGTCTTCCACCGAGATACATTCCTGATTCTTCAAACTGACATCTCTAAGAACATTTACAACTGTCGATCTTAAATGATTTTGTTCCTTACTCAACAACTGTGATTTTTGGAATTGGAAAATATATCCATTAGACTAAAAAAGACCGTAAGTTATGAAATTAAGCAATAAATTTGGATCCTTCCATCACACTTAGATTAATGTGGGTCCCATGTGTTGCCTTGGAGTCTATGGCAACCATAATGAAATTTTACTGTTTTGAGGAATTCCAGTCATTTTGAGGCATAGAAAATTAGTTCCCGAAAAAATTTGAGTTTTCCGAATCGTCGAAAAAATGTTTTACTAGGATTCTGTTTTCTTTATGATAGATTGAAGTTGTGGAATGCACTTCTTCATCACTACAACTTCTTTATCACTACAACTTCTAAGATGCAGTAAGTTTCATTCTTGTTGAATCGTATGCTAAGTAATGAACTTTTTAATTCCTAGGACACCACTGTGCATGGAACAAAGTCTTATATTGTGAAAAATTCATTCAATAAAAGAAGTCCTGTCCTGGCTCAGAGAAAACGTTGTTTCCTCCACGGATATTCGTACCCTCTCGGACAGTCAGGCTGCTGTCAAAAATCTTGCCTTGGGTAGACACACCAAAAAACTTGTTGTTTACTCCAATCACTTCTGTGGAAGCAGCATGAACGAGGAGCAGGAGGAGTTCATGCTTTGCGCTTGCTAACAAACGGAGAACTCACCTATGTGAATACTGTTTCTACGATACCAGTGATTTAGCTTAAAAGGATTCTCTCTCTTCTCATACGAAGCTCTGAATGGTTTGACTAGCAGGTGATTAACTTGTTAGCCCAGGTTCGATTAGATTGTGATCAACCTTCCAATCCCCTAGATGGGGACCAGAGGGTGAACAATTTTCTGATCTCAGTGGCTTCACTATAGACCCTCTGTGGTCTTAGCGTGTCAGACTCCGTACCCTGACAGCCACATCTAACCTAACGTAACCTATCGCTGCCAGAACCTCAGCTTAGAAGAATCTGCTATACTGGTAAAGAATTTGCTGGACAAGCGAACTAGCTACTAAAATGAGTACTTTCCTGAAAGAAACCAATGAGAAGCGACAATAGAGTGAGTCCAGGAAAAATCAAAGGCTAAAAAATACACAAAAATAAAACAAAGGTTTGTTTTGATCTCAGAGCAAACCTAGGGCCAGAGCGAACGAGACTTAACAATATTTTGCCTTACCGCAAACTCTTCAAAATATTAGCTTAAATTAAATTACGATTGATTGTTGTAATTTCAAGTCTAAAAATGTTCTTACACTCTAGACAATAAAGTTAATTTGAGAATATCATGAGAAGTAACTAAGCAGCTGTGTCTATATTTGACTACTTATACCAAACGTTCATGACTTCCAATGGAAGCTTTACCTTCCAGCAGGTCTCGAAGAGTATATAAGCTGGAAACTCAATTGATTCTGTTCGAGTTGGTTTTTGAGAATTTGAAGAAGCAAAATGTTATCTAAAATTTGTGTGGCCTTAGCAGTTCTAGTTGTGGTTATGGTAACTGTTCCAGTTGCTTCACAGTCTCGGGTTGGGTGCCAACCTCTTCCATATTGCGTTCCTTACTCACCTGGTCCATATGGTGGTTATTGTCCACCCGGTCCTCCTGGTCCTCCTGGCCCTCCTGGGCCACCAAGTCCAACAACAACAACAGTACCTCCCCCACCTGGCAAGTGATTTCCCAGCACAAGTATGTACTTGAGTAAAAACCGAAACTTATTGACTTTGATATGAATTTTGTAAAGACAAGATTTTATTTCCAAAAATCAAAATCAGAATCGGTAATGAAGCGTTTGACATTTTTATCAATGAATAAATTAGATTGCATCCCACTGGTTTTTTTGTATGGAATTAAAAAAATGTAAGTACCAACCAATCCTACTGCTTAGTTTTTTCCGTCATCAAAAGCAACACCAGAAAGCAATTGAAGACAGCAGCTGAGACATGACACCAATCTTTTGACAGCAGGAGTGACAATCTTGATCGAATTGAATGTAAGAAACACGATCCTGGGAAGACTTCACATCAAAGTTACACTAACCACGCGCGGTCACTTGTTATTTCAATTTTTATAGAATAGATCTGGAGAACTCCGTCAAATTGGCTGTGCTGTGGAACGGTTGGGTAACGATTGGAGAGGAAACACAGTAGAAACTCGACTTAAAGTATTGAATTATAATTTGTTGGACTTTCATCAATAGTCACAACGGTTTTTCTAGTCTTAACGCGAAAAGCTTGCTAAAAATGATCTATCATAATATTTAGCTAGGCACAAAAATTTCTCATGAAATATCTTGAAGAAGGAAAGATTCTCAATGACCGAGAGTACGTAGCAAAAGGTCCACTGGTGATTTGATGGCATATCTGACCGATAAATGGAACCAATCTTTACACATTTGAAGAAAGGCATTTGATAGAGTTCTTTTATCGAAAATATGTCCTTTTGGTATCGATGAGTCTCTTCTTCGTTGGATAAGAAACTACATTTCCGACCGTTCAATACAAGTTGTGTTGGATGGTTTCAAGTCTGATACTCACTTTATAAATACTGATTTGCTTCAGAGCTCCGTTTTGTCTCCGACTCTTTTCCTTATTTTCATAATTGATCTCTTGTCAAAAACTAATCCTCTCAACTGTTTTGCTGACGACTCGACCCTCAGCTTTTCATATTCGTTTCCAAATTCACGTTCTTGCCTTTAGGATGCACCGATTACCTATAATAAGCTAATTGAAGACTGACCTTGACAGCGATGTTACCTGTGGTAATAAAAACCGAGTGGAATTCAATGCTTTCAAAACTCAATGCTGTCTCTTCTCTCTTGTCGTTAAAGCTTAACATTTCCCCATTGCCATTATCAATGAATGCTACCTGCACACAAGAAATTGAAAAGATGTGTGCAAACGATGATCTTGTTTGGAATGACCACATATTTGTCGCGAAAAATGCAGTTTGGTTCCCTAAATGATTAGGTTTCCCAGGGCGTTGCAGGCAATTGTTCAACCTTCTGAACTACAATTTATAAAGCTTACATCCACCCTGGTCAGGTGCTCTTCAAACATTTTCGCAGCTGCTTGACAGGGTACAAAATCATTGAGATTGATGGGTAGTAGTCCAGTATTAGAATCAATCAAATCTCTTCAACATCGTCGAAAAGCTAGTTGCCTTACTCTAGTAAAATAGCCAGTTGCATTCCTCTCTTAAAACAACTTAGCCGCAGCTCCTGTCTTGCCAGGAACACTCATAAAATTGGGCAGAACTTCGGACGTACAGCCAAGTATAGAGATTTATATTTTAGTCGTTATCTAATCTTAATCTTAAATCTATTTTAGTCGCACTACCCATATATGGAATGCGTTACCAGACTGTTTTGCTCCTACATTACGATTCACAAAATTTCAAAAGCAGCGAGAAATGTTGCCTCCTATTTAATCATCTTCTATTTTTCTAAATGCACGCACTGTGTTCAATAATATTATAGAAGTATTCCTAATCCCTTGATGTGCGCGTTGATGTATATATATAAAAAAAAAGAAATGCTGAGGGGAAAACAGTGTTATAAGAACAAATCATGTCTTCGTCTTCACAAATGGCACCAAATTGGATGAAGGGATAGGGTCAGGCATTTTCTTACATTATCCCCCCATAAAAAGCTGAATAGAGCTCCCCAACTTTTGTATACTTTTATGTACTCCAAGAAGAAGTACTTGCAGTCTAAGAAGCCTCAAAAGTCAAAACATATGTACACATATTGATAAAAAAAAATATGGACATCTCCATAGACAGTCAGGCGGCCATTAAAACTCAAATTTATTAGAAACTGTGGCAGTAATTTAAGAAAACTCATCGCAACGGATGTCTCAACTTTAATATGGGTTGACATAGTTGGTAACGAAACGGCGCAAAAAGCTGGACAAAATCGGATCCAAGGAAATTAACACCTCTGTACTTAAGCCACAAGAGCGAGAAACAAACACAATAAGTTTGTTCGTTGAAGCCCTAGGGTCGCCCTGGGGTCGCCACAAAGCGTTTTTGAGAAACTTAAAGTCGCCCTGAATGTCAAATTGAGTGTTTTTTGAGCCCTAGGGTTGGCATAGGTTTTCCCTCAACTCGCCCAAGGTTTTTGCTGTGGCGATTTGGGAGCTTTAAAATCGCATGTAAATTTTTTGCTGATTTGTGGTTTAGCATTTTTTGAGGACTGGAAACCCAGGTTTTTTTTGACAACTCATAGCGTTGTCAAGAAAACCTGGGTCAACCCTGGGGAAAGTTCAACCAACGAACCTTATACAACGTAACTTTCTAAAAACTGCCAATTACAGTGGTCATCTTTACGAACTTGCCGATTTTCCAGCACCGTATGACGAGTTATTAAAAAAAAAAAATAGAATTTCTACTCCAGCACCGGCGCTACCAGTCGTTAATTGGCATTTTCACAGGGCACAGCTCATTGGGTACCCACATGGTGAGAATAGGCACCAGCACATCCAATTGCACGTCGCGACGGAGAAGTAGACGAAGATGATTCCACTTCCTCTGCGAGTGCCCAAGCTTGGGCTACACTAAACGCTCGGAAAATACTTCTTCTATTCATCACCTCTTCCTCCTCATGCCTTACCCCAGACAGGACAATGGATCCTTGAGATCCGAGTGAGAGGTTGCCGCTTTCGGTTGCGTTTTTACCGTTCAATCTGAACTATCCTTGCAGATCCCATGTAATGAACAAGTCTTTGGCATTTCTCATGTAATGAACAAGTCTTTGGCAGATCTCTTAGTAAAATCTATACCGCTACAGCATAGTTAGTAAAAATAAAAAATTATTAAAATTTCTGAGTAGAAGCGCTGTCTTTTAATATAAAAAAAAAATATTCAAGAAACATCATCGAAAATCTCTTAGTAATATTTTACAATTTTTACTTATACATTTATAGGTAAAAGTTCTTAATTATTTTAACAAATTCACATTTCTTTTTGACGTCAAAAACTAATCTCATTTTGCAGACATACAAATTGTAAAATTTCTAATCTCGGACTCCGGCAGTGGTGCGATTCGCTTTCGGTTGTATTTATGTTTTATTTACACTTTTTTAAACACATTTCCTTACATTCAAATCATATTTACCAAAAAATAAAAAAATAATTTTAAATTAAAAACAAAAAAATATAAAATTTCTAAATTGCTTAAGTGTTGCTAATTCGATTTAATTTTTTTTTTTACAATCTTCCTGTAATGTTGTTATTGGTTCCCCATGAGACTTGCGGGTTACGAGTCGTTAATCTTACTGAGTTTCCATCTTCTTCATCTAAGACATGTTCATAGCCTTGATTAACAGCGCCACCACCGTTGGATCCATAGATTTGCTGTAAGGAAACAAACAACACATTGAAGCAAATGGACGAGGCTTTTGTAGATTTTTCATTTTACCTCTGGCAAACCACCGTTCGTGTTGAAGACATCCTTTATGCTTATTCCAGCATTCGACGAACGACCACTCCGGGCTGGAACAGGAGCATTGTTCTAAAAAAAAATTAGTTCAAGTGTGATTGTTAAAGAGTATTGGTCATTGCTTACCGTGGGATTGATTGTCGTGATTCCGTATTCATTTTTGGCCCCCAAGGTTTGCATCGCTGACTTTCGTCTCTCTGCCATGACTGAATTCTTACGCACTTCCAAAGCCCGAATTGTTTCTCTTCGCATTGTCATTCTTCGTGTTAGGATTGGCGTAGCTAGAATTGAACAAATGTCTTACCCATGCACTTTCTGATCGATTGACTGTGTTTTTACCTGGATTGTTCTCATCTGCTGTCAGTTTTAAGAAACGTTTTTTAAATGCCACATCCAGTGTTCCAATTTGCCTTCTTGGTTGTCTGGCTTTTTCTAGATTTTGAATTGTTCGCCTCCTTGCTATACGATCGGGACCACTACCGGAGTCGTTGTCGTAGTCCCCACCATCTATGCCTTGCAGTCGTTGTAGGTTCTTTACTATTTCGACAGCATGCTACAAAAAAGATGAATTTTCAATTGAAAACTATGAAATTAGGTTCTATAGTAAGGAAGTTCTATGATATTTGGTCCCCAACTGGCCATTGTAGATTGAGGACCAAGCTTTTAGTTGGAACTGATATGGGGACAACATAAAATTGCACTAACTGTTGTTAGACTATTTGAAAAAGGGTTGTTCATCTAGTCTTTAGTATATTAGTACTCTGCTCAGCTTTAGTTCGAGAACTTTTGAATTCTTAAGGACGGCTATTTAAACAAATTCACTCACCTTATCTATCAGTGCATCCTGTGATAAATCTTCAGATTTCTTCTTGCACCAATTCAGCTCTGTAGAAGCCAATATATGCGATATGGTTCCGAAACGATGGAACAACATAGCACAAAATTGTATTACCAAAATCAATGCGAAGAAGAACACGAACACAAGACCAATGGGTTCTAGTTGCAGGTATTCCTTTGAAATATGTACCTAAACAGGAGAATGCGAACGGATTAGAA
Organism: Melanostoma mellinum; assembly: GCA_914767635.1. NCBI lineage: Eukaryota > Metazoa > Arthropoda > Insecta > Diptera > Syrphidae > Melanostoma > Melanostoma mellinum. The sequence continues at coordinate 167,195,215 of OU612060.1, read as the reverse complement.
TTTTTTTCTTTCTTAAGACTCAATTTAGTCTATTGTTAGTTACGTAACGCTTTTGAAATAAAATTAGTTTGGAACTGATTGGGAAAATTATTTAATAAATTTTATGTGCAATGTGTGTGTTTTGATTGAAGAGGGGTGTGTTAGGTAGGAGACCAACACAAAGGGATGCATTTTTTTTTTAAATTATTTGAAATAGGTACACGTAATATAATATGCATGAGTGGGGAGAATTTTTTATTTCTTGATTTTGGTGATGGGGGTTCAATGAAGCTAATGTGCTTGCTTTGAGCATAACGAAAAAATATACGTAATTCTTTGCACGATTTGTGCTTTTTTTCAATGGGACTGTGATTTAATTTTGCAATCTGTTCTGCTTTTCGTCGATGATGGTTTAAAAGAATGGTGAACTTTATTTTTACTTAAAATTTAAACTTAGTGCATTAATTCATAAAATTTTAAATGTGCTGTGCTGACTAAAAATGTAAAGAGATTTGAAATTTGAGTGCTGGCACGTGCGTGAAGTTTTTAATAAGCACTATATCTATATGCTTCTGGCATCAGCGATTTCCTTCAGTATATATTTTTATGATTTTATTTAAGTAATCGTTTGACGACTGTATAATGACCTCCAGCTACAGGGCTGTTTGGCAGCCATTTCTTTCCAAAGGAGCGTCGTAATCTTAGTAGCAGCGGAAAGTGGTAGTGAGATAACAGAGATGACACAGAGTAGAATACAGAATGTTAACTCGGGGTCTCTTTGCTTGAAACACCCTCAAACTTTTTCGTATATAAGCAATCGGCTATAACCGGCTGCAATTGGGCTTCATTACTTTTACCTTTTTACTGTGGTTCTTACTTTGATGACAAAGAATGTTTACTGTGGCGTTTTTTGAATGCAGTTTGCAACATTCTCAACTGCTACACACCCAAGAATAGCGAAAACACTTTCACTTTCCTAAATTGATTTCAAACCAATTGACAAAAAAATGGCGATGAGGGTTCCTTGTCTGTTTTAGCTTGTAGACAAAATGACACCACCTTGCCGTAGCTGACTCTCGGGGTCCACTCTGTCGTTGGAAGGACGGTGAGCGCACTCATCAACCGAACTATCGGTAGTTTTAGAGTCGGACATGTTCGGACGACTGAGTCAGCTTTCTTTTTGGTTTGTTTTAGCGTAACAAGTAACCAGCAATCGGAAGTGACATTCGAACGAGTTCGGATTCATATGTTGGTCGGTAAAACTAGGACATTATCAGACGATGTCGGTTAGAACAGTGTACTTACGGCGTGGCGTAGGTCTCACGCCCTCTTTTTTGTTAGTATAAGTTTGAATCGATCGGCCAAGTTCCATTACAAATCTAGTTAAATTGAAATTTTGGAATTCATTGCGAGTTTATTTTTATCTTAGCATTTTTTCTAGCTACTTGATAAACTGAGCTGATATATAATTTTCTCCTCAGAGTAAACTTTTAGTTTGAAGAAGTTACTTTTATTGCGAGGAAAAATTTACGAAAATTGTGTTTTGAAATATAATGTTGTGCACTTAGCCCAATGGTTAGCTTGTGAAAGTTGAGAGTATTTGGGAAGTCCTCCGAGAGTCACTAAACTGCAATGGAAAGCACTTTCTCAATTAGTCTCTCAATGTGTAGGTCCTCTAAATTCCAAAGTTTGGTTGAGAGAAACGCCTTGCTCGAAACGCTCGAGCTCTTGCACAACCCTATTTATTTATTATTAGGTTCGTTAGTTACCTAGGGTTGACCTAGGCTTGCCTGACAAAGAAAAACCTAGGTTCTCGGTTTTCAAAAAACGCGAAACAAAAAATTCACACATCCCTGACATTTGAAGCAAAATACGAGCCTTGTTCGTTACCTCGCCCCGGCAAAGGCCTAGTGCTACGTGCTAATTTTAGGCGAGTTGAGGACAAACTCAGGTCTAAAAAAAACACTCAATTCGACATTCAATTCGAGTTAAAGTTTTTCCAATTCTCCAATAAACACAACAGAAAGCTAAAATTGTGTCCATCTCGAGCCAAACGTCAAAACTTGGCCATGAAATTGAATTTGGCCTTATTCTCAAGTGTGTTTAATGAGGAAAAAGCAGAGCAGAGCAAGATGTTGACTGACATGTATTCTTGAAATGACAGAACTCGGTGTAGTGGTTTTGCGGTTGAACATTTTTTTAAGAACCGAAAATCCAGGTTTTTTATAGACAACTCATGGAGTTGGCAAGGAAATCTGGGTCAACCCTGGGTAAAGTTTAATGAACGAACCTGTATGGAAATTTTTATGGACGGAAATAACGACATTCTGGGAACTTTTGCAAGTATGAGGAAGAAAATCGTTCGGATATGGCTTAAGTGTGTGTATGCTCAGGAGTAGTACAGCTAATTGAAGCTCAAACTCAGAATGAAATTTGAGACTCTGTTTGAACACCTGCTCTGATCGCAAATAAGAATGACAAAAAACGAATTAAAGCAGTTAATTTTAAATTATTAATTTAATTAGTTATTTTAAATCTGAAATTTGAATTTCTTAAGCAGCTCGCATTTTTATATAATATAACTTTTTAAGATTAAGTAATTTTTTTTTAGGACTGGGTAAGAGTAGGTAAGGTAAGGATCAGATAATTTATTCCTGGAGATTTTTGATGTGCTGAACTTAAATTCTGTCAAATAATACCTCCTCGTTGTCAGGCTCTTGAGATTACAATGAGTGGAAGTCAAAACCACAATGCTTTATTGCTCGAAAGCTTGAAGCTGTAAAACAATTCTGCGACTCGATTTCAATAAATCGAAAAACTTCAGGAATGTCTTGTCTGTTTTTTTTTTTAACTTATTTTAGGCCTGAAAATAGATCCCTAAGTGTTTTGCCTCACATAAAGTGAGGGTAGTTGGAAAAATTCTGATGTCAGATACTTGTTAAAAGCAAGTTTACTTTCGTCATCATTTCCGCGCTAGCATGTCTGCCAGTTGGAGGTTCAAGTAAAACCTTTAATGAAGAATTGGCAGTTCTTAATAAAACACCGCCGTGAAAACCGCTTCCCCACTTCGCCGTTCGGAATTGGCTTAAAATTTTAGGTACCTATACTTGAAAGGTTTTGCTATGCCAAACTATTTATTTATTTTTTATTGAATCGGTATCATTCAAAAAGTTCAAGTTTACTGGCCAGTGTTACATAAATGGGTGAGAGCAACTAATTCAAAATAATTTGTGCTGTTTTAATAAAAACTATTAATTTAATTAAAATTAATTAACATTCAAGCTAAGGAAATTAAAAGAAGTGCAGAACGTTCTGAAAAAAAGCAAAGAACTGACTTTTGTAAATGTATTCCAATAAATTACATACTAAGTGTCCCTTTTTTCCAAAAATATAGATTGTCTAAACAAGCATCAAATAAATGAAAAAAAATCGACAACCAACCTCTTTTCTTTTTTTTTTCTTCTTGATTTTAACAATAAATATTACACACTAAATATTAAGTTTAAAACAAAAGTGTTTCCTAAAAAGTTGGTTGCTGTTTGTTTTTTATTTGAAACTAAATAATTATTAAATAAAGCAAAAAGTATATGAATATTGTAATATAAGCTTATGATTATAAATAATAAATTAAGTGTAGGTTTGGTGAAGGATAAGCAAAGTTTCAAAGCATTCAAATTGAGTATAACTAATCTTTATTTTATCATTTAATCTTCTATAGTGTCGAGTTCAAAAGCTTTTATAAAGCAAATCTAATTCTAGTTTCATTCTATGAAGGTATCGGGTTTTACAATAAGGTCTTGACATTTGACAACTCTTTTCAAAACTCAAACTATTCATACTATTTGCCTGGACGGCAGCGTTTTTTTTTTTTGAAACTTCGATCCACTCGTTGTTTTACTGATACGGCTACAGAGTAGATAATGCGGAGAGTTAACTCATACCCTCTTTGGCTGACACACCCACAATTTAATTTTGTGGTGAAATCGTAGATATCGTGTTATTGAATTAACGGTTTAATCCGGCGACGAGGGTTCCTAGTCATGGGTACCCGGTCTAATTTAGCTTGTGGACACTACTTTGCCGCAGTTGACTCTGTGGTTCTACTCTGTGATCTAGGCAACATCACAGTGAATAGGTTCGTTCTGGGGTCGCCACAAAGCATTTTTTAAAAAAACCTAAACTCACCCTGAAAGCCTGGTGTTTGCTGTCAAATGGCATATATTTTTACTCAAATGACAGTGATTTGTGGTGATGTGAGGTTTTTTTGACAACTCGTATGGTTGTCAAGGAAACCTGGAACGATGGAGGAACGAACCTAATGTTTAGAAATTTTTTTACTGAACTTTTCTATTGCCTGTCAAGTAGGGCGAGAATTACGATCGAAAATTGGAGTTAACGCTTTTAAAGTTGCGATCACCGACTCCAAGTTTCGGTATAAGTTTTTTTTAGCGTACATACCTACTTTATCAAATAATAAGGATCTAATAGGCTGATCGATTCAAATGATCGGATCTTCTTAGGCCGGCCATTGACAACACAATATAACTGCGCAAATTGGAGTTTCATGGATGTTCTTGTGGAAAGCTAATAGATAGCAATAAACTGGTTTTCTTTGGCTATGAAAAATCGTTTAAACTTATGTCTACTGAAAACTTCGAACTGTACCAATTTGAATTCTATTCTAAGCAAAGGATATTTCTTCTTTAATAACATGTGGTTTTCAATCTGGCAATACTTTTTTGGAGTTGGTCGTTTTGACAGTAGTTTTCAATTGATTTATGCATCGTTTGGTTTGCGATTCCATCGTGAAAGAATTGAAGCAGCACGACCACTGAGCACTGCCTAAGTTTGGTGAATTGTCTCGAAACGAAATCACTACTTGATAGTGCAGTCAATGAAGCATTTTAGGTCCGAATTTTTTTACTGTGAACCGATTTGCATGAAATTTTGGAATTAGGCTCATCTTACCCTTAACTTCAAAAGTGAAAATGATTTGAACATCGCCACCACCCTGGCGGTGGTTTCCACCCCTTTTCGAGGGCGAATTTTTTTTTCAAAATATTTTTCAGATATCGATAAAAGGGTGGATGAAGTGGCGAGAAAACTCCGCTATCTTCTGTGATCGAAAAATGCCCCCTAAGTTGAAGGGAAGACTCTACACAGCAGTTGTCCGTCCAGCTCTGACATACGGTTCACAATGTTGGACAATGTACAAAAAGTATGAGAGCAAATTGACGGCAGCCGAAATGAAGATGCTTCGGATGACAGCAGGAGTAACAAAGCTTGATCGAATTAGAAGTACTAAGATCCGTGGAAGCCTTCATGTCAAAAGTACCATCTTGGTAAAAATTCAGCACGACCGGCTCAGTTGGTATTGTCATGTTCAAAGGAGAGATCCGCAGAACCCCGTCCAAAAGGCAATATCGTACAACGTTTCAATAAATTCGCGACGAAAAAGAAAAGGCAGGCCAAAACACTCCTGGTACAAGCAAATGCAAAAACAGCAGCATTTGGTTGGCCTCAGACATGGAACAATCCAAAACCGGGAGGCTTGCCGACGCTTTCTGAGGTCAACGCGGCGTACCCCACAGGTGGATCACTAGTGTGAAGCGGAATAGTGGGAGAGTTGTGATCGCTTCAAGATCACTACTCGTAACGCCGGAAATGAAAATGATGATCGATAAAAGACCTAATTTTAAGCAAAAAATCAAATATAAAGTTTTTCATTAACTCCAATACTTTTTTTTTATCGAAAATTTTATAAAAAACAAACTTGTAGCAAGTAAAACAATGAACAATTTGGTTTTTTATAAAGTATTCTAAGAACAATATTAAGCTAGATATAAAAGATCAAAGCCATTTTTTATTTTGTCTGAAATTTAATCGTCGTGGTCAATGCCATTTAGCGGCGAGCAGATGCATTTTATGCATTCTAATACAAGAAGATGTTTTGTAGTGCTTGAAATAAGCTTTAAAATGAGCACTATTAAAAGTCTTTTGCACGTAAAATAAGTGAGCTGTAGTGCAAATAAGGAGAGCATCTAATGTTTTTTTCTTTTAAATCAATGGGTTTCATAAGTGCCATTTCCACCAAAATTGATATCCGAGGTTATTTTGAAAAAAAAATCGCCCCCGAAAAGGGGTGGCAACCACCCCCAGGGTGGTGGCGGTGTTCAAATCATTTTCACTTTTGAAGTTAAGGGAAAGATGAGCCTAATTCCAAAATTTCATGCAAATCGGTTCACAGTAAAAAAAATTCGGAGGTAAGGCCCTATTTTTCGCTTCATTGACTGCACTATTGACGCCGATTTTTAAATAATTTCGAGTTGTAAACCTTTGCGTTACCACAAAGATCGTGCGATTTAACACCGCTGGATTTTTTTTTATTGTAGGGTTATGTGAAGTCGCAAGTGTACGCAGTTAAGTCCAAGAAGATTATCGCCTTGGAAGAGAATATTCGGCTCATTATTGCTGACATACGGCCCCAAATGCTGCAAAAACTGGTCGGAGATCTCGGCTGGAATTCATTGGGGCCCGCCGCGGTGACCATTTGCCCAAAATCATTTGTAAAACATAAAGGCGAATTCTTATCTTTGTGAAAAGCGAAATTTTTGGACGTGACATTCAATTATATGTTTTATTTTTTTGAAAACCACGTCAAAAAAAACACCCTTTGGCAACAGGAAATAGCTTTCACTAATTTGTGTTCTCCTTAGAATCTATTGGCTTATTTGAGTGTAAAAAATGTATCCCTGTTATTCGGTTCGGATTTCCGCATCTTGATTTGTTTGATATTTACAGAAATTTTTAACATCTTAAAAAAAACCTTAAGAATAATACTAAATTTTTAAAAGTAATTTCAACCTATTTTCTGTTTTTTAATACAAGGGTACATAAAGAAGACCTCTGCAAGTTAAAATAAGAAAATTAAAAAAAAAAACCATAGCAAAAGACATAACATGCTTTTAATATAAGTTTTGTGTTTTGTTAATTTTGTTTAACTTTAACCAAAACATAAAAATTTAAGAAAAGGGAAATAAATAAAAATATACCCAAAATAATTAATAAACTTAAAATCAAAATGATGATGGTAATGATGGTGACGGTGAAATGCAGTTGTAGTTTATTAGCAACACAGTTCCAATTAAGTATGACAACTTGGAAGTTTGGTGGTTCTAGAGGTGGTGGTGGTTGAAGTTTTTTTTTGCACTTTTGGGAAAGGTATCACCAAAGAAATTAAAAAAGAAATACAGGGTAACCATTTGGCCTTTGGAACCCTTTCACCACATTAATAACAAAAAACAAAACAAAACCCACATAAGAACAGGGTGTAGGTAGGAAGGTAGTAGACAAAATAGTTATTTTTTTTCTGTGAAAAATACATTTATGGACGAGGGTAGAATAAATTGGTGACACAACATAAAAGAAACAAAAAAGGGAAATTATGTATGTTTAAAGAAACATTAAAAATAATTATTTTTTGTTAATTTATCATTTTATGAACCTCAGCTGTCTCTTCAACATATGTTATGTTCGTTTTGACGCCAAACGGCCATTCGATGTGCAATTTGTCTTTGTTGAGTTGCAACAAGAATACGATCAAGACGAATAAGGCGTTGAACATGAAAAAGGCAAATACCGACTTGTTCCGCAGCTCGATCAAATCGTTTGCGATGCGTGCCTTGTTTTGTTGTTGAATAATTTTGTCACATCACATTACAGCACAAAGATTTTTTTTTTTCAATTTGATTATGTTTTTTTTGTGTTTTCAAAATATCAATTTAGCAAAATAAAAAGAGAGAAAAAGAAAAAAACAAAATGTGTTAGTATAGTTTGAATTTTGGGATTTCAATAGATGGCGGCAATGTATTGCTTCCGGTGATTGGGGTGACTCGAATAGCAGCAATTGACGATATCAATGAAATCCCATTTAAAATTTACCTCTTGTGTTGTTTCGTCATATGTAATATTTGTACGAACACCAAAAGGCCATTTAACATGAATATTGTCCTTGTTCAGTTGCAGCAAAAATACAATCAACACGAATAGGGCATTTATCATGAAAAAGGCAAACACCGACGAGTTACGCAATTCTTTGAGATCAGCAGCAATTCTTGCCTATAAAAATTGACAATCGGAATGAGTTAAACAATTCTGAATAAACGCTTTTCTTGAAGGAGTTGGGAAAGAATATTGGAACTTTTGATTTAGAAACCTCAAAGCATAGGTCTACAGAAAGGACGAGTTTTTCCCTTTTTCAATAAAACTTTAATCAACGTAGACGTGGTCTTTTTTATAATCGTCTGCAATGAAATTTGGTATTTGTAGAAAAACTCAAGGTCAATGATACTAACGTGTGGCGATTACTGTAAGGATATACAATACATATTTGCTTGTTTTGGGGAAAAGTGAAAAATTGACGTTATAACGTAACGTAAGGTCTATATTTTGAAACTGGGTATGAGAAGGACGTACATTATATACCGTACGTCCTTCTCATGCATGAAGAATTTTGGAAGATGTAATACGTTACGTATCACTCAAGAAAACTCATGAAAGATGCTTTCTTTTAACGTTACGACTCCAGTTGCGTTTTATTTTTGATGAAACGAAAAATAAAATATTCAATTTACGCAGTCAGAAAAATACACATGCAGTGAAACGTTACGTTGCGGCCGATATCTTACGTTACAAATGAATGATGCGTTACGAAAAATAAACGAGCAGTTTAATGTTGAGGCCATAGCACAAAGCTTTGAAACATTAAGGAACTTAGCAAACAAACATGTGAAAAACCCTTACGTCACGTATCCGGCTTCCTGGAGAGGAGTGAGTTTTTTCCGAATATTAAGAGTATATGTGTTTGCTTTGTGCCTGTCCAGACGGTTTATGATGTGAACAATATGTGTCAAGGCGTTGTTATTATTCCTCGCCCTAGTTCTCCATTTTATATTTGCAAATTGTATTGAAGAACAACAGTACGTTACAAGCATAACCCGTGTAGACAGGCAAAGTTTACTGCTCAAGTATGAATTTCAATTTTTGTCATGAGCATAAAGTTCTTTTCTTCCTAAACCCTTAGGTTCATAATTGAAATATATAATGTTTTTAGCATTACTCGGCTAAACAGGAAGAGAGAAAAATGCGTTGCTATTATACTTTTTAATGTAACGTTACGTTACGAAATGATCAACAAGTGTTGCTGTTCGAATGAAATACATGCAAACTCTTCTACAGAGAAGAAAAAGCTCGATGAAGGAGAACTATAGGGGTTTTTCTTTTTTCGTTCGGAACAGATAAGTGAAACGTCAAAAACGTAAGCGTATTTCTTTTTCAATTCAGCAAAACCTGAACGCTCAAAATGCTTTTCTTTTTTCTTCAGAACACTACGCGAGCGCGCTCTACGTGCTCGAAATAAAATGACGGGGCATCTAGAGCAATAGTCTGAGCGCAGCCAACTTCACATAGCTCAGTTCAGAACACGTTCACGTTGTTCGTTCTCTGTTCATTTCACTGTTCGGAACTAAAAAAGAAAAACCCCTTATGAGTGAAGCGTAACGTATCGTACATCGTTCTGGTTTAAAGCTACAATAGTAACTTGATTTCGAACGTAACGCTTTTCAACAATCTAAAGACAAACTTGTCCTTAGAGAAGAAGCCTCTGAAGAAAGATATTTTGTTACTTCAAATTTCACTTGGTCTGGAAAGTTAAAGAAAGTAGTTTTTTTCACCTAAGTCTAAAATCGTCATAAACCTAAAGTTCCAACAGTTTTCCCAACATTAATAAGATCAAAGTATTTATTTAATATTTTTGCTCCAGCTACTGAACAAACTTCTCCACAATTCCTAGAAAGAGAACACAAAACTTTTTTTGAAAAACCATCAATCACTGGTCCATGTACCTGTTCAACAGGATCGTTATCGATAGGATACAAGTATTGATCGATCATATCCTTCCAGAATTGCAACTCAGCACTTGACAGAAAATCAACTTCACCCTTCCTCAGTTCAGGATCCTCAATCCAATAAGGATTTGTTAAGAAATCACGTTCCTGATGCGGTTCACCGGAGCTTTCCGATTCTGATGGCTCTGATTCGTCACCATCTTTCTCAGCAACTGATGACAGAAGATGATGATCCTTTGAACTAGCTGATGTCGTTCGCCGACGATGATGTGAATGTGGATCGATAACGTGCTCGATGTTTTCAATTTTCTTATTGATTGTGTCCAAAGAATCTGCGATGTGCTTGAATTGGGCTTGCTCATCAGATGTTTTGCCATGAGTACACAATATACACCGGAAGAGTCCAGCAAGAGATATTTCCATGGAACCCTCTTCATCGTTATTGTCTCCAATGCCACCTTGCAGGAAACCAAGCATGCTTTTCTGTTTTACTCGTTTGACGGATTCCTCGGCTGCTTTTTTCTCGGCTTCCATTTCTTTTTTGGTCTTTTTCGCTACCACTTCCCGAGTTCCCCATGAGACGACGTTTAAGTTGATGACTGAGTACAAGATCAAGAGCAGATACATAGATGGGATGGACAACAGATAAATGATTCCAGCCGCTATACACCAAAACTCTTGCGGATGTAGACACGCCGCTATAAAGAACGAGCCCGTCATGGATATCAAGAAAATTGCCGATGGACTGCCGATACCATCCTCGCCCAACTGCAGCGCCGTACCAACTATCACAGCCATCATGATCAAGGCATAGGCAGTGGACAGAACTTGAGCAACAAACAATTGAACGTTCGCTTTACACGTGAAGCATATGAACATGAAGGCGAGAATCGGTACGATGTTATAATGGAAGGACGTCCAGTTGTCAATTCGAAAAGCAGCTACAAAAGCCCCCACCAACATAAGAAAAATCGTTCCAGGACCCAAGATGGTGCCACCCATCAACAACATCTGGTAGCCGATGTACAATAGTGAAATGTTTTCGTTGATCTTGATAGTGCGTTTGTAGTCTCCAAGCAAGTCCATAATGTTGGCAAGGGTTGATGGTACCCACCGACGACGTTGATTGTAGAACTCGTTGAAACCTTCTGGGCAATGGGTATAAGCATCGGAAGCAGCTGAGTACTCCACACGGTAACCTCTCTGCAGCAACAGTGTACACAACCAACGATCTTCACCTTGATCGTATTGCACGTAATGCCGAGCTTCATCAGAACGAGTGGTGTATTTCTTCATCACATTGTCATCCATCAGACCTTTACCACGGAAAAGAGAGAAGCACCCTGGGCTACACAATACACATCCAATCATGTGCTCGGTGGCCTTCTGCAGCCAATGTCCTATCGCGTACTCAAACATTTGATACCACACCATGGGACCAGATCCAATTGGATGAATACGGCCACAAGCTGCTCCCAGGTTCTTGTTTTTCTTCATCAAATCAATCAGCAGGGTGACAGCGTGTGGTTGGAAATCAATATCTCCATCCAGGGTCAACAAGTACGTATTTTCGGCAACAACGTCCTTACGATCGACAGATATAGGGAGTTCCATGAGTCTATGACCCAACAGGTAGTACATGTACATCACTTGCGACCAGCGTTTACGATGACGAATACGATCTTTGTCCTTCAAGTGAGCAATCATTTTTGTTTTACCTGGTAGTGTCCAAACTAATCGCCCTCCATACGGAGTAGGGTATTTCTTTGCCGGACGTAGTCGAATTGTTGTTTGATGGATATCGGAGGCGGCTTCGTCGATTGTCGTTATCAGAAGCTTCACAAAACGATTGACTTGAATGTCATCGTCGCTGTGATCGGAGATTTCAAAAGCGTCATCAAAGAAAATGTGAGCTAGAAAAGGAGAGAAGACAAGTTAGTTGAGTTCTTTTTTGAGTACACTTGGTCTATTTACTTTCAAACTCATAGTAATCCGGGTCGACTATGCGCAGATACTTCTGTGCAACACGACGAGCGCACTGATCCTCGTCCATTCGCATGATACTTTTTAAGAACTCCATCATCTCGTCTTTTGTTTCGTGCCACATGGTTGCACAGGCGTAAATTCTGGTGATGTGATCCGAGCTCTTGATGCTGGGCTTTTGAATAGCCGACCCATCTGTGTGGACTGATATGGTCTCGTAGTATTCATCGCCTTTCTCTTTTTCGATCTGCTCCAGGTCCTGAAAAGAGATAAAAATTTGTGTTAAATTTCTATTCTCAAGGACGCTTCTTCATAAAACTTACCTCAGTCTTGACATCTGCTTGATCATCCCGACGCCTGTTCATTGCCATCGACTGATCGATCAACAACGCTGAGTACATCGGAGAGACAAACAACTTCTCTGTGGTTGCCAGACGTTCGCACTTCGGTGTCCATATGTGCAATGAAATCCAAGTTTGACTGAGCAGCCAAAGGATCCAAGCCCATGCCATTTGATTTGCTATGAAGTCATTCAGTCTGAAGTTCTGTGGGCTCTCGAAGAATAAATAATCCGGAATGGAACCATGGAAGAAGCAGGGATCATCTGTCCTTATGCCACATGCTGCGATCAAAACAGATACAGCAATGGGAACTGTCATGCTGACTGGGAACGCGTAGCTGAAGCCTTGAATGAGGATCTTACAGGCAAACTTGCCAAAAATATAGCACATATATGCCCCAAAGACTTGAATCAAAAGAACATACACCACAGTAAAATACTCAGCATCCACATCGATACTGTCGATCTGAGAGGCTTCTAGAAAATCTGGCAGACTACTTGTCAAAGATGTGGCCAATTCATCCACAGCTATCTTGTGTGGGCCGAATGCGTCGCCCAACATGCCAAACATATTTGCAGGTTCATCTCCTCGAAGCCAATAAATCAACAGGGTTGAGCATATAAACAGAGCAATCTTCCAAATAGACAGGAACATATGGCTAAAGTAGCGGGTGTATTTGAGTTCTTCCTTGACTCGTCCCATGGATCGAACAAAACCGATAGGCGATTGCGACGAAACAAAGTTCTCCCACCATCCGCATGAAATCATAAAGCACGCCACAGGAATCGCCCATAAGACCAATCTGTTTTCTAGTAAAGGCCAAACAACAAATCCAGTTACCTGTGCGGCAATAGCTGCGATGTCGACTATCGCCTTAACGGCACATTTTCCCTCCTTCGACGAACGGGATAGTAGGCCCAAAATACCCGGCACAAGAACAAGACAATTGGTCAACATGGCTCCTTGAATGGCATCGATCTCGGGCAGTACAATGAACATGAGTATTGCCGTACCAAAAGTACTCAAACTTTCCATCAAAAGTTGAAACATAAAATGACTCGTCTTTGGGACTTTGAAGGTTTTGAAAAAGCAAATACGAGCCGCTCGAATAAGGGCACCAATTTCGGGTACTGCATAGCAAACGACTATTGCCCAAATCCATGCTATCCGCTCCTCCTCGGGCAATCTCACTGCAAAGGTTTTATCACGACCCTGAGGAACAAATTATATCATCGTTATCATGAGTTTGGAAAGAAAGAGAATATGAAGAACTTCCGTATGGATATACTTACAAGGTCCTTATTGCAATATAATATTTTCTTATCTCTACGTATTTGTGATGTCATAAATAATACACAGCCCTTAGCTAGAACACCTCCCGTCAGTACGATTACAAATGTAAGTAAATATGCAAAAACTTTTAATATTTTAACAGTTATATCTAAACAAGCCTGGTTCGCCATCGAACCACTGTCCACCTTCAAAGGTGGATCTCGAAACACGTCCCATCCTTTTGTTTCTTGTATTGTACGTTGGCTGCAAAACAAAGAAAAGTGAAATATTTTTTTAAGCAATTTTTATGGTATTTGGAAATTTTTTCGACATTCTTCGAATAGAGGATTTTATAACTGCCTGGATGAATAATAATCTTAGCCATTTCAATGCTTTCATTAGAAAAAAAAAGAAAGAAAAAACTTGAACACAAGCAACTGCCTTGGGGGACACCAAGTGGCTATGTAAAACAGATTCAAGACTATATTTGTCTAGATATGATTACAAGAAAATATTATCTCATAATTTTTTTTTTTGTTGAGCTACCAGACCTCTTTTGTTATACCTTTGCAGATGTTCGGAGAAAAGCTAGAAGACATGATAAGAAGCCAGCTCTCATCATGTCTACGACGAGTATCTATAACCTAAATCGAAAAACTTCGGAAATTTACAGAGGAAGTACTCCGCCGTGTCGTCATCCTCTCCAAGAGAGAAAGATTCACCATTGAGTCGAGGGCCCTACCTTCTAGGGAAGGCCCATAACTGCCAACATATATTGTTGTTTAAAAGATTGCTAACGAGGCAATAACATATATGTATTTATGTGAGAGCTTGGACCACCAAACAACTGAAGCAGAGGGATGATTGGTTTTATCGTAATCGTATACATAGATCCAAAGGCCCTTTTTGGTGACAGACCTCATGTCTTGCCAAAAGCTCTTTTATATTGCCAGTAGACGGATTGTGCCTCAGCAGTTTTTGACCCGATAAATTTGGACCTTTCTATCAGCTTAGTAAGGTTAGATTATCATGAGCAATTCTGAAAAGATAGACTTTCAGATGGTCAACTCCTTATACCAAAATTCCCCCGTAAGACTTTTGGAAAAAAATTAAAATGTTATTTTGCGTCTATTTAAGTGAAAAGTCGTTGAAAATTTTCCTAATTTTTTTGAGTGATAAGACTTTGAAAAAACTATGTTAGAAAATATTTTTTTTTCGCCTTCCAAAGAACAAGTGCTTGATTTTCGATGCACTCCTGATGAGATAGAAATTGTTTAAAGGAATTTAAATATTTGAGAAAGAGATAATGACGCCTTTGAATTCCCACAAACCAGCTATTTTTCTACGTTTCCTGAACAGCACAGCTTTAGTTTTAAGAGCTTCGACGGACAGCCTATTTTTATCATACTAACGTTCTAAGGGAAACTGCGCTTCAGTGCAAACAGCTGAAAGAATGTATCTGACAAACAATATGAAAAATTATCTTAAGTCAAGCTTTGGCTTAAGGCCAGTGGAGTATATTGAGCAAAGAGCAAAGAGATGATGGAGACAGAGCCAATTGGCGGCCAAGCTTTCCTCTTTCCTGTTGTTCGGCCTTATTGAGGTATCCGTTCGGAGCGGTGGATTGCCCGGACGAAATCGGAACAACTATTCCATTAAGCTGTCAGAAAATACTTCAACGCAGATCCAGAGCAGTTTTGTTAAAGTTCTGACAGTTTCATGGATCCATTCTCGTAATTTTAGTTTCGATTTTATTACTTCGTCATTCGGAATAAGGGCCCTGCGGCAAAAGCCGCCCTGAATGTCAAACTGAGTGTTTTTTTGGCCCTAGGGTTGACCTGTGTTTGCCCTCAACTCGCCCTAGGTTTTTTCTGGGGCGAGTTGAGGGCTGTCAAATGGCATGTATTTTATTAAAAAGACAGGCATGTGGTGATTTTGTGGCTCAGCGTTTTTTTTTGAGAACTGGGAAGCCCAAGTTTTTTTGACAGCTCATAGGGTTGCCAAGAAAACTTGGGTCAACCCTGGGTAAAGTTCAACGAACGAACCTATTGTTACTGTTCACAATTCACACCCGCTAATAGAGCTCTATTCATAATATCGCTTCTCGCTTTCCATTGGTTTCACCCGGAGAAGCACTCATTTTAAAAACCAATGGAAAACCCAAAAGTGTTTCTGTTCAGTTTAACGTAATTGTCTCTGTGTGAGTGCAACACATATGGCTCTTAAAAAATATTTCTTGAAGAAAATTTTCTTTTTGACATTTGAGTAACATGTGCGAGTGTTTCTTGAGTGGATTCTCACTTCAAATCGAGAAGCGCCTGTCACTCCTCAGAATCATGATAAGCGATCTTTTTGCACCAATGGAACGGTTTGAGAACGCTCCTGGACGGTTCTTTTCGTCCAATGGAAAGTGACATAATCCTTCAAAATGCAACATTATGCATGAATGATGAATCACAATGTTGCTTTGACCTCGAAGTAACGTTGGTTCGTGTTCAAGACAACGCAACGTGACTCCAACTCAAAGCAAAAAGTTCAATTTGGTTGAAAACTTTTGCTCGCTTGCACAAGAAAATAATAATGTCCAAAACTCAACGCACATAACAGTTAACGGGATTGGAGTTGAAGCGGATGGTGGATTGTCATTTAGGCATTAATGCATTGAAATAATACGAGTACGACGAGTGTAGGACTATAGTTGCCAATATCCCACACTAACGTTTCTCATCGTACTTCATATCACTATCCTGTACCTGTATTGAAAATAACGATACTCGTAAAAACCTTCTCGCTATCGTTACGTTGCGATTTCGTTTCACCAAACTAGCTGTCATTTACGACTGCTTTTGGCGGTCGTTTTATTGTCGTTGTAACATTTTGATGGATGTTTTCTCGTTATTCAAAATCGGTCTATTTTGTGGCTATCGTTGTTGTGAGTTTCGTTTTTTTTGCCTCGCGTTTCGTAATTCGTAATACGGAGTCTGTAATGATTTAAATAAAGAATCCCTTCAAAGGAAAACTATAGCGTGACTGCTGTGATATGTGGTCGTACTGTAATCCCTTTAATTTTCATCGAAACACAAACTTATAGCGATATTTTAAAGGGTGTTTTCTTACACGTGTGGTTTTTCATCTGGCAAAACTTTTTTCGGAGTTGGTCTTTTTGACAGCTGTCACTTGATTTATGCTCAGTTTTGATTGCCATTTCATCGTGAAAAAATTAACCGCACGACTATAAGCCACGGTGTAGGATGTAGGTAAGGTTCAGTAAATTGTGTCGAAACGAAAATGTTCACGCTGATGTTTGCATACATAATTTCAAGTTATAAACCTTTGAGCTGCCTCCAAGATCAGGCGATTCAACACCGCTGGACTATTTTTTGAACCGCCATGGGTGTCACCCATTTGGGGGTGAAAGCTACCAAGGAGTATATATACTATGGCGTTATAGATCGTAGAAGATGCAATTAACCTTGGTATAAAAACATCGGAGAAATACGACATTCCAGCAGAAAGAAGAATTCGTCGTAGAAAGCGAATGGCTGGTGAGTTGGCAATTGTCTCTGAGTGACAAACTACAGAAAGACATGTTCGAGTGCTTTGATCGATTCATCACTGAACTTCGAACAAGAACAGGGTCTATTAAGGAGAGGGCTTAATTGTTTGAAGTTGTACAGGCGAATACTTTACTTTTAGCAAACATTAATGATTAGAAAATAGCTGTTTCAAAATTTTCTAGGGCTTATGATGAGGTGTCAGAGTCAGAACTTCTCTCAGAAATACCAGGATTGAGAAGTCATTTGAAAGCGGCTAAAGTGACAACATCTAATTGGTTGTCTTTAGACTTTATGAAATTCATCCTTGAATGGGACTTTGCAGAATCTTTTCCGAATCTCATTGTCGCATTAAAAATGTTTATGACAATATATGTGTCAGTTGCGTCATGTGAAACTAGTTTTAGTAAGCTTAAATTAATTTAAAACTACTTACGGGCAGCAATGACGGAAAAGAGGCTCAACAATCTGGGAATTTTAACATTTGAACATGAGGCGACCCAGCAAATAAATTGTGAAGGCACTATCAGCGAATTTGCTGCTCTAAAAACAAGGAAGTAGACGTTTTATTAATGTTTACTGTTTTTTTTTTTAACAATGTAAATATGTAGATATGTACATTAATTTTTGTTCTCCTTTTTTTAAATTCTTTATTTGAATCTCTATATATAAATAGGCTAAGGAAAATCTTTGGGTCCCTTTTTCTGTGTTGTTTTCCAACCGATTCTCTTAATTTTTTTTTTGGTGGTTTGGTATTGATGAGTAGAAGTGTTATCAATCATTTTTACCTGTGTCTACCTGTCCTAATTGCTTAAAATCAACAGGTGTGTTTTACATGTATTTTATATGGGAAAGACATATTTCAGAGCTTATTTGTTGTTTTCTTATGTACAGTGTGTTTGTGCAGTGTATGTGAGTAGTGTATGTGTAGTGTGTGTGTGCAGTGTGTGTGAGGAGTGTATGTGTGCAGTGTGTGTGTGTGTGCAATATGTGTGTGGTCGAATTTCGACCACTGGGCGACCCTAGTTTAAATAAAAAAATCGCAATATATGGATTAGCGGAGTTTGATTTATTTTAATGTTTTACATTCTGGGGGTCACACCATAATTGCCGCCCGGGTGCCAATCATGCTAGCTACGCTACTGGGTACTAAATTGCCATGTTCTTTGGCTGAAACATCCTCAAATTTTTTCTGTGGTAAAACCAAAGATAGCGTCTTATTTTAACTAACGTCTACATCCGACTGCAATTAGGTCTCTGATTTTTTACTTGCGATTATAGGTAGGTACTATAAGGCAAGTCTTGCAATCGTGCAGAAAAAAAATTTTGAGATAACAATTGATTATGACATTACGATGATAGAGAATACGAAAAAAGTGGGTCCTGCAATTCTGTCTGTGTGTCTGTCTGTCTGTCTGTCTGTATATGGATCTACAGCCTGAACTAATAGACCGATTTTCTTCAAAATTTGCAGTTAGGGTCTGTGGAGCAGCCTACAGAGGGGTTTTTGGAATTGAGTCTCTAGGTCTTGAAATAACGGTACCTGCCATACAACCGATATGATAATACTTATTTTTCTCGAAAACGGCTCCAACGATTTCGATAAAATTTTGTGTGAGAGATTACTTTTTAATTGTCTTTCTTATGATGTAAGAACAAATTCTGGAAAAAGGCTAAAAACGGTACCTCCAATAGTACCGTTTTTTTCAAAACCGACTTTCTTGTTAATGGCTTTTACGATCTTGACTAAATTTTGGATTTAAGAAGTCGTAAACTGTTAAAGAAAGACTGCATATCAATATTTAAAAAAATTTAGTTTTGGAAATTTTTATTAATTTTTTTTCAAAAATTTTGATTTTTAGAAATACTTCAAAAGTGTAACTTTGATTTTTTTAAAATTTTTTGTCAAAATAACTTCTATCAAGATCTAAATCTTTGCATACTCGACTTTTAAAAAACAGTTTAAAAAAAAAGTAAAAAATAAAAAACCGTTTTTGGAAAAACTGGTCCAACGATTTTGATTAAATTTTCACCATTTATTTGTATTAGCGATTGAAAAAGAATGGCGTCTTTAGATTTTGGCTTGAAACCTTTGGAATATTTAATTTAATTTTTTTATTATTTTGCGTAATTTAATTCAATTTTCATAATTAATGTGTAATTGGCAACCCTGTACCACAAAATACATTATGAAGATCTAGATAATACCAAACCTTTTGACTCGGCCTTTACATTTTGATATCGTTTTTAGAACACAATCGCAAGTTCGTGCGACCCAGTCGTGCCCATTTTTGTTCTTTTTACTTTGATATCAAATAACGTTTACTATGGCAGCTTTGAATATAAAAATAAAAATACCTAAATCTCATTTGTTCAAATTGATTTGAAAGCAATTGATAACAAAATGGCGACTGAAGGTCTCTTTTAGCCTGTAGACAAAATGGCACTGCCTTGCCGCAGTTGACTCCTCTGGTGCTATTCTGTGCTACTGAAGTGAAGAATAATCACTCTTTTCACTCAACTGGTTTCTAAAGAATTCGATAAGAATACCCGCATGACTCTCTATCTCTATTTAGGTACTTCTACTCCTTTCCTTACACTCCTAGGTATATCATTAATCAAAGCAATAAAACGATCATACATCATTCATGTAGTTACATACCTTCCACCATAAATATCCTGCGTTAATGGTGTACTCTCATCGTCTGTAAAATTGTCATCACTGTCGCCATTCCCTGGCGGAGCCTGAGGTCGATGTCTCATGCCAGACATCTCCCACGGCCAAAATGCAAGTCACCCGGTTACTCGATGAAAATACTCTGAAACAGAAAGAAAATAAAAATTAATCAACGTACAAAAGCAAACACACAACAATCTATTTCAATTAATAGCGTTTTTCATTGAAATCCGAAAGAACTACTCTCAAACGCAGAACTACTCTTTTCAATGAAACATTTTTCAACAGTTTTATCGTAGGATCGGTGACAATAATTGTCATGAATAGCATTGGGTGCATTCACTTCTGTAGTCTCTATGTAGTCAAAATTCAATTAGTTTTGTGAATGCAACTACAAACGCAATAAATCCTATTTCTCTTTTGTATCTTATCTATCTTTTGTATTCTTTTTAAAACAGCCGATTGTGAAACGTCAAAATGATTCTCAATTAACTTTATTTTATATCAGAAATTTTTACATTACGTGGGGTGACAAATTTTCAACTCATTTCGCAGTTGTTTCTATTGACTTGATTACGTAGTTACTAAAGCAGTGAATGCGCCCACTTGCATCTTTTCAATTTTTTTTTTAAACTCCATGTAGGTGATGGATGGAAAGGGATGACGACGAAGAAAATGACAACAAACAATGCAGCGAACTAACAAATTCTAAATTATTTACATATTCCTGCAAGCATATTCAATTACTTTCTTTTTTCTTTTCAATTTTAATAATCATCAAACAAATTTCATAACAATTTTTTTAATTTGACATTTGATACAACAGATGTTTTTGCATGTGTGTGTAATTTTCAGAGTAGATCTCCCAACCGATTGGGAGTAGATCTTTGTCGTTTAGAGTTACTCCAGAACTACTCTTTTTTCCAATGAAACATCAAAAATGGAAAAAGAGTAGATCTTTTCACAAAAGGAGTAACTCTTTTCGTCAATGAAAAACGATATAAGTTCACATTGTGCACAAAACAAAAGTGAATTCAAAACTAAAGTTCCCACATCAGTGATGCATTCGAAGATGGTTCATAGGTAGGTAGGGATAGAGGTATGTGGTAAGTTTAGCCAACTAACACAGAGTGGAGCACCCTCCTGTCTTACTTTTAACACTTGTAACTATTCGTATCCTATGAAAAGTGAAACAAGACCATGCAAAGCAGACGAAGAGCTGCATAGGTAGTTAAAGATAAGTATAGAGAGAAATATGCTAATGGTCGACTGCACCATCATCATCAGCCGTGAAATCTTAATTCCACAAAATAAATTGTTTTGTACAAACTTCGCGACAGGCAGGCATTCTAAATGCAACAAGTTTTGTGTATTTCCAGAGATTGAGTGCGGTCAGGGACGACCCGATGGACGAATGCACCTAGAGTGATTGCCTTTTGTTGCATCCATTTTCAAGGACAACACAAAAACATGACATGGGGTGAATTAAATTTAAACTTGAAGGACGACGGCGTTTTGGGAGGTTTAAATACTCTCGATTTTATGGTTCGCACCTTTACACAAAACAATGGCCAACAAAGCCAAACTAGCTTCGAACCTAGACCTTTGGCATTTCCATTGCGAACTGGAGTGGGTAAACTTTGAATACTCACAACACCTTTTCAGGCCTGTTTGACAGTTGCAATAAATTATTTCATCGACGAAATGGTCCAAGTCAAACTTATAGCGTTTTTCATTGAAATCCGAAAGAACTACTCTCAAATGCAGAACTACTCTTTTCAATGAAACATTTTTCAACAGTTTCGTCGTAGTATTGGTGACAATTGTCATGAATAGCATTGGGTGCATTCACTTCTGTAGTCACTATGTAGTCAAAATTCAATTAGTTTTGTGAATGCAAAATTGAACTACAAACGCAACAAATCCTTTTTTCTTTTTAATCTTTCGTATTTTTTTCCGAACAGCCGATTGTGAAACGTCGAAATGATTCTAATTTAACTTTACATCTGAAATTTTTACATTACGTGGGGTGAACAATTTTCAACTCATTTCGCAGTTGTTTTTAATGACTTGATAACGTAGTTACTAAAGCAGTGAATGCGCCCACTTGCATCTTTTAATTTTTTTTTTTACACTCCAAGTAGGTGATGAATGGAAAAGGATGACGACGAAGAAAATGACAACAAACAATGCAGCGAACTAACAAATTCTAAATTATTTACATATTCCTGCACTCATATTCAATTACTTTCTATTTTTTTTAAATTTTAATAATCATCAAACAAATTTCATAACAATTTTTTTCCATTTGACATTTGATACAACAGATGTTTTTTCATGTGTGTGTAATTTTCAGAGTAGATCTCCCAACCGATTGGGAGTAGATCTTTGGCGTTTAGAGTTACTCCAGAACTACTCTTTTTTCCAATGAAACATCAAAAATGGAAAAAGAGTAGATCTTTTCACAAAAGGAGTAACTCTTTTCGTCAATGAAAAACGATATTAGGACGATCTCTTGTGTCTACCTAGCCTCAGATGTCACTCCACTAACGATTTTCTTGTTTTCTTTGATCTAAAATTAATTGATTCTTATACCAAGTCTCCCATCGATAGCATATATTTTTAAAGCAACAAAATTAAATTTACTCTACCTCACTTAACTGTCGATTTCCTGCATGACCAGTACTCATTTAACCGAACTTATACTAAAGACCAACCGGAATAAGTTAAACTCAGGCTCATTCGACTAAAAGCAATACACACTAGTCTCAATCTCAAACTGGCCAGGGCGGTTTCGCTTGTGACAGCTTTTCGAAAGTATAAACGTGTCGATCGGTTGACACTGTTTGTGGTGGACGAAGAAAATTCTTATAAAGCTGCATAAGTTTTAAATGATAAAAGGCAAGTTGATGCCTGGTATACTTTTGTATCTATCTACGCTCTACACATACATACATGGTCTTTTAATTCGAATCTGGTTACCGTTGTTGTCTCAAGGTAATCCACCTATCGGGGTTGGGCTAAAACCATTCCATCATGAAATGAACTCAAAGCGGACGCTATTCCGATCTGGTTTGAATATATTTAAACAGGCAACCAGTGCAGCGGTACGATGGTAAGTTTAGTTATGGTCAACCATTTGGATGGAATATTAAATTTTTATTTTATTGATTTAGAGCTGTGCAGTAGAACTGCATGTAAATTGACTTTTGACGAGTTGTTTTCGTGGGTCCCACAATCAGTTTGGCCTGTCTGGGGATAAAGTGGTCTTTCCCGTTTGGGAAACATTTGCTTTTGTACCAAATTCAGGCCCGCTTGTTACTGCGGTGTCATTTTTGGATACACAGCAAATTTGAATATACGCTTCGTCTGATGGTGAACCAAAGATTAGACATACTGACCTCCTAACCCGGTATTTGTTTTGTTGTTTTCTATTCACTTTCGATCAAATGCCAAGCTAAAGAGGGAATCTCACGAAGCGTGTAGCTTCATTAGGTGTTTGTTTGTTTGTTTTTGTTTTTCCTTCATATAAATGAGCTAGAGAAGAAGTGAGCACTCGCATCTTTGTGAGTGGCTTTAGAATAAAAGAATACCTGCATCAAACCACATCTTTCTCTAGTACTAACCTTTGAGAGGGCAAACGACCTGAGGTGAGTATTGAATTTCAAGAACTCTCGGTCTGTTGGCTAGAAAGATTGCAAGAAATTGAAAATCTAGCTCAAGGTTAACGCATGTATATTGATATGGGCATACAATGCGGCGTGGATGGGTGTTCTGTTCCAAGAAGAAGATGAAAGATAATACTCAAAGAATGCATTTGTTCAAAGTGAAGATGTAAGTAGGTAAGGCGCTATAGAAGCATTTTTTTGCATAGATAAGTATTTGTGCCAAAACTGCGTTTGAAAACAAATTAAGGTTGAACTAAAAGTGAAGAAAAAAGAGAAGAAATTTCGACAAGAATATTGAATCTAAAAGAAGGAGTCATTCTTATTATGGTCACCATGCCTTTATGAGTTGTTATGCCAAATCTAGGACCTTGTAACGAAGCGTCACACTTTCCTTCCCACCGCCGCTTGAAACCAGAAACATACACCGTCAACCAAGCATATTAACTACCACCGCTCTACCAATGAATCATCAACTCGAGAAGCCACACTGTAAACATCAGCATCCAGACACATCATGAAGTATCATATGTATAGGAAAATATTATTATAATTAAATTGCTATTTTTTTCGTTCGCTCTCATATAATTCACATTCCCTTATGGTAGTAAATGTTATAAGTAAATGTAAGAAAGTGAAGGGAATTCGAGATTGGTAATCCTACTTGTAGTAGTTGGTCTCCCTTCAATACGCTTTCGAAGCCATAACCGATCCTGTATTGTTGTCAGATCGTTTTAAAAGAAAGATCTTTTTGAATTTTGGCAAGTTCCGAGATAGCTAGGTAGTATTAGAATCTCCTTCTGAGATCACCTTCTCACTTTGAGTTAAGGTCATATTCCCGACCAGTAGTTCCCGTCTCCTTCCGAGGCCACCATCTCACTTTGAGTTTTGGTCATTACCCCGCTTCCCTCTGAGGCCACCATCTCACTTGGAGTTTGGTCATTTCCTCGCTTCCTTCTGAGGCCACCATCTCACTTGGAGTTTGGTCGTTACCCCGCTTCCTTCTGAGGCCACCATCTCACTTGGAGTTTGGTCTTTACCCCGATTCCTTCTGAAGCCACCAACTCACTTTGAGTTTTGGTCATTGCCCCGCTTCCATCTGAGGCCACCATCTCACTTGGAGTTTGGTCAACACCCCGCTTCCGTCTGAGGCCACCATCTCACTTGGAGTTGGTCAATATCCGTCACCTTGGTCACCGTAGGATTAGTTTTCTTTTTGTCTCCGTCTGAGACCCCCTGCTCGCTTGGAGTATCGGGCGCTATCGTAAGTAGCATTAAGATTACATTAAGTATTGTAAGAGTTAAAATAATAATAAAGAACATATTGTGGTAATTGAAAGAGTTCAGAGTTTTTCTTCTATAGTCGAGTTTTACTGTGCTTTCTTCGACGAAACCCTGGAACCCGACGAGCTTACCTCAGCCTAAGGAAAAAAGCATCACATTTTGGCGCCCGAGCAGGGACCTTTAGAAGATTCATTCCGAATTCTTACCGCCAACCGACTAGGGATCTTTCAAAGGTTCCACCGTCCCCGCTTTCCGTTTTCCGCTCTTCGAAGCTCAATTACCGCAGTTCTAATTGACCCGATTTCCCCTGTCCCAAAATGCCTGGGTCAGATTCATCACCCCCACCAGACGAACCTTCGTCTGAAGAATCCAGTCCGTTCAGAAATCTGGGTTTCATCTATTTGATGAAGAAAACCGAGCTAATTGAAATGCTCCAAGCCCGTAATTTGGATACTGCTGGAACCATGCAGGTTTTACGGCAACGCATGAGTCAACATTTGAAGCAAGTCCGTGCACATGCTTCCACTCAGAATCTATGCGACCAATGGAATAGTTTCACTGAACAAAGGCTTGACGCCGCGCTTTCTGACGAAGCCAGTGATGCCGACACTTCGAAAGAAGGGGCATCTGGAGGCACCGGTGATAGTCCAACAAGTCGTGAAAAAGGATTAAAAATCCCTTTGTATGTTCAGACTTCGTTGCAAGTTCCGACTATGTCAGACCGCCCTAAAACACCGACAGTAACACCGAACCAACAGCAACCACTTCCAAGCACTGGTTCAGATGAGGCGAGTCTACTTCCAAGCAATATTACTGTGCCAGTTAGTCTTCCACCACCCTACCATCAGCAGAACTCTCATCCAGACCAGTTCAGTTCCGCACTACCACCACACCGACTCTCAAACCGACTCACGTTGAGTTACGAGGCTGAAGTGATGAACACTGTGCGCAAGTGGGGCCTGCGATTTGATTCATCAGGGAACCCCCTTGAGTTCCTGGAAAGAGTGACAGAATTGACGCGATGCTATAACATTCCTCCCAGTGACATGTTAAGAACGCTGCCTGAGTTGTTCCGAGGTACCGCATTGGAATGGTTACGCATCCAAAGCGAATCTTTCACCAAGTGGGAAGATTTTCAAGAAGCTTTCATTCGCTATTTCCTACCGGCCCGCTATCTTCATAAGTTAGAGGAAGAAATACTGCGCAAACGCCAAGGTCCTCGTGAACGGGCTAAGGAGTACATACTAGCAGTACAGTACCTCATACGACAACATCCTCGTATGTCTGTAGCCGACCACATAGACAGAATATTCGATCATATGCGACCTGAATATAGGTTCTACATTCGCCGTCGAGACTTTGACACCTTGGACGAGTTGATGACTCTTGCAGAGGAATTTGAGTCCGTCAAAAATGAAGAGCGAAATGTCCGACCGCTAGCTTCCGCAGCTTCTCATACTCCGTCAGTTCCCCGTGGTCCGCCCGCAACCGTTCCCTATAATAGGGATACCCACTGTTGGAATTGCAAGCAGAGGGGTCACCGCAAAGAAAGTTGTCACCGACCATTCCGGCTCTTTTGTTCGTTTTGCGGCGAGGACGGAAAACTAACCAAGGACTGTCCGTGTCACCCAAATCCCGTGGCAGTGGTTAACTACTCACCCGGCCAAGACCCCCGATATTTCGTCCCTGTAACAGTCGAAGACCGAACATATCAAGCTCTAGTTGACACCGGTTCAACAAGGACATTTATCGGACAAGAGTTGCGACAGAAACTCATAGAGCTCGACCTGCCGATGCAAATCAAACATCAGGCCATTCACCTCGCCAATGGCAACCCCGTTGCGACGAGTGAACAGTATACCATCACGTTCATCATTGGTGATACTGAACTGACAGGAGATGTAACCTATTTACCCGCTCTTGCAGAAGACGCAATTCTAGGAATGGATTTAATGGAGCAGGCCAACTTGCAGCTCTCCATAGGAGGAAAGTCCATTACCGGGAAAAAGACGACCCAGTCCGAGAGCCTTTCCGTTTGCCGTGCTACATCACATCTCCCTGTTCAGCAACAGCAACAACTCGACGAATTTTTGAGTAACGAAATACCGAAATTTGAGAAGATCACCCGTATTTCGAACGTCCTACCGCACCGCATCCACCTCAAATCCGAAGAGCCAGAAATTCGAACCAGTCGAATAGCAGCAGCCGAGGTGAGCAGACCTCCAGCGAAAGACGTTAAGACATTGCGAAATAAAAATCGAAGGACGATGCAGCGCAGTAACCGCCAGCAACACCCGAATCGTGAAGGAATGGAAGGAGGGCGTCGGTTCCACCGGCTGTCAACTCCGGAGAGGCAGCGCCCAGAACCAGCCCGTGAGACGCTCCCACTCGCCGCGCCGAGTCAGCAGCCAGCTATGAGCAAGTCAACCACCGGACAACCTCATACCAGTCATCGGCTACCTTTAACGCACGGAAGCCGGACTCTGGATCCTTGCGTCCGCCAACGGACGGCCCCTAGCCAGGTTCGCGCCCCTCCGCGTGAAGGCGCACCCCTGAAAATCAGGGTTAAAACTCAGCGAGTGGAAAACTTGGCAAGGGCGGCCGCACAGCCGATCCCACCAACAACACCAGCAGGAGTGAGAATGGCGAGGATCCGTGAGCAGCGAGACACGGCAGAAGAGGCCTGGTGCCAACGAAACCCGCCACTACCAGCTAGCTCCGTGAAAAGTTTCGTGGCGACCACCGGCAAGGTTGCTCTTCTTTCGAATGCGGTCCTTGGTCCCTGTTTCCCAGGCCACGGAGACGGGCAGTTTGATTTTTACGCAGTTCCTAGGGCAAAGCCGACGTCAGTAGCTCCACCGTCAACAGCTCCACCGCCAGCAGCTCTACCGCCAGCAGCTCGACCGCCAACAGCTCTACAACCAGCAACGCGACCACCAACAGCTCTGCCGCCAGCTGCTCTACCGTCAACAGCTCTACCGCCAGCAGCTCTACCGCCAGCAGCTTTACCACCGGCAGCAATATCACCAGTCCCAGCACCGGCCGAGTTAAGCCCAGATTTCGACCCTTTCCAGGGTATCTTCCTAAATCGAGGCTTTTACCCTCAGCGGAGGTTCACGATACCTTGCCCATGGGGGCCTGTCTTGGTATTGCTGAACAGGAGCAACACACGTGCCTCCTTGCGTTTCGGACAGTATCGCAAAACAATTAACCTTATCTAACTTTTCTTTTCTTTCTTATTAGATTAAGCACGAAATTCTTTATTTTTCTTTTGTTTTTTTTTTTGAATTAAAACTTTTGTTAACCGTTTTCGAAAAAAAAAAAAAAAAAAATACATATATATATACCTATGAAAAAAAAGAAAAAAAAAAACACATATGAAATAAAACCTTTTCTTTTCTCGTTATAAATAATGTATATTTCTTTTTTCTCTTCTCGACAGGAAGAGTTCGAGACGAGAAGGTTCTCGTCTTCCAAAGGAAGGGGGATGTGTAACGAAGCGTCACACTTTCCTTCCCACCGCCGCTTGAAACCAGAAACATACACCGTCAACCAAGCATATTAACTACCACCGCTCTACCAATGAATCATCAACTCGAGAAGCCACACTGTAAACATCAGCATCCAGACACATCATGAAGTATCATATGTATAGGAAAATATTATTATAATTAAATTGCTATTTTTTTCGTTCGCTCTCATATAATTCACATTCCCTTATGGTAGTAAATGTTATAAGTAAATGTAAGAAAGTGAAGGGAATTCGAGATTGGTAATCCTACTTGTAGTAGTTGGTCTCCCTTCAATACGCTTTCGAAGCCATAACCGATCCTGTATTGTTGTCAGATCGTTTTAAAAGAAAGATCTTTTTGAATTTTGGCAAGTTCCGAGATAGCTAGGTAGTATTAGAATCTCCTTCTGAGATCACCTTCTCACTTTGAGTTAAGGTCATATTCCCGACCAGTAGTTCCCGTCTCCTTCCGAGGCCACCATCTCACTTTGAGTTTTGGTCATTACCCCGCTTCCCTCTGAGGCCACCATCTCACTTGGAGTTTGGTCATTTCCTCGCTTCCTTCTGAGGCCACCATCTCACTTGGAGTTTGGTCGTTACCCCGCTTCCTTCTGAGGCCACCATCTCACTTGGAGTTTGGTCTTTACCCCGATTCCTTCTGAAGCCACCAACTCACTTTGAGTTTTGGTCATTGCCCCGCTTCCATCTGAGGCCACCATCTCACTTGGAGTTTGGTCAACACCCCGCTTCCGTCTGAGGCCACCATCTCACTTGGAGTTGGTCAATATCCGTCACCTTGGTCACCGTAGGATTAGTTTTCTTTTTGTCTCCGTCTGAGACCCCCTGCTCGCTTGGAGTATCGGGCGCTATCGTAAGTAGCATTAAGATTACATTAAGTATTGTAAGAGTTAAAATAATAATAAAGAACATATTGTGGTAATTGAAAGAGTTCAGAGTTTTTCTTCTATAGTCGAGTTTTACTGTGCTTTCTTCGACGAAACCCTGGAACCCGACGAGCTTACCTCAGCCTAAGGAAAAAAGCATCACAACCTCATGGTGCTTGTTAATTGTTTCAGTTGTTAGGTCGAATCTAAACATTTGTCTTTTAACTCAACAAATGGATTTTTGCATAAAATAAACAAATATTGTGGCGCAACAAAGCGAAGAACCCGACGGCGCGTAGTGCATTTCTCACAACCATGCCATATGAGGGAATTGAAGGGACCTACAATTTTCTGTCGGTTCCGAACGGCTAATCGAAAAGCACTTTTCATGGCGATGAATTTTCTAACGTACGACTTGACAATTCCTCGCGAAAGTCGATACCCGTGGAAAAACATTTTTTTGCCTTTGTTGGGTTTCGAACCAAGAATCTGTGGTTAACGGTAGACATGCAAACCATTACATAGTAAAACAGGTAAAAGATATTGAAAATGGACGGCGAACGGATCCCGTGGCGTCTTACGCATATTCAATGACAGATTGACCGATTATAGGATTAAACATCGTCGGACGAACTCTACTGATCAAACCAAACAATCACATGTAACACAAAAAGTACAGTGCATATGCAAATCGAACCGACATCAGTAGATGTCTGGTGGTCATGCAGTGATACGTTAGAATGTCACTGCTGTGCCTTCCCGCTTACCGTAAAAGGTGGCTAAAGGAAAGATCATATCCAGTAAGTATAGGTAACCACACCCACCTAGGAGAAACCGAGTGCCACTTTTTCCACAAGATTATTTAAAACCGACAAGTCCGTCGCCATTTTTTTGTCGGTTGGTTTTAAATCAATTTAAAAAAGAACTCGATATTTTTGAGTTTGTTAAACTGAAGCATGCACGTAATGCCCATGTCAAAAAACACAGTTTATTGCGGCAGTTTTGAATTTCAACATTCGCAACTGTTAAATGAAAGGAGCAAAAACAAGTTCACTTTTTTAAATTGATTTCAAACCAACTGACAAAAAAAAAAAAAAATATGTATATAGCTATCGGGGTTTCCGGTCGTGGTTTGCCGGTCTAACTTAGCTTGTGGACACAATGGCCCTACCTTGTCGCAGTTGAAATTTTGGTTCCACAACGGAGTACAATACTATTACCTACTCTGTAGGTTCTACTTGATTGGTTGATCAAAGTTTTGAACAAGAAAAAGTAGTGAGAAGGATGCGTGTATAGACATCTTGCGTGACCTGGAAATGAAATGGTGAGATACATCAGGAAAAAGAGCCCTTTTTTTAAGATAAGGATAAAAGCTTACAAGATTTTCTACAATGGAAAGGATCAAAGCAAAAACGGAGGTGGTATTATCCTTACGGAAGAGCTACTTTGCAGCTTGTTGAACAATTTGGAGTCTAGTGATTGTTTGATGTATGGAATATGGTAGTATGAAGAGGTATTTGCAAGCCAAATGGTCTTATCGTATTAAATACCACGTTCATCAAACAGCACCATCACCATGTCAGACTCGCCTTAACTCAATTAACGAAATATCCGACATCATATTCGAAGAAGTTAATAGCAAATGTGCTGGGCCAGATGTGATTGGAAGAAGATGGGAGACGTCAGGCTTAAATTCTCATCTATATAAGATTACAGGAGGTGGCAGTCTGCCTAACGAATGGAGGGAACAAAGGGATGGGAGACACACGACATTGCGATAGCTGCCGTTCGATAAAGCTGATGTATAACATTTTGAAAATCGCTGAGCGGGTATTGGGTAGCCTACACTGCGGAAAGTAATAAGGCTGATTGATCAGCAATGCTAGTTTGTCGCTGGCAAGCCAACAACAGATTCAATCCAAAGTACAAGGATCCTAAAGGAAAAAGACCTTGTTTATTTCAGGGTTTTGCATGTTGTGCTGGTTGCCTTTGAAAGTTCTGCAGTCGACAAAAAAGAAGGCCACCTTAGACAGCGAATAACTCTAGAGGTCAACGCGCGGATGTTTGATGATTGAGGATATGGATAAAGAAGCAGTGACGAAGGTAAGATACCCACCTGAAGACACCGAAGCATTCCAAGTTGCAGTAGGTGTACACAAGGCCGTCTTTACCCTTTTGGGGGCCCTGGGCACTTTTTGAAAATGGGGCCCCTATATGATTAAATAAAAATGTTATGCTGTGTAATAAAGGTATGCAGAAAAAATCACACAACTTTATATTAATAGTTATTCTTTTATTTTTTAAATGAATAATATTTTTTCAATTCAATATGAATATGAATAACTACTGCATGTTTTAGCATAAACATTAACAAAAACAATGTAAAAAAAAAACAAAATAATAAATATTTCATATGAGAATTCAAAATAAATAACAAAGAATTTAATATTTTTTTCATAATTTTTTTTTAATAAATAATGTGTTTTAATTTATTTTAAGGATAAATAGTTATTGCAGCATGTTCATGTCTTAGCATAAACACTAACACAAACGTAAACGATGTAAAAATAAAAACAAATTAATAAATATTTCACATAAGTAGATACTCAAAAATGAACAAAATTTAAATAACAGAAATTTAAATTCAGAATGTATTTTAAGGAACAAAATATATATATGGATAAAGATGGAAGAGGAATTATTATTAAAGGAGTCTTTTTCTTGACTTGAGATGAGCAAAATCATTAATTATATCCTCAAAATCGATACCTTTGAGGACGTCGCTTTCGATTGACATCAGCGACAAGCTTGTCAATCTTTCTTGAACCATTGTTGTTCTCAGTTCGTTTTTTATTTAATTTGGAGAAAGAACGTTCACCACTGCAGTTGGTCACCATCATACTCAAAAAAATTCTTAGCGCAATTTCAACATTTGGAAATTCATCTTCAGTTTTGTTTGTTTTTAAAAAATTATAAATTTCTAGAAAGTTGTCAGTTTTTTCACTTTCCTGATGACTAATTTTCCAATATTCTTTTAAATTAAGGCATTCAGCATGTAGTTCACCTTCGTTCACATCTTCAGTGTAAAATTCAGCAAAAGATTTACAGTATTTTTTTAATTCTTCTGTATTCAGATTTTTTAGTCGAAAAAAAAAGTCAAAACGTTGGCCAATCTTCGTATACGATCCTAGTCGCTGTTTCAAATGAACACTTAGAGTGTCAACGATGGGAAGAAAAGTTTCAATTTTGAACCTTTCTTTCTCAGTCAAAATTACTGAGGGTTCAGAGCCGTCAAAAAAGGTCTGGCGTGAGCTTCTACACCTAGTCCTTTCCGAAAAGTCCTTATATTCGGAATCCGGGTTTTTTTGTCTGGCTGATGAATCAAAGTTATCAAAATTGTCCCTGAGCCCAATTATGAACCCATCGATTGCACTCAGTAAATTTATTGCAACATCCAGAGTAATATTTTGTTTTTGAAGTAAAGTACTTGTTTTATTAATTCTTTGCAATACAGAGTTCCAAAGCTCTGTAAGTATGGTAAATTCAAGCTTGGACATTTTTTTGCAAAGACTATGAGCTTCCTGTCTGGCCTCTCGAGCCTGTCCTAAATCGTTGGCGATAGACATTAAAGCTTCTTCATCCATCCATCTTGTTTGTGAAAGACTTTTTACAACTTGTTTTAGACCTAAATGAGCAGTCAACACACTCCATCGATGATATGGATGTCAATTTTGGTAATTTTTCGATCAATTCTTTCTGCTGTTTGGATTTTTTTCTTTTTCCGGATCCACTTACATATGATCGCTTAGACATATTTTAATTTGACAAAGTATATTTTTATACATCTCAAAACACTAAAAGCACGAATTGAAAATACACTACAACTTGACAAAGAACGATGATAAGAAAATCAAATGAGCAAAGTCGCATAACAACGCTACCAGACTACCTATATCTGAAACGATCGAACAAACAGTGAGAATCGCTATCAATCTTTCATCTATCTCATTGTACAAAAACAAAACGTCTTTCTTTACTTTGAAATCTTAAAAAATTGAGTGCAGTTCATCTCTACACAAATGCAACTCCTACTACTACATTTAACAATATACAGCAAAAAAAAAACCAACAATTAGTGAAAACAGGCAAAAATTATTAATAGTAACCCTTTCGGACCATCGCAAACGTCAGAAGGATACACAAGAGGTTTTCCAATCACAACACAATGATCGTAAGATACACGAAAGGATGTATTTTCTGATTGGATTTTTAAAAGCACCCTGAAACGAACACAAGTGTGTGTATGATTTCGTTGCCTTGATCATTACTTGGGTGACCAGATTTTCTTTTTTCTTGTTTTAATTTGAAAATAATTTCGGAGGAAATGTGATTTAAAATGTTCAACAAAGGTTGTTGCTAAAAAAAAAGGATTCTATCAAAATTTGTTTTTTTTTTTTGAAAATAGGCTAATAGAGGTTAAGTGATGTTTCAGCAATTGGGGGCCCCTGCGAGTGCGGGGCCCTGGGCATGTGCCCAGTGGGCCCAGTGGTAAAGAGGGGTCTGGGTGTACACCAGGAGGGCGCCTTAAGGCCGCTGTTCTTTATTTGGGTCCTTGACTACCTGGGTGAAAGACAAAGTACAGACCACCAAATTAAATTAACTTTGCTGACAATGTAGCCATCATGAATAAGGATCTTATGTCCTTTCAAGAAGTACCTAACGAATGTACGAGTAGTAATGGTAACTCCAGTACAAAAATTAAGCTCGCATTGGGGTCGAATGATCGAATGATCCATCCGATATAGTACTACCGTATATTTATGTTTCTCTAAGTAATATGATAAAAATGTAAACTATTCAATGAAGAACTATCGAAGTTACCAAGTCGTCATCTCTCTACAAACAAAGCCTACACGTTTGGGTTAAGGACTTAGAAAATAGTGTCCGTCGAATTAGTACTTAAAAGATTGACTACTGGTGTTAACCCTTTTCTGATCCAGACACGCCTATTTCAGACATTTATTTGAATGAGCTTCCAAAGTGTGAAAAGTAATACCTACAGCAACTTGAGACGAGGACATAAATCATGAAGTAAGGGTAGGGTGAAATAAGTGTCGAGAAAACTCTGGTCTCTTCTTAGACAGAAAAATGACCCCCAAGCTGAAAAAAGACTTTACAAAAAACTCTAAGGAATGAGAGTATGTACGTCGATGGCAACTGATATGACGATGCTCTGTATGACCGCAGGAGTAACAAAGCTTGATAGAATTTTAAGTCAAAAATACCATCTTTACAGAAAATGGGACCATTAGAATGGCAATATCATACAAACCTATGAAGCAATCTCTTCTAAGATTGAAAAAAATCTAGGCGAAAAACCCCTGGCAGTAAATCAGCTAAAATTGGCTTCAGATGTTTCAATCCTTGTAGACGCTTTCTGAGGTCAATGCGACGCACCACATGAGTGAACCACTAGTGTACAGTTGTTGAGAGAGATGGAATTCCTTCGAGATTACATACTCATTGAAGTGCAAGCATAATAATGGGTATGATTTTTTTCTTTTTGGCAGCACCGATTCTCACGCATGTTTTGTGTTTTGTGTCACTGTCAAACATCTTCGTTTGGTCTATAATTTAATCATGAATCATCTTATAAACGAACAACGTCTGTAAATTATTGAATTTTATTATCGAAACGTGGCTTTTTCAAGAATATTAATCGTGGGTTTCTTCGATTTTATGGCCAGTCGATAGACCGTTTAAAACACCAACATGCTTACGTAGAGTGATATACGGGTTCAATAAGACGGTGCCATATCCCAAATGCCACATATCACGCTTGGCAATGGACCAATTGAGAGGCTTAGGTTAGGTTAGGTTGAGTGGGGGGTGCAGCCACAAGTGGCAACACCTC
Source organism: Melanostoma mellinum (assembly GCA_914767635.1). Lineage (NCBI taxonomy): Eukaryota > Metazoa > Arthropoda > Insecta > Diptera > Syrphidae > Melanostoma > Melanostoma mellinum. Next base: position 167,160,246 of record OU612060.1, on the reverse strand, counting down.
ACTCGGATTTCAAGGATCCATTGTGCTCCCCGGGAAATCAGAGGATGAGGAAATGGGAAGATTGGAGAGGTAGTTGGTTAGTTTTTAGAAAATTGTGTTTGATTCTGTTTTTTTCTTGCTCAAGTGGCCTTAGAACTGAGGTGTTCGTTTCGCTGGATTCGAGTGCTGACCCGATTTTAGCCAGCTTAACCGCCATTTCATTACCAATCATGTCACAATGTCCTGGAACCCAGGTTAAACTAACTGTGTTTGTTTCGCTGAGCAGTCTTAGGTTACTGCGACAGTTGTCTACTAGTCTGGATTTTGTGATAATGAATGAGATAGCTTTAATGGCCGCTTGACTGTCTATGAAGAAGTCAATATTTTTGCTGATCAGGTTTTGCGTAGCTAGGTGCTTCGCGGCTTCGCACACTGCGAGTACTTCTGCCTGAAAGACACTGCAGAAGTCGGGAAGCTTTATTGATCTATTCATGGTGGGGTAGTCTGAGAAAATACCTGACCTTACCCCTTCGTCCGTTTTGGAACCAGCTGTGAAAACGGAAATGTGATTTCCTTTTATAACCCTGTTTTCCTCCCAGCTTTCTCTTGTCTGAAAGACTTTTAGAGCCACTGATGGATTGAAGTCAATATGTGGGGGGGTATAGTCTGTTTGAATGTCTATATCTGTATGGTTCATGATGGTTCTATGGCCTGATATGCCTGTTTTCCAATTGTTGCATTGTTTGAGTCGCAGTGCGTTTTTGGCCGCCATCTCCTTAGTAAAAAGATCTAGGAGGGCTAGCAAAATTGAGAGGCTTGTTTGATAAACAGTTAATATCACGATTGGGGATGGTCAGCTAGCCGCCTAGTTCATGGGATTTAACACCTTAAGACAACTTTTACGTGGGGCTATATCAAGGTTCATGCCGAGAGCGGCAATTGTAATACTGTGCCCCTTCTTTCCAAGGTCATGGAAAGATTGAATAACCGTCAACTCATGAAATATCTTGAAGAACGAAAGCAAAATGTCCACTGGTGGTTTTTTGGCTTAGTATTATTGCGCTAGGGCATTTGACAATGTTTGGCATCTGGCTCTCTTATGGAAATTCTTTTTCGTTGGATTAGAAACTGCAATTCCGACCGTTCAATAAAAGTTGTGTTGGATGGTTTCAAGCTTGATACTGACCATATCAATGCATGGTGAGTCCCAGGGCTCCGTTTTGTCTCCGACTCTCTTCCTTATTTTCATAAATGATCTGAAACTTCTTATTATCTCAACTGTTTTGCTGACGACTCAACCCTCAGCTTTTATCAGCTGCCTGCCAGTGGCTAGCGGCAATGTTGTCAATGTTGACCATTTGACATTTCATGTAGTAAAAGATATAAATACACTCGCATAAATTTTGCGCGTGCAGAAGTGAACCATGTGAACCGGACCTTTGTTTGTCTGTCGAACAATTAAATATCTCCCGTGGCGTGGAGCTCCTATAACTTATTTTTTCTCTCTATAAATAGGAAACTATGTTTCAAACTGTGGGTGGCATCTGAGTTGTGATTCATGTTGTGTATCAGATGTCACTCGGTGTGTCTTTTTTAATGTGTTTTGATTTGATTGTGCTATTCATGTTTTCTTTATGTTAAGTTATGTCATGGTGTTGTATTTCTTTTCTTTTTTGATGGTTGTGGGAACTTCGCTGATTGAGATTACTAATTCCAAATCCCATTCTGTAAATCTGTTTCCAATTTCGAAAGCCTCTTGATAAGGCAATCAAATCACCAAGTGCAAAAATAAGACATTCTTATAACACCTTCCGACATGCACATGGTACAAAAAAAACATATCCGACAGGTTGAGTCTGATGAAAATCGAAAAGTATTTCATGTTTTGCACGAATAAAGCAACAGTTTGGTGTGTTCGTGTATCGTGTATGAGGAATTTGCTCCAAAAGGCCAAAGTTTCATTCATGAATCATAACTCACCAAACGAACACGGAACGGAACACGCCATGTTAGGTGTGTTAATTTTTGTATTTTTTTCTTTTCTTCCTTCTTTTTGAAAGATTGTGTCACAGTTTGCAATTCCTTCTTGTTTTGGATACAATATTTTCAATGCATAACAAGCGTGAATAGCTTGTTTGCATGAACCAATTTACCAGAAAGAAAAAGGTAGGTATTCTCAATTTGATTAACGATATCGCATGCAGATTGTTTCAATTTGAATTTATGAGAAATTGTTTTGAATTTCATCCGATACTCAACGTAGGCATTTCGACACATGCGCTGTAAGGAAATAGTTGGAATATTCCACTCTGAAGAAGGGCGACAGTTTATTACGTGCTGCATGCTGGTGCGAGAAAGATTTTACAAAACTGTATCGGAATTGATGACTCTTGTTTAATGGGGGTGGTTTGATAGTGAGTTTTTATCACCCTCATTCTGTTACATTCACAGTGGATAATGAATACTTACGTAACGGAAGTAATTTAGGTTTGAATGAACAGTATGAGATTCATGTGGACCGTGTGGCCTAATGGATAAGGCGTCGGACTTCGAATCCGAAGATTGCAGGTTCGAGTCCTGTCACGGTCGAGGCTTATTCTTTTTTTCCATCTTAAAGATAGAAGAGATTTCGGTGATATTTTTGCTAATATTACAGTCGCAAATCTATTTGTAGTTCTGATTTTTTAATTCATTTTCAGTTTCTTTATTGATTGTGATGAGATATCCTTTTTTAAAATTAAATTAAACATTAATTTTACTACTTCAAAACACTGTTTTTCATTTTATTCCCTTTTGGGAAGAGGTGAAAAACATTTGAGAACCACTCACCAGAGTTATGTATATGTTGTCAGTTGAAGCGTTTACATTTTCATTGTCAAGCACTGGTAAGCGCTCGTGGAATTGCCACTTTGACCTTAAAATGCCAGTTCTGATTTTTTTCTTATAAAAATGCCAGTTTTTTGAGAACTGATTTATTATTTTTTATTATTTTTATTTATTTTTATTTGTTAACGTTGTTTCCAAATTCTTACAAATTAACAAAAATAACAAAAGCATGGCTTTACTCCCGTCTGCCAAGTTGACAAAACAAAAAAATTCCAAAATTTTAATTATGAAAAAAAAAGATTTTAGATCCTACTTTTAATACTGATACTGATATATGCTTTAAAAACATTCGTTTATAATTTTGTTTTCTATAAGTTAAATAAGCTAATCTGCAGTAACTAAATAATTTTTTCACATCCATGTTATTGAGCAAGTCTACAACTTGATTTTGCGTTAAGATATTACTTCCAAAGGCGTTTCTTCTTATTTCCTTGAAAATTTGACATTTTCCCATAAAGTAGAATATATCCTCTCTTTCCTCCATATTACATAATGAGCAAATTATGGGTGGGTCCTCTCTATGTGGCACGAAGTTAAGTTGAATAAGTTCTCCTCGCAGCTTTAACATCATTGATATTTCGGCAATGCTGTTGCCGTCTGTAAAATAATTCCTTTAACTTAGAGTAAAGTTGTCTGTATGGATCCAGTGGCATCGTTCATATATTTCTCCCTCTGATTTATGTCTGCCATAGAAATAAGTTGATAGAGAGCGACTTTCATTGCATCTATATTAGAACAGTCTAGATTCAATTCCATTCCAACGTTTCTAGCTAACTCCATCCAATCACCATACCAGCTGGCTTTCGTTCGAATAACTTGAAGAGCTGCTATCTTTGGAAGCCGCTGATTATCCATCTTCATAACTTTCAAGATATAATCGACTTGCATCTTTAGGGTTTGGATGAAAAGAGGAGATAAACCTGTTTCCAACATAATCACGTACTTGGGCGTGTTGTGCGGCAATTGAAAAATTCGCTTGATATAAGGTCTGTTCGTTGAACTTTCCCCAGGGTTGACCCAGGTTTTCTTGACAACCCTATGAGTTGTCAAAAAAACATGGGTTTTCCAGTCCTCAAAAAACGCTTAGCCACAAATCACCACACATCCCTGTCATTAAAAAAAAAATAGATGCCATTTGACAGCCCTCAAATCACCACAGCAAAAAGCTAGGGCGAGTTGGGGGAAAACCTATGGCAAACCTATGGCTCAAAAAACACTCAATTTGACATTCAGGGTGAATTAAGGTTTCTCAAAAAACGTTTTGTGGTGACCCTAGGGCAACCCCAGGGCTTCAACGAACAAACCTATAGTATCGAAGAAGTTTTTCCACGGATTCATACTGTTTCGCTCCCCAAGTTTAAACTGCGTAAAACAAAACTGACCTTGATATTGCCTGAAATATCTTGTTCTTACTACTATGAGTGATACTTTTGTTGTAGAAACATTTATTCCAAGTTTGATTGTGACTTTAGCCTTCTGCAGTTTCTCTTTTAAATGGTTCTCCATACTTAAGTTTCGCATGAAGTACACTCCTAAATACTTAAACTGCGTGACAACTTCAGTGGACTCACCATTGTAATGTCATTTTTCGTTCGCACAGTTTCAATCAAAATCTTAGACTTCTCTAAATTCAAAATCAAACTCCACAGCTTGCAGTATTGATATAGACGATTTATCATTAACTGTAACGATTCAGGCGAAGATGCCAAAAAAAACAATGTCATGCGCAAAAAGCAGTGCTTTTATCGAATGTCCAGCGTAATCGATACCACAGGGTTAGAAGTCTACAAGGTCCTCAATAAATAAGGCAAATAGGCTTGGACTCAATGTACAACCCTGCCTGACACCAGTTTTTGTCTTAAATCCTCTTGAAAACTCTTCACTATTCCATACCTTTGCTGTTGTGTCATCCGTAAAGATTTTCAATTACTCTTCCAAACTTCCATGACATACCGATACCGTAAAGCTTGTAAATTAGCGCTTGCCTATTCACCATATCGAATGCTGATTTGAAATCGATAAAAAACGTATACATTTTCTTGCTTTTATGGAGATATGAAAACTGTCAGATGTCGTTCGTAACTATTAGAAATAAAAAAGTTTAAAGTATGAAGTTGACAGAGTGTTTTGAATTTATTTGAAATGAAATCCTAAGAAAGTATTAGTTCTGGTTCACATTTATAGGGTTTTTCGTTGAACCTAACTTAGGTTTTGCCCAGGTTTGCTTGGAAACCCTTTATAAGCTGCCATGTTAAAAAAAACCTGGGTTCTTGGTTCTCAAAAAACCGGAAGAACGAAATTAAACAAAACCTACTGTTACAAAAACCAAGTGCTACTTTAAGGCGAGTTAAGGGTAGACAAAGGGCTCAAAAACATTCGTTTTGATATTTTGAGAAAAATGAGGTCGTTTAAGCCTTGGGGTTGTCCTGTGAACCAGGACTTCTACGTACAAGCATAATATCACATTGGTTTTATGCCAATACCTTTTGGTTTGATAAATGTGTGAGTGAAGCAATTCAGTAAATTGGTGGCATCTCTGATATGAATTGAAAAGCCATTATAGTTATTCGATCAAAAGCCAATTTTTCTAGTTGATTTTTGGAATAGTTTGTTTTATTTATTAACTTTTTATCAACAGTTGAGGATGGAGCTGGTAACAGCAATTGTACCACAGGAATCTTATTAAGGACCTATTCTGTTTAGTATATGAATAAGCAATTAGCTAGAGAAAAGATATTAGTAAGTAGAAACTAGAAATACCAACTGGAAATTCTTGGATATTCAAATCAACATTGCAAAGATGTTCATCAAATTAGGATAAAGATAAGGGGACCATACTTCTTCCTTATAAAGCAAGACATAGATGATTAAGGTTCTATAATACATACTTTTGGTCCTTCGATAGAGGTCTCTACTTCCATTAGTTAGATATTGAGTTAGCTAGTTAGATGAATTTTACAGTGTTGGGTGTTCCAAAGACTCAAAAATCATTTTCAGCAAATAATTTTAATTTCTGGGGAGGTCTTGCAGTTTCGCACTCTAAAGGCACAGCAACGTAATGAATGATCAACAAAGCGGCAGAGAGTCAAATTTAGAAAAATATTGAAAGCTGAGGGGGACTACTCTTTTTCTAATTCCATTCCATTCGATTGCGTTTTTAAGACGAGGTCTCTCCATTAAATGATTCCCCTGTAGTGCACTTTGACGATAGTTATCAAGAACAGGACCAAACATCACTCAAAGTGTTTTCCTTTTGAGACGACAAAGGATTTTTTATCGTCTTCAAATAAGGCCTGTGCTTCAGTGCAAATTTAACAAAATGTTTTGTTCGTTGAAGCCCCCTATGTTTGCCCTATGGTCACCATAAAGCGTTTGATGAAAACCCTCAGCTTAACCGGAATGTTAAACAGATTTTTTTTCTAGCACTGAGTTTGCCATCAACTCGCCCCAAAGTAGTTTTTTACTGGAGCGAGTTCAAGTAACGAACTGAACTTTCAAAAAGCTTTGGAAATGCATTCGAAAATCCTGTTTTTTTTTTGACAACTCAAAGAATCAAATTTAATCGGTTAAGTTCAGCAAACGAACCGAATAAAGCAAAGCTTCTTTTTTATTTTTTGTGTATCTGCTTGAGTTGCTAGATAGAAAAAACATAAAAGGTTGCTTGTAAGGCCTAGAGAATTTGGGGACCAACACGTTTTTACTAGTTGTTATTACTCTCGGACGTCGGATGACTTGCCAATTGTTAATGAAAGTAGATACTCGGACGGCTTACCAATACCTGTCGAAAGTAGATACTCCTGAAAGAACGTTGACAGTCGTATTTATAAATTTTGTTTAGAACACTCTTAGACAGTTGTATAAAGTTGGATAAGTCTTAGCCATCTACGTATTTATAAACGCATTCCAACAGGTTTCTAAATTAACCCTAAATTATACTCAAAGACGTACCTGTATTTCATCATTTTTGAATGAAAAAATAAAAAATAAATAATGCTCATCATGTGTCCGTACAATCTCGTTGGATCAGTTTTTTGATATGCGAGTACATTTAGAAGATCATCATACAAGACTTGAATTAGGAAACTAAACCATCCCAAGAAATCTCATGTTATAGCTTTTTTAAGTCTCATTGATCAAATTTCTACAAATTTTAAATGAAATCATTGATATCTAAGCTGACCCGCCAGGCCGGCGGGTGTCGGGCGTAGCTTAGGTCCTACGGCGCGGCGATCGAATTGAAATCTTAATTTACTCAATTTGATCAGTAGTATCAAAGTTCCAATTCTCGTGAGAACGAGGGCATTAAATATGCTCTATATTACTCGGAAATGGAATGTAAAGGTGAACAAAAATTTAAATCATTCCGGAGGCTTTTGAAATCCCGTTTTCGTTACATTGGGAATATAATAAATAACTCTTATACGGTGAATTTTGTGAAATCGGTCCATTATTTTCTAAATTCTTAGGAGTACATAGGCTATCAATTGCTGTAGGCTATTATAAATACGAGCTTGAGCTGCCTAAACTTTAACATACTTCGGAATGGGACCATGAATATGACTGTGAATGTTTCTGCGATTTCACGGTGACATTTGAGCCAACAATATGAGAAGACGCTGAAAAACATGAACGAAAGGTTGCTTGAAAAATAGTTAGTTCTTCCTTAGTTTCACCAACTCAATTTATCAACAACAGAGTACATTTGAAAAGATTTTTTAAACTGTACCTAGTTAAAATTTCTCTATTGTTTTCTGTATGACTAAAATCAGCTTTCTTGTAAACCACACAAATTGTGACTTTATCTCCGGGATTAAAAAGAAATTGAAACAAAAGTTTAAAAAGCTGTGGTTAATTTTTTGAAGAATTCATTTGAGCCTTCATCAACTCATGAGCTTTTATTGACGAAATTTAAATTGGTCAACTGACCAAAATGATTACATTGCTCAGTGAATTGACCACAGTGATGTTTAATCTACAAAATGAGGTAACAGAGAAGGAAAACAGTTGCTTTATTTAGATGAAGTTTCAACCTTCAAACGGCCCTCCCATATCTCTTTCCCAACAAACTGTTTCATTCTTTTGATCTGATTTCAAAATGAATCGGCTGTATATGTTTCAGCCTGGGCATCTTAATAAGAAGAGGGTTTGGATAAAGAATCTAGAAGCTATTTAAAAATGCTGCCATTACATTACTCTCACTTTGCACCAGATCGACTTCAAGTTCTTACACAGTTTTGAGTTTTTATCAACGTTATCAAAGGCTTACCCAAACCAAATCATTTTTGCAGCGTAAAATTCAGCTGTCAAATTATGTTTACATAGGGATGTACCCATACTGACACCACAAGAACGACTCCGCGTTTTCATACATTTGCAGTTGTCACGACACACAGATCATATCAACAGCGCCAGCGTTCATTAAACGAGATCATTAAGTTTCTTATTTGGTCTTGCATATAAGCTTAAATCCCTTGTTTTAACTGAGGTAAAGTGTTCATAGCAAAGATAGATTTTAAAAAAGGAGTTCAAAAATCAAAAGAAGTTTTTCTTGAATTGTTCACGCTTTCAATTATACCTTTTAATAGTTGTACAAAGTTTCTTTCTCTAACCCGACAAAATTCGGGCCTCATTAAGGGAGCATCTAATTGTTAATCATTTCAAGTACTCGTCAATCCACCCATGAACAGGCGCCACTTTTTTAAATGTAGTTTTCACTTTAATGAAAAATTGTGCATATTGCGGCAGATTTTAGGGAACTTTCGACATTCTCCACTATCAATAACACGATGATTTCAAACCAACCGACAAAAAGATGGTGACAAAGGTTCCCGGTCAAGGGTTCCCGGTCGCAGTTGACTATCTACCCCGGCTATAGTTATTGAAAAAAATACACCATTTATCCCGAACTTCAGTTAAAATCAAGTCACTGTAACCCAGTCCTGGGAACTATCAATAATTTCAACAATCATTCTTTTTTCTCTGTGTCTCGGTCTCGTAAAAAGTGAATGCAACAATGTTGCTACTCGTGTGCCGGTTAGAATACCTAGTAGCCATTCTATGGAAACTCTAAGAACTCATCCAACTAAATTAAAGGTTATGACCTTTTTCTAATACAATATCAAAAGAAAACACCTCCAACATAAACGATAGTAAAAAAAAAAAAAAAAAAAACTAGAAACTTCTCGAGTCATAAAAAATAAACATCGTGCCGCTATGGAGAATCCTCCTCATTAGGTATTCAAGCCCAGACTCTAGTGCGTCGCAGAGTAGTAGGTAGTAGAATACGACGTATTGTCTGTATGTGAGCCAAACAGAAACCCATTATGATTCATTCATATTCCGGTGGTTAAAAGGTTAAACTCTTTAAAAAGTCTTACTTATTATATATTTTCCTTCTTCAAACGAATCAGCTTCAAATACCTGAATGGATGTAAAAGTTATCATACATATGTTGCGGTGGTTATAAACGGGCTACTCTAACAATGAAAATGTCGACCTGAACTGAGCGATTACAAAATATTTATTTTTTTTTTCTTCAAAGTTTCGCAAAATTCAGGTTAAGACAGAGTTCAGTTCAGACTCACCGACCGACCCGATTGATTTATTATCGATTGTTAGTAGATTGGATTGTAAAACCAAAACAAAGGAACACCAACAATTCATACCTCGCTATAACGGTGAATGTGAAAATGTCAATAATGTAATAGATTGGCTTATGTCAGACAACAATGGCGGCATTTTGTTGTAAGAAAAAAAAAAGTACCTAACGCATAACCGGATTAGAAGTCTTGATAATAATTTATACTTTCTATTTCGAGGTTTTGGGTGTGCAGAGTGCAGACTGGCAACACCAGAAATAATTATTGTAATGCCAGGTATTATTTATATTGCTAGAGGTGGTATGTTGCAAAATCTTGTTTTTGTTTTTTCTATCAAGTTTTGTTTTCAAGGAGAGATACAATTTATTTTTGCTTCTAAATGGGAACGATGTAGGGTACATTTAGCCATACCCACGCGTCAAGTAGACTGTGAGCTAGTTTTAGGTTTGGTTCAACGATGATTGGACTATGTTAACACCTTTGATCGTGGGTTGGGGTACTGTGTTGTTAAATGTGACATGAAAAGTGTTTATGGGAATGCTTAAGTCGTTGTTTTGTTTCCATATAACAATACGTGGCAAGAAAACCATTCGTTTTGGTTAAGAAGAACGGTGTTAAAGAGGGCCTTTTAGGAGACATTTGTATAGTTTGTGGTCTGGACATGGACAAAACATAGACAACTACCCACTCCTCCACAATGGTGTACATTATGCTTTTTTGGATAGGTGCACTCTATGTTATGGACTTTAATGGTAAACGATTTGAAAATCAACGGTCCCACAATGTTTCGACAAGGAAAAGGCTGTGTTACATTTAAGGTACGATCAACTAGGTTCTTTGACGCCCCTGAGGCAGTTGAACTTTCTTTTTTTTGAACCCAGTTAGATATTTGTAGTTAAACTACAGAGCCTAGAGCATTAAAAAATAATCAATTTAAGTAGGCAACCAAACAGGTTTACTAGTGAATTTCACATTCGTATTGTGCAGTTCGTTTATAGTTGAAGTAGGTATAGTAGTTTTTAGATGTCAATATAATTGAATAAGTCTCCTTAACGTACAGGATCTTGTCTGCATGTAACATGAGAGGGCCTGAAACGCGTGATAATCGTGTTATCGGGGAGAGTTATGGACAGGAGTTTGCATCATGGATTTCTGAGGTTCATCAACTCTGTTTTAGTGGTTTTGGATTTGATTCGTCCTTGTAGGTAGTTCTCCCAAAGTCTAAGGATGTGTGGAGCAGTGGTAATTTGATGGACGTTTTTAGTTGTTTTATCTTAATTGTAAGATTTGTAGATTTAAGCACAAGGATTAACAGTTTTATTAGTCGAAAAGTGTGCGTTTCGGGTGTTACACCATGGAATGACCCTGGAGTGAATCTGGAAGTAGTGAAACAATATACTCCCATTTCAAATTAAAAGCAGAAAAAGCTAAAACAGCGAAATGTGCTAATTAGCAAAAGGTTTTTCATAATAAAAACATTGCTACAAGCTCAAAATACAGAGTTTTTAGTGCTACAGCACGATCGGTTTTGTTTTATGGAGCACAAGTCTGGGGGACAAACGAACCCAAAGTTTTGGAGAACATACTTTGTTTTTTTTTTTTTTTTGGAAAAATATTCTCGCTGCCAATAAATACAACAAAACATATGTACTACTTAGAAAGCGGAATACCTGATAAGGATAACGAAAAGAAGCTATACTAGACCAAAGATGATCTGGAAATATTTGGTTTAATATCAGAAAAGTTGGTCCCAAGTTTGGACAAAGCTTGCAGCAGACTGTGGTTTGACATTCAACGATGCTGAAACTAATCAACTTGATTTTAAAATAATGTTTTATGTAGTTATTAAAATAGGACCTTACTCACAAGAAATTTATGATCTCAAGGAGCGGATTTACTTCAACCCGAACTTCTCTGCAAATATTATAATTACCACTTTCAAAGTAAGAGGAAAAATGGAGAAATGCTACAACTAAACTTTGTACCACACTTTAGCGATTTGACAATAACTTGCAGTCTATGTAAACTGGTAAAAAGGGAAGATATTTGACACTTCTTGGGTACGTGCCCTTTAACGCCGACTTCGGCGATCAGGAGAAAGATAATCCGATTATTGGAACAATGTCTATAATTAAATAAAGAAACAAAGATGGGGTTGGGCAACATAGATAGATAGGGATAGACGATAAGGTTTCTAATTAATGAAAAATAGATAACTCGAAATAACAGTGTACATACTGTTCTTCTAAGAATCAAAATTACTAGCAACAGATAATCAGGCCCGGATCTACCATGCGGGCGTAGTAGGCAGTTACATTAAGCGGCAAATTTTTGAGATAAAATTTGAAAAATTGTTATATTCGTGGGAATTGTGTTTCTCGCCTATTTTGTTAGCACGCGTACCAACATTATTAATGGAAAATGCTCGAATCGAAAAGAGAATCGATTTGGGCAGGTCTCGATATTGGCCAAATATCGAATATTCGATAAGTTTCTGTATCGAAAATCATCTTATTCTCTCATACAGTATTGTGACAAACTGTTAGATAAAATAATTCTTATTTTTACGCACACCAAAAACACTTTGCTGATATTCACTTGTTATAAATTATTTTATTTTGATCAAATCAAAGCACCTTCATTTTTTGTGTTTTATGATACGATGTCTGTAATATTTTTTAGTCAATAAAATTTCTTTGTTCAGTAAATGTTGAAGTAAGAGTTTTATTTCTAAAATAAACATAACTTTCTCTGTATGAATGAATGAATGAAAATTGGGGGTTTGGTATTGTACCTTGACCTGTTTAGATCTATTGTACCCCCTACTTCTTAAGTGGTATTCCTTGATTAAAGTACTTCATCCAGATTAGTTCCTCTGATGAAACTTAGTATCTGGGTTACGCCTAGGAGTTTTAGCTCCCTCTCCTCTACAAAGTAGGATCCTGGGTACTTCTTTCTTTGATGTATTAGAGCTTCGCAGTCACCTAAGAGGTGGTCAGGAGACTCTTCCTGTTCGTTGCAATATCTGCATTGGTCGTCGCTCTCTATGCCTAGTAGTTTTAGGTGTTTTCTTAGTCTGCAGTGTCCGGTTAAAAGCCCGGCTAGCATTCTTATGTTGTTTCTATTAAGTTTTATTACGTCTTTGTAACGTTTTTTGTTAAAAGTGCCAAGTAGAAGTTTGGCTTGGGGCATCTTGGGGAGGTCATTCCAGTGTTTAGCTCTGTTGTCTTCCTCCGAATTTTTGATTTCTTTCTTAATGTGGCTTTCTGTTATTCCACAGAAAGGTTCCGGTCCAATGAGTGGTGATCCGGCTCCTGTCTTTGCCAGTTTGTCTGCCTGTTCATTGCCTATGATTCCTACATGTCCTGGTACCCAGTAGATTGTAACCTTGTTGTTATTGTCCAGTTTGTTCAATTTGTCAATGCATTCGCTGACAAGATTTGAGGTAATAATGTAGGATCGTAGGGCCTTAATTGCAGCTTGACTGTACGTCATTATTGCAATATGTTTGTTATTATATTTTCTGTCAATGTTTACTTCCGCGCATTTGCCTATTGCATAGACTTCTGCTTGAAATATGCTTGACATTCTTCCCATAGGTACTGAAATTTTTGTTCTTGGCTCAAAAATTCCTGCTCCAGTTCCCTCAGTTGTTCTTGAGCCATCTGTATACCATTTTATTGTATGGGTTTTCATTGAGTAGGTCTCTTTTTCACTTTGCCATGCCTTTTTGTTACTTAGCTCAACGCTGAAGAGCTTTTCGAATTTGAATTCCTTGGTCTTGCTATCCCGAGGGAAGTCAATGAGTTGTAACTCGTTCGATATTATGATCTTTTCGCAAGATTTCAGGACACACTGAGTCTCTTTGGCAAATCTAGCTATCGTTGCATTTGAGATGCTTCTTATTACCAGGTGCATAGGTGTCAGATTTAGCAGTACTTCCAAAGCCGCAGTTGAACAGCTTCTCATGGATCCTGTTATGCAAATGCACGCAAGTCTTTGTACTTTTTCTAATGCTTTTCTAGTGGTCACCTGGTCAGTTCTCTTGTTCCAGACTACCGCTCCATAGGTAAGGACCGGTCTTACCATCATTAGGTACATCCACCGAATTATGCTCGGTTTACAGCCCCATGATCTCCCTGCTATTCTTTTGCATATCATTAGGTTTTTTTTAGCCTTTTCAGTTGCTGCCTCTACTTGCTTTTTCCACAGGCGTTTCCTATCTAGAATCACGCCTAAATAATTACCTTCTCTGTAGCTATTACCAAAAATTGGTGAACGATCATTAACGTCATTGATTAGGTCAACTGGACGCATAGTTGCTGTAAAGTCACTGTCAGGCACTCGACAGTGGTGATGCATCTTGAACATCATTTCCCAGAAGTCATCTCAGCTTAAGAAGAAATAGAAGATGATATTGTTGAAAAATGTACGACGCAAAATGAAGCATGCGGCATTCAACAACAACTTAAATTATTAGAAACTACGTTTATGCAACAATTGTGGAGATTTTTGTTATCTTCCATGAATTCTGTGAGTAAAAGATTACAAAATGTCAAGACAACTATTGTTGAGGTAATTGAACTTTTAGAAGGGTTGAACAAAATGATGCGCGTGAAGATTTTGTTTCGTATGAAAAGAAAGCGCTCGGAGTTTCCATTAACAAAAAATATAAAAAAAAAAAATGACTAGAAAACTTTGATGCGATGAATCTAGAGATGGAGGAGTTGAATTTGTTGGCCGAAAAAACCTTAAACTAAATACCGTCAACGTCATTTTAGACAAAATTTTATCTGAATTACAAAAAAGAAAAAAGCGTACAAAGTTCTCTATCAGAATTTTTCAGTTATTACAGACATGCATCGTTTGAATGAAAAAGAAATTCGTGAAAAATCTGCTCAATTGATAAAATTCTACGGTCAAGATATTGAAGCATCGTTCGCAAATGAAATGATTTTATTTTTAAGTTATTTCGTCAAAAATAAGATGAAAAAAATAACTCTCCGATGGATCTGCTCAAATTGCTAAATAACCATGAGCTCCACATAGTTTTTCAAAATGTTGATATAGTGTACCGAATGCATGTTTGCACACCCATTTGCAATTGCAGCGCTGAAAAATCATTTTCCGTACTGCGGCGAGTGAAAAACGAATTGAGATCAAAACTAGTTGCAGAACGATTAAACACACTCGCTTTGTTGACAATAGAGTCATATTTGCATTCCATTATCGATGAGTTTGCTGTCCGAAAATCGAGACTCAATAAATTCAACAATCAATAATAGAATACACAATGCTAATTGTTGAATGACTTGAATAAACTTACTATGATAAAATAAAAAATCTGCTCTCAGAAAGTTGCATTTCATTTATAGCATAGTCAATATAGTAAGTTCACCTCGGAATTTGAAATACCCAGCTGTAAATTTGTACAAACTTCTATTTTGACACCACAAAAGTTGTATCAAAACCTACAAACTGTAGGGTGCCAGCGTCTATTAAAAGTCAAAGGTCAAAGTTCACAAAAATCCTTTTTTCGCAAATATCTCGTTTCCGATGGATTTTTTGCTATTTGTGACTATTACAATATTGAAGAAGATTAAATTCTCTACAACTTTTGCATCAAAAGTTTTTTTATACGTTGAACCGTTTTTGAGATGGAGGCCAGAGCGCACAAGCTTAGAGCATAATTCGAGGTAATCCGCAAATCCGAAACTAGATAAAATATACAATAGCCTTTTCGATCCATATCTTCTGTGAAGAAATACAGAAAGGCTAAATAGTAGCGGTGATGAAAAAGTTCGTTTCCGCCATTATTGCATTTCTTATTGATGTACATTTCGCTTTTAAATTATCTATTTTTCCTTTTTTGTTTTTCACCATAACTTATTGTAAAAAATGCAATAGTGATTTAGGATCTTCTTGATTAATACTATCCAACATTTTACTGGGAGGTGGATAAGATTAGCTTTCAACTATTGATGAACGGATATCTTCTCTAATGACAGCTGCTACAGCTTCTACAATTCTTAGTCTTTCTGCTTTAGAGGGTCTAATATTTAACTATAGTACCAAGCTTTTTAAAGAATATTGGTACGTCTATCACGAAACCGAAGATTTAGTTTTTGGCTATCGTGCGTCGGTGTCGTGGTAGGCGCTTCAAAAAAAATTCATTTTCGTTTTTCGTAGAATTAAGCTCTAACCATGCGCGCTAGTCTTCTATCTCGAAAACGGTTCAACGTATTAAAAAACTTTTTAGGCAAAAATTGTAGAGAATTTAATCTTCTACTATATTGTAATAGACACAAACAGCAAAAAATCCATAGGAAAAGAGATATTTACGAAAAAAGGATTTTTGTGACCTTTGACCTTTGATTTTTAATAGACGCTGACACCCTACAGTATGTAGGTTTTGATAAAACTTTTGTGGTGTCACAATAGAAGTTTGTACAAATTTACAACTGGGTATCTCAAATTCCAAGATTCTTGCCTAATTTTGACTAAAATGACTGGACTATTATTGAAAAACTTTCCGAACCAAACTTGTTCCACCATTAAAAAGTTTCGTAGGGCGGGCGGTCGTCAAATTTCTAAATTCAGGCTTGCAGATAATTTAGCCTCTTTTGCCAAATCTTTTCTTTCGAGTGTTTTTGTTGAAATTGATCCAAATTACCCTTTTCTCAAATTAAGGAAGATCTTATTCTTTTTCAAAAAGCAAATATCTTCAAAAAAGAAATTGTTCTGACTACTTTCGTTTGATTTTGATCGAGAAAGGCATCCATTTTTGTTTTTGTTATTTCCCAAGTGAAAATATTTTCTTCCGCTTAAAAGTAACGAAAATTGTCTCTTCTTATTTTCAGAAGGATTTAGATTCAGAACTTATTTGCCAGATGTTTTTACAAACAAACCAAAACCAAGGAGCAACACACAATAAGAAATCTAAAAAAAATCCTAATGTTAGCAGCTTGGAATTGATATCTCTCAGGAAAGAAGAAGATAATTAAGACGGCTTGATGTCAGACAAAAAGTAAACTTGAAATAAACTGACAAAAGAACCGAATTACAGATCAGATGAACCAACTTAATAAACAGTTTAATCATGAATCAAGAACGTAGATCCATAATATAGATAAAAAGATGCAATTCAAATCACAAAGGCTTGTTCTTGATTTTCTGAAAAATATCAAAACGAAGCAGTGAACAAAACTAAAACTTTAAATAAAAACCAACGAGCTGCTGATGACTGCATAGGTTGTTTGAATAAATACTTAAGCAACTTAACGTGAGCTTTGCGAATTAATCGATTACCTCGCGTTAGTTTGGTGATGGTTTTGGTTTGATAGTTCTTCAATAAAGCGTAGCTGTTCTAACCAAGCTGTTGAATGAATCCAATTTTTGTATTTCCTTGTTCTAAATCGCTCTCACTCTCACAGCATTTGTTGGACCTTGCTCAAAACCAACCCCACAACAGATTTTGTCAACTCATGACACACACAACAAAAATGTGACTCCAAATTAAAATAGAAAGCAGAAATCTTCCTACTACGGAATGTTAATGCAGCTGCTTGACTTAGCTTTGTAAGCATTAATCTTTTAATAGCTTCAAAACGGAGTATAATACAATCATAACTTCTATGCTTAACATACATACAGTTGCTAACCGAAACACAATTAACAACATCGCTTCGAACGAGTTTTTCTAGAATAACAATAAACTTCAAGGTTCCCTTGCAGACCGTACTACTATATCCCCTTAAGACCCATAAAATTCACGTTAATAATTTTCGGGTGACATTAAAACATGCCGAACTGAAAAGTAAAACAAAAACATAATTTAACAAGTTTTTCGAATTAAAACCCAATCTTACCATAACCGGATTTGGATTTTTGGCCATTACCTATCAGGGGCAATCTACGTCTGAGTGCGTTATTCTTGTGACTCACTCGTAAATTGGCAACTTTTCACTAAAGATTACAAATCCACCGCAACTTAGTCAAGTTGATTATGAATCACAAGAAATCCATTCTTTTTTTGATTCATTTCTGAAAGACTATTATGAATTTCCAAGAAAAAGAAAAAACCAATTATTATATCACTTCCGTACTCCATTCGGAAGTCATTAGCATCATTTACATTCCCCTAAATACCTAACAGTTCGGTTTTTTTTTTAAATTGAGAAATTTCCGACTAAACGACAGGTCAAGCAAGCATGACTATCTTCATGGAACTGCTTTTATTATGTGGTGCTGTTCTCCAAAAATTCCAAACCTTCATCTGAGTAAGAAATAATTTCGATTCGGATGAAGACAAAACAAAGCAGGGAAAGTAAAAGTAAATCTTTCTTCTCTTGTATCACGATCCATGACAGTTCTGTAATTAATTAGAGCTATACAAATGATTTTTCTATTTTATGAATGTTTTGGGAAGAAAATTAAAATTATCGTTTTGTCTTTTTCTATCTTCTTTCGCAATTAGTAAAAACTTTTTTGATTAAAAATCTTGGCTGCTGGTTGTGAAATTTCACAGTTTGAACCTTTTGCGGATGGTAAATGTTTGATTGACTCTTTAAAAAAATCATCTAGGGTTTGAATACAAAAATAATTGCTTTGATTTCAGAAAATTAATGTTATGGTCTTTAAGCTCTCAGTAAGTTTATGTATAAGTAGTTATGCCGATCCAATTTAAATTAGTTTTTGGTGCCTTCAGCAGAAAGAGAAAGTCAAGCCATTATAATGCATTTAATCTTATAAACTTGGTGGAGATATTCTGCCATAACATAATTTCTTCACCACGCATAGGTTAGAAATGACTTAAGTCACTAATTGTGTAATTGTACCTACAGTGCACATTTGTAGTCCCAAAAAGGCAAAGCTAACGTACGAAAGCTTTAAAAAGGCTGAATCCTACCGATCCACTCCAAGCTGATGTGGAATAATGAATAAATTAAAGATCATTGAAATTGTTCTTGATTCTAATTAATATTCGTACAAACCACAGAGTAGATAATACGCAGATTCAACTGCGGCAAGGTAATCGCCATTTTGCCCACAAGCTAGATTAATCGGGAGGGAACCTTCGGCCAAGCACCTGCCGTCACGTCGGCGTCGGGCGCCATTTTCAAAGTAAAATTTTTGGGTCTATTGCAGTGGAGGGTGTAGAAAACTTCATTCAAAGCAGCTGTAATAAACACGTTAATTCTAACCAAAACATAATGGGTTAATTGGCTCACAATGGCGCTGTCTTCTGGTAGAAGCTGTACGAGTAGAAGCCGAGGGATTTGAAAGTAATGATATGATTGAGATTTAGATTCCTTGCCAAAAGGCACAGGGAAGGCCATCATGCCAGAATGGTAAGGCTCAAACTCCTCACAGTCGCCACCAAGAATCTAGAAAGACCATACTCAGACTCCTCAATGGCGATGAATACGCAAATTCTGCTATCCCACAAAATGTCTCATTCAACTTGGAGGATGTTCAATACTGCCGACCTACAAGAAGTTAAGCTTGCCATTGGCAAGCCAAAATCAAATAAAACTGCAGGTGCAGATTACCTCGAGCTTATAAAGTCAGCTGAAGATCAGTTGGAGAGGAGCATGCATCAGCTGATTGATAGGAACCCAAGTATCGTCTGTTCGATCTAAGGAAGGGAGACCCTCACATTGGCGCCAGTTAAAGGAGAATAGGCTTCGTTAACGTCGAATATATGATCTTGTTTCCTGTAGTATGTGAAGGTCTGAAAACCCCACGTCAACAATTTGATATATCTTGGAAAAAAACAATCTTTTTATTGATTTCAAGACCGCGTTTGACAAAATTCAACAGAAACTTGTCATGTTTTGACATCATTGCAAAATTCGTACAACTGCGTAGAATGACTTTGGAGAATTCACGTTGCTCCGTCAAGATCGGTTAAGAACTCACCGAGCCCTTGATGTCGAAACAGGCTTTAGGCAAGGCTCAAGCAAGCGTGATGTCATAGGTGCTTTTCGAAGCATTAAAACGAAGCATAGTGCTGTCATCAAAAAAGGACAGAGAACACCGACGCAAGCGTTACAATTACAATAGATCGAAATAACTTGTAGGTAGACTTCGTCTATCTAGGATCCGCCAAAGACACGGAAAATAACATTAGTGCAGAGATCAAAACGGAGAACTACTCCTGACCATCGCTGCTCTTTTGCATTAAGAAAGCAATTGCAAAAATAAAACACTAAAAAAAAGCGGACGTGTCTAAATGAACAAAACACGAACTTACACGAATCTTTCGTTGGGTTAAAAAGGATCGATACGATCGAATTTGAACTATAGTAGCTTTGTGAATGAAATGCATAGTTGAAATTACTTATTCTTAGTTCAAATAAAACACTAAAAAAGGTCGAAAGGAAATATTCTCAAAAAATCGACAAAAGTAGAAAGTTGTTAAGATATTGAAGCGAAAAGCTATTTTGGTGTTAATTTGGTGTTTCTATAGATAGATATATCCAATCGAGCAACAACTCAAACGGCTGCAATAAGTTCGTTTAAGATTGACCGAGAGAAAACGCACTCACCTTTTTCATCAGAAATGACTGAGTGGTTTCGATTTAAACGTACCAACACTATGAACACTTGTGATTTTTCCTCTTATATAAATCGATTGAGCCCCCCAACACCAGCTTACACCGTGGGTACATAAGGATATTTCGAAAAAATCTAGAAAGAAGAAGAAAAAGAAGAAAGAAGAAGTAGCAAAGAAAGAAGAAGAAAAAAAAGAAGAAGAAGAAGAAGTAAAGGAAGAAGAATAAAAAGAAGAAGAAGTAGCAAAGATAGAAGAAGAAGAAAAAGAAAAAGAAGAAAATAAAGGAAGAAGAAGAAAAAAAAGAAGGAAAAGAAGAAAAAGAAGAAGAAGAAGAAGAAAGAGGAAGAAAAAGAAGAAGAAGAAGAAGAAGAAGAAGAAGAAGAAGATGATACCTTTCGTTTGGAATTTGGAAGCCTTCTAAAAATAATATCACTGTCATGAAAACAGCTTTTTCGGAATTTTTCAAAAAATGGTAGATCCCTTCCATTTCACACACGGTATTGTTGACAGTAAAGCACTAGGCCACAAGGCTCACCCCTCAGTTGCACCAACCTGTTTATTTATTTAATTTTCCTTCACAGCGTCGCTTTTCGTTTTGTCATTTAATTTTTTCAAGTACTAGACTACGTAAAGCAAAATTGGAGTTAGAGGCTCTTTACGGCCTAAAACAATTCGATAGACAAAAACACATAACTCTTTCGAATCTAATAGAACGCAATAAATTTGAAGCGCTATTGTCTTTCAAGCAAGCCACAGTTTCCCCCCAAAGACCGCCTCCACCATCTCTTGTTTTTGTTTCACCTTTACCATTAGCTTCTAAAAATCAAAGTTTCGTTTTGGCAAACCTCTTTCTTTTATGAAGCATTATTTAAGTAGAAAACTTTCACAAAGTTTAATTACACAACTCAAGGCTGTTGGAAAGAGATTTACTTGGTTTGATTTATTTTTATTGTTTCCAGCTACATATACATCATACCACTCTGGTGCTCTTAATTGATACCACTTCAGCAACAAACACTTTTGAAGGCATTAACCCGGTTGTGTTACTTAATTCGTTTAAGGTGTGTCAGTTAATAGCTTTTTTTTATTGTTCTTAGGCAATTTATTTATAAAAATGGGGGTGTAGGTATTACATACGGCAGTAAAGCACACTCACTACATCCGGTTCTGGTCTAGATTGTCGATAGTCTAGAGCGAAAATACTAGAGAATTTTACTAAAAAGTCATCCATAAAAGGAAGACGCTGTCATTAATCTTCAACATTTTAATCAAATGGTGGGAATAAACACCCTTTCAATGTTATTTGCAATTCCATTTTAAGATTTAACCACCGACAACTTACAATGGAACCACTTTGTAAGACTTGGGCATAATTTTTTTAATTTTCAAAAAAAAAATTTTTTCGGTTGGAGCTTGTGTATGGTAACGAACAAAGAAGTCCTTCTTTGGACTACCGTTTTACAGTGAGCTACATAAAGGCATTCATATGCGGCATTTTCAACAGCTCATTATTTTGTTTATTAAAAGTTGAGTCATTGGTGGGTTTTGTGGCTGGTTTGAGACCGGACGGCTGGGTGGCGTTTGCAAAATCACATCGATTATATCTGAGAGTTTTTTTTGGTTTTGCTTATTTGCAAATTTTTGTTTCGACATCCAACTGAAGGAGTTGCATTTGAATAAATTCTCCTTGTCCGGTGTATACGAGTGGGTGATAAGCACCGCAATGACAACGTAACTTTTTTGCATTTCAATTGAGCAACAACTTGAATTTGAATTGCATTTCAATATTTATGCTTTTTTTAGATGACTGGCTCTTTTTGAAAGTGGTAAACAGTCGTTGGTTCCTAAAATGCAATCGAATGGACGGACCTTTGGGAACATGTCTTGGTCGTTGCAAGTTGGAAATGTTGTTTACTTGGCACTCAGTTGAGTGAGTTTTTCATCATAAATTGTTTTACTGTCATGATAGTTATTGGTGACCTAAACGCTCGTATTGGAAATGAAGCTGTTGCTGAAAACAATTTACAAACTAAGGTGAGGCGATCAAAAGATTCAGTATGTAATGCAAGGGGAGTAAAACTCCTGAATTTATGCAATGAGTTCGGGCTTCGTATATTAAATGGAACGACGGAGTCGGATGAGATGGGAAATTTCACATTTGTTGGAAGACAAGGGATCTCAGTAATCGATCTGAGCCTGTTGGGTGGAGATTGGAACTTATACGCTAAGGATCTGGAAGTTGATCTTGTACCCTTTTCTGAACACGTGCCTATTGTGGTAACATTTGGCATTGAAGTGGCGGAAATTGATATGATACGAGAGATCAAACTAATACCTAAGCTTACATGGAAAGAAAAACATGCAACCATTTATAAAAGAAACCTAGCTCTGATTTTATCTTCACGAGAAACTGATAACTTTGAGCAACTAAATAAATTAATTAGTGAAGCCTATCCTTCAAATAATAACGTTGATTTATTCCACTAACAATGAAGGACGTGGAATAAGACAGCCATGGTTCGACAAAGACTGTATGAGAGCAAGAAAACAATCCTTCACATGGCTAAAACTGTTTCGAAATTCAAATAGGGATCACTTTAAGGAAATATATATTCAAACCAATGTAAAATACAAACGAATGTGTAAAGAAAAGAAAATAGCTTATCATGAAACTCAGGCTTCAAGGTTAGCGTTATGCATAAACGCATCTGATTTCTGGAAAACTGCCAAAAATGTTAACGGGAAAAAGTTCGTTATTAGTAAGGACTTGAACCCAGCGTTATTGGCTTCATACTTCATTAGTCTTTTGAATCCAAAAAAGCCCAAGAAATTCGCTTCAATATGCGATGCCAGTGTTTGCTGATGAATTCTTGGACTGTTAAATAACGGAACTTGATGTCAGTACAGCTATAAAAGTACTAAAAGATGGAAAAGCGCCTGGGCCAGATAGAATTCCAACAGAACTGTACAAATACGGAAACACAGAGCTTATGAAACAAATTACAATTTTATTTAATAGGGTTGTGGTAACTGGAGCCATTCCCAAACAATTCAAGGAATCACTTATTTTTCCGATTTTCAAAAAGACGATAAGGCAGATCCAGCAAGCTACAGAGGCATATTATTCCTGAACGCGTTATACAAAGTCTTTACGGAATCCTGGAGAAATTGACCGACAATGTGGATAAATCGGAATGATAAAATCAAAGAGTACCAAGCAGGTTTTAGTTCAGGATACTCCACAGTTGATAACATTTTTGTCTTAAGTAGTATAGCAGAATCCTACCACATAAGAGGTCATAAGCTATACACATTTTTCGTAGACTTCAAGGCAGCATTCGATACCGTGGATCGCAGAGCACTTCTCTACAAATTATATGCGAAAGGGTTATCAAGGAAGTTCTGTACTTTAATGGAAAGAATGTATGATGAGACTTGGTCAAGAGTTTGAAACGGTGAAAATATTTTAGAGCCATATTTCAAACAAAATTTGGTGTGATACAAGGATGCTCCTTGAGCCCATTGCTATTTGCATTGTTTATCGATGGTATTACAGATTACTTACCAGGAGGCATTGAGTATGGTCATCATAAAATAAAAGCCGTTTTATTAGCGGATGACATTGTCATAATTGCTAATTCACCTGAAACATTGCAAAATGATGATAAACAAACTGATCGAGAACTGCAACATGTGGAACCTTGCTGTAAATCTATAAAAATCAAAAGCTATGGTCTTCAAAAAGAACCCTGGAAGAAACGCAGGAAATGAACATTGGTCTTTCAACAATCAAACTATAGAAGTAGTCAGAGAATATAAATATCTTGGGGTATACTTCACGCCAAACCTCAATATGGAGAGACACCAGAAAAACTGGTGAACGCTAAATCAATAAGCTCATCCTGGAATAACGGCTTCGCAAACAATCATGTAGCAAATATCGAGTGTTTGAAGCTGTATCGGAGTTTGTGTTACTCTATGCGGCGCAAGTGTGGGGTGCCAAACAGTATGAAACAGTAGAGAAACTGCTGAGATATTTTGTGAAAAGGATCTTTCAACTTCCAACTTCTACTCCAAATTATGCGATAATGCTCGAAACTGGACTATCACCGCTCTTCATCAAGACCCTCAAACTTCATCCTAAAAATGCTGAATATGCCTAACGGAAGACTACCCAAGATAGCTGCGCTAAACACAATCAGGAGCAAAACCGGATGGTTTGGTGAATGGATGGATCTGGCACGTGCATGTGGTAGCCCGTTGAATCTTGACATCGAACAACATATCCTATGGAAGCCAATTCTCTATGGGCTGATCAAGAAGGTTGACTGGATGTTCAGGGATGTTTTCCTCAGGGAAGCGTTTAGCTCGGTTCACGGACAACGTATAGTATGCTTAACCACAACTTGAAGGAATCAAACTACTTCCGAAACGAATATAGCATCCAACAAATCTCAATGATGGTTAAGCTAAATTATATACCACACCGGAAGGATCTACCAGCATTTGTAACCAAGGAGTTCGAGAAGATGTTGTTCATTTTTTGGGAAAATTCACAACACTAAGAGAGACAAGAAGATATTACTTCGGCGTAGACTTTTTAGACGAAGAAGGTATTCTTCTTTTGTTAAATGAAGTGGGTGTAAGAATTTAACTAACTATTGTAGAATAGCTCTAGCTTACCGGGAAAAAATTATAAATGAAGACTTTTAAGAAAAAACATGAAAATATTGAAAGAAGCAATAACTAAATATGCAATTTAATAAAATATGAAGTATGCATCCAAATTGATTATTTTTGTTGTACACACAAACCTAATGCTTATAATGTTTGAAAACTAATGTTTTAAAACTACTTTCTGAGGAAAGTAAAATAACAATTTAAACTCTTTTGGATTTTTCAAAAGCTTTCGATTCGGTTGAACCAACTTTGCTACGTAATAAGCTATGCAAACTTTTTAGTTTCTCGTCTGCTGCATCCGAGCTTATTTTCTCTTACTTGTGTCATCGATCACAAGCAGTATTCAGCAAAGGTAAACTGTCATCATTCCTTAACTTAAAAAGAGGTGTGCCACAAGGTTCGATACTGGGACCCTTACTTTTTTCATTATTTATAAACGATCTTTCATCTGTTCTCAATCACTCCTCCTATCATATCTATGCGGATGATGTTCAAATTTATCGCAGTTTTCGTCTGGGGCTTGTCGAAGACGCAATAGCAAGAACTAATGAAGATCTTGCTTCAGTTTACCAATGGTCAGTTGAAAACCGGCTATTACTTAATCCGACAAAAACTAAGTGTATACCGATAAGCACCCAACAACTAGATTTTGATTATTTCCCAGACATAGTCCTGAATGGTCAGGTGGTCGAAATGGTCTCGAAAGTAAGGAACCTTGGTATCATTTTTGATTATACTGTTACTTGGAGTGACCATATCAATAAAACAGTTTCAAAAGTATATGCCTCACTTCGTAGCTTATCGAGTTCAAAATTCTTCTTTCTTACCCATCGAAGCTAAAATGAAATTGGCCAAGTCTCTCATCTTGACAATCCGTACCTTTGGTTGTGAAATAATTGCTGACATGGACTCTGAATCACTCCGAAAAGTCAATATGGCGTTTAACTCTATAACTAGGTTTGTGTATAATCTACGTAAATATGATCACGTTTCAAGTTGTGCGTGTCAAATTCTGGGATGTAACCTTCGCTTCTCCTTTCGATTCAAAAGTTTGTCTCTACTCGTCAAAATAATGAAAAATAGATCGCCGGGTTATTTTTTGGTGAGTTAAACCTGTCGGCTTCTGCTCGATGCTTAACGATACGACCCAAAACAGGACAAATGCTATGTCGCTTTAAGTTTCTACTGTACAACTTTAAATTTCAATGTGTTGCCATAATCAAGTGTATGCTGTGCCAATCAAGCAAAGATCCACATTCTCAAGATGTTCAACCAAACTCTCTGATAACAATCACGACCTCAATTTATTATGTTCTTCGGACGTTTGCAAAACTAGAACAATTTTTTTCTTATCCGTTGAGATGTTTTTGAACAACTAGTCCACCCTTCGAAGAACAATGCGAAAACAAAGTGCAAGGCATTTATCTGCTGTGAGGCAACCTAAAGACAAAACCAATCTTATTGCATTCTAATCAACATAAACAAAGCAACGATACTTTTGCATAGCCTTCAACTCATTCAGTATATGGCGTGTACTTCTCTCTTTTCTTTCAAATAACTCAACTGTAAGCCAATAGATACGAATATTGTGTGGTAGAAACAAGTTTGTATAAAAGATACACGCTGTGTTCTACTCGACGCTATGCAATGTAACAACTACAAAAGACTAATCTATATTCCAGAGCAATATAAAGTAGTACCAACTTTTTGTTGGCATGGCATAGTGGGGCATTGTATAAAGAAGTCTGGTAAAACATAGTTTTTTTTTAAGAATTGCGGAACTCGAGAATGTTGAAAATGGTAATTTTTTGCTTTAAGACATTTTGCTGACGACATTATTCTATATGTCATTGGGAGTAGAAGGTATACAAGTCTCAGAAAAACGCCTACACTTTGCATATCGGGTGGGATACGCCTGCTACTGTGTCTTGAGATTGATAAAAGAACTATTTATTATGAGCGGGAAGTGTTTTGAGTGTGAATCAGAAGTTTGTTTAAGCGAAGCTACACACGTGAAAAGCCTATGAAATCATGTATTTTGTGTCTATGGCAAGATAGTGCAGAGATGATGTAACCTCTGTCGCATAAAAATTCATAAACGAGATGGTCATTTTTATGATCGTGGGAAGATGATGTTCTCTGGAGGCGCGACAGGTGAATAGTGCAGAATCATAAATCATCTGCATCAAGAAGATTTTTTTGTTGAGCTCACTACAAATGATGGGAATCTGTCATAGTAACTTCAAACAAACCGATGACCATAAAACTTCGAAATGAAAGTTCTCCTTCGCATTTTTGACAGTTTGTTAGGTTGGTTTTTGTAACAAATTGGTTTTGAGTACGCTATTTGAATGCCAAAAGAGCTCGCAACGGTTCGGTCGATTGGTGTATGCAAACGCACACTTGTGTCTCGGCCTAGATATTAAAGGTAAACATATGAGAGATTATGTTTAAGAACTACGAATGTGATTAGTGGTCAATCAATCGACTGGTGAGTTGATTTGCCATAGAAAATCGACGAAAATCAGCCAAAAACAAAGCACCAAGAAGTGAAAAGAGGAATGCTTTGGCATACTGTTATTTGTTGTTTATAAATAAGCGAAGCAAAGAAAAAAGAAAACAGAGAATCGTGAATATTCACACTCTCACGATTGTCAATTAAGAGAGGTTTTCAAATGCTCGTAACGTAGAATACCAGAAGCGGAGGAAAAAGAATCGAGTCGATAGGAGAATCATGATTGAATTACAAGGACCTACAAATGTCTGATAAGATTTTTGTCGTCTACACAATGGTCGTTATCACAAGGCTCTGGTATCTTGGTCTGGTGGAAGGCGCTGGAAAAATACACGCATTTAAAAATCCTAACCAAAGTACAAAGATCAGCCTGTATTTGCGTAACAGGTGCAATGACACTAACTGCGAGCTTGGAAGTAATCCTCAATCTCACACCTCTTGATCTCTATGTTCAAGAAGCGGCAGCAAACAGTGCACTTAGACTAAGTCAGTGTAATGTCTGGAAAACCAGCCAAAGAGGACACGCACAGATTTTATTACGATACGCAGATAACAATATCTGCACGGATTACATAACTCCATACCTGGACTTTAAAAAATCCTACACAACCAGCTTCCCCAATAGACAGAATAGGGAGAATGAAACACCTTACCTGAACGAGACGTCTATATCAATCTATACCGACGGTTCAAAAATGGAAATTAGAACAGGGGCAGGTTTCTTTTCAGAAAGCCTAAACCTAGCCATATCATTCAGACTTCTAGCAGCGACTTCGAAGCCGAGATCTTGGCAGTGACAAACGCTGCAAAACAGGTGTCCATGATGGCGCTATCACATGCTGATATCACTTTTTTCATTAAAAGCCAAGCAGCAATAAAAGCGATTTCTGCCGCTCTTGTCAAATCAAGGCTTGTTTCTTGCTTTCGCGAAGAGTTAGGCTCTGCTGGGTCCCTGGTCACAGTGGTATACCGGATAACGAAAAAGCGGACGAACTAGCGAGAAAAGGATCAGCACTTGACCCTTCTCTCATTGATCAATTAATCAGGATTCCACCCTTTGAAATTAAACAGATCATTGGTAACAAAATAATGCAAAAATCCAATGAAAGATGGGAGTGCCTAGATTCCTGTGTTACTTCCAGGAAACTATGGCCGAAATACGATAAGAACGAATCTGAAAAGCTACTATCATTGAATAGACCTTCATTACGAATGCTTATCATTATCAGTATCATAACTGGACATAACCTACTAGGTTACCACAAAAAGAAAATGGGTCTTTGCCCCGATGACCTATGCAGAGGATGCAATGACGAAGATGAACATGAGGATACAACTCACTTTCCTTGTCAATGCCCAGCAATCTGCCACATTAGGAAAAAGTCTCTAGGCCATTACTTTTTCAATGAACTAGAAGAATTATCAGACACTTCAAAAAGCAGCCTGTTAAACTTCACTAAGGGCAAAAAATGGTTTAAAACTGACCAGACATAAGCTCATAGGTTTCTAGGACGTTACAATACTCCAGGGTATCTCAATGGATCTATACATTGAACTAAGTGTGACGGCAATAAGATCATCCGTCAGCCCATTCTACCTAATCTAACCCGAAATTCTTACGACGAGCCTTGTGATCGTTGTAAGAATTTCGAGCTACGAACGCCAAAAAGGTAATACATATTATCTTAAATGCCCTTGTTCGACAAAATTCGTCATTGTTGATGAGATTTTTATTACACGATCTTGGTGGCCAATTGACAGGTCCATTCCTCGAAACTATGCACTCATCGAATGTTTGCTTCAATAAATCGATTGTGACGTGTGTTGTGTGGCATGTAGGGCTGTCTTGAGTCTCAAGGTACTCATGTGGATTCTCTTCGCTCCAAATGCGGCAATTTCGTTTGTTGACGTAAACCAAATCACATGCATGGTCCCGCGGCTTTGTTTCTCACCCAATCTGGATCTTATAAAAGATCGGAAGCGAAGATTTTTGAGCGAAATCTTCCATAAAGTTTATTGGCAAAGCTCCAACTGCTGTGCAAGGTGGCAAATCAATTCATTCATTTTGGTCCTCTTCAACACAGCGGCAATTGTTTCTGCGGGGCACACTGTTCGACGTCTCTACGGATGCGTATTATCACATAAACTAAATGTAGTGCGAAGATGATCCACGGTTAACCGAATTATTTGCTCTGATGGACGATTATGTCGACCATAAAATGAACGGAGCTTGCGGTAAACTTCGGGAGCTGAAGCGTTCTGCTGCTGTGCATAAACCCTGTTTTGCTTTTGTAATCGAACTGTCAGAGCTTGCCTACCTGAATGAAAAGTGCTCAAGAGTGAAGTGAAAATTTGAATGGGATCAGCTGTGTTCAGCTGTTTCTATGTCTTAGAGGTAGAGGCAGATGTCATCTTCGCTGATGCCCATGATTTAAGGTGACATTTGAGAGAGTAGTGTCCAGTGAGAAAGTCCGTAAGTAGCTTTACGTCACGTTTGCTCATGTCAAGATTTTCTTTCATACGTTTTTGAGATACTTCACTTGTATATCCTAGGAACTAGGCCTTTAGATGTAATCAATTCGATCGGTCTTCTGAGCTAAAAAGTGGCAGCATTTTAAAGAGGTACTAAGCGTCCTGTAGGTACTATTTTTAGAGTACATATTTATGCGTTCGGCTTTCGGAATCAAAAAAATTTTTCCACGGGTGTCGCCATTTACAAAGAATTTGCAAATCCTACGACAGTAGTTTCATTGCAATGAAAAGTACTTTCCCTATTAGCCGTTTGCTAGGTCTCGAGGCTCTTCGCTCTGTTGCGCCACCCTATTCTTTTTATTTAATTATATGATCTCTTGCATTGAACTAAAATTTTTACTTTTGTGGAGCATATGTTTTAGTCTTAAAATTAGAATCTTCTTTTGAATAAGTGCAATAAACAGACTTCAATTGCAAAATGGGGTACCACAAGGTTGCGATGGAGGCTTGATACTTTTTATGTTTTTTTTTTCTTATTGCAATGCAAATATGCAATGGATAGATCGTGAGCTTCTGAGATGAATATCGCATCTTTTTTCACTACTTTTTATGTTGTCACAATTCAATCGATTAAAAGGAACCCAATTAAATTGAGCTGATGATTTCTCAAACTAATTAGCTTTTTCTCTTAAAAACAATCTCCGAAAAAGAGGACTTTGAATATTTGCTGCCATAAATTTAAGAAAACCAACATTGAGCACTCGAGTAAATATGAATTCAGTATTAATTTGGGGCAATCAAGTGGAAGAAGATCTAAACCAACTGAGAGTGCACAGTTACGGATGGATCTCACCTGAAATCGAAATTGTTGGGGATAAATGTATGAAGGTTAAAGACCAGGTTCAGCCCGAACTGTAACGACTAAAAGTCTTAGGGCTGGTGATGTCGCACAGCCACCTCGTATCGCACTTCTTTTTTTAGTAAGAGCTCTTTGGTGTTGCTGCACAATGAGCGTCAAGAATAAGCAGAAATTAGCCTTCCTATATCTTTCCCAAACGCATTCGGCAAGTGCAAGGCTTGGAAAGTCTGCGAAGGCTGGGCGCGTTTATTGTGTAACATATTTTTCAGTTGTGTTTTTCCTCAAGACATTTTTTTTACTTTTGACTCGACTTATACTTAATACAACACCCGCTTGAAGGAACTGTAGGGAAAAAGATCCAAGGGTAAAAGAGCCGTAAAACAAGACATGATCATGAAATGTAAAATGTTAACGTATTGTGTTCGTAGCTCGAATCAGCTTTAGCAAGTATAGCCAAAGAACTTCTTGTTTTAGTATACCTTCATTAGTCCTTGACCGGCTACTAACTCTGACTATCAATTTTTTACAATTCTTCCAACTAGTCCTTGAGACTTTGGCAATAAAATATTACGATTCTTCCAACTATATGTAATATGTGCCATTTACAGATTCCTTGACCCGACTGGCATATTCACCGCATGTACACATTCAAGCTGAAACTGAAAGAGAGAAAGAATTGACCGTACCTTAACGATATATTTTTTGATATAGCTTTAAGTAGAGTCGGTTCAAGATAAACGTTTGTTAAGGGAGCTGGCTGTAAAACTTTCATTGATTCTACCAGTAGAGAGTTGTTGAGTGCTTTTATTTTGGCCCACAAGCTAATTTCGACAGGAAGCACCCTTTTTGCCATCAGTGAGGAAGGAAAAAAGAGTCGCTTTAAAAGCACAGATTGGCCGTTTATGTCAATCAAATCAATATCTTCTTCTTCTTCTTCTTCTTCTTCTTCTTCTTCTTCTTTTTTAAGACCCCATGAGCATTTTGATCTCAAAAGGACCACAGCTCTAACACTAATTGTTTCACACTACTGATCCGCCTGTGATCTAAGCCATCATTTAAGTCAACATTTTCATTAAAAAAAAAGAAACAGTCAAGCTTGAATGCCACCTGGGCTAGACGATCTTTTAGTGAGTTCAGTTTTCAGTGCTTTTTTGACTTTTCAAATTATCACATTGTAATTTGGAGTGTACCATCAAACGACTTCTTTGAAAGCTGCATGCGAAAACCGTTTCAAATTTACTTTCTTTGCACATGCCCAGCCTCAAGACGTAAAACACATTTGGGAAAAGTCTCGACGGCCACAGAGAGATCTCATAAAAAGCTCAAATGGTTTAAATAAAAAGGCAACTCTTCAAATTGCAATGTAGTATCACCATTGGCCTGTTATTGGTCTAATTTAATCAGACGTTTTCACCTTAACGTAACCAAACCTAAATTCGGAGTGCAAGAACGAGCAGTTGATTTATTTTTTGGTGTTTCGAGTAATGGCTATGCGAGTCGACTCTGCGATTCTTCTCTGTATTCTAGCCAAGAGTTTGAGAAATATAAATTGGTTCACAGATGTTAAAGCAACTTGTAAAAGCGATCATATTGAAAAACATAGTGGGCCCTAACATTTAATGTTATGGAACCCCTTGTGCCATATATTACTTTTTCACAACGGTTGTTCAAATATCTTCCAAAGAGATATACACAACTCCATTTGCGGAGCACAAACAGTTCTTTAAGTTTTAGCAAAGTTAAAAAAAAAAACCAAAATAAGTTGAAGCAATTCGAATTCCGCTGGGCATCAACCCATACCTACCGATGTGTGGAAACTGGAGTTTCATAGTAACTTTTTTTGCATAGTTGCTCGAAAACTTTAATTTATTGTGTTGTATGTATAGGGTGCTGTAAAAACTCAGTGGTTCTAAATTTTGGCTACAAATCCGCTTGGCGCATTTGAGTATTTAACTAAGTTACTTTAGTTTTCTTTTTAGATCTTCCCTATCAAGCCCTTTTTTAGCTACTTCCGTCGTCCGAGAGGGCAGTTAGTTAGGTCCTCTTCTTTTCATTCTTACTATTAATGATCTCGAATTGATTATTCACCATTCCCTTATTCCTTCTCTCCTAAGTGCATCAAATTTCCGTTGCTATCTCATTCACAACCAAACCATTTCACCAGTTGAGAAGATTAGTGATCTCGGAATCATTTGCGACCAAAGACTTAATTTCATCTCACACATTGATGATATTGTACTAAAAGCTAATTCAGGACTTGGTTTCATTAAGCGTCGGTCGAATGAATTCTCCGATCCTTACTTAACCCGATCTCTGTAAATTACTTTTGTTCGCTCACTCCTTGAGTACGCCTGCAAGTTCACATTAAAAATATTCAGCGCCGTTTTCTTCGATTTGCTTTGAAAGGTTTTTCTTGGAATAATCCCTTGATTCTCCCTCCTTGCCTAGATCGCATTAAGCTTCTCAGCTTGAATACGATGAAAGATCGAAGATAAACATTCGATATCATCTTCATTCACCGTGTCTTTTCTGGAACTGTTGACTGTACAACCGTCTACCACTCTATCTTCCTTAACCCTAATCCTCGCAACATTCGGAATCCTCGCCTATTTTACTCAAATGAACTTATCTCATGAATGCTCGAATATTAATTCCAGTTTTAATAGTTTTGACTTCAACCTCAGCGCCCTTTGCTTCCATCTTCTAAATCACTTTACCCAATAACGTAAGTTTCTTGGTTTTTAAATAAGATTAAGATTTAGCCGAATAAATGAGGGTTTTGCCCCCATCAAAATTTAAACCGCCTTAAGTAAGTAGCGTCTTCATAAGATTTGCGTTTGAAAATCAATGCGTATAAAAGTATAAAAGTGGCAAAACACCCGAAAATAGGTCATCTGACTTGTGTTTTTTTTTGGTTTTTCCTTTAAAATCAGGGAAAACGTGATGCAATTATCATACGACTGCAATTTTTGTATAATGTGTGGCATTGTATTGAATACGCAACGATCAGACGCGGCATATCCCTCGGGTGGATCACCAGTATTAATCAGATAAGTGGGAGAGCTGTGATGCCTTCGAGATCACAATGCTTATAACCCTGAAGAGAAGAGAAGAAGGAAGAGACTGATATCGCAATTTGGAATGCCTCTAAAAATAACAAATTCGATCGTATGCGATCCATGTCGTCTACTACGGTTTCATAGTGTATTTCCTGCTATAAGCGATCCTTTCCTTTTTTTACGTCACAATAGACAGACATAACTTCGAGGTAGTACAGGACTTCATCTACCTAGGATCCGCTGTAGACACGAACAACAACATCAGTGCGGAGATCAAACGGAGAATAAATCTTGCCAACCGTTTCTTCTTTGGATTAAGAAGGCAATTGAGGAACAAAACCCTCTCCAGAAAAACCAAGGTAACCTTATATAAGACCCTAATCATCCCAGTCCTGCTTTACGGCGCGGAAGCATGGACCTTATCGAAAGCGGATGAGGAAACCCTTGGTCGTTTCGAAAGAAAATTTCTCCGAATGATCTTTGGTCCTGTATGCTAATGCTGTATGCAATGTGTGGAGAAGAAGATAGGATGGACCCAAACGCTCCGGCTCGTCGGGTGTTCGAAAGCAAATTGCAGGGAAATCGCGAAAGGGGAAGACCTCGTCTTAGGTGGCGCAAAATCAAGTGGATGAAGACCTCAACCGACTTGGAGTGCGAAACTGGAGAGAGCTCGCCCGAAATCGAAGTCGTTATTGAAGGATGTTGTTTGAGGCCCAGGTTCACCCCGAACTGTAATGCCCACCTAAGTAATTAAGTAAGTAAGTAAGTTCGGATTTGCGGATTACCTCGAACTATGCTCTAAGCTTGTGCGCTCTGGCCTCCATCTCGAAAACGGTTCAACGTATAATAAAACTTAAAATGCAAAAGTTGTAGAGTATTTAAACATGCTCGAAAAAATTGTAAGAAATTCTAACGTCAACACCAGAAGAACAATCTTTCGAAAGTCTGTACAATTACTCGCCTATGCAGACGATATTGACGAAATGGGAAGAAAAATGTGTGATGTTATAGGTGCTTTTGCGAACATGTTCAAACAGAAGCGGCAAAAATGGGTTTGAGGATTAATGAGGGCAAAACGAAGTATATGTTGTCATCAAACAAGGACACAGAACATCGACGAATTGGACAAAACGTCACAATAGACAGACATAACTTCGAGGTAGTACAATACTTCGTCTACCTAGGATCCGCTGTAGACACGGACAACAACATCAGTGCGGAGATCAAACGGAGAATAACTCTTGCCAACCGTTGCTTCTTTGGGTTAAGAAGGCAATTGAGAAACAAAACCCTCTCCAGAAAAACCAAGGTAACCTTATATAAGACCTTAATCATCCCAGTCCTGCTTTACGGCGCGGAAGCATGGACCTTATCGAAAGCGGATGAGGAAACCCTTGGTTGTTTCGAAAGAAAAATTCTCCGAATGATCTTTGGTCCCATATGCGAAGACAATGTGTGGAGAAGAAGATACAACAACGAGCTGTATGAGCTGTACCGCGATATGGGCATAGCCAGAAGAGTACGCATCGCGAGGCTACGATGGTTGGGCCATGTTGAGCGGATGGACCCAAACGCTCCGGCTCGTCGGGTGTTCGAAAGCACATTGCAGGGAAATCGCGGAAGGGGAAGACCTCGTCTTAGGTGGCGCAATCAAGTGGATGAAGACCTCAAAAGGAGACAAACTAAAAAATTTCGGTTAAGCTGTGTTACTTCAATGCTAGTTTTCATCTATCCCAACAAAATACCAAAAAATTTTAATTTCCAGGAAAAAATAGCCACAACACCAGTCGACTATTGATCTTTAGTCGCTCCAAGTCATTTCACAAGACTCCGGTTATTGAAAATATGTGAAAACTAATTGAAAACTCGAACATACAGAAATCAAAAGCCAATTAAATTGAAAGCATAGTCCATTGTTTCCCCCATAAATAAAATTGCTCACTTTTAACTACATTATTACGCTTTGCTGCACTGCACTCTCATACACATTCATACTGGTTATTATGGTAGCGCATTCCTACCACTGTGTTGTACCCCAACAAGTAGTCAGGCCAGACTTGGCCTAAGAAAAAAAAAGTGAAAGTAAACCTGGGTGAATGTTGATCAGCGATCAACTTTACCACCACCGATTCTAAAGTGGGGATGAAGGAAATATTTTTGCATTGCGAGTTTCAACTTCAACAAAGTTTTATGTGGCAAATGATAAAATGCAAAAAAGAACCCAGTAGCACTTACCAGCAAAGAAATGACAATTTTTGTTTTGATTTTCGTTTTATCCAAAATTTGTGCAACTGCTATCAACTTCCTTGTCACTTTTAGGCATTCAAACTGACATGCATGCGGGGATTATCCAAAATGATTGTGTGGCACACGTTCTCCTTAAGTTACACTTCACGGATAGATTTCGTTGATATACCATAAAATTAAGAACACAACTCTGCAATGAGATAGTAAACAAATCACAGAACTGAATACATAATTTGGTTTAAAACGAGTAACGAGACGACGACGAAAACGACGGACGACAATTGCGTTAATAACAATGAGACACCGCAACTACCACGACGACAAAACGACCAAAACGAGCAATAGATACAAATTCAAATAGGATCGGATCTGTGGTGTGGAGAGAATTCGACTCTGCAACACACGAAATCACGGCGCGCTGCTCGATCGATGTAAGAAACTATGCAAATTATTCAAAAAGATAAAATTTTATTGGACCATTGGCGAATGTGTTATAAAAACTTGTATCTTCTTTTTCATTAAATTTTGTTGTTGTTGTTGTTGTTGTTATTGTGACTTAAATGGCTCATAACGGGATTTTGAAATGCAGTTTCTTAGCTAATTTCGATATAAACTTTCACACAAACGAAATGAAATGGAATTTTTATTCACATTTCTTCATCATTTTTGCAGCAACGCAACAACACTTCCTCTAGTTTCACTTTTCGATTTCAGATTCGCGCTTTGAGAGCGAGTGGGTATATACGAGTAATAAATTAATTCCACAGATCTGCCCGTGTCATCTCTAATGAGAAAATGTTTAACATAATATTTTTTTTTGCAACTAGATACACGGCAGAGAGACACCACAAATTTCTAGAATTCAGTACGAAAATCCGAAAGTATGACCGAAAAGACAGAGAAAGCAAAGGAAAAAGTGTTAAATTATGAAAAAGAATCGGTCGCGTTTGCGTGGTGGCACACGTCACAGTAACTTAGTGTGTGAGTGTGTGTGTGTATTTTGGTTTGTTCGAAGTCCTACCTCGGAGCTCCAATCGAGTTCGTTGTCTCTGGCCAACTGAATTGGAAGTCTTTCGTTTCGCCTTATGCGAACGATCGCTTTCTGGCTCTGTGGTAGCGACGAGGTCGTCTTGTTTGGCTATACACTGAGAGGTGTTCCTATTTGGTTTCTTGTGTTTAAGATTGAGAGTCTCAATCTAGCACCACATCGTTTGTTTGTGTTTTACTTTTTTTTTCCTCTTTTTTCTTTTTATTTTTCTTCAGTTCAACAGAAGACTCGCACAGTCATATCGGCCAATTCAAGGGAGTTCGGTTATGTTTTAAGCTCATTCTTGTATTTCTTTCGATTTTTCTTTATCAGACATTCGCCTTTTGCATTTATGTTTTTTTAGTTTTTTTTTTTGTCTTATGATTCAGGGTTCTCTCGCTCTTTTGTAACGGTGTGGTAGGTGCGCGAGATGTATACATTGTGTGGTGTTTGCCAAGTGGTCAAGTTGTAAGTCTAGGAAATGCGAGTCTTTGAGTTTACTTACCAAGCCACCAAGCAAATAATCGGTAAATATAGCCCAGTATGACTGAGCCAAATGCAGAAGTAAGTCCAATATTTGTCCAAACGGCACCGTGTATTCGTCGGACTTGGGGTTATTGTTATTTTGTCTGTGAATCACTTAGAAAAATTTGTTGAACGTGTGCCTAGTGTTGACACTACATGAGCAGTTGCAAATTTGGTTTCTTTGTTGATCTTAAGACCACAAAGCAAATCTCTGTGCAATTAATGGGGCACTTGGGCCATTGGGAACAGGAAGCTCTATTCTGGTTGTGAGGTGAAACTTTTACTTTTTTTTTGTGTGATCACCTTCTAGTGTGACAATAATTTGCATCCCAATAAATGGCTTGTGATTTACCATTACGGAAGGAACACGCAATTATTATTTAAACGAGTTCGAATGCCAGCTCTTTTGTTTAGGTGTTTGGTATAAAACATTGAAAGCAGTTTCTTTTACGGCCCGCACTTGAAGTGTTTCGATCTTGGAGAGATCACACCACTCTCCTGCTTGTCTGCTAAGCATTCAAGTGACCCACTTTTGGATTGTTCAATACCAGAAGTCAACTCATTCCTTATGTTGTTTTGCTTGCGCCAGAAGTTCTTAGAAATAACTCTTTCCTTTCCTTTCAAAAATTTGTAATTCAAGCCAAAAATTTAATCTGCCTTACCTCTTGGGGCTCAGGAAAACACGGCTTTCTGAAAAAAGAAGGATACCAAGGGGACTGTTGAGTTAAGCAGAAGAAGAGCAAGTAATTTCACAAGCTGAACTCAAAAAGAAAATATTTCTAAAGTCATAAATAGACACGGGAACCTTAAAATAGGCTTCTGCTCCTTCTTTGCAAATACGGCAGTTCTATTTTTGAGCTGTTTTAATATATATTTTTATTTTTAATCCAAAACGATTCATGAATATAAGTTAAGTAAAGCTAAAGTATCACATTGACCTAGTTCAAAGATTTCTTTCTTTCGTATATTGACATGTAAGTTCGTTGATCGGTTTGTAATTGGCCGATGTCAGAGGCCAAGTTTTAATAGTGAACTAATTCAAAACTGCAGAAGATCCAGTAATTTGGGTGCCAAGCCTACAAGTCCTAAAAGACTGCCTGACTCCTCACTTCCATTTTTTTTTTTTCAGCACTATGTCCAAGCAGCGGGTTGAGAAAAAAAAGGTAATGTGCAGGTCTTACAATTCAGTTAAATTCATTTATTAGTAGTATGGACTTAGTGCAGTTAGATACATTACAGTCAGAAACTCAAGGATGGTGCAAGAGAATTAGTCTAAAAGTCTAGAAGCAAGTTAGCTTCTATTTCTACGCTTACTTCAACTTGCTTTTTACCATGCGCTTTTATGTGCTTTCCGATTCAAGTCAGACTTCTTTAAAGCTTCTCTTTGGGAAGGCATTGGGTGCCTTGGAACATAGGCTACCTATCATTTGTGCTTCAAATTTGCGCTACCCTTTCACCTAAGATACAGCTTGTGCTTCTACTTTTTTTTCTGTTGGAGGTTTTTAAAATATTAGCTGGAGCACTCAGACTTAAATACCGGTCCATTGTACTACCACCAGACAGCAACCTTCTTTTTGTTAGCTTTCCAGGTATTCGTAGAAAAGCCAAAGGACGCTGCCATGATAAGGAATCTAAGCTACTAGCTCTCACAATGTCTGCGCCGAGTATCTGTAACCTCGTACGAGAAAAAGCAGAACATTCACAGACAAAGTGCTCTGCGGTGTCGTCATCTTTTCCACAAGATTCACAGAGTGTGGTATCACTTAAGCCTAACATATTTAAGTTTTTGGCAAAAGAGAAGTGTCCCGTAGCAACGCAAAAGAGCTTTCCACACTCTTTTCTGCTACGGAATAGCAAAAAAATTCCAGTCTTCTTATCAACGTTGGGTAGCATACGCTTCGTCTGTCTGCATCCAATGGAGGCAAGTCTTCTACGGCTGTGCGCTTGACAGATCCAATCGTTGACATATTTAGCGACGGTTCAGGTCCTGAAAAAGCTGTCTGAGGTACTTGCCACGCAAGTTCATTGGCGATTTCATTTCCAGTTATGCCTTGATGGCCTGAAACCCAAACGAGACTCAGAGAATTAAGTCTTCCGACCGCGTTCAGAGAGCTCTTGCATTCCTAGATCACTTTCGAAGTAATTAGAGGGTTAAAGAGGGTTGAAGAGGCCCAGCTTGAGTGTCGCTGCAAACACAGATACTCCTCCTAATCCAGCCATTGTTCGTAACGTAGCTTACAGCCATTTGGATAGCATACGCTTCCCCTTAGAAGACGGATCCGTATGAGCCTTAAGGAGCGTGTATAGTCGTATGTCATCGTTCTCTATACAGGCACCAGCGCTAGATCCATCATTCGTTTTAGAACCATCTGTGAAGATTCGATAACAATTCTTTCCTGGCTCAGATTCTAGAGTGGCTCTGGTCTGAACCGAAATAAAGTTGACTTTGAGTCTTGGTGTTCGACGGCAGTGGGAATTGTGCCAGAGACCACATCTCTTTAAAAGAGGGATGGTTTTGAGAGTACACCCAATGATGTAGGTATTAAGGGGGCAAGATTCTCGCAGTGCGTCGAGAGCAGCACCGGGAGTGCTGGGAAAGACCCCAGTATAGCCAAGGCAAATTGTTCTTTGAAGTTTGACGAACAAGGCAATAGCGTATTAACGCGAGATCTTGTTCCACCAAACAACTGATGCATAGGAGATGATTGGTCTTATTATAGCCGTATAGATCCTTTTTCGGTGACAGACCCCATGTCTTACCAAAGGCTCTCATTGCATTGTCAGAAGACTGATAGTGCTTTAGCAGTCTTTAACTCGACATGTTTAGACCAAAGAAACCTGATATCAAGTAATACGCCAAAATGTTTGAGCTTGTTTTAAAAAAGGATGTTGACGCCTTTTAGTGCTTTTACTTGCTCCAATTACGTATCCGTGTGGTACTCGTGGCCTGATGGTTGGCAGGTTGGCATTAACCGTAAGGTTAGAAGTTCAAAACCCAACACGGGTATCGCATTTTGCGAGTAATTGACAAGTCTTGCAGTAGTAAATTGATTGCCATGAAAAGCGCTGTTAACTCGATTTTACTATTGGGTTGGTTTTCGTCTAAAGCACGGGTCACACACGGCTGCTGCCAGCTACTTCTTACCAGCGGCTGGCAGTAGCAGCAGCAAGCAGTGGCTGGCAGTGCGGTCACACTTAGCTGCTAG
Organism: Melanostoma mellinum; assembly: GCA_914767635.1. NCBI lineage: Eukaryota > Metazoa > Arthropoda > Insecta > Diptera > Syrphidae > Melanostoma > Melanostoma mellinum. The sequence continues at coordinate 167,119,634 of OU612060.1, read as the reverse complement.
CCACTCGTCAAATCACACTCTGACAGCTAACCGATTGACAGCAGCTGCCATACTTCAATTTCAATTTGCTGTTAAGAATAGACTCTTTCTAGTGAATTGCTTCTAAAAGTTATCGAACAATAATTTGAAGCAGAAAAGGAAAAGAAAAACTGTCCACCTGCAGTTAGTGAATCCCTTCTATGCAGCGATAAAGAAGAAAAGATGCTCACATCAAATAGCAAAAGCAGCTGCAATGAAATAACTCCCAAAAAAGATCCAAAACCAAATCCTGGTGCAGCTTTTCAATTGAACACAGTTCTAGAAATGCTGTCTATATTTAACGTACTCTCTTGGAAGAAACTTGAAATATTGAGAACGATTTAAAAAATGAAAAAGCCCTTAAGACCAAATGTGGCAGAATAACATGCACAGAACTTGGAATGCCGCGAAGGGACTCATTTACCTGGCAGGTTACCCTAAGATAAGAGCTGGTGCCACAAATTACATTTTCTTATTGCATATGCTTTGATTTTCCAGTTTGAATATCATACTGAGGAGAACACAAGTACTGATCCGGCTGTACAACCTCGTTGGCCAACTCGTGTGTTCGCTGCAGTGTGTAGGTACGGAAAACTATTTCCACCTGTGAAACAGCCAATCTCATCTCAATCAAAGAGCCGCGGAGACTATCTGATCCTTTATTTATCTGATCTTATTCGTATGTCTTATGGCAGCTATACAAGCGACTCCAATCAGTTGAGGCTAGAACTGGGTACATTGCAGGAGATCATCGATAAATTTGAAGGCGTTCCAGAACCAGAGTTCCTAGGGCATTTGCTTATGTTTGGTTGTTGTTTTGGCTTTTGTGTGAATGCCGATTCCGTGGAATCACACCAGTTTGTGCGCAAAATCTAACCGCCCGCCGAAGGGTATGAACTTGGTGTTCTTTAATTGGCTCACGTACATATCTAATTAATACTAAGAGCATTAAAATTCATCGGTATGTTTCTCTTTATAAGTACATACCTACATATAAAGGTACATATTTTTTTTATTTGCAGTCAACAATCAATCCATTAAGTGTTGTAATGCGTATTGAAGCGGAGTTGCAACAATAGAACATGAGATTAAAAACCCGAATCAAGATGAGATTATGCAAATATGATCGGATAAAACCGTGTCGCCTCCGCAATACGAACAACAACAAAAACTTCGTTATCGCAGATCAGCCGAGCTAGGATCAGAGAACATGATGTCCTTCTCCACCGTCAGACAACAGAACCTTTGCAATACATATGTATTTAAGTAGTAATATAGATTTAAATGGTGATTAATACAAAAACATCAGCTTCTTCTTTAAGAAAAAAGGCTGTACGTTCAAAACAGTCTTTTTCATCTTCTAGTTTTTTCTAGCGGCTAGTTTAAAAATGATTGCCCCCTTACTCAAGTTGATATGTCGCATTTCTTAGAGCTTTTTAGGTATGCATCAATTGCTGGAGCTGAAATTTCGTTCAGCTCCCAATGCTTCTTTGCTTCTTTCTTGAAGCTTGTTCGATTGTATATCGTACTATCATGGCAAAACGGGCACCAGATGTGTTATTTAAAAAACCTTTATTTGAAAAAATATAAAATTTTATTTGTGTAAAACAAATTAAAAAAAAAACATTAGAATTCCAATTAACTTTCTCTTAATTACAAAAGTCAAAATAAAACAGTTTCTTCTTTTGTTCGCTTTGCATCGCTTTCATCCCCGGCAACGTTTTTCAGCAGTCTTTTCATTCGATGGGGGAAAGTTGGAGTTCTTTTTGTTGGTTCTCTACAACTGCCAAATTATCTTCTTTTTCTTGGTTTTCCTTAGGCGAACTCCTATCTTCAAATTTCTTCATTTCAGACCTCTCAATCTGAGCTTGGTTTGTTGGTGGTGTATCAGACTTTATTTAATTTCTCTAAGAAACATCGTTGCATACATCGAAGCCGGTAAGCAAAAGTCCAGTACCAATGCTTAAAAAATTTACCTCAACATCATGTACATTTTTCTTTTCGTTATGCTTCTCAAAATGTGATAAAATTACATCTTCTTGAGGAGAAATGTACGTTTTGAAGTACCACGACATATTTTATGGTTTTATCAAAAGTTTTCTGTAAGCACCTGCCAAAGAGAATATTTTAACACCCATTTTCTTCGGCGAGAATATCTTCGTACCATTTCGTTACTTCATTTGCTGGGTAAGTAATGTCGTGTCCCGGAAGAGGGAGAACAACATCAAATATGGTATTCCTCGCATTCGAAATATCTTTTTCCGATAAAGACTTCACTTTCTGATTAAAAGCCGACTCTGCCTCTTTTGGTTTGGAAACTTCTTCTTCATTTTCATCCACTGCATCTCCATCAACGACAGGCACATCATTATCTACGTCCAAAGCCATCTCGTCTAGTTCGTCCTGACTCCGACAAACTAAATCACCAACAGTTAATAACAGACCGTGCTCCTTAATCCTTTTGGACGCAATGCGATTGAAAACTATAGACTTTGATACGCGTGGGTGTACAATGTACATCAAAAAAGTCTATAATTTGTTTTTCATTAAACATTGTACACTAAGAAAATGCATTTCGATTACCTTCCGCAAAGCATTAGCGTAGTCACTCTCTCCATATTCCGACAATCCGTTTAATATTGTTTTCTCGTGGCTTCACCATAAGCTCGCAGGCCTACAATTTGTATTTATTTTTATCCGCCATTTATATTTAAGAAGGCTTACTAATTTAATATCACGTTTTAAGAGAGCTATTCCTATTTGATGGGTTGGAATTTCTACGCTGTTCCCGAATCGCTGCAGACCGTAATAATTAATAAAGCCATACTCTTTCACACTTTATAGGGTTTTTTTCAATTTCTTTTAAGAATGTTTTAAATGATGTTTCCAATAAAAAAACTAAAAATATATACATATCAGGTATTTATTAAAACTAAAAGTTTTTAATCTGAAAATGATTTGATATGAGCAAACATGTCAAAGTCAAATCAATTCGCTGCTTCTTACCAGCCGATGTGGTCAGATTGCGCTTCTAGCTGCCAGCCGCCGCTGCTTGCTACCAAAAGTTGAACATGTTCAACTTCGCCAGCCGCTGCTAAACACTCGCCGGCTGCCAGGGCTGGTTGCGAATTTTGTGGTCACACAAAGCTGATCAGCGACTGGCAGTAGCGGCTACTCAATTCGCCGCTGGCAACCAGCCGTGTGTGACCCGTGCTTAACCCGGGGGCTACACGATCAAGATATGGTAAGCCATTTACAATACATTTAAATTTTCTTACATATACAATCAAATTTTTCGAAATTGAAACCCAGCTGGTATGGAATATTGAAAGCCACCCGAGAAGCAGTTTCAGTAGCCATGAAATTGACAGCTTCGTCAAATACCCTCAAAAAGAGAAAAGAGTGCCTGGAAAAAAACTTTGATTTTCAGATTTCTTGTGGGTGCCATTTTGAAAATATATAATGACATGTCGATTGAAAGCCATTTGCCTGTCAAATTGTAAGTCACCTACGTCACAGTCGAAACACGAACAGGAATTTGACAAGGTGTATATGTAGGCTGATGGCTTACCACATCTTGATCGTGTAGCTGCAGGGTAACTGAGCCTATACTTTCTAGCTTCCGATTGCTCAATTTCTTCACTTCTACTTCCACTTCCACTTCCACTTCCACTTCAACTTCCTCTTCAACTTCCACTTCCACTTCCACTTCTTGTTTTGTTTTTTTAACAAATATGAAGAACATACTGTCTTTGTCGATGTCAACCGAACATATTAATCTTCTGAGGAACAACGATGATTTTCCCTAAATTTCTTATGTTTTGGATTACATCTATGGTTCAAATACTCGCCACCCTGACAAATGAGTAGTAACACAAGGTTGCCAGTTTGGTCACTTATGTCCAAATCTGGTCATTATTTTTTCACTTGTTAACATGGTCACTTTTTGTTCCATTTGGTAATTTTTTCAACGAAATGAAATAAGAGAAACCCTACAGTTTATAGGTCCTTAAAATTGAAATGTTCAAGCCCAACGATTGCTCTGAGGTATCCACACTGCGTTCTTTGGGAAAACCTCAGTTCACCCTTAATACCAAACTAGGTGTTTTTTGAGTTCTGCGCTTGCCCTGAAGTAGAACTAGGATTTTTCCGGGGAGAATTCAGGTAGCAAATACTGATATTAAATGACACGTGCTTTTCTTCAAATGATCGGCATGTGTGGTGACTTCGTGATTAAATCTGTTTTACGAACTGAAAACCAAGGTTATTTGGCAACTAGACATGATGCTGCGCCGCTTGTTTCTGTCAATACAGTCATACGCATGTTTTTTGCAAGATCTCTCGTGTGCTGTACGAATTTGTTGAGGTGGGGGTTTTCAGACTTTCACACAAAGACAAGACATCGCATATGACGTTAAGGAGGAGTATTCCTCTATAATTGGTGCAATTGTAAGATTTTCCATTCATTGAACATGCTTTCTCCCGACTTAATCATGCAGCTGGTGCACTCTCCTTTCAAAGCTAATCACTAGCTTCCTTGAATATTTCGGTGTCGATACCGTTTTATTTGATTTAAGCTAACTTATACGAGTTTGCAACCCTAACTTCTTCTGATCTAGCGTATGGCATTCTTGATAATCGTCTAAGTTGAGTCTGCATAATTAACTTTTCACGATCCTCAGAGATGAATGCGGTTCTACAGCTTTGTTTGCTTGGTAGTCTTTACGGGCTTGGTTCTTAGTTTTCCAAATCTGGCATGATTTTTTAACTTTTGGTGCCAAACTTTGAAGCTCATACTTTTATGAAATTTCTATATTTTCTTAAACAACAATATTTTCTTAAAGCACTTCTCATGCTGCTTTTTCCGTTTGAGAATTTGGTGTTCTTCCCTTCTATCTTCATTGAAATCAATCACAGCTCTGGGTTCTTGCTGTTTCTTATTCTTATCAAAAAGGACTGCAATCAACTTTTCGCATAAGTAACCGAATGATTTGAGTTTCCTTTGTAAAGTTAGCTCTTGAGAAGGTTTTGAATTATTCATTTAAATTTAAATCATTTTCAAAGAATTATATTGAAATGTAAGAGATATCAATTTATTTAGTGAAACTCTTTTATTGTTGTCTGTCGCAGCAGAACTAAAAAAATCATTTTCTCAAATAAAATACCACCAAAAGTTATTTGGATCAATAACTTCTTTCTCGCTACACAAGCCCTTGTATTTATGATGTCCCTTTTTGCACATCGATGCGGCCTTACCCGGCATATATGTTGGGACTCCGACAATATTCGTCGATGGATAGTTGCATGTAAAAATAATTTTATGCAATGGTTTCTTGTATCGTCTTTTAAGTACGGAATGAAGATATCCACAGCCAGTAGCATCAGTTCTGTCTACCATCATTGCGGTGAAATGTCCCGTTTGGGGTCTGTAAATACAAATCTTAGTTTCAAGGTGAGTTTCAAGTATGTAATACAGATACAAAGTTCGGTAGCAAACATTGAGGCAAGGAAAAAAATCTTAAAAGAAGAAGTAATAAACTAATTTTGATCAGACTTTCAAATCAACCTTCCGTACAGAGCTGTGAGCAGCGTTTAGTTTAGTTGTTGTTCAGCACGGTGAGCACGGTGCTGCATTGGTAACTTAAAAGGTGTCATATAGCACCAATCTATGAAACAATACGAATTGTAGTCAAATGGCCAAAGACATTAGTACCTCTACAGAACTTATCATAACGCAAACTTCTTAAGCCTCTAAACAGGCTTCAAGGCTTGAAAGTGAATAAATTAGTCACACTTTTAAGTGTAAGGCCAGCTTTACAGTGGAGGACCAACCCAGAATTACGGAGACTAAAGAAAATTCGGTGAGTTATTCAGGGTTAAGACTAGCCTTTCTCTAACACTAGCATAACCTTTCACTGAAAAAATGGCCCTAAGATAAACATACTCGGTAATTTTGAAGCTTCTCATGACGTCCATGTCACAGTCCTTATGCTCGAGAAACCACATCTCAACTGCTTCTTTGATGAAATCAACGATCGTGTAATTCGTAAAAGTTGTTTGAGCAAAATAAATATTTTGTCCGCAGTACGGATAATCAATTGTACTCCTACATTCGTCGTGTTCAAAGTGACAAGTTTTGACATTGAGTTCAGCCATTTTCATCAGTTTTTCATCCCATCTCTGCAAATAGTTGAGATTTTTTTTCACATTTAATAATTTTTTTTTATTTTCTTACTAAAACTGGCATCCGAGTGGCTGTCTTGAAGCCGGGAATTTTTCCAAGTGCTAGTTTGTTGCGTTTTTCATTGTGAAGATCCAAAATGAGTTGTCTGTACTTGGTGAGATTTTCTGTCCAGTAGTCTCCATCGCAACTAGGGCTGAACGTCTGAAATTGACAATAACAAATACACCATCAGGATATTTACTCTAAGAATCGGGAAGGATATAGAGACCCGGACGGATACCAGAATAAGTAGTTCAAAGTTACTTACTCCGCTGTTGTTGCAGGCAATATGCTTGCCTTGATTGGGGCACCATTTTGGATCACAGTAGTCAGCTTTTTCGTTCATAGCAAGCGCTACTGCTAAGTAAAATGTTAAGGTGATACACTTCAGTAGCATTGTAGAATGAATGAAAGGACGTCAAACTAAAAGCTTACCTCAGACTAATAGGCTAAAGTACTTTTAAAGATTTAATGAGCGAGCTGCTTCACGAGAATATAGTTTATAGTCTTTTAATGGGTTCGCTCACGATTGTGAACTGTGATTGGATTTCAAAAAATCGTGATTTAAGGGAAATTTCAACTGAATTCCTATGGGCTTTAACTACTGGTAGGCATCCAAAAGTATTATAATAAAACTTTTTATCAAAAGCACCCGATTTTTTGGATTTTACCATAGAAACCATGGTGCTGTAAAAATGCATGGTGTAAATGGAGTCAAAAAAGCTGGAAATAATTAATATAAGGGCACGGCAACGTACTGAGATATCGATATTTTTGCACTTATGGAACGGTTTTAGAATGCTCCGCCGTTAAGTGCTTGTCAATGCCCTAGGAGATCATTAATTTATTAACTTGCATAACTAGGACTAATTTCATAAAACTTCTTTCAGAATGAGCTGCTTGCTTGAACCGATTGGTGACATGGTGGAGACGAATGAATGTTTTCGTAATAAAGTATTACTTGTATTTGTAGCCACAACTTGTCCTTTGGAAACTACTCAACTTTCTAACGTCTTCGAAAGTCTTTATACTTTTACTAATTCTCTGAATGCGTTTCGAAAACAGCATCCATTTAGTCAACTTAATTATAAAGCGATCACAGATTGGAAACGATGTAGCTGATGAACTTGTCAGGCAAAAATCTCAGACGTCTTCTACGGACCAGAACCAGTGCTTGGTCTGCCAATATCCTCAATGAGAACTTCTATGAACGATTGGATCTTTCAACGGCAGACTGTATATTTCCCCCAACGTCAATAAGTTAACTAACCTCGGAAATTAAGAAGGTTGGAACCTATGGCTTACAGCTGTGTAGTTAAAAATACGAATTAAATAAGAAGTATGTGGCGATATTCCCATAAATAGAAAGTAAAAGTCGCTCTCACCCTGCGGCTACAAGATCAACATAAGGTCTGTTCGTTGAAATTTCCCCAGGGTTGACCCAGGTTTTCTTGAGAACCCTATGAGTTGTCAAAAAACCTGGGTTTTCCAGTCCTCAAAAAACGCTAAACCACAAATCACAACACATCCCTGTCATTTAAAAAAAAAAATACATGCCATTTGACAGCCCTCAAATCGCCACAGCAAAAAGCTAGGGTGAGTTTATGGAAAACCTAGTTCAACTCTAGGGCTCAAAAAACACTCGATTTGACATTCAGGGCGACTTTGGGTTTCTCAAAAACGCTTCATGGCGACCCCAAGGCAACCCTAGGGCTTCAACGAACAAACCTATAATGGCAGCCATCGACTCACATACATAATCTTTCAAATTCTTTTCCGTGTTTTGGACGTGACGTAGGCGACTTAAAATTTGCCAGCCAAGTTGCATTCTGTTTCCTTTTAGAGCAGTTTTTGTGCTCTTTCTTCAGTTCATTTTGATTTTTTTAAGGGTGACTTAGTTTTTGACTCTCTCCTCTCCCGGGGTAAGGGGCCAGTTATAGCCATCAGTTCCCCTGTTCTGTAACTTATCGCATCGATAACATTGATTGAGAAACAGTAAAAACCGGGACGAAACCCTACTAAATTCATGGAATTGCGTTTCATTTTCCATCGATTATCGCCAGTTTTTATCGAGGCAATCGTTTCAGAACAGGGGCACAGAAGAACGAAACAGGAAACATTTTTGAACGCTCCAGTTTCGTCAGGAAAGTAGGAAAATAATATTTTAACAGAAAATATTGCTTCAATTGAACATTTTCTTGGCAAAAAAAAATTCACTGGGTTATTTGCCATCGGTTGGTATAACATTTGTCACTCTATTCAAACATAAATATTAGCCGTGTTTTATTGGGAATTTTATAGACATCTTCACTAATACGCTCAATAAAACACTGAACTCACTAATGCAACTTTATTCCATGAACTCAATTTACCAGCCATCCCCGTTGTTCACTTCTGAAAGGTACTTATTTGAGTTCACTAATCGTTGTTCACTAATCGCTGTGCGATGTTGCGATGTTTTGCAAACGTGAGTATACACGCCCAATAAAACACGGCCATAGTTGATGTTTTCTTATGTGCGATGTTTTACGATGTTTTGCAAACGTGAGTATAGATTCGCAATAAAACACGGCTGCAGTTATTATTCCGTTCAAACATTTTTTTTAGTTCGTTTTTCTGATCGATGTAACTGCCCCCTAAAGTAGCACTTATGAACAGGGCTGTGAAAAGGCTCAAATGATGGAGATCAGTGTTGATTTTGTGGCCTAGCGTTTTTCGGGAGCTGAAAATCCGGTATTTTATTTAACTCATTGGGTTAACAAGGAAGCTTTTAGCAACCTTGGGTAAAGTTCAACGAACGAACCGAGTACATTCCACCTAACCATTCCTGCGAAAAATGAAGGTGACCCACAATATTCCACCGGCTGCGGCTCCGGAAGAAAATGTCAGAAATCACTTTTCATGGCAGTATGACTAGCGATCACTATAATTTTTTTTAAAAATATCCCCGAATTGATAAAATGTTTTCATAAACCAATAACATCAGAAACCTTCATAAATTTTTTTGAAAGTGATTTCAAGTGTGATACTTAGGCCGTGTGTGAATTGCGTTAAAATGTGTGTTAAAATTTAACCCGCGTTAAAATTTGACACTAATGAGGTCAATAAAATGGGTTAAAATTTATTGAGCTGTGGAGCAGGTTAAAGTGTGTTAAAATTTGACGTTTCTAGTGATAGAGAAATTTGCTCTTGCTTTGCATTCAATTCAAACAACGAAATATGAATCAAGAAAAAAAAACGAAGGCAGGCTGGAAAACCATACATTAAATGTCAGTTAGAAATCAATTAATTTATATAAATTCACTGGTTTTGTTTTCTAGGGTTTCAAGAAGAAAAAATAAAACTAATTGAAATTAGGATAAGTCTGGATGACAAAAGCAAGAGTTAATACAAAATACTTTAAATTTGTCATTTTTCTAAACCAAATACGAATTTATTGTTTTGTTTCTTTTGAAATGTATGAAAGATATCAGCTATGAAAACTAATTTTCAGTGTTACTATACCGAATAAATCAATTATTAATCAAAATGGGAATTTTATTTGAATATTTTTCATTGTTGTTTTAAAATATGACATTAGAATCGAGAACAATAAATGAAAAAGATTTTTTTCAGTTTCAGAGACTTTTTATTAACCCTGTTTTCTTAAAAATATGTTTTATAATTGAAATTATTTTTCCGTGAAAAGAAAACCAATTTTTGTTCAGGGAAATTTCTTAAATTATCGAGGGAAATTTTTTTAACTTCGCAGAAATCTTGGTTAAAATAATTGTTTTAACGCAATTCACACAGCAAATGGCTAAATTTGATCCCACCTCAAACAAGACGTCAAATTTTAATCGTGGTAGAAGTTTTAACGCAAATTTTAACGCAATTCACACACGGCCTTAAGCTCGTGTAATACTAATGTCGATTTCGTTTCACCAATTTGCAGTCGACTGCAGTCGCTACTAAATTCGATTCTTTTTTGGGTATTTAGGAAATTAAAAAAGTAGCGATTTTCTTTTTTATGAATGTATGTGTGTCCAACTGACTAATGAAGAAAAATAAGCACCATGGATCAAAACAATTACATTCATATTGTTAAACACACAATTTTTATATTTTTTTTCACCAATTGTTTTCCAAATTCACAACTAAATACTAAACAATCCTGCTTCCTTTAATTTTTTTCATATACTGATGTTTTTGTTTGCCGTTTTCGATCTGTCAAAATTGTTGTGTGTGTGAAAATCCGTGGGCAAATCCGTCTCAAAAAAGAGATCGACTGCAGTCGATTTTTTTTCCCTCCTAAATGAATTCCATTGAAAAAAGAATTGACTGCAGTCGACTGCAGTCGATTTTTTTGTTGAAAGGAATTCGACATAAGTAAACGTGTATTAATTAATATAATTAATTCGCACGTGTAATACGTATATGCGTCTATTCGTACATAAGGGTGCTCTAATTCCAACTATTTTCTTTTAGGCTTAACCGTATTTGAGATATTACACCAAACTCGTTTAATTTTGGTGGCTTCGTGGTAAGACACACCCTCTGCAAATTCTAAAGGTCTTCTCAAACAAAAGCAAACTCGGCTGAGCATACATATACGCAGTTGGCTACATTTCTACCGCCACAACAACTACAAGGGTATAGAAACGCTCCTTTTTGTGGATTTAGTCATATGTATATCTTTATTTTGAGAACATAATGATAATTTGCCACTGCCACAAGTGCTTTTTTGTAGTGTCCGTGGCGTACTCGTTCACAAGTCTGCCTGTTACATGAGAGGTTCGTAGTTCGAATCCCAGAAACATCAAAGAAATCAGTGTTCTAAGTTAGGGATTGGCCGCTTATCAGAGAGCAATTACACATTGCCATAAAACATACTTTATAACTCACCTTTTTCAAATCGGCATGAAATTAAATGACCTTGAAATTGGTTAGGCTTCAAGGCTCTTTGGCCATTATATTTTTATTTTTTATAAGGCTTGTTACTTTCATGCTGTCAAAATTTGTGAACTTTTCTTTACCCTTTGGCTCTCTCTCTCTCTCTCTCTCTATATATATATATATATATATATATATCCCTCAAGTATTTCTCTTCATTCCAATCGCTCCTATAACTTGTCAATTTAATACTTTAAGACTTGCAGCTCTGTTCCTTTCGCGATTTTTAGTCTTTCACAGACTGATAAATACATCAGAGAGCGGAAACGTACTGTCATTTTGTCATCAAACTAAATTATACCGGGAACTCTAGTAGACATTTGTCTGTCGGTTCAACTGAAATCAATTCAAATATGTGGACGTGTTTTCGCTATATTTGGGGGAACAACTGAGAGTGTTGAAAGCTTAATTCAAAACTTCCGCAACATGCAATTATTTGCCATCAAATTGAGAAACACGTTAAAAAACTGGAGTTAAGGAAACTTAATATAGCCGGATATAGCTCATTCAAATAAGCCGCTATCTTTGATTTCACCACAGAAAAAAATTTAGTGTGTTTCAGAAAAAGCGGATAAAAGTTGACTCTCTGTATTACAACTCTGTGAAACATCATGAACTTTAGCGCAATAACGCTTTGGTTTGGGAAACCTTAAGCATACGAAACAAACGTGTTAAAGAACCTGAGAATTTACTAAAATTTTGTAAAACCATAGCAAAGCGGCTTTTCTTCAATTAGGATTTTTAGGCTACACGATCGACGATTGACAATTGAACAATAATCGTCCATAAAGGTTCGAATACTATTGAATGTGATCTTTGTTCTCGCATGTTGGTTTCTCTCAACGGTCAAAATGTCGAAGTAACATACAAGCACGTGAAAAAACTCATTTTCTGGCTGTATTTAATGCCGTTTTCGTTTGGGAAAAAAGAGTACCCTTTCTTTTTTAGAGTACTCTGATTTTTGACAACTCAAACGAACATGAAATCAGAGTACTCCGTTTTTGTCAATGTATGTGTGCGTTTGACATTTAATTTGCTTTCAATGCAATTGACTACTTTCAGAAACATATCTCTGCGTATTTCATGAGCAATTAAGTAAACATTTTTTGAATGAAGTAACAACTGACAAAAAGAACTTATATCTTAAAAAGATACGTAATAAACTTCATCAATGTCCAGATTGATTTTATACAAAGGTAATTTAAGGCAATAAGAAATTTGTATGAGCTCGGACAACAACAAAAACTGCATGAACAAGTTATGCAAACCAAAACCGATAGGTTTGTGAACGCCCGCGTGAACACAAAATTCGAAATGAGATGCCAAGAATGACAAACCAGAAATGTCATTTATGTTGGTGTGAGTTTACTCTGAAAAAATTTCTAGAGTAGCAAAACTTGCTCTGAGGGTAATTTCAGATTACCCTGAGAGCAGGTTTTGCTACTCTAGAAATTTTTTCAGAGTAAACTCACACCAACATAAATGACATTTCTGGTTTGTCATTCTTGGCATCTCATTTCGAATTTTGTGTTCACGCGGGCGTTCACAAACCTATCGGTTTTGGTTTGCATAACTTGTCCATGCTGTTTTTGTTGTTGTCCGAGCTCATACAAATTTCTTATTGCCTTAAATTACCTTTGTATAAAATCAATCTGGACATTGATGAAGTTTATTACGTATCTTTTTAAGATATAAGTTCTTTTTGTCAGTTGTTACTTCATTCAAAAAATGTTTACTTAATTGCTCATGAAATACGCAGAGATATGTTTCTGAAAGTAGTCAATTGCATTGAAAGCAAATTATATGTCAAACGCACACATACATTAACAAAAACGGAGTACTCTGATTTCATGTTCGTTTGAGTTGTCAAAAATCAGAGTACTCTAAAAAAGAAAGGGTACTCTAGTTTTACCAAACGAAAACGGTATAAGATGTACTTTTATGACGAGGATTACATACTCAACGATCTGTTGAAACAATAGGTCTGTTCGTTGAACTTTCCCCAGGGTTGACCCAGGTTTTCTTGACAACCCAATGAGTAGTAAAAAAAACCTGAGTCCTCAAAAAATGCTAAGCCACAAATCACCACACAGCCCTGTCATTTAAATAAAAAAAAACATGCCATTTGACAGCGCTCAACTCGCCACTGCAAAAAGCTAGGGCGAGTGGATTTAAAACCTAGGTGAACCTTAGGACTCAAAAAACACTCAATTTGACATTCAGGGCGAAGGTTTCTCAAAAAATGCTTGTGGCCCTAGGGCGACCCACGAACAAACCTAATAAATGCATTCATTGTTCAACGAATCGACTACAACGCCGTATACCTATAAATTGGAGTTACAGGGCAGGAAAACAGTCGCTTTATTCGCACAAGTCTAGGAGTATATATCACCGTAACTGCTTTTGCTCAGAGTTTTGCCTTCAAACTGCTCAACAAGTTGACCAGTATAATCATCCTTAATGCAGGCGAAATAATACCGAGTTACCGATTCAATTAAAATTTAAACCACTCCAAAATTAAAAAATTAACAATTTCCCTCATCACCACCCCTGTAATGGTTAGAAACAAAATTTTATTCACCACTCTACCTAATCACTGCTGCCAACACCAACATATCACGGTACAGGAAAAAAACCAAGAAAACCTAATCTTTTTGACGTCTTCATCTGTCAGTCAAAAACAAAAAATAGTTCATAGCGAAAAAAAGAATTTCCTTTTTGGAAAAATGTTTCCAAATTTATTTTCACATTCAAATTAATCTTTGCTAAATTCTATCAATAAGTGAATTGAATTTGCCATCAAATTATTTGTTTCATTTCATCAACTTTACCACCTAATCTAAAAAAATTTTCTTGTCGGGCAAAATCATTGCAGACCAGCGATAGCAGGACGGACAGAAACGCAACAATCGCACTCACATATCACAATATTGTACGAAGAAAAAAGAAACGAAAAAATATCTATAAAAATTCGGATGAGTCCTGCTTCATCCTCGTCGGAGTGGAAGAGTGAAAAAATATGCACAAACGGTCGCACATAGAAACACAAAAACGCAGCAGTAGTGAATTAAGGAATCAAAATTATTTTTCAATTTTCTAAATTATTCTGCTTAATTAGAGTAATAATTTAAAAAAAAAAGTGTGCTTTGTGAGTGGTGGTCTGGTCTGATTGAAGGGCACAGTGTGTGATTCGGGGCAACAGATTTTGGTTGCTGCTAAATTAAAAGGAGAGATTACGCTAACACCACACAAACATAAGCATGGGTGGCTGCATTGGACTTCACAGTACGGACAACGAAACGGTGAGCGTGTCCTCGGCCAGTGTTTCACGGCCACCGACAGGTGAGTTCAATCAATTTAATAATTACACGGGGTACCCTACGATCTGTATTTGGGTATAAAATAATACCCACCCGGGGCAGGTTAATTTTCCCAATAAAAAGCGATTGAGTAGCGCGAGTAACCTTGAGTGGCACAAGGTTTCACATAAATTTAGTTGCCCCCGTCCCAACTCCCAAGTGTTTGTTGTGGTTACTTTGGTTTTTGTTTATCTATTCCAATCGAATCTTTTTCGAGTTGGAAATTAGGTGTGATGTCATGTGGGTATGTCAACCTTTTGTCATTGGCCAGGCAGGCAGACGGGAACTTTTGGTTTTTTTTCGGTTTGATTGTCGGGAGTTTTACTTGGAGTTCGGTGAGTGAAAGAAAAGCTGCGTCACCCGAATTTTTAGTCACCAAAAATCGCTCAAATTGTTCACACACTGACTATCGCAAGAAAAACGAACGAAAGCCTTATCGGGCAGCGGCGAGCTGTTGCAGCAGGTAATTTAGCTACGTGGTAGGTGAGATACGCGATTAGACTCGTGATTGTTGCGCAGTCACGTTCTGTCTTTTGGGGATTTTTGTTCTTTACTAAAAATTATTCAATGTGAGGTACAACTACAAATACCTGCGGATGGAAGGATTTTTTGAAAAGTTCCTTATGGGCGTTCAAGCACGGATATTTTTGCACTAGCTTTTTCTACTTTAGTTGCGTTCTTTTGGTGCCTCTCACAAACGTCATAGCCACTGAGTTGGACCTCGCTTGTAGCGCTGTTGTTGATATCCACTTAATCCACACACAGTGAGTCCTGTTCAATTTAACAGCGCTATGTCATCTTTTTCTGTCCGAAGGACTTTGTTTTGTTGAATGCACTGCTGTGGGATTCATATGTTAGATTGTTGCTAAATCACAGATATTATTCAAAGGTATTGCCGCAAGGATTGCACTTTTACAGTTCACCCAGACCGTCCTTGTTTAATTTTTTCGCTTCCGCGCAAAAATAGGGCACCAAATTTGAAGAATTGAACCTTCCTCTGTTGAATCTTCGCTCCAAATACAAGGATAAGTTCTAAGAAAGTCGTGGAAAGTGTAGATAGCTTGACGACAGTCTTCCCCCTCTGTTTTCCTACGAAAGTTGTTGAAAAATGCGAAGAACTGTTTAGTTTGCTCGATTTATTGCCCAGTACCCAACGAACGAATCACTAGTGTGAAACAGACAAGCGGGAGAGCCTATAGTCACTTTGACTACACAAGACTTGCAGCGCCGTAAATAGGCTAGAAGATGAAAAAGAAGTTATGCTCAGTTATGTCGCACATGATTGTTAGGTTAGGTTGGTTGAATGTGTGGTGCAGTCGCAAGCAATACCTCTTTTGGATCTCAAGGAATCATTGTGCTCTTCTGCTCCCAGCAATACGGTGGATGAGAAGTGGAAAAAGGTAGGAGGTAGAAGAAGATTAGAAGGTGCGGATGGTGTTGGTAGCTAGATTTTCGGGGTTGGGAAACTTCACTGAACCATTTGGAGCCCTAGATGAATTTCAGGATGCTGTTCAGTGGGAGAATAGAGATGTCATTAAGTTCATCGAAGAAGTATTCTCCGAGGGCTTAGCTTGAGCACTCACAGAGGAAGTGGAATGATCTTTTCTCTGCTTCTTAGTCTGAACAGGAACACCCTTTACATAAATTGAATGATGCGCTATTGCCGATTCTCATCATGGGTATCCCATGAGTCATGGTATGACCCGGAAGAATGCCAATCCACGGAGTGATCCGAGGCCTGCTTAGCTGGAGTAGAAATTCTGTTCTTTTCCGAACCTGACAAGCCGAGCGTTTGGGTCCATCCGCTCTACATGACCCAACCATCTAATGCTGTGTCAATCGTTCATTTCCAGTGAACGAATCAATCATCAATCGTTCAATGGAAAGATTCGGTCATTTCAATCAATCATTCAATCACTTGAACTGGCCGAGGCGATCGACCGAAACTGAAACCAATAGACGCTTGAGAACGAGGAACGACCGAAATTGAAACCAATCATTTGCAGTGTAGCGTATAGCGTTGTATTTTTTAATTTTTGTTACTCTCTGTTTACGTTTCGTGTCTACCTACATACATATGTACATAGGTGCAGTCGAGTCAACATCGAAACAGAAACGTAGGCAAGAACCAATAGTATGGTACTGAGTTGTAGATGGGGGATGGTTTTCTTTTTTAGATGTGCATATACATACACACATTACATTCATTTTACGTTTTCAGTGAGAATGGCTTTAAAAAATTCGAAGTCGAAATCTTTCAATATCGCTTCAAAACAAGGACTAGAAAAGTTCTAAATCATTCAAATTCTAAAAGCTGAAAATATAAAATAAACATAAGTATGTATACCTATATGTGCTTCATCTGAAATGAAAAGCATCGCCCACCTACTCAGCAATAGCACCATTCTACGAGCATCAAAGTAGTACTGTAGTACTTGTTTGATTGGTTTCAGTTTCGGTCAATCGTTTCGGGTCTGGTTCAAACGATTGGTTTCAGTCTAGGTCGTTCGTTTGGTTCAAGTGATTGGTGATTGGTTTCAGTCTCGTTCGTTCGTTTCGTTCAAACGATTGGTTTCAATCTCGGTCGGTCTTTTGGTTCAAGTGATTGGTGATTGGTTTCAGTCTCGGTCGTTCATTTCGTTCAAACGATTGGTTTCATTTTCAGACGTTCGGCTCGTACAAATGATTGGTTTCGGTCTCGTCGTTCGTTTCTATCAAATCATTGGTTTCAGTTTCGGTCGTCTTCACCCATCCCATACAAATACAGCATATAATAGTAAAATACCGAGTTTCTTTCAGTGGCGTTCTATAGAAATGATTGAAATGGTGATTGATTGTTTTAGTTTTGTATGATTGCAATCATCAATCATTTCCAGTGAACGGGTCGAAAAGACCGAATCAATCGCGATTGACACAGCACTACAACCATCCATCGTAGCCTCGCGATGTGTACTCTTCTGGCCATGCCCATGTCGCGGCACAGCTCATACATCTCGTTGTTGTATCTTCTTCTCCAAACATTGTTCTCGCATACGGGACCAAAGATCATTCGGAAAATTTTTCTTTCGAAACGGCCAAGGGCCTTCTCATACGCTTTCAATAAAGTCCACTCTTCCGCTCCGTAAACCGGGACTGGGATGATCTAGGTTTTATACAAGGTTACCTTGATTTTTCTGGAGAGGGTTTTGTTTCTCAATTGCCTTCTTAACCCAAAGAAACAACGGTTGGCCAGAGTTATTCTCCGTTTGATATCCGCACTGATGTTGTTGTCCGTGTCTACAGCGGATCCTAGGTCCTACTAGTCCTGTACTACATCGAAGTTGTTTTTGTCTATTGTGACGTTTTGTCCAATTCGTCGATGTTCGGTGTCCTTGTTTGATGACAGCATATACTTCGTTTTGCCCTCATTAACCGACAAACCCATTTTTGCCGCTTCTGTTTTAAAACTCGCAAAATCACTTATGACCTCAAGATTCCTTCTTCTCAATACATCACTATCGTCTGCGTAAGCGAGTAACTGTACAGACTTTTGAGAGACTGTTTGTCTGGTTTTGACCTTTGAGTTTTGTACAATTTTTTCAAGTATGATGTTAAAGAAATCGCATGAGAGTTTGTTGCCTTGCCTAAAGCCTTTCCATCTACTGCATCACAAAACAGGCAATGAACCGACAATTAGGTTTGAATTGTTGGGATACGCATAACCTTACTGTTTTTTAGGGAAAAAATGCCTTTCGACCTTAAAATAACTTACCCCCTATACCCTATAAGATCGTGATTTGAGACCACCCTACTGAATTGAAGAGCACTTCAAAGACTCCGTCTACTGTGGTGACGTCCCGGTTATAAAGGCGCCGTAGCTCCACTAACTGACGGCAGACGTGGTAGATCATCTATATTGAATCAACCCTTTCATATGAAAATAGAGTAAACCTTACGGTGGAATGAATCCACTGAAACTCCTTTTCCCCAAATATTCAATATTGGGGTAATAAGCCCCAAATGTCAGGCCATTGGTCGGGGTCATCGCTCTTGCAGTGTTACTTAAAATCAGTTTTATAATGAAGTTGTCGATTCTGTTTATTTGAGTATCGTTAAGTAAAGGATCCCATTGGGATAATAGTGCTTGTACTCCGACTCTGGTATTCTGAGTAATTCAAGACAGGCACGCAGACACTATCTCTAAAACACCCGAATCTTTTCTATTTGAGACGCAGTAACGTTGGCCCACACAGTGCACCCATAGACATTCATTGGCCTCATGAGAGCCATGCAGCGAAATCACCTTCACCCTGCTATCAAGTTGTGAGCTATAAAACAGTCGCCTTAAATAAATAACTAAATAGGGCGGCGCAACAGAGCGGGGTGAACCGGGGCCTAGCATATTTCTCAGAACCATGCCTTGGAGGGGAAATTACAATTGTTTTCCTACTCCGAACGTCTAATCGAAAAAGTGCTTTTGATGGCACTGAATTTACTATCGGAGGATTTGCTAATTCCTCGCAAATGGCGATACCCGTGGAAAAACATTTTTGGCTTCTGCTGGGATTCGAACCACGTACTTAATAGGAAAACATGCTAACCATCACATCGCGGGTGCCAGTAACTATCGCCTTATCAGAGCGAAAGCTTCTTTAGCCCTGGCCAGGACCGCATCCATATGTTTGCTAAAATGTAGGTAGATACTGATTTAGATTCAGAAAGCGGTGGTGCTTGACTACTACTTTGCTTGGCAGTGCGTGGCCATATAACTCATCGATCATCAGCTTTCGACAGTTCTTTCTAGTACCTGATGAGGCCCGAACGTGGTTGGAAACACAATAGTTTCCGATCTCTGGAAGTTGGTTTTCAATTGGTCCGTTTTGTAACCGTCTGTGAAGACAAAGATATGATTTGCTTTTGTAACCCTGTCTTCTTCCAAGGATTCCCTTGTCTGTATGTTTGCTATGGTCACTCAGTATGCGGAGGTGTTTATTGAATGTCTATATCAGTTCTGTGGCCTGACAGGCTTGCTTTCCAATAATTATATTCCGCGACTCGAAATGCGTTTTTGGCCGCCATCTCCCATCTCTTCAGTGAAAAATTCTAAAGGGGATATCGTCAGGATAGTTTCCACAGCTGCAGATGGTGTCGTTCTCATGTCACAGGTTGATCCAATGCATAGAATTATTTGGATTTTGGTCATGGTCATGATCATGAGGTCTGACGCCTTCTCTACTGATGACCACCATATCAATCAGGAGTATATGAGGATTTGTCTTACTATGGATGTGTTTATCCCGTGAATGGTTGTGGAATCAGGTCGTCATTTTTTCCCGAAAAATCTACTGCAAGTGTAGAATTCGATTTTTGCTCTTATTTCTCTTTCTTTTAAATTTTCTTTGAGTTGAGTTTACGATCAAGGACAATTTTGAGATATATTGCGCTACCTGGTCACTCAGTTGGTATACCGTTTTTGGTGGGTGGAATGTTGCGCTTTCCCGTGAACAGTACACCTTCTGTTTTTGTTGGCTTCGGAGAGATATACAAAAATTCTTTGTAGGCTAGAGTTTTAGTCTAACCAGAAGCTGACTAGCTATTGACCACATTGTGGTGTAACTTTACGAGTTTTAGAATTTAGGTTGTGTAGCCTAAACAGTGGGTTGTTTGAAAAGAATTTTTGTCTGAATTGAAGCAGCATCCACCGCGTCTGTTGAACGCAAGTTTTGCACAAAAAGTTGGTCAGACAGGCATGAGTAGTGGACATCACTCATAGTCCTACTCTTCGCAAGGAGATAACAGATGAGAATGTGGCTGCTGAAGCCGAGAGTGTGAGACTCAATCCACACATTTAACGCAGTTATTGAAGAAAATTGTGCACAAATTTCTTGGATTATTCGCTTGCAAGGTCCAAATGACTCTTCAGTTGAAAGCGCACGACCATCCGCGTTGTTATAGCTTCGTAGTTAGGGTCTTTGAGCAGCATATGCGACTATTTAGGGCAAAAACTACATTTTCTCACAAGACGCATTTAGCTACGTTAGCAAACAAATTTTTCCCCATCTGGGGCTCGGAAAACCAGCACGTTATTATGGAGAAGGCAATACATCCACAGAGAATGACAGTTTGGTGCAAATTGTGTAGCATCAATAAACCATTTTCCAACCATGAAAATAAGGCTGGGGACAAGGTTTAGGTCAACGTAGGGCCTTAAAGCGTCATGTCGATTAACTTTCTTTTACTGAAATCGATGAGATTGATTTGGATAACCTCTAGTGCTCTAGTTCACTCAGGATCGACCGCCTATGCCACAATCGATTCTTTGCGCACCATATTTCTAAATCGCGGTATCAAGCTTTTTATTGATATCAATTCGCTGCTTCCGAACTGTGATGTGACCCAGTTCGATTTTTCTTAGTGGGAAATTGTCTAGGTCAACAATCCAGAAGGATTCAAGCTTTTAAGGCTAATATCATTTAAGTAATAAGTGCGCTACAGCGCCAAACCATCAACAAGGTCTTTGAGAATTGGAGTGACAAAATGAGAGTAAGTGAGTGAAGTGAGAAGCGCTTTCTCAAGGTGCGACCACACAATGCCGAGTGGCATTTGGATCCATTTCATCAGGTTTGGATTCGGGTTGACTTTCGGTAAGAAGGAGAGCTTATGGGGAGGCTAAAACTAACTTGTGTCGTTCGGCAAAGTGTGGACGCATCTAAACCTAGCCGTTCAACATGAAATTTTAGAAAATGCTCTCCAGCAAACTTTTCGTTAAATGCGCCATCAACTGTCACCACCTGTGTAGAGTTTTGCTGCCATCCTCAAGAAAATGTTTTTGATGTTAATGAGTTTCGGCGAAGGAATGTTCTGGGAATTTCGCCTTCTTTAAGCGGTTAATTTTTAAGATGGCTGTCCCCTTGCTCAAGTTGTTTTGCCGTTATGCTTGATTAGTTTGGTTTGTATCAGTACCCGTGGCAGAAATTTCTTTCAGTTACCGATAAATGCCCTTCGTTCTTTTTGCTTGGAACTGTGTGCACTTCTTCTTCGATTCTTTTTTACACCTTCTATATTCCAATGTTAGGGCTTCTTTCAGCAGCATATGCATCCATGAAACATTTGAATCCTCCCTCACGAGTCGGAACTCATTGGCCACATACAACCAAATACTCGTAAGCACTGATGTAAGTTCTTTCGAAGCAAATTGATTTTCCAAAAAGTGCTTTAAAAAGACACCTAACCTTGAGTACCTTACCTACTGCAACCGTGATTTGCTTTTCGCACTCACGATCCATGTAATCAATTAACTTAATTCAATCCTAATCGAAAATTCATAAGACCCTAAAGCTCCTTGGTGGGAAAAGTATGTCAATCGGGTGATACGCACCATTGCACGCTACCTCGATTGAAACACCTCTTCACCTATAACCACATCGTCGCCTAATTATGAACGTGCTTCCTCACACTCAAGTAACTGAGGCCGGGACACTTCTGCCTTCACAGTATTGAATTAATTTCGCGGCATGAAAAGGATTCATTTTTATGTCAATTACCTCCGACCTGGGGTAAAATATCGATTGTGAATCTCTATATTGCCTTAATCCAAAGGTCGAACCAACCGTATTACTTTACCCTTACCATAGTCACACTGAAATTGTTTTCTATTAAAAATTCAGAAAGCAATTAACTCTTGCACTCGTTTAGTATTCACGCTTTCTCATTAAATTTAAGCACGTTTTACCTCGTAAACAGATCTCTTCATCGTGGTGTTGTTTTTTGTTACGCTTATTTCGTTCCTATTTTTTACTCTCTCAGCCAATTTGTTTGTTAATTTGAATGGAATGGCCGGTTCTTTCATTGCCTTACAGGGTTACAGGTCAAGCTAATGGGTTATTTATTCAAAAGGACCCACTGTAAGGATTTAAAATGAGAATATTTGAAAGATTGGCTCTGGCACATACACCCACACACACAACAGCTTCTCAGGAAAAGAAAAAAAGATGTGTTTTATGAATAGGTCAACTTGAAATTGATTCGATGGCCAGTTCGTGGCTCTCCAAGGACGAATTAAGTAGGCCAGTCGTGTATGATGCAAGTGTAACTACTTTTCATTTCATTTTGCCATCAAGAAAAGTACTCACAGCAGCCAGCGGGGGTATGCCATTTCAAGATTGGGTTTATCCTTCGCAGCAGATATCCTTTCTAAGCCAATGACATAAAATGCAAACAATGGAATGTTGCATGGGACTGGTGTTATCAGTGCACTGAACAACGCACTGCCATGAGTAAACAGAAATTGAAAACTAGGTCGACATAAAGGATTAACGTTAAACCGTACGAAGCTGATTATTTAATTTAGAACCACGAGTGGATGCCAAATCGATTGCCACTGCACTCAAACAGCAGCGGGTTGATTAAATGCATTGAAACGTTTGTGTCGCAGGTGTGCAAGTGGACAAGTTGCGCCTGTTGGTTGTTCAGTGGGAGTGTTGAAATTAAATTTTCATGTAACGTCCTTAGAAGAGGTACGAAGCAAATAAATTGTTGAAGTAGAGGTTGTGGATAATAATAGTTTCGTACAGCAAATTCAGATATCCATCCTTTGACCGCATATGCAAAATTCAGAATAATGCGCTGTTGTTCATCATAGAATTGGTTTAGGAAGACAAACAACTTGTTAATGGATTCCTTTGGAACATGACGTATATGGATTAGGTTAGGGGCCATGATTCTTTAAGGAGTGTTTCCGTTGGGAAATTTTGTCGTTGTACTTTACTTCTGACAAAGTCCAAAATACATCAGGGAGCACAGCACAAAGTATGTAAGATTGTCTGCAACAAACTTGCTTAGGTGGAGGCGAATCATTGCTAGGGGTTTCAAAGGGATACTATCAACAACAAAAGAAACATTGTCGTGGAATGACGAAGCTAAAACAGTGATGGGTAAGAAAAAAAGCGACCATGGTCAAAGTACCCCTCAAATATTAAAAATGAAAAAGCTTGTCTCGAAAGAAAATACATAAGCTGCATGAGAGAAGGAAAGTAGAAGTGCGTCCATCTCCAAGCAAAGACCACCGAAGGCGTTTTTCCGGAGCTTAAAGAAATGTCTGCCCCGGTCACTGATAAACATCAAGCTATTCAAGAAATACAACAAAACAACTTAAATAAGGAGGTAAAAATCTTCAAAATGGCCGTTCAAAGGAGGAATGTTCAGGACATTCGTTCGTGGAGAGAAATTTCCAGAATTTCATACCGAGCCGATACCAAACTTTGCCGAACGGGACCAATCAGTACATGTCAATCGGCAACACCGAGTTAGTGTTTACCTCCCGATCGGCCTTCCTTCATACCGAAAGCCGACCTGAATTCAAACCGAATGAAATGGATCCAAATGCCGCTCGGCATAGTGTCTTTCCTCTCGGAGGAAATGTCAAATCTTCGTGAAAAAACGATAACTCTTTGAAAACAGTCTGCCTGGACTCCCACGTTACAGGCAGACGTGCTTACCATTTCGCCACTCATGCATTCGCTTTCTGTTACTCCAATTCTCAAAGACCTTGTTAATGGTTATGAACCTAACCCTTTGGATGATATTAGCCTTAAATTCTTGAATCGTTTCCGGATTATTGATATCTACTGGTCCTTCACAATTCTCCTAAAAGAATTCCATTGATGTCCAGTTGCAGGTTTGAGGCAGCCAATTGGCATCGCCAAGACGGCTGTGCAAAGACGGACTGTGGCATAAACTGTGTGGCACTCTATAGGGGCCCAAACAGTGAAACGATAACGAATCGGATAGTTGCAACAGTTGGAACTTGTAATCGAATCTTCCGAGATCTTTGTGCTCAATTATCCTCTATAAATGCGTGAAATGTTGAACTGTTGAGATGTCGAGTTGATGTTCGTATATTTAGTCTTATACTCTCGGCTACAGCAGCAAGATTCTCCTGTGTTTGCTGCACGAAGACTAGGACCATGAATATTGTTCACCACCATGCCAGTATTGCTTTTTGGTACAAATTTGCAAAGAACTCACGGCTTAGGCTGTATATATTTTATTTCAAAACTGGTAGAGATATTCTGCAAGATGAAGTGTTATCTCTGCTACTCTGGTTCCTAGTCGGTAACTAGACCTGTGCGGAATAAGTGTGGTAGCTTTTTCGAAAATTCAAAACAACTCTTTGTGAGCTCCTCCAGTCAGTTCTTAACAAACTCATCAACTGTCGTCCCCTAAACTGCAGGCTGAACGTGGTACAAAAACAGAACTTGTTCTGTACACGAGAAAGCGTACCATAAATGTTATACCAATGCGCTAAAATGGGTCTATGAAATAACTCCCACGAAATAAGTCCCACATTTAAAAACGAAATAAGTCCCACCAAAAATTGCTATTTTGAAAGTGGAAGTTATTTCGTTTTTAAAAGTGGGACTTATTTCGTCAATTGGTGGGACTTATTTCGTTATGCGTTTTTATTTTAAGTGGGACTTATTTCGTTTTGATTGGGAATAAATTCGTTTTGTAAAGTGGGAGTTATTTCATACCCCTAAATTTATATTTTTTCTTATGCAAAAAGTTATGGTTGTCCCTTTTACGAAATGTCCAATATTAAGTAAAAGGGACAACCATAATTTTTTGTCCTTATCTCTCATGGCTCTTCTTGCTTGTATACGATTTTTCTTTATTATTCCTCTGCTTTGATTATTCATATTATTCGACGTGTGTTTTTTTCGAAGAGCCGAATACTTCTTATTTGAAATCGCATTAAACAATGAAAAAGTGGGACTTATTTCGTTTATGAAAGTGGGACTTAATTCATTTAAGAAATATATTATTCAAGGGGGAGTTATTTCATTTTGAGTGGGAGTTATTTCATTTCAAGTAAATTTTTAAATCATTTCATTTTGGTGGGACTTATTTCGTTTTCAAAAGTGGGACTTATTTCGTGGGAGTTATTTAATTTTTTTTAACAATTTTCGGTGGGACTTATTTCGTTTTTAAAAGTGGGACTTATTTCGTGGGAGTTATTTCATAGACCCCGCTAAAATATCTCGGAATTGTTCTTAAAAGAAAGGGAAAGAAAATCCTAAATTGCATTCTACACTTGCAGTTGAGTTGTTGAAAAAACAATGGGTACTTTATTCCAAAACTATATCCACAGGACTATGGTGACCATTATTAGAGACAGTGTCAAAAACAAACAAGACCATAACCAAATTCCAAAGGCCTACACGCATTGGCTCGGCCAGTGCTATGAGAACAACATTAAATGCAGCTCTGGAAAATTTTATGTTGCTAACTCTATTTTGCCTATTTACTCAAGAGATGGTGGCGATGGAGGAAAAATTGATCAATAAAAACATCGACATCTTTATAGATAGCCAGGAGACCATAAAAGCTATCTCATCCATTGTCAAGAAATCCAAATTAGTAGCTGCTGTTGATGCTTAAGTTCAAGACTGCCCAATTTAACGAACACCTAAAATTGTGTTTTTTGTTCTATAGGACACCGTAAGGAAGCAGTTAAGAACTCCAAAAAAGGCAAAGCGATTGGGCCAGACGAGGTACCATATAAGTTTTGGAAAAATATGGGAGATATCGGGTTGAGATGGCTCACGATTCTCATCTCCAAACTTATAAGAGGTGACAGTTTGCCTAATCAATGGAGGGAAAGTTTTCTTCTTCCAATGTACAAGGGAAAGGGAGATACCAGAAGCTGTGACAACTATCGTTCGATCAAGTTGATGTCCCACACTATGAAGATCGTTGAGCGGGTTTTGGATAGCCGACTGCGAAAAATAATAAGGCTGTCTGATGACCAATGCGGGTTTGTCGCGGGTAAGTCAACTACAGACGCAATCCAAAGCATAAGGATCATTATGGAAAAACACCGAGATGCCTTAGAGGATTTGCATATTGTGTTGGTTGACTTCGAAAAAGCATTCGATCGACAACCACGAGATCTGATATGGGTGGCCCTCAGACACCGAGGAGTTCCTGAAGCCTATGTGCGAATGGACATGTACGAGGGAGCAGTTACAAAAGTGAGATGCCCAGCTGGAGTCACCGAAGAATTCCAAATAACAGTAGGTGTACATCAGGGAAGTGTCTTGAGTCCACTGCTCTTTATTGCTGTTCTGGATTATTTGCTCGAAGGAGAAGTAACGGACAATAAAATACAACAATTATTCTTTGCTGACAATGGAGCCATCATAAGCGAGGATCCTACATCCCTGCAATGAGCACTTGACGTTTGGATTGATGTTCTGGAAGGAAATGGGTACCGTATTAGCGCAAAAAAACTGAATACCTGTGCTGCACTTTTTCTGATCCAGACAAGCCTATTCCAGTCATTTATTTCAATGGAAATGTGCTTCCCAAGTGTGAAAAGTTTAAATATCTGGGATCTATGATCAATAGTGAAGCAACTTGTGATGATGACATCAATCATCGAGTAAGCGTAGGGTGGATGAAGTGGCGAGAAAACTCCGCTATCTTCTGTGATCGAAAAATGCCCCCTAAGCTGAAGGGAAGACTCTACACAGCAGTTGTCCGTCCAGCTCTGAAATACGGTTCACAATGTTGGACAATATACAAAAAGTATGAGAGCAAATTGACGGCAGCCGAAATGAAGATGTTTCGGATGACTGCAGGAGTAACAAAGCTTGATCGAATTAGAAGTACTAAGATCCGTGGAAGCCTTCATGTCAAAAGTACCATCTTGGACAAAATTCAGCACGACCGGCTCAGTTGGTATTGTCATGTTCAAAGGAGAGATCCGCAGAACCCCGTCCAAAAGGCAATGTCGTACAACGTTTCAACAAATTCGCGACCAAAAAGAAAAGGCAGGCCAAAACACACCTGGTACAAGCAAATGCAAAAACAGCAGCATTTGGTTGGCCTCAGACATGGAACAATCCAAAACCGGGAGGCTTGCCGACGATTTCTGAGGTCAACGCGGCGTACCCCACAGGCGGATCACTAGTGTGAAGCGGAAAAGTGGGAGAGTTGTGATCGCTTCAAGATCACTACTCGTAACGCCGGAAATGAAAAAGAAGAAGGACTTCGTGAAATAACTGGTAACAAAAAGGTGAATAAACTGGAAGACACCACCAAATCATCGAGACGAACATATGAGTAGTAAAGCCAAAAACGAAATTTTAATTCTAGCTCAACAGGACTCTCTCCGTTGATTGGCATTCCCGATGGGCATAATTTATTGGATATGCATGATAAGGCATTAGCACTTCCCGACGTATGTAGAGGATGCCATGATGAAGAGGCAAATGAAGGATCATTCCACTTCCTCTGTGAGTGCCTAAGCTGGGACCACACTAAGCTTGGTCCACACTTCAAAACCGGTAGCTCAACAGAGCGGGGAACCACGGGGCCTAGGGCATTTCTTTGATGTTGTATGGTTTTATTTTGTGAGCTATGAAGGTTAGCTTAGGTTAGGTTAGGTTGGGTTAAAGCGGTTGTCAGCTGGGCTCGTAGGGCCCATTGTGATACCACGATGGATCTAATGTATCCTCAATCCTCATCCTAATGGACCAATTTTGAGCTTGCAATGAAGCAGGAAAGACGCAAGGCGTCGCGTCGGTGTGAGTAAGATCACTAGGGTTATTAAAGAAACACGGGCATGAACAGCGAAGGTGGGGAAGAGTTTCCTCCTCCTCCTCGTCAACATAGCTTCTCCAAAAATCGTCTAAGACGACTCCTAGCCTTGCGGTATGTCTTCTAATAAGACAGTGTCCTGTAATGACACCAATTGTCGCACTAATGTGTTTTCTGTTGAGAGAGATCAATCCGTTCGACCGCTTAAGGTCTAGCTTGGCATAGATCTGTTTCGTTGCGTTACACATTAAACTGCTCAATCATCTCAGATTCGTTTTCTTGTATGTGTCTTGCTTGAATAAGAGGTTGTAGTTCGATGTAGCGATTGCTATGCCGATTCTCTCCGTTTTCGGTGAGAGGGGCAGAAGTGTTCCGTTTCTGGCGAGTTCATATGTTTTGCAGTTTCCTGGAATGTCTCTATGCCCCGGCACCGAGCATAGGTGAATTTTAAACTGCTCTGACATTTCCCTGCGAGATGATCGGCAGTTAAGAGTTAGAATAGAGTTGAAAGAATTTGATGCCAGGGATTTAATGTCTACCTGACTGTGTGAGAAGATGCATATATCCTTTTTGGATATCACGTTTTCTCTTAGCCAAGACAGAGATTCGATGATCGCTATCTCCTCCGCTTGGAACACGCTACAATGATCTGGAACACCAAGCCAGATGTTTAATTTCATTTCTTCTGAAAATAGACACCACAACCTACTCCTTCTTTTGTTTTTGAACCGTCTGTATAAAAGTAGACGTACTCGTTTCCCAAGAATGATTGGTCCCCCTAATCAGAGTCATGAAGGAGATCTTTACAGTTTTTTTTTGCCGATTCCGAACAGCTAGTGGAGAAAATTCTATTCATAGCAGTAAAATTATTAGAAATTATTATTAAATTAAATCCTTTGTGAAAAAATAATTGGATGTCTCTAGAATTTGAACCTCGAACCCCATGTAAGGATAACATACAGAAATGCAAACCAGTATGCCATTAGCAACACAAGACCGCAAGTTTGCTGACGCATTTGAAGGCAGTGCGGTGAAGAAGAAGAAGTTGGTAAAACTAGCCCCATGAACGACAAATTCGCATAAGCGTTATTTTCACTGTCTATGCACTTCGTAGATGACGGTTAGGAATGCATTTTAGCTGTTTCGGATCTTCGTTTAGACTTCGACTGCGCACTATGTCAAAGGATTTGACGTTTCACGTCGTCTACAATGAAATTTTTTTTTGCTGAATTTTTGGAACCCGTTTTTTTTTGCGTCGTTCGGTAATTAACCACACACGTTCTTCAATACGACTCTATTAGAAACTCCATGTGTTAAGCTTATGCTAAGAGGGTCATATGTTCTGTAATCCATTTTTTGAGGTTTTAAAATATTAGAGCACGCTGACCCAAATATGTTCGCAGAAAACCCAAAAAGGGGTGCCATGATAATAATTAGCCTAGGTTACCAGCTCACACCATGTCTGCGCCGAGTATCTGTAACCTGATACGAGCAAAATTTATCTGAATATTCCTTGATAGGATATTGAGAATTGAATATTGAGTCATTTCCCCCAGAGTTTTAAAGTTTTGCTGTAATTTCTTAAAGCAAAACGTGTCCAGTTGAACAAGAACAGGAACCGATGGTTAAAGCGATGAGGTATGATAAGCCAGTAAGTTTCTACGCTAGTCGTAATCGCTTCGTTTTTTGTTGAGTCGAAGTACAATACTGCCGTCAAGTTTCTAAAGAGGTTGTACAATCTGCCAAGCAAAATATTAAAAGACCTTTCGTTATAGGAAACCATTGCATTGCTTTCAATTTGAACTTGTTTGCAAAATGATTACGGCTATAGCATTAATTAACATTCGTCCTATCAAGTTTCTTTTTGGATACTTACTTACTTACTTAAGGTGGCGCTACAGTCCGGGTCGGACTTGGGCCTCAACCAACATGCTTCTAAAGCCAGCGGATTGGATTCGAAGACTTTCCGGGCCGGAGCGTTGGTGTCCATTCGCTCTACATGACCCAGCCGCTAGACCTTAACTCGTTTGACAAGATCAGTGTCGCTGTACAACCCGTACAGTTCGTCGTTGAATCTTCTTCTCCAACTCTCAATTTTTGCAGACGGGACCAAAAATCACCTGAAGAATTTTTCTCTCGAAGCATCCTTAAGCGTTCTCGTCTACCTTTGACAAGGTCCATGCCTCTGCGCCATATATAAGAACCGGGATGATAAGTGTCTTATACAGGGACACTTTAGTTGCTCGAGAGAGGACTTTACTACTCAATTGCCTTCTTAGTCCGAATGGCAGGAGTTATTCTTAGTTTGATTTCAGCGCTGCAACGACACTTGTCTGGATTAATTGCGGCCTAGGTAGACAAAGTCCTTAACTACCTCAAAGTTATAGCTGTCTATCTTGACGTTCTGTCCAAGACGTCGCGTCGGTGTTGGGTGTCCTTTCTTGATGACAGCATATACTTGGCCTTGTCCTCATTGACCACTAAACCCATCTTCTTCGCTTCCGTCTCAATGCAAATAAACGCCCCATTGACATCAAGCTTCTTCCAATTATGTCAATATCGTCGGCATATCCGAGTAATTGGACGGATATTTGAAAGATTGTGCCTCTTGTGTTGACGTGGGAGTCTTGCACTATTCTTTCAAGAACGATGTTGAAGAAGTCGCGTGACAGTGCATGGCCTTGCCCAAAACGTTTTTTGACATCGAATGTATCGGTGAGATCTTTTCCGACCCTGATGGAGCAGCGTGCGTTCTCCATCGTCATCCTACACACTCGGACAAGTTTGGTAGGGATGCGAAAACTAGACATGGCTCTATATAACTCCTCTCTATAGATGCTGTCATACGCGGCCTTAAAATCGATTAAAAGGTGGTAGGTATTGATTTGAAGTTCCTGGGTTTTTTCCAAGATCTGCAGGAGTGCGAAGATTTGGTTTATGGTGGACTTTCCTGGTCTAAAGCCGCACTGATAAGGACCTATCAGGTTGTTGACGAATGGCTTCAAACGCTCACACAATACGGCAGAGAGGATCTTGTATGCGATGTTGAGAAGACTGATACCTCTGTAGTTGGCGCAGTTCAGAGGGCCTCCTTTCTTGAGGACCGGGGCAACAATGCTGAGGTTCAATTCATCGGGCTTGCTTTCTTCCGACCATATTTTGCAAATGAGCTGGTGCATACTCCTGACTAGGTCATCGGCTGCCGCTTTAAACAATTCGGCAGTGAGGCCATCAGCTCCAGCAGCTTTGTTGGACTTAAACTTAGATACTGCTGTCTTCACTTCGTTTTGGTCGGGTTGGGGGAATTGTTGGTCTACGTCACCTAAATCAAATGGTTCTATCTCTCTAACAGCGGAATTAGGTTCATCATCGCCGTTATATAGCTTGGAGAAGTGGTCTTTCCATATCCTCAGCATTGACTGCGGTTCCACCACGATGTTCCCTTGTTCGTCTTTGCAGGCTTCGGCGCGGGGCTTATAGCCCGAGGCTGTTGTTTTTACCTTTTGGTAAAACTTCCGAACTTCATTCCTGCTGTGGCACCCTTCTATTTCCTCGATCGCGCGCTTCTCATGCTCTCTCTTCTTTTTGGATACAGGGACAAGTTTTATTGCTATCTCAAGTTCGCGTCTCTCTTAATGAACCCATTTAGAGAAGTCGGTTCTCTTTCTTGCTATGTTTTTTATTTTCAGTGTACACAATGGCCTAACATTTGAATTATCCCAACCCCAACCAGTGATATAAAAAGACAACCTTTGAACTTCTTAAAAGTAGAAAACTTTTGTTCATATTCATATTTGCTCTTCATATTCAGCCAGTTAGCAGAAAGGACATGTTTGGTTTGGTTTTTTGTTTTCATTAAGTTCCAATGTCCCTGCGGTTTTAAGTCTAATTTTTTTTTATTTTTTACTGCTATCTCAACGTTCCTCCGCATTTATTCACAAATCAGACAAGTTAAATTTCAAATTTGTTATTAAATTTTACGATCCAACTCACAAACTTATAAAACTTTCGTCCTACCTTTGCCATTCAGCATTCCACAGTCCTTCAAAAATGCTGAACCAGGCCTCATTAAGTAGTCTCTGAGGAGCATCTATAAATAATAATTACTATTTTAAATTTATGCCCAAAGTCACCTTTTTCTGTTCTCGATGTTGTTGTTGTGGTTGTAAAACATATCCCAGCAATAACTAACATCCACCTCCCTTTTGCTTGTCAGAGTCAGAAAAGTCAAGTTTTTCGTTTTTAAATTTATGACTTCCCATGTCGACCTTTAAAATTGAATTTTGTGTATGAATAATTTTGTTTCTCTTCTCATTGCAGGACCAAATGTTGGCCCATCACGTAAAAATCATCCTCTGTGCCATGAAACAATACGTTGGCGCTCCGATGTGCCTTTAACCGAAGGTCAACTACGTTCGAAACGTGATGAATTCTGGGACACAGCGCCGGCCTTCGATGGTCGCAAGGAGATCTGGGATGCTCTGCGAGCGGCCACAACAGCAGCGGAAGCGTTAGATTTTCAATTAGCTCAAGCTATTCTTGATGGAGCTAATGTCTCTGTTCCGAATGGGTGAGTACAACTCTTTCCAACCTACGAGAACTTATTGCTTTCCAAAAATCGATATCGAGAGGTCATTAGAGAAGAGTAATGGTTTGAGTTGAAGGAGGATACACTCGTCGCTCGTCAATCACACAAAAACGATAATAATAATAAATAATAATGGAATACTATGGCTGTCGTTTACCCCGCACCCAGAACCGGCCGGCGAGGCATACATACAACCGTCGAACATTATCACATCATCTATTAATCATCTCCAAGGAAACGTCATAAACGAAAGCATTAATCGCTGAGAGTAGGTCAAAGAAAAACACGGAAAAAATCAATAGACTTGCTTCTATCTAGTTTAGGGGAGGGTACGACGGACGAGGTATATCGACTTTTGAGGGTAACAGGTTGCCAACAGAATACTAAAGCCCAACAAGTTGTATGCAGTGTCAGGTTGTACAAATAAAAATGTTGAAGGGGGCCGTTGATGGCAAACGTTTTAGGTGATTGCTTCAGACAGTTGACGACGACTAGGACGACAACGACGACGACAACAACGACGACGAGGATGTCAGTCGGGTAAAGGAGGTGAAAACTTTTTCAAAGTTGTCAAAAGAGCTGTATGTGTGCTGTGAATGCGATTCCAATTTCGCAAATGGGCAGGAAATTCAAAATTTGCACCTGGAAACTCAATCGGATTGCTTTGTTTTTTCTTTATTTTTATTTTTGTGCATTTTTTGCCTTTGCTTTTTATTCGTCAGGTGTTTGTTGAATGGAAATGGTCTTAGTTAATCCAACACTAGGATACTGCCACAGATGGCTGGTGTTTGAGAAAGCTAAATTCGATTGAAAACTGTTGTAGCATGACATGGCTGGCTAATGAAGAGGAGGAACGAATGAAAATTCGTGCAACTTGTTCGTGTTTAAAGTTTTTCCTCAAAAAACACTCAACAGTTTTTGGGAAGTTTTTCAATTTCAAAAAATGAATTCATTTAAGTCGTGGAGTATATTACCTGATGAGAGAGGAAGTTGACTAAAAGTTATGAATTAGTTTTATGAGGCCACTAATGGGATGGTTGTGGTTATTGTGTACGTTGCAAGTATTTATAAGTACTTTGATTGTGGTAGCCTTTCTTATACCGAGAAGCAAAGGGAAGAACTTCAGCTGAAGTCATAGGTTCCTGGAAGCCTGGGGTAGTTTCTAAAGATGACCCCCTGTCAGTTTTTAGAAAGTTATGATGAATTATGTTTTTTTTTGCTCTAGAGGTTTTTAGTCTCGTTGGATTCGAGGGATGACCGAATTTAGCCAGCTTATCCGCCATTTCATTTCCAATTCTGTCACTGTGTCCGAAAGCCTGAGGGTACGTCGTACGTTTCATATGATGCAGGAATATTTCGCACTCTTCGAGGACATTAGTTGGGTATACATAGTTGCTTTTGGAGCATTTTTCGCACATAAGTTAGCTTGCTGAAGCTCAATTTCAATTGATAAATTTAAATGAAAGTATAGAATTGATAAGAAGGTTGAGCTAATTAAAATCCAAGGAAAATGAGGGGTTTGATTATTTTTTCTTACTTGTAGGCATTACAGTTCGGGGTGAAACTGGGCCTCAACGAACATCTTTCGATAACAATTTAAATTTCAGGCGAGCTCTCCCCAGTTTTGCACTCCCAATGTCGGTTGAGGCCTTTTTGCACTTGATTGCGCCACCTAACACGATGTCTTCCCCTTCCGCGCTTTCCCTGTAATACTTACTTACTTAGGTGGGCATTACAGTTCGGGGTGAACCTGAGCCTCAACCAACATCCTTCTATAACGACTTCGATTTCTGGCGAGCTCTCTCCAGTTTCGCACTCCAAGTCGGTTGAGGTCTTCATCCACTTGATTGCGCCACCTAAGACGAGGTCTTCCCCTTCCGCGATTTCCCTGCAATGTGCTTTCGAACACCCGACGAGCCGCAACGTTTGGGTCCATACGCTCTACATGGCCCAAACATCGCAGCCTCGCGATGCGCACTCTTCTGGCTATGCCCATGTCGCGGTGCAGCTCATACAGCTCGTTGTTGTATCTTCTTCTCCACACATTGTCTTTTTATACGGGACCAAAGATCATTCGGAGAATTTTTCTTTCGAAACGACCGAGAGTTTCCTCCATGCTTCCGCGCCGTAAAGCAGGACTGGGATGATTAAGGTCCTATACAAGGTTACCTTGGTTTTTCTAGGGAAAGTTTTGTTTCTCAATTGTCTTTTTAACTCAAAGAAGCAACAATTGGCAAGAGTTATTCTCCGTTTGATCTCCGCACTGATGTTGTTTTTCGTGTCTACAGCGGATCCTAGGTAGAAGAAGTCCTGTACTACCTCGAAGTTATGTCTGTCTTTTGTGACGTTTTGTCCAATTCGTCGATGTTCTGTGTCCTTGTTTGGTGACAACATATATTTCGTTTTGCCCTCATCAAACCCATTTTTGCCGCTTCCGTTTCAATACCCGCAAAAGCACCTGTGAGCCTGTGACATCACGCTTTTTTCTTCCCATTACGACAATATCGTCTGCGTAGGCGAGTAATTGTACAGACTTTTGAAAGATGGTTCCTCTGTTGTTGACGTTTGAGTTTTGTACAATCTTTTCAAGTATGATGTTGAAGAAATCGCATGACAATTTGTCGCCTTGACTAAAGAATTTTTCACCGACCTCGGTGAATTCTTTACCGACCTTTACGGGGCAGCGTGAATTCTCCAAAGTCATCCTGCATTGTCGTACGAGTTTTGCAGGGATGCCGAAACTAGACATGGCTCTGTACAGCTCGTCTCTATAAATACTGTCATACGCGGCCTTTAAATCGATAAAAATGGGGAATGTCGATATTATATTCTCGTGTTTTCCAAGACCTGCCTTAATGTGAAAATTTGGTCTATTGTGGACTTCTCTGGTCTAAAACCACATTGATAAGGACCTATCAAGTTGTTGAGTTGGGTTTTCAGACGTTCACGTATTACAGCAGACAAGATCTTATAAGTGACGTTAAGGAGGCTTATCCCTCTATCATTGGCGCAATTGTGAGGGTCTCCCTTTTTTAGGAACGGGCATACGATACTGAGGTTCCATTCTTCGGGTATGTTTTCTTCCGACCATATCATGGAGATCAGCTTTTACATGGTCCTTTCCAACTGATCTCCAGCTGCCTTGAAAAGTTCGGCATCAAGACCATCTGCACCTGCAGTCTTATTTGATTTAAGTTTGCATATAGCAAGCTTAACTTCTTCTAGGTCGGGAGGACGGCATTCTTGATCATCGTCCAGGCTGAATGGGGCAGTCTGCCTGACAGCGGAATTTGTGTCTTCATCGCCGTTAAGCAGTTTGCAGAAGTGATATTTCCAGATCCTCAGTAGCGACTGTGACTCTACAACTATGTTTCCCTGCTGGTCTTAACAGGCTTGAGTTCGGGGCTTGGCACCCTTTTTACCTTTTCGTAAAACTTCCGAATCTCATTCCTGTCATGGTACCTCTCAATTTCCTCAAACGAGCGCTCCTCATGCTGCTTCTTTTTCTTTTTGAAAAATCGGTGTTCCTCCTTTTTTTTTTTTTTTTTTTTTTTTTTTTTTTTTTTTTTTTTTTTTTTTTCTTCAAAAATTTCTTTATTTTAACATTATTTCGTTTTACAATAGGCTACCCACAAAGCAAAGTGCTTATCTGCAGGTGGTTAAATACAGTAATGTTATTAAAATTTAAAAGTGTTTCAAAAGTTCAGTTAATGTTTTTGTTGAAATGAATTTTGACTTTGGTAAATTAGAAAAATAGCAAAACAATCAAAAATAAAAGAAATATATCTTATTATTTACGACTTAAATGAGAGGTAAAAGTTGAAGTTATTTATATATTATATTAATTATCGCACAAAATACAATTCTAAAAGATGTTTTTTAATTTCTTTTTTTCTTTTTTTAAAGTCTAATATATTTTTAATATTTCGGGGTATTTCATTTAGAATGTTCGGAGTGATATATCTAAGCTCTCTGTTCCCGTATACGTTGAATGTGGACGGAATTTCAAGCATCCCAAGCGCTCTTCTCCTAGTATTAAGGTTATTGGTTATTGGTTGCAGGAATCTTTCATCTTCCATATAATAATTCAAAACAATCAAGCGGTAAATTGCGTTTACATCTAATACTTTAAATTCGGTATTAATAGGTTTGATGAGTTTAATTAAACGATGTTGTAGGTTCAATATCTTATCTAGATGTGTTTTTGAAGCGTTTCCCCATGCCAGGATCCCATATCGAATTCGTGATTCTGCTAATGAGTAATATCCTTTTTTGAGAACTTCAAAATTTGAAAATCTTTTTAGATAAGTTAAGGCAAACAGTGTGCTTTTGAGTTGGTGACGTAAAGTGTTTATATGATCACGCCAAAGAAAATGCTCATCTATTGTGACTCCTAGATACTTTATTTTTTTTACCATTTCGATTGGATTATTGTTTGCTAACATTGGACACTGGTCGTTTCGGTGATAGACATTGAATGTTTCTTCTCGTTTGGATGGGTGGCGTATATGCATAACTTTTGTTTTGAGAGCGTTAATAACAAGTCCATGGTCGTGGCACCATTTGGTTTCATCATCAAACTGTTTTTGAAGTATTTCTTCGGCCGAGCTTAATTGTTTGTGTTTGACTATAATGGCGATATCGTCTGCATATGCATAAGCTGTGGTGTTTTTAAACAATCTCAAAAGTTCATTTGTAAAAAGAATAAACAATATCTAGCCCAGTTTGGAGCCTTGTGGAACACCATATACACTAGGTTTTTCCTGACTTGTAGTAGTTGACACCTTAACCTTGATCTTTCTATCAGTTAAATAGTTTGTAAGCCAATCTGATAAGTATCCTCTTACTCCGACTCTTTTCAAGGTGCTTACAAGCTTATCCTGACTCAGAGTGTCGAAAGCTTTACGACAGTCAATGAATAGCACAAGGATGTGATGGTTTCGATTAAGGCCTGCGTTATTGTGTTTGTAAATTCTGCCAGAAGTTTCTCAGTACTTTTATGTTTTTGAAATCCGTATTGGTTTGGATGTAGAACTTTGTGTTTACTAATAAATGTGTGAAGTCGGTCAACTACTATTTCTTCCAAGCACTTTTCTACGACTGACATGATTGCAATTGGTCTATAGTTTTCGGGGTTACTTTTTATCCCACCTTTATAGATAGGACTTGTAAATCTCGTTATACTGATCGTAAGCAGCCCTCGTTCGTGTTTGCATAAGCATTTGTCGTGCTTTTTGTTTGGCTGCATTTGCCTGCCTGCATTCTTCATCGAACCATGGGTTTCGTTTTGGGGGCCGAGTGAACCTCAGAGGTAGCGGTGCTGATGGTTTGTTAACATTGCTGCCACTACTCTTCAATGCTTGATGTTGGCGACATAAGATTCAACGTTTTGCAATTGTAGCTTTATGAAGTCATATCATATCATTTCACGAGTTGTGGACAGGATATCCTCATTCGTACTTTGGCTATAACAAGTTGGGACGTCCACAACACTGGCAGAGTGTTCTGCGGTTGATAGCAACAACGTGGTCAATTTAGTTGACGGTTGATTGATCTGATTATAGCCATGTGCCTTTAGGAATTTTTGAGATGTAGGAAGCTAATTCAGCCCTGATGCGGATGGTCATTATACGCTCATTAACTGAATTTTGCCTGATAACCTTCTCCCTGAGTCTTCCTCTAACGACAAATCCGCACCCACATAAGCGCTGTTTCTGTTGTCTGTAGCAGTCGCCATAGCAGATGTCGCAGTTTTTCATCTTCTTTATGCCCGACCCATTCCATTGCACTTTTTGGATGGCGGCTATGTCTGCATTGTAGCAGTCCAAGGCGTCCGCTAATTTTCCAGCTGCACGTAATCCATTTAACGTTTGTTTAGGTCGTCAACGTTGAAATCATAATTGTTATCCGAAGCTGTTGGTGATTTCGAAACCATTTAGATTTTATGTGGTTGGGTAGTTAACCTCAAGCATAACCCCCAACTTGGAGGGCCAGGTCCTTTTGGGATCCCTTCGGACTTAAAGAGCAGGATTAACCAGTATCAGTACCCTGCTGCAGGTGTGTCAGAGGTGCCTTTGGCTCACCAGGAACTCATTTCTTTCTTTTTTTTTTTGCTGTTTTTTGTGACTGTTGAAATTCACTGTTTCGCAAGTTGAATTCATCGCTGTAACATGCTCTGGTAGGCCTCTGAGGTTCGGTATAGCACAATAATTGACGTGTATTATAAATTGCAATATCTGGGTGCCGCCAATTTGACATCGGAATCAGACCCGAATAGTACACGTCCAAACACATCTCGAAAGATCAATCACAAAAACTACTCCCTAGATTTTTGATACAGCGAATAACTATAGTTTTAAAAATATTGATGGCGATTACGTGCAAAAAACCCCAATTTTCAAGTAGTCCTTTATCGTTTTTACGAAATCTCGTTGATATTGATGATCTCAGGCTCTGAAATTAGAACAATATGAATATTAATATTAACACTTTTTTTTACTGTAACGACCCTTCTCCGTTCTTAATTTGGAGGAAATCAGGTCCTTATATGCCACACCAAATTTGGGTAATAGCTGGAATAAAACAGCAAAAATAAATTAAAATAAAAAATCTTTTTTACCACCGCCATTTCTATTGGAAGTCCTTTCTTCGATATTATTTATTATTATTATTATTATTATTATTATTCTTTATTTTTTCATATATAAGATTACAAATATTTAATATTCAAAGAATTACAAGCATGGCTTAAAAGCCGTCTGCCGATTTAATCAAAAATTAATTACATTGTGAGTGCTAACAAATAAAAATTAAAACCATTGAAAAGTACATAAGATGTTCTGATGAAAGATAAATTTTACAATTCAAAAAATCTAAAAAGAGAATCAATAAAATATCAACGAAATTCAAAAACGTTAAGTGAACAAAAAAATAAGATTATGAAATGATAAAAAGAAAATCAAAAAAAAAAAAAATAGAATAAAATTAATGGTAATTTTAGAGTTTCAATATCTGTTGAAAAGTGGGCTTTTTTTTTCTTCGATATTAATATGTTGCTATAGTTCAATGTGTGAGAAGGTGGAGAACGTGTTAGAACGGAGGTACATATAGTATGTTGAATAGAAAAAAACGGGTTAAGCTTCTAAAACTACCGAAGATCGGTGTTTCCACAAGCTTTTCGGTAGTTACAAAAGAACTGTCTTATACAAATGAAGTGATGGTCTTTTTTCTCGCAATGCATGTCTTTAAGGGATCCTTTTTACTCTAAATCGTTACCTTGTTGTTCAGTTAAATTTCAATAAAAATAACAACTACATTTGTTTCCTCTTTTTTTGCAGCTACCTCACAGAGTGCTATGATGAACTGGGTACGCAGTACAAAGTACCAATCTATTGTCTGTCATATCCTATTAACATAGTTAAAGAAGAAAACGGTCGAGATTCGCCGGCGGAATTCTCTGAGCCAGTGGACGGTGGAACGGAGGTAGTACTTAAGCTGCGCATCTCCTCCACAATGTCGGATGTAAAACTTTCAGTATACTCAAAAGACACTATTGGTCAATGTAAAAAGAAACTACAGGTAGTCCTTTCTTCTCATGATCGATCATCTTTCCTGATCTCAACGAACTAATATATATATTTTTTTTTCACTTTTAGGCTGTTGAAGGAATTGATGCATGCTGCCAGCGATGGTTCTATAGTGGTAAACTTCTGGGCGACAAAGTACCCCTCGAAGATTGTCACATACAAAACGGTTATGTGGTGCAAGTTATTGTCAACACCGAGCACTACAACCATGATATGATAACGAGTGTACCTGTTGCTAGCTAGCCAAAAACCCCACAACTTTTATTAACGCACACTCAACAAAAACAACAACAACCACAGAAGCAAAAGCTAACAACTGCAATAGAAAAAGATCAGTCGCAATCGAAAGCCTTCAGCGCAATCAACTGGCACAGTGTTGTTCAGCAATCCAACTCAGTCATGAGGTAAACGAATAAGCAGCAGCACATCTAGCCTACAAGCAATACCCTCGTCTCCAGCTCTCTAAAATCAGACAACGAGACTTAACTAAAACAAAACAAAGTAAAAATTGAAAATAATTCTATAAATTAAATGAAAATTGAAAAAGAAAAAGAAAAAACTGTATAACTGTTTATAAAGGCCCAGTGTAGCCACAAATCTACATTATATTACGTAAGGGATGTTTGTACTTCTTAATTAACCAACAATTTAACTGAGTTGTTTTTGGTATTTCTTTGCTAAGTGTTTTTTGCATCTTAAAACTACACGAGGAGTGCAAACAGCACTCAATAACCACTCACCGCCAGCCAGTGTGTAGCATAAATTTGTTGAATGTTTTTTTTAAATAACGTTTGTCATTGATTTTTGAGGTTGCATTCGTTTGCAACTAAAGCAATATCTAGATATGGTTAGCACAGCATTTTAGTTGTTAAACAAAAAAAAAAAAAAAAAACAAAAAAAAATTAAAGTACCAACCTGCTCAAGCGCTGGAGCGCATAGTTTACTTATTCTTTTTTTATTCTTATACAAGCAACAAGTTTATAAATATATAAATTTATTATTATTATTTAGTATTCTTTTTTTCTTTGTTAACAATGATTTCAATGATTTTTCCAAGTCCAGCAGCGGCAACGGAAGAAACGGCTGGATCGTTTTTGTTGATTATATTTACCCTTAAATACTGGTTTTTCTGTTTTGTTTTTGAAAATGCAATTGAAACAATATTATTTACCGAAAATATGCATATGAAATTATTATTAGTTTTTTTATGTATCTATCTGCCTTTTTTCCATTCTCCAAACTTAATTTTTCTTTTTGTTAACTCGATATTCGAGATTGATTGTAAATGTAGAGTAATAATAATTAATTAATACGAAAAAGAAAGAAAAACAAAAAAGAAATGATATAAGAGAACAAAAATTATATATACAAATGCGATTTATTCGAAGTGAAAACAACAAAAATTATTAAAAACATAAAATTTTCTATATAAGAAAAAAAGGTTGTGTTTTAATTTAAGTTAATTTACTTATGTGCAAATTGAATCTATAGAAAGGTAATTATTTATGTTGGTAGTACATATCTAGTTGAAGTTGGGTTTGAGCAGGAGTTTCTTCCTTGAGTCTTAGTATAGTTAAAATTTAAGAGGTCCCTTACACATTTCTCAGTTCAATAGCTAATCCTATTGCATATGTAAAATATAGTAACACCACGGAAAGAAAACACTTGTATCGCACCATGGACTCTCCATTCAACGAACAACCTTCTCGAGAAAACGAATTGTAGAACATACAAATTTTTGAAAAAGGACCAAAAACATAAATGAACCCTATTTGACTTGGTTTTTAATTTCAAAAATGTTTTTCCAACCTTTCTCGAGTAATTGGGAAGTCCTCCGTTAGTATATTCGTTGCCATGAAAAGCGCTTTCTTGATTAGCCGTTTGGAAACAGCAGAAAATTGTAAGTCACCTCCATTCCTTCACAAGGCATGATTGTGACAAATGCGCTAAGCGTAAAATGGTTGCGTATCGTTATAATAAGAAGCAGACCGATGTTATGCACTACCTGCTCCGTATTCGAGTTCGGCAGTATCGCCACTTGACAAAATTGCACTGCACATTCCTCCGAGTTCAACTCGCTCCGACAAGGCTCGTCGTTTGGAATTCGTCATTGACAGAATTTGTGTCCGCCGTTGAGGTCGCAACCGTTTCAGCGCCAAAATGGTTGCTCCTACGGCAAACCAAAGAGCCATAGTGTGAACAAATCAAAAACTTACCGTTTGGTGGATTGAGAGTACTTAAATCCTACTGGACTGCTCAGGACACTTCCTACAAATATTTCGACGTCATATTGATCGATACCCATCTTAGTGATTCCGAAATCAACTAAGTCTGCAAGTACGTGATCGAGCATAGTTAATTGCGTGGTCTCACATCGGCTGACAAGAGCTCATGTGGCATTCTTTGAAAAGGGCTGCAGGGTTCGTAACTGCCGTCGCGATGCCTGGAAACGAAAGAATTGTCTTACACTCGCGTAGGAAGCGTTAAGCTACTGTTTTATTTTTTAATGTTTTATATTTTTACATCATTATTGTGGTACTAATGAAATCTTAATCTTCTGTTCTTAACTCGTTTTTCCAAGTGGTATTACTTAAGTTTATGTTTATAAAATGTGAAGCCCTTGTTATACCCTTCAAATTAAATCAAAACCAAATTTAAACAGTTGTAAACTTTGCGTTACAAACGATAGATGATGAGGTAAAAATCGGATAATTGTCTTCAAACGAAATCGAAGTCGAAGCTAGTCAGGGATCATGTTTTTATAGACTACGCTTAACATAGAGATAAACAGTCGGTATTTGCGAAACAAACTCAGAATATTTTGATTTTAAATTAATTTTACTGGATGAAATCCTTTTTTATGTTTTCTTTTTGTTTTAACTGTGCCACGAGCATCGTGATTTTTAAGGGATCACTACTCTCGTACACTTATCTTCCTTATAAATACCAGGATTGCAACGGCTTAAATAGCTTAATTCTTGACTTTGATTCATAAGCTAGTCGGTGACTTAAGAATTAAAAAAAAATATAATTCATATGCTAGCAAGTGACTTGTGAATAAAATAAAAAATATTCTTAAGCCGGTAAGTGACTTAAGCCGGTAAGTGACTTAAGAATCAAATAAAAAAATATTTTTTAGGCGATTAGTGAATTATGAATTCAGAATAACTTTATTCACAGCCTAATAAGTTACTCATGGACTAAAAAACTATAAGTCATTACCTAGTAAGTGAGATATGAATTAAAAACCTTTAGTACATGAGTTAGCTGGTGACTCGGTGAAGACATAAATAGACACACAGTCACTAACTACACTCACTAAAATACACAAAATCTCATGTTTTTATTAGGAAAATTTTTTTCTGGACGAATCATATACATACCTGCCTTCCATGGGTCTCTCTTGAAATTACATTTTTTTATGTGCTATGTAAATTGTACATAGATCATTCACGTACCGGTTGCTCACTTGCTCAGTGACTAGTGACAAGTGTGCAACAAAACAAAGTGGAGTGATCTCTTAGTAAAAAAAAAAAATAATAGGTCAAAAGTGCAGCTTACAATT
This sequence comes from Melanostoma mellinum, assembly GCA_914767635.1. Lineage (NCBI taxonomy): Eukaryota > Metazoa > Arthropoda > Insecta > Diptera > Syrphidae > Melanostoma > Melanostoma mellinum. Next base: position 167,075,782 of record OU612060.1, on the reverse strand, counting down.
TTTATACGTTTGTAAGCATGTTATAAACTTTTTTTCTACAGTATTTAATTTCAATTTTGTTAATATAATTAAGATCATGGCAACAACTAAAGTTTCTGTGGGTAGTGAGTTCTATCGAGGAATTTGTGTTCGGGAAGAAATTTCTGAAGCCCCAAGCCAAGAAGAAAATACTTCTGGGGTTAGTACTAGTACCCGTACGGATATTGTAAGTCAAGAGGAAATTAATCTTCTTAAAGATTGCCAAAGAACAAGTTATTTGGATGGACGTTTTTTTGCTGTTGACACTATGGAGTCTGTGTGTAGGTAAGAATAAAATAGTAGCAAAATGCAATGATTGTTCAATGGCTTTATCTGGAAATATAAACGTGTCATCCAATTTGTTGCGTTATTTAAAGGTAGGGTTTCATACTTTTGAGCGATATTTGTGAAACAATAGCGTAACTAGGTGTTTTTATTAAGTTTTTTTTTTATCCTAAAGAGAAAAGTTCTTTAATTTTATGCCTCATAGAAGAGATGCAAAGCATTGACAAGCTCCACATACTTTGATTGTGAAACCTTTGACATTTGATACTTATTATTTAAGAAAATATAAATTCTAATAAAGAATTTCTTAATAGAATGTTGAAAGATCGTGAAGATCAGCTTCAACTATTTGAAAAGCTATTTGCGTTTTCGTCATCTAACTGATGAGCCCAATTGCCGTACCTGGGCGAAACGCTAATAGGAGTTGAAGTTGATCTTCACGATCTTTCAACATTCTATTAAGAAATTCTTTCTCATTAGAATTTATATTTTTAATTAAATTGTCAACTCCAGGACAAAAAAAACACGATAATAACAAAATTTTTTTGTTATTGTTTAAAATTAATAACTTATATGAAAATCATCAGAGATATACATACAAAATATATTTAATGAAATTAGAAGAGATATCAAATACGCATAACCTGTATATATTTTATATACACACATAATGTAAGTACATTGCCTTTCTTACTTTGCTAACTGAACCTAAAAATTGGAGTGAGGAGTAATTTTTATCTTATTGACTTTTTACTTAGCTCACACTATTAAAAGCTCAGACGGGAATTTGATCATGCCCAAAGGCCCCTGGTGTTTAACGTACGTCCCTGTTATAAATGTTACACTGATATCAGTATGAATAACCGTTGCTTATGTACTGCTTGCTTTTGCCTATTGACAAACAAGAACAACTTTGTTCTTTTCTGTTAACATGAAGATAGTTATGTTTATAAGAGAACTAACGCTTCAGCATTAACAAGATAAAACTCATGACTTGTCGCAGGCACTTGCTCGCTGTATTTCATTGTTTTGGTCAGCTTTTTGAGATAGAAGTTCAGGTGGTTTTGAAAACCATTCGAATTCTAACGGTGTATGAATGAATAATTGGGGTTTTGTATTTGTATTTCGACTTGTTTAGATCTATTGTACCTCGGTGTATGGATCTTACGCAAGTTAGTTTTTTTTTAAGGACTGGTTTCCGACTCGTAAACATTTTCAGCAACGTAAAGGTTCATCGCTGCGAGAGCAAGTTTTAAAGACTCGACATAGAAATAAAATTATTAATTTATTCAATGCAAAAATTATAACATTACATAAGTACCTACATAAGCATAGTAGATTTGCAACCAAAATATAATTCAATTCGATGGGTACTTATAAAGCAAAAAAAATGTAAGCTACTAAAATTAAACATACTTCAATCACTATCACAACATAAGATTGGCTCATGCTCAAAATCCCTGTAATGAAAATTTTTTGTTATAGAATTAAGTATAAATTTGAAGTAAGACCTTATTCTTACCTTCCTACATACATAACTTCCGTTTCATTGTCCATTTTATAATCATAAATTTTTGGAAGAGAAAGATGATTTTCTGACATGTAGAATTCAATTAGATTATCTCAAAATTTCAAATTTTTGGTAATCATTCGACAGAAATAGAATGAATCAAATTATGTTATTATATGAATTTGATCGGGAAATTTACAATCAATTAAAAATAGTATGTTGTCCAAAATTTTAAAGAATGACAAGAGCATTTTTAAAGCTTCAAAGAACAAAAATTAATTATTGAAAATATCACAATATAAGTGATGCAGGCTAACTCAATACTAACTCATCAAGTAGATAATAAATCGTTCAGATGGGCACCAGGGCACGTTTGCAACGGTCGATTACTTAGAGACAATTGAACGCCGCGGCTGAAAAAGAGAAAATACTGAAAAAAACTGTTTGGGAAAATCCCCGTCCTGGATCAACCCGATACTGCCAGCCCATACGTTTTCAATTAAAAAAAAGAAACGGCAGAGCTGAACAGGAATATATGCAGATCCAGAAAGATAACTTGATAAATTCAATAATACAAATATCAGACAGTTTTGTCAAACATATCCTTAAATTGTCAATGTTGACGTTAAGGCATGCAATGCCTTGCCACATACTGCTTCTCAACAGGTGTGCTATATTTGCGGAGCCAAGCCAACAAACATGAATGACATTCAAAGCTCACTACAAAGAACAATTATCGAGGAATTCCTCGATTTTCGCATATCTCCACTGCACGCGTGGATCAGATTTTGTGAATTTTTAATTCATCTATCCTACCGTTTGGATTTGAAAAAAATGGCGAACCGGAATTGACGAGAAACCTCTTTTGGAGGCAAAAAAAAAGTTTGCGCAAGAAGAGTTCAAAAAAATCAGATTGATAATAGACAAACCGAAGCAAGGTGGAGGAAACTCAAACGATGGGAATACTGCACGAAGATTTTTTGCCAACCCTTCCGTTTCTTCTCGGATAATTGGGGTAAAACAATCAACCATTGCAAGATGTGCTGTGATTTTATAAACTTTGGCAAGTTGCTTTGAAATATGAAATTAATGCAGGTTTATTCGAAAAATATTCTCAGACAGCTGTGGAAATTGTAACGGAATACACTTGGTACACATAGCTTCCGTACACAAAGTCTTGATACATGGAGGACAGATTGTCAGACATGCCATATTAACAATTGGGCAATTTATTTAAGAGACAGCCGAGGCAAAAAACAAGGATGTCAAATTTTTCCGATCTCACAACACACGAAAAATATCTAGGCTGTCTAAGCACAGATTTTTTCAATAGATTGCTATTTATCTTTGATCCTTTACTTTCGAAGGAAAGACATTTAAAAAAAAAAAAAAAACAACAATCGACACTAAATAGTGAATAGAATTAAGTAATACCTAATATAAAAAAATCACTTATTTTCTTTATTTGACTTACTTTCAACAAACAAAAATAAAAGTTTGTTGACCACCTTCCCCATACAAGTGAAATCACTGTGCGCCGTGGAATTCACTGATTTGGATCCTTTGCTACGGTTGCCAAAAGGGTAGTAATATTTTCTATATAGTCCACCAACCCATTGTCTCTCACTGACACAGCAACATAACACAACGAATATGTAGACTCAATTTTCAGTGTTAAACTTCTTATTGCCTGTCTAATACGACCAAAAGTTAGAGCTAAGGTTCTGTAAGTTGCGGTCGTGGACTCCGAATTTTGGTAGAAAATTTTTTATAGTTTGTAGACGTTGCTCGATGCTCGTTCGTGTACTTTGCCATGATGAAAATACTAACTTTACTGACTAAATTAACAATAACAATCAAAACTCGTAGTCGAACTAGTTAATAGGTGAAAGTTGTGAAATCCTCATTGGAAACCCCTTTATATGATAGAGAATGGTGAAAAATTCGGACGCGGTCTCTATCCGGCTGGTAATGAAAATTTAGTTGAATATACTAGCATGTATTTCAATTAACCGTGGTATTTAACTAACTGTGTTATGTATAGCCGTCAATTGAATTTCTTTCTACATTGTTAAATATTATGTATATGATTTAGATAAAAAATTTAATTATTACTGTTCCATTCTACATAAATATGTAATATGTAAATTTAAACTTTGTTTAGATAATAAGTACTCTCTTTTTCGGGCTGACGGCACAGTCCAATGCTCTAATATTGTGAAAAATGTAAACCAAAGACAAATTAATACCGTAAACCGGGGTTACTTTGCGCCTGCGGGTGTAACTTTGCGCCATTGTTATAAAGAGTTTACAATTCGTTTTATGTTCAAACACGTTCAGTTTTGCTCACCGGTCTTACTGTAACATAATGTAGTGTTTGTGTGTGTGCGAAATCATGTGCAACCGCATACCTACGTTTATTTTTGATTCAACCATTGTAGTCCGAAGAGGAGCGACCTAATTGTGAGTTTTTTCGGGGTAGAAAATTTGAAGTGTAAAAGCGAGTGTATCCAAATATAAAAAGTGAGTATTTTTGTTACCGCTTAAGTGTTTTTTTACCTTTAATTTTACACAAAGTTAACTTTCCTGGTCCCAATATATATTAATAATTTTTTGTTTTTTGTGAAAACATACCAATTTTCGTAATTTTGGGGTAACTTTGCACCGGAGCAAAGTAACCCCGAAAGTTCATTTTGGGGTTACTTTGCTCCAGAGCAAAGTCAAAAAAAAGTGTGTTTCAGATTAAGTTATTTTTTTCACAGAAAGGATGTTTGGAGCATTGTTCATAAACTGTATGAATATCATTACTCCAGCACTTCAAACAAAAGCATAATGATGGGAAACGCAGAACTGAGCAAAGTAACCCCCTCCCTTGAACAACTTTGCTCCACTTTTAAACAAAAAAAAAAAAAAAATATTTTCACTATAATTTAAAAAGTTTTTATAACATAAATGTATTATTTCATATCTTCTTAATGAAATAAAAAAAAAGTATATAAAAAAAAAAGTGCTCTGAAACTTTTTAGACGCTTTATAAAAAAAGGGGAAAAAAACGGTGCAAAGTAACCCCGGTTTACGGTATTGTAAAATAAAATCACACATACTACTACTACTACTACTACTACTACTACTACTACTACATAAATATCTATTTACACCATTTGAATGATTTCACATTCAATATTTTAAATCAACAAAATTTTACGCGAATTTTACAGAAAAAACACAATGATAAATTTGATGAGTATCAATTATACAAGGCAGAGAAAATTTCACGATTAGACGAATCAAGCCGCATCGTTCGACGAGTGACATGCAAATTTTCTCAAAGTCTGTTTGAAAATAACATCTTAAGTTTTATTTTGGACAATCAACTACCCATGCGTATTGTAGAAAATTCAGCGTTTCGAAAAATTATTGATGGTAAATATAAATTTCATACACTTATATGATTAAGGCTTAGAAAAACTTTTCCCACCTCTTGTTTCTTAAGACTTTGATATAAAACACGGAGGCCAAGCACTTCAACACTTGAGTCGGTACACCGCTGGAGAGAAATTGAACGAGTTTTATGACACTTTAGTGATCGATATTAACAAAGCTTTAACGGAAGCTAAAGACGTCTGCACGACAGTTGACATATGGGCAAGTGCAAGAAAAAGGTTTTTAGGAATGACAGGACATTGGGTAAGAATAGAAGGAAACAATATATGTTGGAATAAAAAAAGTGTATGCTTTATATAAGCTCATGGCTTACGTCTCGCTTGGTGACTGTGAGGCACCCTGCATACGTTCATATATTGAAAATATCAATTTTCGGCTTAGTGAAGAAGACTTAAGTAGAAAGTCCGCGGCTCTTGCCTGCAAGCGCTTTTACGGAACCCATCATTAAATTAACGTTGCTAAAAAAATTAAAAAAAATTCATCATCTTTTTGAATTGAGTAATTAGAAAGATACAGCAACAATAACAGATAATGGTTCCAATTTCGTTAAGACTTTTCGAGAGTTTGGAATACATAGTTTTGATGCTTTTATGGAAGGTAATATTCTTGCAGAATGTTAAAACATTGAAATTTTGAAAAAAGTATAAATTAAGAAAAAAAAATATTTCCAGATGCTTTATCATCTCCACTTCAAACTGATGATGATGAGGAAAATGACAGTGCTATGCTTGATGACAACGTTGAAAATGAAGAACACAATGTGCATGTAGAAAATGAATCTGTTGACTAGCACATATATATCTCATCATTTGCGATGTGCCAATCATACTCTACACAAAATCTCAAGTAAGGATGCACAAAAGGCCATAAATTACAATGCAACACTGAAACCAATACACTTCGGTGTAATAAAAAAATGCGAAACCTTGTGGAAGTTTTTGGGATCGCCCAAGAAACGCAAACAACTACAGCTGTTGCTAAAAAAACCTGTAGTTACACAAACAGCTCAAAGTAAAGACTCTTATACAAAGCTTTACAAATAGTCCTAGCCCGGAAGGTCAACAAAGAAATCAACAACCGAACGAATTTTTAGATTTCGGCGATGTTAGCAGCAACACCGTGATAATATCCCTTATACCACCAGAATCTGAGAAAATCGAACTCAAGAAGTTTTTAGTAAGCACATGATCTAATTTAAATGACTTAAAGAATTTTCCATTGGTAAGATCCTTATTTTTAAAATACAACGCAGCCCTGCCGTCTACCGCTCTCGTGGAAAGATTTTTTTCCTACGTCAAAATACTCGATCTGCCAAACAATAATAGAATAAACGAAAAAAAAATTCGAAATGAGGGTTATTTGCGAGGTAAATTAACAGAAAAAATATAAGTAAATTGTATGTTGTGCTTTTATTTTTTGGTTTTTTGAAATATATAATCTTTGTTTGTGATTTGCTCACATTTTAACATGGATTGGTTTGTTTTTATATTTGTTTATAAAATTTTTTTATATATAAAACTTCTTGTTAAGCATAACTAAATATAATTTAAAATTTATTTGAAAGTCACTTATTAGCTAATGACCTATAGTTATTTTATTCCGTAAGTCACTTACTAGGCTGTGAATAAAGTTATTCTGAATTCATAATATAAGTCACTCACCAGCTAAAGATAAGATAAGACACTTGGCAGTTGAAACAGTGTGAATACGAACGCCGCACTGTGGGGCCACGGCGAAATAATGTCAATTTTCCAAAGTGCTGAACACGATTTGCTGATTCACATTTCTTATAGTAAATTAGCCAGTTAATCTAAATACACTAAGGATCAGGGGCGGCAGAACACTATTTTTTTTGGTGGGGAGCATGATAGAATAAAATAAGGTATGGTAGTTTTATATATGCATATATATACATATAACGGGTGATTTTTTAAGAGGTTTAGAACTTTTTTTTGCGTCTCAGGTAGCCCATCCGCTGAGTCCAATTTTGGCATACTCTTTCACACATATCGGCCGGTATCTCACGAATGAATGCATGGATTTTGGCTTCCAGTGCGTCAATCGAAGCGGGCTTGTCCCTATAGACATTAGCCTTGACATACCCCCACAAAAAATTGTCTAATGGTGTCAAATCGCACGATCTAGGCAGCCAATTGACCGGCCCGAAAAGTGAAATTAACTGTTCACCAAACTCGCCTCGCAATTGCGCCATTGTTTCGCGTGCTGTGTGGCATGTGGCACCGTCTTGTTGAAACCACATATCATGCAAGCCAAGAACTTCCATTTCGGGCAAAAAAAAGTTTGTTATCATCGCTCGGTAGCGTTCACCATTGACAGTAACGCTGCGATTCGCATCATCTTTGAAGAAATATGGCCCAATAATGCCGCCGGCCCATAAACCGCACCAAACAGTGACTTTTTCGGGATGCATTGGTAGCTGTTGCAATGCTTCTGGCTGATCTTCACTCCAAATGCGGCAATTTTGCTTATTTACGTACCCATTCAACCAAAAATGAGCCTCATCGCTGAACACAATTTTCGCGCGATGAACATTTCGAACCGAGCACGATGGTTTTGATAGTAAAATTCAATAATTTGCAAGCGTTGTTCATTTGTAAGACGTTGGTTAAATTGCAAACCAAACTGAATATTATACATATTTTTAAAAAAGAATGACTAAAGTGAATGACTAAGTGACTCTTCTTACATAAAGCCCAGCACTTCCAGTGGATTTAATGCTATAAAGCCACTGCTAACCCCAACAGATTCCATCACGGATGAGGGGTGCTCCAACTCGGTAGCAACTTTGTCCACTGTAACTAACTCTATGTCAAACCAATCTTATATCGAAGAACTCACCGCTTTACCACCTGTGAGGAGTATTTTTGTTTCTCGTCTTTCTCCATCAACGTGTGAAGATTTAGTTCACAATTATATTCTTAAAAATAGTTCATCGGTTTGTGTATCTAATTTTTTCATTCGAAAATTCGTCATGACACCAGAAAAGGAATATTCTTCTTTCGAGATCAAAGTTCGAGCTCTACAATTTACTATGCAATAGGTCTTTCTGGCCTTTGCATTATGTGGTCCATGATTTTTTTCGCAGCAAGAAGCGACGACCCAACAACAGCTGAAAGGGCCTCGTTGATATATTCTCACGAACGAAACAATGATACCTTCATGAACGCTGGTTGCCTCAAAATCTATTATCATAATGCAAGTGGAATTCGAACCAAACTACCTGTCTTATACCATTCATCTACCCACGTAGACTACGATATTATTGTTATTGTTGAAACCTGGGGCCGAATTACGGCACACGCTATCGAATAAGTCGTATCGGAATTATGGGAATTTGGTATTACCGCTCACGATATCGAGTCATCTAGTACCACAATTCGGCATTCTCTTATCAGTTATCGATCGGAATTTCATTCGATGCATAAAGTGCTCTCTAATTCATACATGAAAGACTATCGAAACCATCTAATATCAATATTTCATTTAATAACACCATCCGTGTGTATTTTATGTTTAAATTATCCGAAATTCTTACTAAATATTGTCTTTTTTTTACAAAGGCATGAATTTTACCAAAAAATAATGAAATAAGTATAAAGAGACACCAGCGACATCTATGAATTAATAGGAACTCGAAATTTACTAGTGAATATTCGATGATACTAGTACAATTTTAAAGAGCAATACGATACGAGAGGTCACGTATGCTGTAATTCCAAAATGGTTACTCACTGACTCGATCTCTAATGCCACTCACTCACTCGATATCGTGAGCTGTAATTCGGCCCCTGGCTTTGGAGTGGAATCCCCGATTCTGAAACTGTCAACGGCGGTTCATATATAGTCTTCCGACGAGATCGATGTATTACTGCTGAAGATCGCGGAGGTGGTCTACTATTGGCGGTTCGATCATGCTTCCCATCTCATATAATATCACTGCCAATCATTGACATCGAAAAATTATGCGTGTCACTTCGTCTCGGAATAGGTATTTCCGTGTATATCATCACAAGCTACATACCACTTAGAAGTCCCATTGATATTTATGAAAAGCACCTTGCTAACATTGATTTTGTAAGTTATTTGAATGACTTTCCGCAAAGGTTTTTGAAATATGTGATTTTAACCTGACTGATGTGAAATGGTCTTATTCTTCTAATGAAAATATGCTTATTCCCTGTAACTCAAAAAGTGCTTCAAAATAACTTTTGTTGACCATTTATTTGCTCTAAATTTATGTCAAATCAGGAGCGTTGTAAATAGCTTGAATAATATTCTTGATCTTGTTTTCATACCACATGATGAATTCAAGCGTTCAGTGTATAAAACGCTTCCTTTGTCATTATTAAACGATTCTATCAATCATAAAGAATTATATATTGAAATTCAATTATACACTTATTTAAAAATTAATAGTAACAATTCATTATCATTTAACTTTTTAAAGGCCAATTTTAATGAACTTGATAATTATCTTGAAAGTATTGACTGGAAAACTGAAATTTTAAACTTAGATTTACAAAATATGATTGATCGCTTTTCGCAGATTTTAAATAATGCTTTCAATCAATTAGTGCCACACAAAAAGAAAAAGAATATTTCCAAACCTCCATGGTATGACAGGCTGACACACCTTAAAAATTAAAAAAAAAAATCTTTCGCTAAGTTTAAGAAATCAAATGATTTGGCTGACGAAATACAGTTTTGTAATCTTCGCAGGGAGTTCAATGTGGTAAGTAAATTCTCGCCTCTCTAGTTCGCCTTTCTGGTTATAATCCTAAAGTAAGTATAGGATCCTTACAGTTAGATCTCAATGATGTCTTAGAAGGATTGCATGATCTTAAGCCAAACGCTAAACCTGGCGTTGATGGTATTCCTGCGATAATTTTGAAAAGATGTTCTAGTTCTCTGGCTCTTCCATTACTTATCATTTTTAATTCTTCATTGTCATCTGGACTGTTCTTAGATGAATGGAAATCCTCTTTCTTGATTCCAATTTTTAAATCGGGTACCAAAACAATGTAGAGAACTACAGAGGTATTTGTAAACTATCTGCAATTCCTAAGTTTTTGAAAGCCTTGTCAAAAAAAAATTGGTTTCCTAGTGAAGGAACACATAAGTGACGCCCAACATGGGTTCATCTCGGGAAGATCAACAATCACCAATTTAACATGTTTCTCTTCTTTCATTGTTGACGCTATTGAAAGTAAAGATCAAGTGGATGTTATTTATACCGATTTTAGCAAAGCGTTTGATTCGGTTTGTCACAAAATACTGCTTCAAAAACTGGAATCATTTGGATTCCACTCAAGCCTCCTTCAATGGATCTGTTCCTTTCTCATAAAAAGGGTTCAAAAAGTCAACATTGACGAATTTACCTCAAGGCAGATAAATTGTACCTCTGGTGTTCCACAGGGTAGTCATCTAGGTCCTCTCCTTATAATATTCATTGATGATATTGTTAACTGTGTTAACTTCAGCAAATGCCTCATATATGCAGACGATCTGAAACTTTTTCTGAAAGTAACCTCTATTAGTGATTGCCAAAAACTCCAATTGGATCTTGATAATCTATCTCGCTGGTGTTTGTTAAACCGCTTGAATCTTAACGCCAACAAATGTTTTGTGATTTCTCTCTCAAGAAAGAATCATATGCAAGAGTTTTCATATTATCTTGATTGCAGCCCTCTTCAGAGAACAGAAAAATTTAAAGATTTAGGCGTATTTTTTGACTCCAAATTCACTTTTACACCACATATAGAAGCTATTCATTCAGAAGGATTCATCAAAAGAAATTCAACAGACTTTACTAACCCCTGCACCTTTGTGTCTCTTTATACCTCGCTAGTAAGACCCAACCTAGAGTATACAGATATTATCTGGAACCATCACCAACAATGTTTTTCCGATCGAATTCAGAAAGTTCAGAATAGGTTTACGAAGTATGCATTTTACAAAATGCGATGGTACTATCATCCAAATTCCACAGCTAGACAGAGTCTTCAAGGTTTGCAGTCGCTCAAATCACGTAGAACTAGTCATGACATAGTTTTTGTGCGAGACATTTTATGTATAAAGTGTCCTTCTTTGTTGTCCTTAATTTGTATTTATGCTCCAGAGAGGCCGTTGAGGGATAGAAATCTTCTTTTTCAATCAAGGCACAGAACTAATTATGGCATGACGCATGAGTGAACCAATTTCAAGATCAGTTAGAGACTTTAATGAAATTTGTGGTCATATTGATTAAGCCTTCTCTAGAGATAAATTTCGAAATGAATTGTATTACTTATTTTTAAGAAATTTAAACCTATTTTGTAATGATGTATAATCTGTTGAGCTCATTGCTCATAGGTGAAATAAACAAATAAATAATAAATAAATAAATCAAGGAGAAAAAAAGGATAAGAAATAATGCATAACTTTGAGTCTATGACCGATAAATAAATGATTCAAATCACTTGGTCAGTCTCAATCAAGCAAAAATTAGTATAACAATATTCATAATTGCATAACATTTTTTTGCCTCATTTAACTAAAAAAATTGGTATATTTCCAAGGCCAGAAGGTGGGTTGCACCCCATGCTTAGAAAAGTTAGGTGGGGTCTATACCCCACCCACCCCATATCTTCTGCCGTCCCTGCTAAGGATTTGACCCAAAACCTTAGTTTTCACACCTATATAGACGCCCAAAGTCAAATTATTTTATGTCAGTTTGATTAAAGTTTATTATTGTGTAACGTAAAATCAGGGTGAACTCAGCAAGTGATTGTTTCTGTTTGCTGAATTGAGATACTGAGTAAACAGCAGAAACAGCAGCTAAATTCAGCAATTAAGATTTGAGTGAATCAAGGCAATAAAACTCAGTGCGCAGCTATGGAAGGTGGTAGACTTTTAAAAAAAGCTGCGAGCTGCTACGGCCTAAAGAAGGTATTTTCTTATAAAGTTGACACTTCAAAATTCACATTAAATCAAAATCGACCTATCGACCTTATCTTAAGTCGCAGAGGAATTCCTTGGTCGTTTCGAAAGAAAAACATCCTGATCTTTGGTCGCGTATGTAAACACAATGAGTAGAGAAGAAGATACATAAACGAGCTGTACGGTGACATGGGCAAAGCTAGAAGAATACGCGTGCGTCGCGTAGTGGGTTAGACATGTAGAACGATAATGGATATCAATGCTCTGGCCAACCGACCTCGTTTTAGGTGTTGCAACCTAGTTGAAGAAAACCTCAACCGATTTGGAAATCGAAGCTCATGAAATCAAAATTGTAGCAAAATATGTTGGTTAAGGCCCAGGTTCATCACGAGCTTACCAAAGTAAGTATGTATAGTATTCTTTCAACGATGTTCAACATCGACTCTTCAAAATTGAGTTCAAGTTTGATTTAGAATCCCTATTAAATCTTTACTTAAAAATCTGTATGCGGAAGCCACATTACGAAAGAATTTCACAAAGATCACTCCTTGTCCTTGGAACAGCACAATACTTTATTCTTGTGGTTTTGTTGATATTAGTTGTAATTTCATTTCTAAACCAAAAGGCGGCGCTGCGCCCAAATAAAAGTGGGAGGCTGAAAACATTTTCCTAAATTCTCTACCACTGCATCACTTCAACTTTGGAAGTGAGTATAGTCTTGACAGACATTTTTTATTCCATACGGGCTCTTTATATTTTTAATTAATTTGTTTAATACCAATCAAACTGCACGAGATCTTACTCCAAAACCAAATAAATTTTCAGTGACTGTAATAAAGCGGTGATGCCCTTGGCGTAATGGTTAGCATGTTAGCTTGTTACGCGGAAGGTTCGTGGTTCAAATCTCAAGAAAATAAAAAAAATGTTTCTCTACGGGTATCACTTTTTGCGAGGACTCTGGAAGTTCTGCAATATTAAATTCCTTGCTATGAATTTGCGGGTTCTCAAATAGGCTTTCGGAACCGACAGAAAATTGTAGGTCCCTTCCATTCCCTCACAAGACATTGGAAGAAATGCGTAAGGCCCTGAGGCTCTCCACTGTATGAATGTATGTTTGTATATAATGCATTCGAAAACCACTTTCAATCCAACCTGGTGGTGCCCGTGGCGAAATAGGCAGCATTTCTACCCGTTGCATGGGTGGTTCGTGATTCGAACCCAAAGAAATCGCCTATAGCGAGGAATTGACAAGTCCTCCGAGAGTGATACACTTTGTCAGGAAAAGCGATTCCTTACTAAGCCGTTCAAAATCGGCATGAAATTGGACGTCATTGAAATGCGTTTTGCTCCGAGGGAGTTGACAATTTATTCAAAAGCATAAACCATCAGAAAAAAGAGTCATTCATCCTATCCATGTCTGAGGCTGATCATTCTCATCTTACTTCTTAGTTTTAAGCTCCACATACATCCCAATTTCGAAAAGATCACAAATATTATCACTCTCTAACACTATAGTAATCCCCTGTGGCTTACGCCATCATTTAATTTAGTACTCGTTTTAAGATTTGGTATTGGTGTCGTTAGAATAGTTTATCACTATTTGTATAAGATTCAATTGAAGGGCTTATTGCAAAAGTATGATAAGCCACACTTTTCCAAAAATGGTTTTTATTGGCTCAGTCTATTGGCTAATGGAATATCTACATACACTTTAAAGCATATATCTATTTTCCAACTAGTGTCGCTAGTCTGCATTGAAGAGACTTTTTCCATTAAGACTTTGCATTGAATTTTACTGTAATAACATGACAAGCCACTTGATGAAAGACATCAATTTAAAAAAGTTTTTTCTTATATAATCATAAAAGTTGTTTAATAGTATGGAAAACTCTGATCTTTCGGAATATATTGATGAATATATACTTGCTGGATATTTTATACGATCAGACGATGGAATATCATTTGAAATAGCTAAGGTATGTGCGAAATATATATTTTTGTGGCTTATCATCTTATTGTAAGCAAAAGTCAACAAATTGTCTCTGTTTCTTGTGGCTTATCATGTTCTTTAGTGTGTAATGAAATAATTATTATTATGATAAGCCACCAAATCTTTCTTCTTTTATTTATTTTTTCGCACTTTCCATATTTTTTCCCACACTATTTGGGGATAGTATTAAAGAATACTATGCAACAAATACTTAAAAAAATAAATTTGATAAAAATCATGCTCCCCAAATTTGTCTATTTTTTTCTTAACTAAAAATGCAATTTTCTCGATAATTTGAAAATGGTGCTTATCATACTATTGCAATAAGCCCTTCAATTGAAAATGTACATTATTTGCCTGAGTTACTCACGCGTGTTGAGTTAAGTTTCACGGGAACCAAAATATTCTCCCATTCTCACGAACTCAATCGAATTTTTCACATCTACAATTATTGGTTTCATGTTCCCGCCCCTGGATTTGTTCGAATCAATTTCAATTTAATGATTTCCAAGTACTCCACCACTGACCTATTTCCCAACCAATTAGAAGAAAGAATACACTTTTTAAAAGTTAGTTCACTCCTTTTCGCAAACATAAAAAGTGCAATGTCGATAATTGCTTTTTAAGCGATCCTTAATCACTTCAAATTAAATCTATCCCTTGCCAACACTTCAACTCATTAAACGGCCCGAACGGGTGGGTATATAAATCTAAAATCAATCCAAACCCATCCCATTACTGGCATACACGATGTCGCGTCCAATTAATGGAATTCTGGCATCACAAAAGTACCCTTTTTATCTTCTCTTTGTACTCAAATTTCCTGGAATGTCCAACGATACCCCAAAGTTGCTCCTAATTTTGTGGGAATTCATTTCGTGGGTTTCGGTGTTCGTTCCTTTCCACATGGCATTTTGTTTTTTCAAAACCGTCTACGATGGATTTGAAGTGGAGACCATGGACACATTGTCCAACATTGCTATCCAGGGCATGTGGTTGTTTTGCAGTTTCATAACGATGCTCAACTACAAGTTGAACTCAGAGAATCTGATTGACATTATTGACGGTATTGAGAATCAATTTCAATGGCGGTCAGCTCAAGGTAAGAAAAGGAGGTTGATTTTAAGGATCTCGGTATAGGAGAAGTTTTTTTTTTATAGGAAGGACTTTCGTTGACATAGAGAGAATCCACAAATATGCGAGAATCGTGGCACTTTTTTGGCAAATTCTCACAGCATCCTCGGTTGTTGGGTCTCTCTTGCGGCCTTTGTTCATGAGACCTGTGGAACTTCCGACTCCAATTTGGTATCCCATCAATATGAATGTACGTAGAATTAGAAAGTTGTTAATTAACTAGTTGGATTTGTTTATGAAGTCCTTTCCCAAATTTAAGAATCCTTATCAGTTCGCTCTGGTGTACTTCGTGCTATCGTGGGCACAGATAATTGTGGTTTGTAGCTTTGCTGTTGGAAGTACGTTCTTCTTTTCATTTGGTCTTCTGTGCCTGGGACAATTCAACATCATTAGATGCGCTTTGAAGAATCTCATCTTCACCAGCGGCCTCTACAAAAAGTGAGTTAACCCAGTTGTGCCCAGAGTAGTCTTTTCTTGTTTTCGAATGCCAACAGGTTTCCAGAAGTTCTAAATATTCACGATATGGCGGACTCAGCAGAATATCTTTTTGCCACAGAAATGGAGGACAGTCTTAGCTCTAAGGTACCTGTGTCTGATAATCGGCTTGAAGTAGTTCACAAAAGCACTTCTTCGAAAGCTCCACAGTGCCTTCGATCGGAGGAAATCCGAAACTTTCGAGATGCGCTCAAAAACTGTGTCAAACATCAGTTAAAACTTCTTAGACTTTGCACAAAGATGGAGGAGTTTTGGAACTTTTTTGCATTGCTTAGAGTTTTGGAAGTGACATTGCAAATGTGTTTCATGGCTTTCGTGTATGTGAGGACCTCTGATGTAAGTTCAGATTGTGATTCTAATAAATTGATAGTTTTCTTTCATAGTTTTCTTCTCTTTTGAAGATTTTTGTGCTTCTCTTTGGAGTGCTGGCCGGCATGGATCTTTTTCTGTTGACCTATCCAGCTGAGTATATTCGAGAGCAGAACAACTTGATCGGAACATCTCTGATGACAAGTCCGTGGTACTTGGTTTCGGAGTACTTTCGAAATGATTTTTTAATTATTCTGACATTTGCTCAGAGGCCTATTCAATTCACGGCCGGGAAGATCATGCCATTGAACGCGGATCGCCTTAGACAGGTACGGATTGAAAGAAATAATTTGGACATAGATGAGAAATGGCATTTTCTTTGCAGGCGATTACAACAGCTTTTTCATATTACACACTCTTATCTAGCTTTGATCAAGGTTGAGGTCGAGAATCCAATTGAAAATGTTTGGTTTAAGTGGACTTACCTTGATTTAAGAGGTCCACATACATTTTAAAGCACTGGGAAAATCTTACTTTTGTAGTAGTGAATCACATGTTTTGATGAAAAAATAAAAACCCTCTTTAGAGAACAAATAATGTTCCCGTTTTTTGATACTTCAATCTCCTGGATTTCGTGAATTAAAAATTTGATTTGTTCTAACAAAAACTCTATTTTATCATCAGCTGTACAAGAGTTTGGCAATGTCATCAATGTCATACGAAAGAGAAGCAAGAGAGAACAAAACATTGCTTCCTTGGTGGAGACTATTTTCTTTTCATACTGTAATGTACATTAGACTAGTTCAAAAAAAGTGACTATTTTTTTTCTCGATACAAATCTATTTATATATTCAAGGAGGTAAAAAGATGCCTGTTAGAAGGAGAGCTCGTAATGTTAATATTTAGAGGTCGCAGATTTCCATTTCCCAAACAAATTGTATGTAACTTTTAAATCTTGAAGTTTTAAATTTCGGTCTAGAAGCAAAGTGTCGGGTTAAGCGATGCATATTTTTATAGAAAACTAGCTGAGCCGCTCGGCGTTGCTCTGGTCTGTAGTATTAAGGTTTCCGTTCCCGTTCTTCCGCTAAAGTGCGAATTTGGAGATTAAAAATAATCGTTTTTACTTTGGGATTATGTAGTATCCTAATGCTGAAAGGGATTATTTGGCATCCCGCAATGCCGAAAGAATTTTTGAAATCTGTCCTGTAGTACCAAAACCATTATTTTAATGACGCAACGAAAACATCTCCTTTAGAGCTCCTACTACATCTACTTTAAAGCGTTAAGCTCTCGATTAGCTCTTAGTACAGCTCTCAAGCAGATATAATGCCTTTGTAAAGCAAAGAGATTTAAAATGAGTAAGGCTCGTGGAGTATTGCGGTTAAGGTTTTAATGAAGCATATTTATAGAGCAACTACCTTTATAAGGTTTAAGAGCTTAAAGATGTTGTAAGGCACACATTTAGAGCATTGAATAAACTAAAAACTGCCAGAAGCTGCAACAAAGTTCAAAATAGAGCAGTAGCCACAGACTTCACTCTTTTAAGGCTTTTATAAAGCATATTTAAAGCTTGCAGCTCCGAAAATGTAGCTTGGGTAGTGTAGCACCCCTAATGGTGAAAAATTTTTAGAAATCTGTTCAGTAATTTCTAAGTTTCCGTTCCCGCCCCGTTCCTGTGAGAATCTTCCGTTTCCGTGGAAATATGTGTCTATGTCACTGAGGGTTAATTCAACATCCTAGAGTTGAAAGAATTTTTTAAATCGGTCAAGTAACTTTAAGGTTCCCGTTCTCGTACCCGTTTCAGTTCCCTTGGAATTATAGGGATGTAGGGTATAAAGTAAGTAATGCTCGAACAGTTTAAGAAACCTGTCTAGTAGTTTCTAAGTTTCCGTTCCCAAACCCGGCTTTGTGGGAATATCCGCGGAATTCAAAAAATTTTTACGTCATAAGAACCTTCTCCTGGCAATAACAAACACAACAACAAAAAAAAAAAAGAATTGGCCAAATAGGTCCAGAGTGTCCCAAACTTTTGAAACCTTTTTCCCCTTTTTTTTATCAGCAAAACCCAATTTTTTTTCCTCATTCGTAAAAAAAATTTCCTTTTTTCTCCCCTTTAATAAAATGTTCATAAATTCTGAATAAAAAAAAGTTTAGTTGTTTTTATTTTTTTTATTATTAATTAACGCAACCTACATCAATAGAAACAAAACAAATCACAAAAAATAATCACCAAAATTCAGACTACAAATACTTGGTAACATAAAAAATAAATATTAAGGCAAGAAATCACAAAAACTGAAATTGCAAGTTTACAAACATCTTTAAAGCTTACGTTTTTTCTATGTTTGTACATATTTTTAGAATGTAGTTTTATGCAGTCCTTTTCAATTTCAAAATCCACACATTTGCTTTTCTTCAGGAGGGTTTTCGTGTGAGGAATTCCACTTAAAGTGGGATTTTGAAGCTTATTTCTAAGCTTAGTTTTGTTAAGGTTAATTGCAGAAAATAATCTTTCAGCCCCAGCTCCACTATGTGGTAGGCAAAAAACAAATGAAATAAGGATTTTCATTTTGGGAAACATTTCAGTTCCATCACCGAACTTAATGCTTAACGCATCTTTCCAGAACCGCTGCACATTTCCTGTCGAAATATCTTTTAAATTTAGATTTCGAACAGATCTGTATTCGAGATCCAGTTCGTTCCATTCACTTTCAAAAAAAATGATACATATACATTTAGATGAGCACTTTCAGCTTAGTCTTATACTATTCGAACTACCTTTCAAATTATTTCGTGATGAAAATATGTCTGAATGTTTAATTTAATCATAATATGTTTCAAATAGTTCTTTGAATTTTTTCCCCCTTTTGTAAGCTTGTCCCTTTTTTTCTCTTTTGGAAAATAAAATCGGCAAAAATGGTGCTTTTCCCCTCAATCTGGGGACCCTGCGGCCCCGTCCAGGTGTTGTTGAGTTATGCGCTTACCAACACATTTTGCGATTCATTTTTGTATTTAAGATGAGTTGCTCTACAAAAAAGGTTTCTAATCATTTTTCGACAAATTTACTCCTTCTATAGTTATTCAAAGTTCGAGAAAAAAAATAGTCACTTTTTTGAACCAGTGTAATGTACATCCAATGGAAGGCGTTGCGCACAAAAATATAATTGAGGAGAAAACACAAACGAGACAGTGTGAAGACCAATAGGTTCACAGGTTCACACATATGATAAATAATTGGGAGGGGCTGCGGAGTTGTTCAGTTTTTTTTTTTGCATCACGGTGTGTTGATCATAGGTTCCGGTACGTTCTTCATCGACCTTGGAGGAGGACTGTTTCCAAGAAGCCATTTTGCAGAGTCGTACGAGCTTTTCAGAAATGACGAAACTATAAATATCTCTGTATAGCTGGTTTCTGTGTTTCTGTAGATACGGTCATACGCGACCTTGAAGTCGATAAAAAGATGGTGTATAGTATATCGATATTATATTGTCTGGTTTCGTTCAAGCCTGCAGTAATGTGAAAATTTGGTCTTTTGTGGACATTGATAAGGATCTATCAAGTTGTTGACGTGGGGTTTTAGACGTTCACATATTACAGCAGACAAGGAGGCTTATCCTTCTATATAAGGCGCGATAGTGAGGGTTTCCCTTTTGTCAATATCGCACATACGATATTGAGGATCAATTCATCGGGCATACTTTCTTCCGACCATATCATCAGCTAGTTCATGCTCTTTTCTAACTGATCTCCTGTTGCCTTCAAAAGTTTGGTACCAAGGCCATCTGTACCTGCAGTCTTATTTGATTTAAGTTTGCATATGGCTCAACTTCTTCAGGGTGTGGGACGGCACTCTCGACCATATCCGAGTTGAATGGGGCATACTGACTGACAGCGGAGTTAGTGTCTTCGTCGACGTTAAGCAGTCTGCAGAAGTAATCTTTCCAAATCCTCAGTATAGCGACTGCCGACTGCATCTTTATTATTATGTTTCCCTGCTGGTCCTTACAGGCTTGAGTATGGGATTTGTCGCTCTGGTTTTGATATTTTTACCTTTTGGTTAAACTTTTCATTTTAATTCTTATCATGGGTCATGGCATCTCTCAATTTTCTCAAACGAGCGTTTCTCATGCTGCTTTTTTTCGAGTTGCATCAACATTTGTCGTGCTTTTTGTTTGGCTGTGATTGCCTGCTTGCGTATTCTTCATCGAACGATGAGTTTCATTTTGGGGTCGAGTAAAAGCACTGCTGGCCTTTAATGCTTAGTGCTGCCGCCCTGCCGGCATAATATTCAATGATAGTTAGAGGGTTAATCGATTGGACAGTGGCAATAACACAGGTCTGCAAAGAAAAAGCTGTCTGGATGCTTTCAACTGATTTATATGTATTGAGGTATTCTGAAAACTAAAAAATACTCAAATGATTCTAGAACGTCTGGTTATTTTGTTAACTTAAAGTTATAAATAAACTAGATGACCCACCCGGCGTTGCTCGGGTCTAACTTATTTAAAGCGTTGTTTACACGAAAACTAAGAAGACTAAGCTTAAGAATGGCCGAAAATTTCTAGTTTCCCCGTTTCTGTAGGAATTTGGAATAATTCTAAGATTAGCGTGCACAAACAAACAAACGGTTACGTTTTTATTATATGTATAGAAGAATATAGAATATAGATAAATATAAATATAAGTAAATAAGTTCATTTTTATTTTGTTATTATTATTATTACTTTTTGTGTCTATGGGATAGTAGAGACTGGACCAAAAAGTGTTGGCTTTTGAGGGAGCTTAAGGTTGGTGAAAAGAACGACTGCATGCAACTTTGGTGTCTCGTCATAAAATTCTTTTGCCGCTTCACATAAAGCTGAAATTGATGGAGTAATTTGTAAAGTCACTTTTGAGAGATGAAAATCGTTTCAAATATGATATTAAAGTTTCAAGGCCTCTCAGAGATGATGATGAGATGATAACTTGTTTAAAACAGATACTTATTTTGCTAGAAAACGAGGCGTTCTACGAGCAAATGAAAGTCATTTTCAGATTCATTTGAACACACTTATAAGCTCTTCATCAAATGCAAGAGTGTTAGTGGTTAGGTAACACCAACACAAAACACAAAGAGAACGTATATGAGGAAAATTAAAAGACGTTACAATTATTAACAAAAAAAAAAAAAAAACAAAATAAAACAAGTGCATTATTAGAACAAATTAAACTAGGGAAACATCATTAAACAAAAACTATAAATAATTCTTCGGCCTTTCAACCAAGGGTTTTATATAAATATCCTTACTTGTGTTTCAAGAGTCATTTTAAACCTCATTTTTATTTAAATTCCAGAAACCAACAATTTTTTTTTTGTCCGAGATTTTTGATGTTTTATCAACTGTTCTGTAGTTCTATTTCAGGTTGAATAAGTAGTTATTTCTAAAAAAAACTCAGTTTGAGATTATTTAATTTAAGCTAGGTTACTATCGACCGACAAATGTACAAAAACATTTTTCGGAACGAAGTCGACATGGGCTGCCGTCATCGTACCAAAGTGAAATTTGCTATACAAGTTGGGCAAGGAGTTTCTTATGAAATGAGAGGGTATGCGTTTCCATATCTTAGTTTGTATGTTCAGTATCAGACGCTAGGTACTCTCTAGCGTATATGACAAAAGTATGACATATGTAACTGAACATATGAACTAAGATATTGAAACGCATACGCTCTCATTTCCTTAAGAAACTTTCTACCCTAATTTCATACCACATTTCACTTTGCTACGATGACGGCAACCCGTGTCGACTGAAAAATTTCAAAACCATTTATGAGACGCTAAAGCTCATTTGGTCCCATAGTGCGTCGCTTGGCTAGAACAAAGTAGTGATCCGAGTCAAATTTAACCCCTCGGAAGGTTCGGACAACTATTACACTAGAAGAGTGACTTGCAACATGGTAAATTTGGTTGACGGTAGATTGATCTAGAGATTGTACCTTTAAGAATTTTTATGAGCATAATTGTTTTTGTTGTGTCTTGTGTGGTAGCAGTCGTCGTATTCTTGTGAAGATGGAACAACTTTTCATTTCCTTTGTGCCCGCCTCATTGCTTCGCACTTCTTGGGTGGAAGTTGCATGTATAGTGACTCCACTTATTCAGTTGGCTGTACGTTGTCCGCTAACGAATCATTCATTCCACTAGGAGATCTGGAAGTCTTTATGCTTTTTTCGTTTCCTAGGGTCTTCAACTTATTGTTATCTAAGGCTTCTGGTTGTTTCTTGTTTCAAAACAATGTAATTTTTACGTGATTGAGTGGTTAGCCCCACGAGTAGTGAGTCCCAACCTGTAGGTATATTTTTGGAAAGACTTGGACATGGACATAAGTGGCTGGGAAATCTGGTGTAAGTACCCTACTGCAGAAAAAACCTCAAAATTTCTACTGAGACTCAATATGACCCCCCTTGGGAAAAATCTTCACCAAAATGGTTGCTACTTGGTAGCAAACCCCACCTGCAGACTATGCCTCGAAACATCTCTTTAAACATCTCTGCACATTATTGCAAAATATACAGCACTTTTCCAATTTAGAAAGCAACTAAATGCTTGACTATGAGATCATCACCCTAGATCAACTCAAACTCATCCACCCGCAGAAGATAATTAATTTTTGGCTCAATTTAGGAGCAAAAGAATTGCTCTGAAATTTTTCATAAGCTGGCACAATAGGTTTCATCTAGACTCTACAGTGCAGAGCTGCGTTAGCTTAGTCTACCATTTATGATCTAATCTAGTTTACCCTTTTGTAGGGGCTTGAGAGCTACCGTTAGCGCCCACGAGTTTATCAAGAGGTACAATCCCCTGTCTCATATATCTAGAAAACTCTTCGCCTACGATCCATGCGTTGCGAAAAAACATAAAAATTAGCAGTCTCCATCGATTTTTTGAAGTTAGGTGAAGAACTGTTTCGCATCTTTTATGTGGTATCACATTGTACCTTGTACATTTTGCAGGTCTAAGTGAATCATTTGATTTTTGACAGCCACTTCATCTTAAATCAACCTATGGCAGATTGCACAGCGGTGCTTTTAAAAGTTTAAGATTCCTTTTTTGAACGTTAGCCATGCGATGAAAATTTGATTTGTCCATTTGTTCCCAAAGCAATTTGCACCAGAAAATCAATTTTTGAACTATTTTCTCATTCCTTTTCAACTCATATCGCCATCCTCAGAACTTCATTTCGATTGAAAAATTCCCCAATGCTCTAAAATCACAAATCACTCGGCCTTAGTGTAAATACAATTTTGTGAGAAATAAAGGCAAAGCCAGCCACTGGGGTATTGAACATGGTGTACCTGCAAATAGTACTCGTTTGAAGGATTTTTGTCAAAATTTGTTGTACGTACATTCTCATAACACTCGGCGTACAAACCAAAGAAATCCTTCCTCTCTCTATCCTGGATCTGAAGTATTTCACTTGTGGGGTTTGAGGTGGATGTGTGCACATAAATTCCTTGGTTTGAGTTTGTACACAGTGGATAACGACATATTGCCTGCTTATTTCAACAAGATGATTGGCATGGAATTGGATGTTGTTCTTTTTTGGTTGCTTTTCTCTCTTTCGTCAAACTCAAATCTGATATGTAGACTTAAAGGGGTGATTGATTTTGTTTTTTTTGTTAAAATTTTAGATAATTCCGAGAAGCTTTCTGCAATTTTTTCTCTTTTTGGTTTGAAATTGTGTAAGCATCTGTGTCGGATGTGACAAGTCAGCTAGAGATTGACGTCGTATTGGTTAAATTAATTAAATTAATTAATTCGAAAACGCGACTTCGAAAGCAAGCATGGTAAAAGCACGACAGAGATCCTAACTGCGCCCAGGCCTGTGTCTCGGACTCATAACAGCAGACCAAATCGAATTTATTATTAATTTATGATTTCACTCAATTTCAGAAACTTTTGCCTCCCCTGCCACGCCTACTCTTTGTTGAAAGTTAGTTATATGAAAACTTCTCATACGATTTTTCATTTTTATTTCATAACTAGCTGAGCCGCCCGGCTTTGCTCGGGTCTGTAGTTTTAAGGTTGCCTTTCTCGTTTTTCATCTTCCGTGGTAATATGGGGATGAAATATAATCTTTCTTTTGAAATCTGTCCAGCAGCTCCTAAGTTTCCGTTCCCAACCCATTTCCTGTTTTAATCTTCCGTTCCCGTGGAAATATGTGAATGAAATATAGATCTATGTCACTGAGGGATAATGTTACATCCTAGAGTCGAAAGAATTTTTGAAATCAGTCAAGTAAATTTTAAGGTTCGCGTTCTCGTTCCTGTTTCTGTTCTGGGATTATAGGGATGAAATATAGCCTAAGTTACTGATGAAGGGAGATAATGTAGCACCCCTTGTGCTGAAAATTTTTTGAAATCTGCGGAGTAGTATCTAATTTTCCGTTTCCAACCCCGTTCCTGTGGGAATATGGGGATCAAACCTTGACAAGAACCATCTCTGAATATTAGAATTGTCAAGAGTAAAATGTAGTTCCCGTGGTGTGATGGATAGCATGTCCACCTGTTAATCCAGAGGTTCGTGGTTTGAATCCCAACAGAGGCAAAAATGTTTTTTCCACGGTATCGCCTTTCGCAAGGAATTGGCAAGTCCTCCGTTAGTATCAATTGCCATGAAAAGCGCTTTCTCGATTAGCCGTTCGGAGCCGGCAGAAAATTGTAGGTCCCCTCCATTCCTTCACAAGGCATGGGTGTGAGAAATGCGCTGGGCCCTGGGGCTCCTCGCTCTGTTGCGCCGCCCTATTTATTTATTTAAGAGTAAGACGATAAATTTCTAAAATGTTCATTCCCTTCGAAGTGTGGCTTGATATCACTTTTGTCCCCTTTTGAAAGTCTTGGATGCGTTTTTCTAAGAATAGAAATGAAAGGATCAGACTTCAAAAG
This sequence comes from Melanostoma mellinum, assembly GCA_914767635.1. Taxonomy (NCBI): domain Eukaryota; kingdom Metazoa; phylum Arthropoda; class Insecta; order Diptera; family Syrphidae; genus Melanostoma; species Melanostoma mellinum. The sequence continues at coordinate 167,050,736 of OU612060.1, read as the reverse complement.
TAGCATCGTCAAAAGGTTTGCATTTGTATTGATCCCGGATGATTTTTTTGTATGAGAAAGGTGATTTCTACGGAACTCTTTTCGACTTACCTCTAGTGTTTCTCCAGAAAGCTGTCCTATGTATATCAAAAGATGAAATCATATCTGAACCCTGTATCAGATGTTTATGGACACTTATATCCATATCCATATATTGTGCTGTGAAATCTCCCTTCGAACGAAAGCGGCGGACATCTACATCATGTTGTTTGACAATGCTCGGAATATTACATATTATCCAGTGCGTTTAAAGACTGCATTGTTTCATTCACTCCTTAAAAATGGAATAGATGGTTCAATTCAAATCCAGCATATCTGCGGTCAATTAATCTTTTCCGACTATCAGAAAGGTGTTCGAGAAAGTTGTCGATAGAGCATTGTCCACATGGGCAGAGGACAAAAATATTATTCCTGAATATCAGCTCGGTTTTAAGTCGGGTTATGATACCATGACTAAACGAGTATCAGATATTCAATGCAACATAGCTAAAAAGCAGTGAACAGGTGCATGTCGATACCATTTGATTAGATGACCTTTTCCATAATATGCTCAGGTATTGCATGTGTAAGCCACATGCTTCAAGGTATAACGTTTGTGGTCAAAAGTGGCGATGTAACTCCAACCAGAACTTTCAAGACTCAGAACTGTCTGCAGCAGGGAGCGACAAACTAGACGACCTTTTGGCCCACCGATCCAAACATCTCTTGCAGCGTGACTTCGATAAGATTCAGCAATATTGCGATTACTGGAAGTTGAAAGTCTGGCCAGAGATAGAGGAGCTTTAGCTCTGACAAGGTGAATGTTTCACAGCAGACTATACTTGACAGCAGGGTGAAAGTGATTTGCTTCATGGAACTAATAAGGCCAATGATTGTCTTTGGGTGCCGTCTGTTACAGCAGCGTTTCAAATGGAAAAGATTCGTGAGTTTGAGAGACAGTGCCTACGTACCTGTCTTAGATTGCACTGAACACCAGCGCGTCGGAGTACAAAAATAATTATCCTAATGGGATCGTTAACCTCAAATAAATAAGATCGACAACTTCATAATAAAATTGACCCATGGTCACACGGCAAGAGCGATGGCTTCGACCAATATCCTGATTTTTGGTATTTACACCCGAATATTGAATATTTGGAGAAATCATGTTTCAGTGGATTTGTCTAACCGAAAGCTATCCTCCATTTGTACATGGAGGGGTTGACCCTGTATCAACTGGATTAGGGATTCCTTCTATATATTAAGAAATTTGGAGTACCTATCCTCTTAGGGCCAGCACGTTAGTTAAGATGTTATATAAACTAGTCTAAATAATTTTTGTTAGCAATTAAGTAGATACAAGAAGCTTAAATAAAAAGTCATTTTAAAGCTAAAACTAATATTAACTGGAAATTTTGAAATTAAAACTTCTTTTGTTGAAATACGTCGAATTGGGCGTTTTTTCACAAAAAAAAAACATTTCTATAAGGTTCCTGTTGAGAAAACGAGATGTTTCTAACTCAAAAGAACCACTTCAATGGACACACGTGGACACACACTTCTAAATTCTTCTAAGTTTTCTGGTTAAAGTGTTGAATTTTTAACTGATAATTAGTCAGATTGCTTATAAAACTACAATACAAAATAAGTAGGCTTAGAAATTCATCTGTGCTCTCTGAATCTCTATAAATTTTTTTTATGGGGCTTTGATGGGAATTCTGGCCATAGCTAAGAACTCCCATCAAAGCCCCATCTACAAATAAGCGTTGCAGAGGTGTATTATTGTTTTTCTGACATTTCATCAATACTTTCGCCAGTATTTTTAAAAGTTTCTGAAGATCAACTCCGGCCAAATTTACGGTAGCCTCTCATTTAGAAAATTTGATTTTTGTTCACTTATATTAACTCGGAAAGTAATGCTTATGGATGACATTGACAACGGTCCATTATAATGCCAATGCCCCTTGTGGTTCTAATATTCTTTCATTCTCCTCTTCTTCAGGTTCATCACCTGATAAACGCTTTGACATTTTGCCAGGTAATGTGGCTTTTCAGTAGAGTTGGATAAAGCTCATAAGCCCTGCGTTGAGATCCATGAGAAAATGCTATTAGCAGTCATCCACGGCTGGTGCTTGGCTTTTCAACAGAATATTATATTTTCAAAAAAATTAAGAAATCTTTTTTGGAAATATAAAAAGAGTTTTTAACCAGGTTCCGTGGTGACTTGCAAAAAGAGCTCGGTTTCTACTTACATTGTAATTCTTTGTCAAAAAGTCTCACTTTTTCCGCCAAATAATCCTGAGTTCTGTGGTAACAGAGGCGTGATGGAAGAAGTTCGTTGTTTGAATACCAACAGAGACAAAACTGTTTTCGAACCAGTGTCGCTTTTCGCGTAGAATTGGCAAGCACTCCGTTTGTAAATTCGGTCATAAATGTGACAACCACAGACGTCGCGAGAGCCACAACAACCTTTCAGACTCTCAGTCGCTATTTATTGTTTCGCTGAAAATACGATTCATGATAAAAAATAAAACATTTATTGAAAGTTAAAAACAAGTGCAAGCGGAGCATAGTACAAAATTCAATTTCTAAACAAAAAATGTGCTAAATATGTGGTAACGAGTATTTTTTTTGTAGATTTCTTTTGTCTTGTGAGAATGCTTAGCAAAAATAAGCAAGATTGACTTCTATTTTTAATAACACAGACCCTCTTCTCAGGTTAATCGATATTCAATTGCCTAAAAGTACCCTCAACTCCGAAAAGATCGTCGGAAGTCTTTGGTGCACCGGGACGCAGTGATTCATCAGCTTTGGAATTCTCTTGCTCCTTGAACCATGGTGTGTATTCAGCTAACTTCTTCTTCCATTGCTGATTCAACTCTGTTATACTACCAACTTCACCGCCATACTCATTCGGCAGTAGCTCCTTGGGCACAACTTTGTAAAGACTCTCAATATCACTGTGAAAAGTGATGCGATTGCGAATTTTCTCTGACACAAAAGGCTTTACAAAGTTCATGATTGTATCAATGAGTGGAGAAACATTTATCACGTGCACTTCTTTCACTTTAACTGGATAAGCTTCCTGGACGGCAATAAGGAACTTTTTGACAACCGATGGCGAGAACTTGGCGAAGTTTGTTGGTGTCGCAACGGCAGCGTCCAAAATAAAGATGTCTCCAGCAATGCCAACACTCTCTTCTAGCAGACGAATGTCACCAATCATTAGGGCAACCTTCATGGCATCGTTCACTTGATTTGGTTGGAAGTCACAATCGATAGCTCGGATGAATGTTATCCGACGGCCATTGGGTGTTAAACCAGGCAGAGTAGGGCAGTGTCTAGAATGAAAGAGGAAAGTCTCATAGAAATTTGCACAACATTTCGAAATGCATGGTCAAACTTACACATAATCTAACACCACTGCCAGATTCTCTTTGGCAATATCACGATCAGAAAAAAACTCTGGCACAGCATTCCTCATGGTGTAGTACATGTCCAACTTGCGTTTCACCTTTTCTAAGCTAAATTTACATCCACGCAAGAACGTCCTAAGACGTCCATCGTCCATGTCCTTTGGTAAATGGGGCTGCGTTTGAAGCCAATCACGAATAAGGCCAACATCTCTTTCGATGTCTGCTGCACTTTCTGGTTCACGGAGTTCTTCACGAATGGAAACGCGTTGAGCTGGTGTTGGCTGGACGAGGATCATCTGTGAAAGAAGAGAGACGAACAAACTGTGTTATGAAACTGGTATGAAGTAATATGCTGACTGCTGAGGCACACTCATGAAAGACACCAGACAACGACTAATGACGTTAACTACAGTGTACACCAAGATTCGACTTTATGCTTCTTGGACGGTATATTCATTGAAAGCCAGTTTTTCTGTAGTTTTTTTTTTATCTGATGAATCGGTGCACAATTTTCTGTTGTGTATTTTTGGGTTATTCAATGCGCAGATAACCGGACAAACTTTCACTTTCATGTTGAGCACAGAGCTCGCAAAATTACTACTGCGAATGTAAAGAGGCAGGTAAAGAAGCAAGATGTGTGTGAGTTTGTTGCATAATGTTTTTTGTTGTTGGAATGGAAGAGAAAACCATAAGATGCTGGGATGCTTTTTGTACGAATCGACATTAATCGGTTTAAATATAAAAAGCCAACACTAGTTCAATGGGAGACGAATTAAGAAGTGGCAAGTGGAAGAGCATAGCATGGGATTGTTGTTACATACTTGCAAAGGAAAACTTTGCTGTGCTAAATGAACGCGATTGTAAGAAAATGCCATTTAACAGTGTCATCAAGCTGTAAGTAGCTTGCTCATTTTTTACAGAATTAAAGATCAAGTTGCTGAAACTGCTCAATGCTGTTCTTTCGAGGATAAACAAAAGATTTGATCAACGAACTTTGTTGTTTTAAAAGTAATTGAAGATTTGATTTGTTATTTTGATGGAGAATGGGCAATGATTACAAATTGCTAAAGTGAAGTTACAGAACTTCGAAATATTTCGAAAACAGTAACAGTCAAACAAAGTATTGAGTGAAGTAGAAGGAAAACTTAGTGGAAAAACTTTGATTACCATTCCCATTCGTTTACCATCTTTCAATTCCTTTTCATTCTTTCAGAAGGCGGTTTGATAAGTCAGTGACTTTAAGAGAGCAAGCTGTTGTGGTAGGCTCAAATGTTTCGAATTTTCAAAAGACTGCGAGAAGGGTGCCACAAGGTTCAATACTTTGACCCCTACTGTTTTCTCTTTAAATTAATTAATTAAATCAATCAATTATTAATTAATCTTCCCTCTGTTATTTCTTTTTGATCTATACAAATGAGCGCTGACGATGTTCAACTGTATAGGAGCTGTCCGCTTGAACTTATTGAAGACTATGCAAAGATCATCAACATGAATTTGGTGAGGATTTCACTGTGGTCTAATAGGAATGGTAAGTTGCTAAATCCAATTAAGCCCAAATGCATAGTTGCTGGTACTAACATTTTGGACATCTTTTATTTTGCTAACATTCTCCTCAATAACTCCCCAATTGAATTTGTGGAATCAGCAAGAAATTTGGGAATGTTATTCAACACTTAACTGGATAGACACATCACCCCAGCACTTCTCCGTGCATGACATTCTTCGGAAGCTATGGTCATCGCAGTATTTTACTCCCCAAAAGATTTGTCTAATACTCGCAAAAGCATTGCTTCTACCAATTTTATCATTTGGGTGAGAAATTTACTGTGACTGCGATTCTATCAGTTGGAGGAGGACTAGTGTGGTCTATAATGCCTGTTACAGCTTGTCTACTTTTTCGAGGCGGACGGACATTTTGTTAAAGAGTCTTTTACGCTTCAAAACCCTCATACTACTCATTACTGTCATTCAAACTTATCAACCTCAGGTGACACTGTGTCCAAAAGAAAGCTACAGGTAGCATTCAATAGTACTCTTCGGTATATTTACAGCCTCAGAAGATTCGACCATATCTCACATTTGGAAAACAACTTATTAGACATGTCTTTTTTCAATTATATAAAGTTTCGCACCCTCCTTTTATTATTTTCTGTAATTAGAACACAGCAACCAACGTATCTTTACGACAAAATCCGGTTTTCGGCATCCAACAGAGCTGCTTGTTTAATTTTACCAAGTTTTACCTGCCTAACATCTGAAAGACAATTTTTTATTTCTGCTATTCGCCTTTGGAATGCACTTCCGCGCAACTTGAGAGAGCTAAGTGACATGCATCGATTTAAGAGCGAGCTAAAGCTGTTCTTAACCAACCAGCGCAACTAATTTTGATTTGAACCCCTCCTCTTCTCCTCTTCTCCTCTTCTCCCATACTCCTCCTCCCTTCAAGCAAATTCAAATTTTATGTTTTTTAATGTTTTTCTAGAATCAATTCTGTGTACAAAGAATTATCAGAGATATTTTTCATTTCAATCTTACATAATTATTTAACTTACATTTTATTTAAATTTTCTCTAGTTTTTGTTTTTAATATTATTTTTACTCTTTTTTAAAACTATGCTATTCTTTTTTATGTTAATTTATTGATCCATTGTTATATAATGTACTGCTAACTTTTCACAGACTTAAAAGTGTACTCTTATTGTGAATTGTAATACTCATCAAATAAATCTAAATCTAAATCTAAATCTATTTATTTATTATCTTTATTGTTTTTTTTTTCGAAAGAATATAAACTTAAAGTTAAAAAAAAAGAATTACAAGCATGGCCCTAAGCCGTCTGCCGGTTAATTAGACAAATAATGAATCTATACAATTTGAGAGAAAATGTATCAATAAGCAAAAATTAAAAATACAAAGAAGTCGTTTTAAACAGGATTTTTGAAAAAAATATTTATTGAAAAAACAAAAATATAGAATGAATTAAACATAATCTATATAAAAATGAAAGACTTTAATCGGGCTTTTATTTAAGCTAAAAAAAAATTAGTAATAAATATCAATATTGAGTCATATTGCTTTATGAGAACGTAATAATATTTAACAACTTGGGAAACTTTTAGTTTAGCTAAAACAAAATAAAATATGGAAGCAGTAAAAGATTTGAAATATTAGCTGATATCGCAGACTTTTAGTTTTGGTTAGATGAAATTAAATTGAATTGCATAATTAAAAAAAAAGAAAAAAAAGAAAAGGCTTTTAGTTTAGCTAAAACAAAATTAAGTTAGGTTTTATTCACAAAAATCAGGCTTTTAGTTTAGCTAAAACAAATTAAATCAGATTTTATCTTCATGAGCATTCAAAAAAGATTCACGTTTGTATTTCTATAATCAATCAAATGGGATATAAACCTAATAAGCAGCTTCCAACCACCCTCTCCATTCAGAACACCGAAACATTCCTCTAACGACAAATAACTCTTGTTAAAGTAAAGTCGCCGAATTTCTTGTAAGATGGGACATATTGCCAAAAAATGAAAGATGTTTTCCAATTGATTCAGATTACAAAGTGTGCAGTGGGGATTAATATAATTTCTGTGTGGCCTATAATTGAGCTCTAACAATTCTGTGCGAGCTTTGAAAATCAAACTCATCTCCCAAACATTAAATTCCTCTCGAAAGTAGTTGGCTTCCCCAAACTGAGATTAAGTTTGTTATAAATTGTTCTCGACACAGACTCCCTTGCCCTATCTAAAAATGCCTTAAATATATGTTCATCTATAGTAGAGATGCAATCATAGAATGCAGCCCGCCACGTATCTAAGGCTTCCACATTCAAAGTCAGAGGATAATTATGTGTCGAGGACAATTCATACCAATCTTTAAAAGGAGTATACCGACATCTTAATGACACTAAAAGAATTCTTTTCTGCAGATTGGTGTTCTGCCTTTGCATGACTTTTATGATATAGTCTGCGTTTGCTTTTAGGTTCCTGATAAGCATTGGAGGCAATCCCGATTCGACGTGTATTGCATAGTTAGGTGTGTTATATGGGAGTTTAAAGATCCGTTTAAAAAAGAATCTTTGGATAGATTCAATTTCTTCCAATTGTTTGTACCCATAAACTTCATTACCATAGCAAAAGCAGCTTTTAAATGTTGCATCAAATACTCTGAATTTTGAGCCGGGTCTATACATTTGTTGTTGAAAAAATTTGACCACATACAATTAATTGCTGCCTTTGCTACAGCTAGTTTATCTTTAATGTGCGCTCGCAGATTCAAATTATGCGTTATTAGATATCCTAAGTATTTGTACTCTGTCACTACTTCTAAATTGAAGCCACTGAGGTTCCACGTACGGTCACTTCGAGCACTACGATTTTGAGATCTAAAAACCATTATTTTAGACTTAGCTGTATTTATTTTAAGGTCCCACATATCACAATACTGTTTAAGCTTGTTAATTTGGAGCTGAAGTGTGACCGCGTTATCAGTTAAAATAACAAGGTCATCCGCATAGAGCAAAACTTTGATTTGTAGATAAATAACACCACCAGGGATATGATCTTCAATATCATTTATAAAAAGTGAGAATATAAGTGGACTCAAAATGCAGCCCTGTGGAACACCTGCATCTGACCTAAACTGTTTAGACTGGTTACTACCGTTAGATACCATAGCAGTTGTATTTGTTAGAAGCTGTTCATACGTTCTTATGAATTTAATCGACACCCCTATAGCTGCGAGCTTAAACAATAACGATCTCCTATTTACGGTGTCAAAAGCTGCCTTAAAATCTACAAAGAATGCATACAGATTCGATTTTTTCTCTATAAAACGTCTAGCTACACTAGTAAGAGTAAAGATCTGGTCGATTGTCGAGAGATTAGGTCGGAATCCAGCTTGACAGCAGCTTATTTTGTTGTTTCGTTCAACCCAGTTAACAAGCCTGAAGAAGAGAATTTGTGTAAAAAGTTTTCGAAAAGAACTGAGAACAGAAATTCCTCTATAATTTTCGGCAAGGTTAGGGTCACCCTTTTTAAGAATTGCTGAAACAGCACTTTTTTCTTGGCCAAATGTGGTCGTTTCTACTTTAAATCGAATTTATCCAAAAGTTTTGAAAAATATGCTCGATTTATCGTTTTACCCTTTTCAAGGTAATTGATGCGAATGAAGTCGCGTGCATCCCAAATAGCTGTGGCCAAGGCCTTGTTACGTGCACGTTCACCTGAAGAAACCCACTATTTTGACTGTTCCGTATTCTCTGTTATATTGTGATGAACTTAGATTTCGTCCAATGCAACAAAACGGCGCAAAAATCGTTCTGATTGCAGCTTAACATCACCAAACACTACTCTGAAGTGGTTGTACGGTTGCGCTTATGGCCGAGTGTGAGCAATCGCGGTACTTATCGCTAGGATCACTTGAGATGCTTTCATTCTCCGATCATCCAATATCAATCCATGTTTTTTATTGACGACTAGCTGACCCGCCCGGTGCGGCGTAGAACGGGCCCTACATTGATCGAGTTGAGTAAATAAGTAATTAGTTGCCATAAGTTTCTATTCCAGTGGGATGTAACTCATGGACAATGAAGCACTTTACCGGTGACAGAATTTTGGAATCGGTTCAACATTTACCAATTTACCAGTTCCTATTCCAATCCGATAGGAATATGGGTATGTAATATAGTCTGAATTATAGCGATAAGGAAAAACCATCAGGAATAGTTGAAACAAATGGAAACATGAATTTTTTCCTGAAGAGCGTTTATAGCCACCAGGGAAAATATGTCAGTTGCCAGGCTCTCAACCCTTCGCAGCCACAAACCAGCAACTGGTTTTCCTTGGCAGTGCACAAAAAAAAAATCTGCTGTTAGTCATCAGTGGAATACATGGAATGTCGAATCCAAACAATTGGAACTATTTTTTCTACCATTTAAAAAAAAACTCTATTCAGCTGACACGGAAGATGAAATTGCATCAGGAAACTAGAAAAATGCAGTTTTAACAGAAAATATTTGTTCAAATATATGTACATTTTCTGGGTACAAAAATTCTTTGAGGGATTTGCAATCGATTGATGTTACATTTGTATTTAAAATCGAAAGAAAAACTAGTTTTTATTCCATTTGAAGATTTGTTTTCTCTATAGCTATAACCTTTTTTTTTGGAATCGGTATAGTGTTTTCCAATTTTCTGATAATGATCTTGTTCCCATCTCGTTCCCGTGAGAATATGGGAATGAAATATGCATGTAAGCCTTTCTCTTGGATCAGTTTGTCTACTTAGAAAATAAAACCGCATCAAAATCCGTTGAGTAGTTTCAAAGACCTTAGCATGCAAACAGACAGCGGAAGTCCACTTTGTTTTAAACTATGTAATGATTTCCGGTATGACGACCAATTTTGGGTGACCTGGGCGTTCGGCATCGCTTGTGCTGATACGATCACAACGGTACTCCGTAAACCACTTTCAAACCATGCAAATGCACGTTGTTAAGAGCCTATATGGTACTTATTAAGTCTTTCCTTGGTTTCGGCAATGGATTTAAAAAAAAAAAAAAACTCTTAGTCATTATTCGAGATAATTTCTTTTAAGGGCTGTAAAACATAAATAAATACATTACTTTCTCAAAATTTGATAGTAGATACAGATAGCAGTCGACAGGAGGACTTAAAATAACTTCTCGGGAAAGAAAGAAGAAAGTCACGGACTTAACAAACCACGCTGTTAATTTGCTTGACTCCACCGAGTTCACTCGTAAATTTGAGAAACAAATAAAATAAATAAAGTGACACAGTAGAGAGCAAGAGGAAACTCCGGGGCCTAGTACATTTTTTCCATCCATACTTTGGTTACTGAGAAATGGTAGTTACACCACTTTTTTTGACGATTCAGACGGGCTTAATGAGAAATCATTTCCATGGACAGAATAGTTGCTCTCGAAGGACTTCCCAATTATTTGCGAGTGGTGATACTAGTGGGAAACAATGTGACATGTTTCTGGGAATCGATTTTCGAGCTCCGAAGTAACAAGCAGACATGCTTCATGTGCCATGGCCATAACAGGGTATTCGAGAAATGATGTTTGATTTGAAAGTGCATCAGCAGAATATCTTTTCTTAAGTATTTCACTGTAATTATTGTTTCAGAAAACATAAATAGTCTTATTCAGTGAAATTCAGACGATAATGATTAATGAAAAGGGAGTGATTGTGATTGTAGTGATAAAATTGCTGGATTTCTTCTTTTATTTAAACCAAAATTCACACTAAAATTTTTGAAATTATTTTGTGGTCTGCCAAAGAAAATTTGTTAACAATCAGTGGACTTTTAGAGCTGACAAAAATCGAACAGAAAAGAAACTGCGGTTTGCTTTGACAAGCTGTCAGATGAAAGTTTTTATGTATTGGTGTTTTTATAATGGAGTATGGATTGTTGTTGATTCCTTTGCTCCGAAATGGGAACGGGAGTTAAGAAATCATTCCCAAACTTCACTCCAGAACCATTTTCTGATAACAAAAAACTCGTACGTCTGATTAACCTACTTTGCAATTTTTTTGGGGAATTTCCTAATTATAAACTTTCCCCATATTCGCTCATCATCATAATCATGCCACCAGCTTAATAAAATTTGATAAATTAATACGTGATCCCAACCATTTTTGCATCATTAGAAAAAAGTAATTAGCAGAAGTCGTTGAACGATTCGCGTTGTTGTATAATGTGCAACTTTTTGCCTCTTGCTCAAAGAAGAGAAAAATGTCTTCAATCTATTCAATTTATTCACATAAAAAGAAAATCTTATTGAGGTTAAGGAAGACTCTGGGACCTAAGTGCACCAAAAGTATTTGATGGTTAAAAATTTGTCTTTTTTAATTTTTTAATTTTGCTTTTCTTGACAAAAAAGAGTAAACAATTGATAGAAAAATAGAATACAACAAAATAAAATCAACTTAATCTCAATGCAAAAAGAAAGAGTCCACACACACATTGCGAAGCACAGAGGTTTGTGAAACGATCGAGCAGCCTTAAAGCCAAAAAGAAGAACAAGATACCAGATTTAATATCGGTATGTGAGACCCTGCATATTTTACCATCAAGATTTGAGACTTTCTGGTCAAAATCAATGCAACTTAAAGAAAACGAAGCAATGGCGCTCACAAAGTTTGGTTAAGAAATCTCCGTTCTGATGTGTGGCCAACTTATGTATTAGTTTATTTTAAGGAAGATGTAGAAAATTTAGCTCATGTAGCGCTAGTTAAATGATTCTATAAGAGAAGCCTCTTGCTTCGACGTAAGCAAAATTGTAAAGTAAATAACAAAGAGGAAAAAGCTGCATTTTTTGTTAGAAGAGAGGTAATTGGGTTTCAGACTGCAAGAATTGGTTATCTAAAGTGAACCTGGCAAAAAACAACACGAGTGACAGCTGAGATCTAAGTGACATATTCGACATCAAAGCATAAAACTTATGCAATCAAACTTATTTCAATTGATAGGTTTATGGATAATGGTGCTACGTTACATGCCTTGTAGCACGTATATTAATCCACTAATTATCCATGCAGCCTTCTCTAGAATAAGAAGAAATGGAAAGTTCATATCGGAATAAAGCAGGTGGAAAAGAAGCCCTTATAGTTATTGAGCAGGAAAAAATCGAAGTTTAATCATCAAAAAACAATAAACTATTTACCTTAGAAGCCGTCTGGTATATCTACAATTTTGAAAAATGTATTCTCTGTAAAACGAAAATCTGTTTTCAAATCCATAATTACCAGTGTCAGTTTGTGGAAATTTTTTTTTTATATAATTTGCGCGCACTCAAGGGGTTGTGACTACCCTAAACATGTTAAGTACCACAGTACGAGCGTTAGGAAAAAGGGAGAGAGTTTGAAAGGAGATACCGATGGACATTAGTTTTAAATTTCTGAAGATTGTAATGAGTGGAAAAAATAGAGCTGGGCAATACATTCCACATTGGCGTATTACGGCTGAAGAAGGAATCTCTGTATTTAACAGTACGTCCGAATTTGGACTCAAGGGTAAACTAATGAGCATTACTAGAAGCGCGAGTATTACGGTTGAATTGTTTAAGGGGAGGAATGCAGCTGGCAATGTCATAAGAGGACTGTCTGTAAAAAAAAAACGATAAAAGGAGAGACAAGAAACATTACGACGATGTTTGAGTGTCGGGGAAGTTTCAATGGTGTTCGTATCTCCAATCATTTTAAAGGCTCTTCTATGAACACTGTTCAAAAGATTGAGGTGGGTTGAAGGAACACCTGCCCAAACATGGGAGTTATACTCCATCTTAGGTCAAATGTACGTTTTGTAGATGACTGCTAGGTAGTTGGGTGAAAAAAAATTTCTTGGATCGTCGAAAAAAGTCTAAGCACTGTGCAGCGTTTTTGGCTATGTGAAGTATATGGTTATTCCACAAGAGAGTTGGTAATGCACATACCGAGGATTGATAGCTGTTCTGTTTCAACGATGCAAGCCACTCATGGATAGTCGCAAGGGAGGTAAGTTTCGCTTCAACGACAAAAGACAAGATTGAGTTTTTGAAGCATTAAATTCTATGCGTTTTTTTGTTCCCCATTGGACATGTTTAAGTTTAATGTATAGTTAAAGATGATACGACACTGTAATTTATCATGAGAAATGGGGATATCAAGAGTCAGGCCAAAAAAATTCTATCATCAGGAATCAGGCATTAAAGTTAAGATATATGAGAACTGGTATGAGCCGTACGTCTATGGTAAAATACATAGATTTTCATTTGGAACAATAGAAAAAAGCAACATGGCATCATCAGTAGAACTCAAAGAAGTTTGTGGATCTTCTGGCGGTTCTTTAAAGCAAAATAATTTTCAGATTGGTTTTAAAGATAGACTTTCCAAGTTCTGTTATAGTTTTGCTTAAGATCACAAATCTGAAGTGAAGAACGCCATTCAAGTTGTAGTTGTACTTTATATACTTATACTTCAGTTGAATACTTCAAAAACTGCTGCAACTTTGGAAGGGGATCTCTTAATGGAGTTGCATAAATCCATTATCGATCGTCGTAAGTTGACATATTTAGTTTCTTAAAATATTTTGTTGATACAAACATCTCTAAAAGAGAAGTAGGAATTATATTTATAAGGACCACGCTAGGAGAGTGTGAGTACTAAGAAGCGAAAATCATTGCTACTTCTCGAGAACTCCTCCGATCCCTCAAAGGTTAGGTCATAGAAGACAGCAAATTCGCATTAGTAGGCTAATATGCTTCTGAGCATTTCTTTAATAATTAAATAGGGTAGCCCTGTAAAGCTGTAGAAACTTCCGGGTCCAACGCATTTCTAGGACCTATACAATTTAATGCCAATTCAGAATTGCTTAGTTGGAAAGCATTTGTCATGGCTGTGTGTAAATAACGCGATACACGTGAAAAACATTTTTCTTTACTTTTATGTCTTCTTGACTCGGTCCTAGAGTTAAACACGACATTCGAAAAATAACGCAAGGCCACCTGATAAGCAGTTACTTAGTTACTTGAAGCTACTTTGCAAGGAGGATGTTGCAGTCAAATTTTTACAGATGAGGAATGTAACTGGATGTTTACTAGATCATTTTTTAAGAAATCCGTGATAAAAGGCAATAAGACAAGTAATATTGCGAAGATGTTAAAGAAAATCAATCTATCTATCACCATTCAACTTGAAGATTTTTCATTGAACCTTTTCAAATAGGCGCAAAGACGTCCGCCAAAGCTGGTTACAATTTCATGAACAGCGGCAGTAGTCATGTACATAAGACTTTGGCGACAAAAGAAAACTCTGCTCAGTTTTTATTGCTCTGTATAGTAAGATAAATACATAAATTGAGTAACACAACAGAGCGGGAAGCCCGGGCCTAGTGAATTTATCGCAACCACGCCTTATGAAGAAATAGAGGGACCTACAATTCTCTGCTGGCTCAGAACGGCTAATCGATAAAACGCTTTTCATAGCACCGAATTTTCTATCAAAAGAGTTCCCAATTCCTCGGGAAAGGTGATATCCGTGTGAAAACATTTTTATTTTCTATTTAGATTCGAACTACGAGCCTCTCACAAGCAACAGGCAGAAATGCTAACTAGACCACGGGTACTGCCTGGGACCACTGGCACTCCAGAAACCTACAGCCTTATGCCGATTCCAAACGACTACTTTATAAAGCGCTTTTCCTGACAAGATAATTATTTTCTGAAGATTTGCTTATTCCTCCTAAAAAGCGATACACTCAGAATTACTGTTTTTAGTTTTCTAGAATTTGGGCCTGGAAGCTTATTCCAGGCAGATAATTACGCCGAGGACACGAGATTCAAAGTTGAGATTCAATGACCTAATCATACGCAGCCGTTTAAGTTCTAAGTTCAAAGAGCAAGGCATTAAAATGGGAAACGAATGAGAAGCTGAACATTGAAACACCAGCAAGTTAATTAAGAAGTTTCAAACAAGAGACCTTAAGAAAATAAAGAAGGGAGTTGGAGACCAATGAAAGCTCTGGGAAACACCAGCATCTGAAATTTGAGTGTCAGACTTAACAGCCAACACAACATGTATTGAACGATCAGAAAGTTTGCTGCAAATCCAAGAATGCATAAAACGATAACATCGCAGTTTTTGACCAATGAGCACGATGAAAAAATCTATCAAGTGTTATAAAAATATGGAACTTTCTCTAAAACATTGAACAAAAGTCCCTGTATTCGGAAGGTATTCCAACAAATTTCCAACTGATACGTTGTTACCGAAAACCGTACTGTCGGTCACTGAGAAACTTTCGGTCTTCAAGATTTTTCACGAGTTGAAGGTTCATCAACGATGCCATGACCGAAATGGGGAAGTAGAATCAAATATTTTGGGGACTGTCTCAACAAATGCTTTTTATGTGTCACTTTGTCAAAGTCAAAACTATAAAATCTGGGAGCTTTTGAAGCTTATTTAAATTACCTTAATATTTTTTGTATGCGAACAATCCGATATTTACATTATTTAAAAGATCTCAAAGTTACGCTTCTTTCAAGTGAATGAATTTTACTGCAATATAAGCTCAACTACACGTTAGAAATGATCTCTTAAATATATGCAAATAACATTTATCAACTGATTTATAATTATAATTATATTAAGTTGAAATATATAAATAAACTACAACAGAAGGGTACGACCACATCAAACTGATGGATAACACTGTATAAGGACAACTTATTTTTTTATTACATTTTTTCTGTACTCGTGATACTCATAATCGGAGACTTATTGAATTAGAGAACTGCTACAGAGGAAAATTAGGAAATATTTATGACCACGGAATTTTTTAACTCGGCCTCTAAACTGCTGTTCTAGGTATAGCTCGATGGTTTTCCTTTTTTTTTTGGGAGGCTTAAAATGAGCTAATATTTTATTATTACTCAGTAAGAAAATATATTCAAAGTTTAATTCAGTAAAGTTTATAGGTATGCACCGATTGATAAAATCCAGCTTCAGCAGGATACAAGTGAGTAGATTTTCATATTAACGCGCAAAACATCAACAAAAATGTAGTGACAATCTTTCTGTTTTCCAATTTTCAAAAATATTGATCCGACAATGGTATGGTTTGAAGTTGTTGTTCAAACTATCTCAAATTTTTTGATACAAGTTGTCACAAGAAATAAACATCCAATAGGAATCATTTAAACAGCACTAATTGGGTTCTTAAAACAAAAGAAACAATAATTGGGCTCGCAAAAAATAAGAAACAAAAGAGTTGACTTGCAAACTTTAATATTACTCCGTTCAAATATCCTTCGAATGAAGTGAAGTTTTCACTTTCACTTACTATGAACTTCGACGTTTGTAATCCTAAAATAAGTAGAAAGAGTAATCCACAAAAGCGTCCACAGGATACACACAAAGAGAACACAACAAAGCACCGAAATACAAGTTTCCTTTGATTTCTATTAGAGTTTTAATTTCACTGATTTTTAATTTTGTGGGGTTTTAAAAAAGAAACACTTTGTGTCTTACAACCGTCTTGAAGCTGATTAAATTTGCAACTGAACTCCAATAAACAAGCACTACCTCGTTATATATACGAAGAGAGTAATGAAGACAGAGAGCAAATCCATGGATCATGCCAGGCGAAGAAAATTTTTCATCTTTCCATTGGAACGGATTGCCGGATGGCTGAAGTTGCGCGTTGCTGCTTGGATGGATAGCTTTGCGGAGAGGGGAGGGGCAAACACCAAACAGATATATAGTTTTTGAAACTCAGCAGCAATTGAAGAGGAAACGCAAATACACAACACAAATTGAGTACAACTATGCTCGACTGGTGATTAGTGAGTGCGAGGGTCTTGGTAAAGTAAATGTAAACTCTGTAACTTAGCAAAAGCAAAAACAAAGAAAAGAAATAACTAGCATCATTGTAAGAAACGATATTGCTCACGTCTTTGTGGCACAGACCTTAAAGGTTAACTTTAATGTACCTGCCTTTAGTTTCGGAATCTGAATGACCCAGAGAAGGTACTTTTGTTTTTAGTGTTGGGAAATTATTTTTACTCGGACTATTGAAATATCTTTGGCAACACTAACTAACATGATATGCTAGAGTAAGAATGTCAACACCACACAACAAAGTAACTCGTTCTTGCTGCAATTTATGTTCAAAGTAATTATGCAACAGCAGTGACGACTTGCTATTGATGAACACAACATTTTGTAAGGTATGAACCATTAATGAAGCGTGAAACAGTTCAGTATTCATTAAAGTTGCAGGTGTTTTATGGTTGAATGAGTTAGAAAATCATAAGTACTTACTGGGATGTTTAGAGCAGAGTACGTGTGGCTATTAAATTTTGCAGTGTGCCTACGTAAGCATTGAGGAGACTGATTCAAATTTGATTGCTTTTTGCCATGATCATCATGAAGAGCAGGTGCAGAATGAGACCTAAACGGTCAGTCAAATGATAATTAGAAATTTTAATTTTATTTTAGTTCCTCGCCAATTAGGGAGCTACGAGAGTCTTATTTTGTTTTCTAGCTTAACTTTTTTGGGGCGCATGAAAATGTGAAGTAGGTTTGTTTGTTTATTTAATGAGTTGCCAAATAAAAACCTATAACCTTGGGGGAAGATTCGATGTTTCTGTTGGCGCTATTCGAAAACACGTTAATGGTGTGTTTATTTAACAATCGGCTATGAGCTATTCTTGAAGAACAAAGATCTAGAAATCGAGATAGCATTTTCTTTAGTTCTACGAAAAACTAATGGTTTTGAATTTGTCAATAGAAGGGAACTTCCACAATTATAGGTGAGGGAAAGTGCTATTCCAACTTTGATCTTATCAAATAAATAACAACTTTGAGCAACGTGAAGTATACAAACTTTGCAGTGAATGTTCAAAAATACTTTCTTGAGTGACATGACTTTTTCAAAATGATTTGTGCTTTTGAAATGCAGGAATCAGAAGCTGTTAACTTAACTCTGTTTGTAGTTTCGATTAAAAGTAATAAAATCAAAATGGGCTGATGAAGGGATCCAAATCTTGGTCTGTCGCAGAAACTTGTAAGAACTGTATCGGTCAACGCAACAACCACTGAAAAAAAGGAAAAATAACGATTCTAGAGGAAAAGAGATTCAAGCAGAGAAAGACGATCGCAAATGTTGCAGTTTAATTAATATTTATTGGTAAATCACAGAATTTGGTATAAAAAGATGTTTTTTGTTCAGAGTTGTAACAAAAGTAGAATGTAATGCACAGCTAATCAGCAGCTCTATCAACAGTGTCTTTATTAGTCGTCGTTAGAGCTCATTGGAAAAAATGCACTCAAATAGAATGAAATGCTATACTTTTCGCTTTTTATGAGCATTTCAGGCCAACTTTTGTGATCACACACTGCAATGCCGTTAAGAGTTGGTACTTGCTTACACTATGCACACAATGGCGAACAAGTTTGTGCCCGAAAACAAACGATATAAGTACTTGTAAAGGCTCTGAAAGGAAAATGATTAAGGATCATTTCTTGTTGAAGAATTGCGCATAAAAGTTTATAAATTTCAGTAATACAAGAATTCAATCCGAACGACCACGAGTAACGTCGTTCTTCATGATCGAAATTGGGATCTCGAAGGGATTATATCTCTAGACCTATTTACTTCACAATAGTGATCCGCCCGTAGAGTAGGTAAACAATATCATCAGTAAAGTCGCTGAGTGATGAAGCTTATTCTCAATTCGTAGGTTAAAATTTTCGCATTTGAGTCTTAAAGAACCAAAGAATTGTTGATAAAGACCCACTCCATTTTCGAAATGGGACTAATTAAAGGGCGGGATTGGTGCAGTGCTAGTCTTCGGTCAATAGGTGGGACGATTGGTTGCAGTCCCGCTCCGGGTATTTACTTTTATTTAGTCTTCCAATTGCGTGTGGACATCGCACTTCAATTTCTATGTGGAATAGCAACTGCCTTATTTCTATGTGTTGCACATAAAAAGAAAAATAAAAAATAAAAATTGCTACTCTGGTATTATAATAAAGAATATAGTCCTGCAACTGTAGTTGGGGAACAGTCTCTTGCAAAAAATTAACTGCACCAAACTCAAAGTACAAAGTCTTCGAAGAAGTGATGAGATCTATCATGTGTTTTGCATCTCAACTTTGCGGGGTATTCACCAATCCAAAGAAGTGGAAAGCTACTCAGATACTTCCTTAAGAGGATTTTCCGTCTCCCGCACAATAACCCAAACAAACTGGCCTTCAACCACTATACATCTTCACACTTGGATTACACTTCCGGAAAGTTATGATGCAATCTATCCATCGGCTTGTATGTAAAATAGCCAAACATCTTCAAAGCAGAAACCTACAATTCCACAGCGAAAGGTCGAGAGTCGAGACTTGGAACGGAATATAATATTTCACTAACAGTTGCAAACGTTGATGAACTAAACAGAAATCAGCAAAAACTAATCGAGAACATTGCAGACGTCACATGCGATAATTTTTGGATGCAAAGTCTAGAGAGCCAAACGAGATCCACTTATAAGCTGCTTAAACATAACCTCGAGAACAAAAAATATTTCTGTGATGCAAACAGCATCGAGATAATTTTTACCATATTCAAGGCCAGAGGTGAACTTTTGTCCCACAACTATTTCTGCTACAGGAGAGATGTAAGCCCATAGGAATATGCTATATTCTCAAGGAGATATGTGCATCCACCAATGGAAAAGGTACTTTTTCATTTTATTTCACTTATTTATTTATATTCAATAAGCCTTGAAAGTGTGTCTTTACGGCCAAAAAAATTTATAAATAATATACAATATAAAAGCAAAGATTTTTTTTATAACAGTATGAGTTTTGTAAGGATAAATGGTAAAATTAATTGAAAAACTACAGATTTAAAAAAATTAAAAAAGAAATTACGATAGTTAAATGACCGATCCGTAAATACCACAAATAACTACGTGGTCGCCCCAAGTAAGCGTTTTGTTAAGAATGAACCCTAAGCTCTTAACCGTAGAGCTGTATAGAACTAAATGGCCATTCAAGTATAATCTAGGGGAAAGCGACCCATCTAAGTTACGTTTATCAATAATTATACTTTGAGATTTGGTAGGATTTAATACTTAAGGCGGTATTTCACCATCATATATATAAGAACAAAGTTGCCATATAATGTGTGGCACATTTTCTGTAAATATTGCAAGTGATATTACACTATGCCATATATATATGGACAATTTATATGGCAAACAATAATTATATGACAAAGAAAATCACACTTATATATGACAGCCTGTGCCATACAAAGTATGGCAAGCATGAATATAATGAACTTGCCATATAAAAATCGATTGATTTTATATGATTTGCGCTTGTCATACAATCGGCATCCTATATGATTTTTTTTTATTTCTCTATTTGTAGTTATATCTTTATTTCTTTGTATTATACGTTGAATGCACGGAGTGCTTATGTGAAATCTGAAATTTTACTACACATGCATATCTACTCGTACAAAGATGTAGACTTCAATAAAAAGTGACAGAGATAATAATGAAAAGAAAAAGAAATATGCCTTTATTTCTACGCAACTTGACACAAGATGGAGATACTTATATGGTGACAATTATGATTTTGTATTACACTACACCATATATATATGGCTCTAGAATCATTGTCATATGTATGGAGACATACAAATACTGCCATATACGAGTACGTATGACTATCACACTTATATGACAATGTTGTGCCATATTTTTTTTGTCAACTTGCCATATTTATATGATAGTGTAATACCGCCTTTATTCATTTCTAACTGCCCAATCGTGAATATTTTTTAAATCGTCTTTCATATTACAAATGGCGTTTTCGACGAGACCGATTGAAAGGGGAAAGTAAATTTGAAAGTCGTCAGTGTAAAAACGGCACAAACAACGTTCAATAACTTCAACAACATCATTAATGAACAAAATAAAAAGCATGGGACTCAGTAACGAACCCTGTGGAACACCAGCCTTAAGATCTAAGAAGTCAGAAGTTAATGAAACGATACAAATCACCTGTTTTCAGTCACCTAAATAATTTTCATCATCTTTGAGGCGGATGAGGAGAAACTATATTTATGCTTTAATTTATGAATGTGAAATGAATGATTTACTGATCCGAAAGCATTAAAAAAATCAAATAAACATAAAACAGATACTTTTACAGTTAACTTACGATTGCAATGCCTACAAAAAATTTTGTGATTCAACATTATTCAGAGGCTTAATTGAACATAATTTTCTCTTAGCCTTTCACCAGAAAAGGAAGAATGCTAATAGGTCGAAAACTAGAAAAGTCATGAAAGCTTTCTTTCTTGTGCAAGGGAAAGACTTTTGTTACCTTCAAAGAACTTGAGAAAAACGATGTGGTCAAACAATGCTGGGGAGGAATGCTGGGAGCAAAAGTCGAAATTAATTATATTAACTACTAGCTGAGCCACCCGGCGTTGCTCGGGTCTGTAGTTTTAAGGTTCTCGTTCTCGTTTTTCCGCTTAAGTGGGAACTTGTGGATGAAAAATAATCGTTTTTACTTTGGGATTATGTGGCATTCCAATGACGAAAGAATTTTTTAAATTTGTCCAGTAGCTTCTAAGCTTCCGTTCCCAGACCCGCTCCTGTGGGAATCTTCCGTTACCGTGGAATCATGTGAAATATAATTCTATGTCACTGAGTGATAATGTAACATCCTAGAGTTGAAAGAATTTTTGAAATCGGTCAAGTAACTTTAAAGTTTCGGTTCTCGTTACCGTTTCTGTTCCCGTGGAATTATGGATGAAGTATAATCTAAATTACTAATGGAGGGGGATAATGTAGCACTCCTAATGCCGAAAGATTTTTAGAAATCTGTTCAGTCCAGAATTTTTCAAATCGATCAAGTAACTTTAAGGTTTCAGTTCTCGTTCCCGTTTCTGTTCCCGTGGGATTATAGGGATTAAATAAGGTCTAATTAACTGATGGAGGGGATAATGTAGCACTCCTAATGTTGGAATAGTTTTTGAAACCTGTCTACTGTCTATTAGTTTCTAAGTTCCTGTTCCCAAACTCGTTCCTGGGGCAATATCCGCTCAATTTTTAAATTTTTTATAAGAACCTTCTCCTGACAATAACAAACACAACAAAAAAGATTTGGCTAAATTGGTCCAGGCGTTGTTGAGTTATGTGCTTACCAACACATTTTGCGATTCCTTTTTATATTTAATAAGATTCAGTGACAAATTGATATGTCCTACACCGAAAGTATACTGGGAGAGAAGTAATAGTTGTACTTAAGGATGTGCCTTCTTGAACTCTACTTTTACCCGATGGGTTTATAATTGAATATCCTGGTAAAAAAAACCATAGCAGCATGAGTCCATTAAAGTTAAAACTGCATCCACACCACAATGTCACATCACATTCTAATCTAAAAGAAAAGCCTATATGTGAAAATTATATACCTCTGTAAACCATCTCAATTTGTAAAACCTTTGAGTTACCATGCACTCAATATTAACCATTTGCATTTGAAGAACAAGTTTCAATTTATTTACAAAATTTTTAAAGTAGTTCAATGTTCAACAATTTATGAAGAAAATAATTCAAATTCAAATGTTTACGCGGCAGCATTTATTATAGTCAAATTCATTGTGTACGATGGAAAGAGACAGGTGGTCTACTCCGGTATACGAGATTGTCAAAACACAAATGGCCGTCTAAATTGCAGGCACGGTCGTGCAGTTTCTTGAAAAATTAATTATTTCTGTGTAAATTTGTTAGATTTCGGTCCTAAAATTACAATTTCTTTTGAATCATTCGTAAAAGTGTTTCAATTAAATCAAATTTCGTTTATTGCAAAGCGTATTTTGCCCATTATAGTCGAGATGATGTGAAATTGTGGTTCTCTTGTTTTGTTTTGCATCTCTTAGTCTGCAATGGAAGTGTTTAATTTGGTTTTCGAATTCAAATATAAAGAAAATATCATAGTTTTTTTTGTCCAGTAAGTGTTCAATTTAAGTTCTTAAGTCCTTTTTTGTGTGGTAATTCAGCATATATGTATGAGTTTCCTCTGTTTCAATGAAGCTGAATAGAATTTTCAAAGTCTTTCGTGTGTGTTTCATTTTCATTCAGAGAAAAAAGGAAAAAAAGCCAAAGTGGCAGTTGTTCATTTGAATTTTTAAATCGTGTGTTGTCCAAGTGCATATTTATGTTTCAATGTCTGAGCCAATATATTAAAGTGCGGAGCTTCATTCGGTTGTGGTTTTAATAAAAAATTAATTGATTCTTATGTTCGAGAGAATTAAAATTTATTGTGACGTTTTTTTTAGTCCCTCGCGAGTGATAAATTGAATGCGTGTGTTTGATTTTTAATGGAATTGTGATGGTGAGTACCTATGCCTAGTTACCAAACTACCCACATTGTTTTCATATTCTTCAGATTCAGACTTTAACTTTGAAACTTATATTAAACGAGCTTAGCCACCCGGCGTTGCTCGGTTCTGTAGTTTTAAAGTTCCCGTTCTCGTTTTTCCGCTTAAGTGGAAACTTGGGTATGAAAAATAATCGTTTTTGCTTTCGGATTATGTGGCATCCTGATGACGAAAGAATTTTTTAAATCTGTCCAGTAGTTTCTAAGTTTCCGTTCCCAACCCCGTTGCTGTGGGAATATGGGGATCAAACTTTGACAGGAACTATTTATAAGTCTATGTCACTGAGGAATAATGTAACATCTTAGAGTTGAAAGAACTTTTGAAATCGGTCAAGTAACTCTTAGGATCCCGTTCTTGTTCCCGTTTCTGTTCCCGTGGGACTATAGGGATGAAATATAATCTAAATTACTGATGGAGGGGGATAATATAGCACCACTAATGCTGGAATCGTTTTAGAAACCTGTCTAGTAGTTTTTAAGTTTTCGTTCCCAAACCCGATCCTGTGGGAATATCCGCGCAATTTTTTTTTAAATTTTTTATGTCATTAGAACCTTCTCCTGATATTAACAAACACAACAAAAAAAGAATCGGCCAAATTGGTCCAGGCGTTGTTGAGTTATGCGCTTACCAACACATTTTGCGATTCATTTTTATATATCTATAAGATTTAATTTTGATTGAAATAAGAAATAAAGTTTGTGCTTATGTATATACATATGTATTTAATCAAACTCTTTTTTTTCGGCTGACGGCAAAAGCCAATGCGTATTGTGAACTAAGTATACTTTAAAATAACAAGAAGTAATAAGCTCCAGAACTCCAGAAAACAGTTCCGAGTCAGACGAGACTATATTAAGGAAATAAATCTATCTATCTATCTATCTTCTATCTTCTATATATATAAAATAGGATGTATGTATGTATGTATGTATGTATGTCCGGGGTAAACTCCTAAACCACCCAACGGATTTTTATAAAATTTTCAGGGTAGACATAGTTTAGTCCAGAGATGGTTCCTGTCAAGGAGCCATCTCCATATTTCCACAGGAACGGTGTTGGGAACGGAAAATTAGAAACTACTCCACAGATTTCTAAAGTTCTATCAGCACTAGGGGTGCTACATTATCTCCCTTCATCAGTAACCTAAACTACATTTCATCCCTATAATCCCACAGGAACAGAAACGGGAACGAGAACGGGAACCATAAGGTTACTTGACCGATTTTAAGAATTCTTTCAACTCTGGGATGTTACTTATGCCTCAGTGACAGATTTATATTTCATTCACATATTTTTACTGGAACGGAAGATTCCATCAGGAATAGGTTGAGAACGGAAACTTAGTAACTACTGGACAGATTTCAAAAATTCTTTCAGCATTAGGATGCCACATAGTCCCACAGTAAGAAAGATTATATTTCATCCCCAAATTCTCACGTGAGAGGAAAAACGAGAACGGGAACCTTAAAACTACAGACCCGAGCAAAGCCGGGCGGCTCAGCTAGTTTAAAATAATCAAGATTCTCATCGCATATAAAAGGGGAAAGTAACCATCTACCAATGTATCTACAAAGAACGAACTGCTAATAAGGCAATCCAATGCAGGTTTATAGAGGGCAAGTCAACATCGGATTAAATCCAAATTATAATGATCTGAATGGAAACCCATTGCAATTCCATAGAGTATTTGCTGTTGTACTGGTTGACTTCGAAAAAGCATTTGATCGGCAACCACGAGATCTAATAAAGGTGACCCTCAAACACCGAGGAATTCAAATAAATCTGACGAAGAGTGTCTTGAATAGAAAAATGCCACAAAATAAGCATTTGATTTACCTCAGATATGGAATTATCCAAATTGGATTTGACGTACATATTTTTACAATTCCTACATGCTTCTAGGTTTCCAACCATGAAAAACTAAATGAATGAATCAAAGATTAGATTTAACATTATAACTGGCGCAAAAACGTTGGAAGTGAATATGTGATAAAGATCATGCAAAAAGATATTGAAGATGAATTTATTCAATTGCCTGTTGTTGGTGTAAAATCCTTTCCTCGTAGCGAGAACAACTGTAAGCTCAGGTTAGATCGGTTGATCGTGTTCAACTTACACATGGCATGTAATAGACTCTAACATTAAAAAATCAATTTCCATGCATTCGTGCTCTTCAAGACTGTTCAAATCTTTTTGAAAAAATGATTTATAGATCATAAACAAGTCACCCATAATCCGGAGTATTCAAGGTATGCCAACGTTGGCACATCGGCAAAAACTCCAAAAGTTACTCGCTGATCTTCGCCCTCGAGCTCACTTGGCTTTTTCTGCGAGAGTAGGTCCGTGTCTATATTGCTGATTCTAGGGCCTAGTCTACCCCTCTTGTTTTTTTTTGTTTTCAAAATCTGTCCCAGGTACATGCATATTCGCTGGATTACTTTGGCTGATTTCTCCGAAGATTCTTCTTACTTCCTGATGAAGAGCCTTGCTTTTACTGTTCCCAAATACTGGTAGGCATCGTCTGTATGTCAATCTCCGAACTGGACATCTACTTCCAGATTACCAGCATTTCTGCCACTACTGATGTGTGAACGCTTTTGCTTCCGTATTCGCCGCTTCTACGCCGACCGCTTCTACACCGATTTCTGCTTTGATTTCATGAATTTTCGTGTACACTATGTGCAATAACGAGATCAATTGGTATGACACCTCCAACTACAAAAACCTAGCCCTGGACACTGCGCGGGACACCGCACATCTGTGGTTCCGATATCAGTCGCTTCCGTTACTTTTTTGTGACCTTATTAGCTTGCAACATTTATAGAAGATGACATCTTCTCAGAAAGACGAAATCAACAGCTCTAGACAAACCCTATTGCTAACATGCCACGCTGGGTACCATCAAAGATCCTTGAAGTATCCTGTCGCATTTTAAAGCATTCACTATGTCTCTTCTGATTAAGGCCCACAACAGAAGTTCAATAACGTAAGCTACGAATTCCAATAAATTTTATTTGACGTAAGCCCCTCTGATTGCTCTTTCTGAACTTTCAAAAATCATAATCGAAAGCGTCTTCCATCGCGTTCGTCACGTATCTGACCCAAGTCTCTTTTATTATGACAGAACTATGATACACTCCCTTTTATGTTATAGCAACTTGATGGTTATTGAACTACTAAAGCCTTTCCCTTTTTCGTAAATATTTCCCCCCTGGAAGTGTGTCATCAAAACATTCATCTGACTCTGCAAAACAGTAGCCAGGCAGAGTCATTTGCAACTGTCAAATGAATTCCACGGTCAGAAAGGATCAACAGACATCCTTACAAATTCAATTACTCATCAACATTGTACAATTTTCAATTCAACTTTGTAGACTCCACACACATGTCAACAAGCAAACTGATTATTTTGTCAGATTTCAATTAATATACGTGTGTTGGTGCAAATTAAAAATTATTGCCTCTGGCCAGCTCTCTTTTATTGTAGAGAATAAATTTGAAACAAAAATCGCAGTTTAATTAATTATCATTTCCACAACTAGCGTCTATAGCGAGTAGCGAAAATTTCAGGCCACCAGTTATGACTATGAGTAATCAGCTTTTAACAGTGAAACTTTGGTTTTATTTCATATTTAATTGTTTTCATCTCTTTCTCTTTTATTTCTGCCAATTAATATTATATTCGGCGCTACGGCAGCGAGAAAGAAGCAGAGCTAATTATGTGCAATTTAAGGAGGAAAAGTTTTTGAAGTCGAAATGTAGAAATTATTATAATTTTTTATTATTTTTTTTTTTGTTTTTTGCTTTGCGGATTGCGGTAATTGAACCGAAACAACAACGAATGCTGGTTTTTTTGTCCAGTCTGTGCAAAATTGAGAGGTGGTAATTTAAGTGGCCAGATTGTGGTAGCCAGAGTGGCTCTGATTCATTATGACTCATTGACTCAGCAGCAGGTAAACGTATTAAAACAGCTAAAGCAAGTGCAAGTGTGAAATGCGTTGTGGTGTGTGACTTGTGCTCCTTAAAGTTGAAGGCATTAGTTGAGCTTGAATTGCATGTCGTGGTTATGGGAAGTTCATTTCTTATGTGCACTGCAGTGGCGCTTGGAATGGATTGCTCAACGAGCATGGAAAAGGTAATGTGTGAGGTTTTGCTTTAATTAATATTGCACAATTCGTCGTCGCAGGAAGTGCAGAAAATATATGAAAAGCCAAATTGATGTTACCACCACCACTACACACAACACAAGTCCGTGTTTTGCTTGACACGAGCACTTAGAGGAAAGTGGGAAGGAGATTGAAGTAATGCATTTGGAAACTTGAATGGGAATGTAGAGCATAAGCATGTTACTCAACTACTTAATGGGCAGGTTGTTAACAAAAGAAAACATTACTGGCAATAGTTATTGTGTTGAGTATTTTGAAAGTGTGACTTTGTTGATGATTTGCTTGTTGATGGAAAAACATGAACAACCATTTCTGTTATAGGCTCAGCTCTACGAAAGTCCGATGTCTGCTGGGTAAATAGGTTTTTGTTATTGTTAATTTAAAGCAGTTCGATACTATTTTACTTTTTTTCTTACTTCACTTTCCGTTTAAGTAGTTTAAACTAAGCAATGTTAGCCAATAGCTTCCTCAATATGAACACAACCTGAAAACAATTTTCGAAATTAGTTGTTCATTGACATCAACAAGGAAGTTTTTTTGAAAATTTCCTTCCTTTCCTCAAAAAGAGAATTTATTTTACGTTCACAGTTGCATGGTAAGTCGGTATATCCATTCCAAAAGTATTAGGTCACTAATTTTGTTGGAATTCAAAATTAAGGAAAATCTGAATATAGTAGGTATGTACTTATGTACATCTGTACAGGCTACCGACATTTAATTAATTGGAAATAATTTATAGGCAAGATTTTTGCTTTTCAGCCAAGATTTTGCTCGTCGGAATTTTCGGGGCCTTTACGAAGAAAGCCACTAAACTTCAGGGCGAAGGTCTTCACTTCAAATGTACTAACTCTTTATTTAAACAAATTTATTTAAACAGAAAAAGACTCTTAAAATGTATAGTAAGTAAACTAACTACGGTGGCGTACATTCCGTACAACCTGTTTCTCAAACGCAACATGCCTACTAAAGAGGATTACGCTACCTGATGAACCAAACTGGCGGCCCAAAGAAACGCGAAGTATCTAGGTAATATCAATTTTAACTAGGTGCTTAGATTCACCCCGTATTCATGCACTGTACTTAAGAAGGCCAACAAATCTACTGATGTATAATCAGCTGCTGAGACCCGTCATCAACTACGGAAGCCCAGTTTGGTTCACCATCTCGAAGACTGCGATGAAGGAGCTCCTAATTTTCGAAGGGAAGATTCTGAGACTCTGCACCGGCCTCACCTTCAACCACCAGCGGCAGCGCCAGAGACATTACACTAACCAGCATCTGCACGAAACAGCCAAGATGACAGCCTTGTACCAATACGTCTTATCGACTGTATTGAAAAGGACTGGAAATATCAGCAACCACCCTAATCCCCTGGTGAGAAGGATGACCACTGAGGACCGGCACCTTGAGCCAAGATACCTAAGCGTGATGATTACCTTGGACAAGAAGTAATACCAGCCAACGACGAAGCCACCAACTTCTCCGCTGATCCTGGGTCAGCATACTTCCGTGGCTGGATGCCACCCCCCACAACCTCCCCTTAAAGAGGGACTCCAGCGACAACCGGGACGGAACATCTCGAGATAACTCAAATCAGCCGACTTATAATCAAGAATTCTCTTTCTTTTAAGCTATATGGTATTAAGTTAATATTTTTATTCTGACAATGTATTTGGTTAGGCCACCTAAGTGCCAACATTCCTACATGATTATAATTTTTTTAATTTTAAAATTGACTAGTATAAGTATCAATCTTCTATGTATATCTCTATCTATACATATAATAAAAACGTAACAGTTTGTGCACGTTAATCTCAGAAACGGCTTATCCTATCTAGATGGGGCTTACAGTAATATATTGTGGTAAGCTTCACTTAACATTTAGTTTATATTTCATGTCAATCGGTTGATAAATAAAAAAGTTGTAAATATATATCGTTCAATAATCATAAACTAAACTACCAAAAAATCTTGTGAGTCTGCACATTTTATGAGCAGAATTAAGGAAAGGCTTTGGCCCTTATTGCGAGTGTCGTCTAACATTCGATGCGACAAGAGTCGAAAGCTTCGATAAATTTTCCTTTTGGTATTGCGTATCTCTATCGCCAAGGATATCTGTTGACTGTGAATAATAAAAGTAGTCATTGTGAATAAATTCTATAATTTGATATTTGAGTTAGTTTCAGTGATAGTCGAACGCAAAAATACAGACGATAACGACCGAATTCAAAATTGAAAGTATCGAACAATAATAATACGCAATACCAAATTTCATTTTCGAAGTTCGACTATCGACAACCGTCGTTTATCGACAGCCAAACGACACTCGCAATAGGGGCCTTTGCGATATGGCACTTTCATAGTCATACAAGGTGCTTTTGACAATGCCAGCTTTGATGGTATGTGCAATGCCACCATCAGAGAAAACCGAAAAGGGTTCTTTGGATCTATACGGCTATGATAAGATCAATCATCTCCTATCCTTCAGTTGTTTGGTGCAATAAGCTTTTGGGAAATACGTTATTGCCTCGTTTGTCAAACTTAAGAACAATTTGTCTTGGTGTTACTGGGACCTTCCCAGCACACCGGGAGCGTTAACTTTTCCATCTTTCTTATTCTGCTGGGATTTTTCCGAGCAGATGGAAAACTGCATTTGTCCAGCCCGTCCCTAAAAAAGGCGAATCTTCCTCCCCTTCCAATTACCGTCCAATTGCACTTACGTCCCTTCTTTCCAAGGTCATGGAAACGTTGATAAACCGTCAACTTATGAAATATCTTGAAGAACGAAAGCTTCTTAATGACCGTCAGTACGGCTTTCGTAGCAAACGGTTCACTGGTGATTTGATGGCTTATCTCACCGAAAAGTGGAACCAATCTTTACATTGTTTTGGAGAAAGTAAGATTATTGCGCTTGATATTTCTAAAGCATTTGATAGAATTTGGCATCAGGCTCTTTTATCGAAAATGCGTGCTTTTGGTATCGATGAGTCCCTTCTTCGTTGGATTAGAAACTACCTTTCCAACCGTTCAATACAAGTTGTGTTGGATGGCTTCAAGTCTGATACCCACTTCATAGATGCTGGTATGCCCCAGGGCTCCGTTTTGTCTCCGACTCTCTTCCTCATTTTTATAAATGATCTCTTGTCTGGACTTTCTAATCCTCTTTACTGTTTTGCTGACGACTCGACCCTCAGCTTTTCAAATTCGTTTCCAAATTCACGTCCCTGCTCTTCGGATGTGGAACTGGAACGGTTGCGTATGATAAGCTCATTGAATTCTGACCTTGACAGCATTGTTGCATGGGGTTTTATGAACCGAGTAGAATTCAATGCTTCGAAAACTCAATGCTGTCTCTTGTCGTTGAAGCTTAACATTCCCCCATTGCCATTATCCATGAATGGTACCTGCATCGAAGAAACCGAAAAGCTGTCAGTACTTACCTTCTGATCTGGCTACAATTTATAAGGCCTTCATCCGCCCAAAACTGGAGTATAACTCCCATATCTGGTCAGGTGCTTCTCAAACATCTTTGCGCCTACTTGATAGGGTACAAAATAGAGCGTTAAAATTGATAGGTGATAGTTCAATCGTAGAATCAATTGATTCTCTTGAACATCGTCGAAACGTTGCCTGTCTCACTCTCTTTTATCGCTTTTTTCACAAGCAGTGCTCTAGAGAAGTAGCCAGTTGCATTCCTCCCCTGAAACTATTTAGCCGCAACACCTTTTTCCTAAATGCTCGCACTGTGTTTAACAACATTATAAGGGTGTTCATGTTCATAACCCCTTGATGTGCGCGTTGATTATAAAAAAAAAAGCTACTCTCAACTTACGGCTGGATCTTGCTCCCCTTGATACCAACATCATGGGATGTACGCTCAAGACCATTTGTCGTTTAAAGAGATGTGGTCTCTTACACTATCCGCACTGGAGTTTTGAGGAACGAGCAAACTGCACATCGTTTGACTGATGTCTTTGGGTATGCGGTATGCCGATGACCTCAGACTGTGTCAAAAATACACAGTCAACTTTAATTCGGTTCAGGCCTCATCCGCTCTTGAATTTAAGCCAGCAAAGGGTTGCTATCAAATCTTCACAGATGGTTGCAAAACCAATAAAGGATCTGGCACTGGTGTCTTTGCGGAGAACGATGACATACGACTGCACACCTCTTTAGGCTCATACGCATTCGTCTTACAAGTGGAGGCGTATGCTATCCAAATGGCTATAAGCTACATACGTTAAGTATAATGGCTGGATGGGGAGAAGTATCTGTATTTTTAGCGACAGCCAAACTGGGCTTAAAGCCCTTCTCATTTATCTAACTGCTTCGAAAGTAATACAGGAATGCAAGAGCCCTCTGAGTCCCGTTGGAAGACAAAATTCTTTGAGTCTAGTTTCGGTTCCAGGCCATCACGTCATAGCTGGAAATGAGATCGGCGATGCACTTGCTAGGCACGGTTCCAGACATATTTTGCAGGCCCTGAACCAATTGACGTTTGGATTTTGTTGGAAATTTGACATTATACCTCCATTGGATGCAGATAGACTAAATGTATGCTCCCCAATATTAATAAGAGGACTGCAACATTTTTGCTATCACGTAGCAGAAAAGAATGTAAGAAGCTTATTGGCGTTGCTACGGGGTACTTTTTTTTTTGACAAACATAAACGTGTTAGGCTTAAGGTAAACCACACTTTGTGAATCTTGTAGAGAAAATGAAGACACCGCGGAGCACTTCCTCTGTGAATGTCCTGCTTTTTCTCGCACGTGGTTACAGATACTCGGCGGTGGCGTAGACATGTTGAGAGCTGTTAACCTAGGCAACATTTATGGCATCGTATTTTGTCTTTTCTACGCACAACTGGAAAGCTTTAACCAAATATTGTTGCTATCTGGTAGTACAACGGGCCGGTATTTGGGTATGAGCTCTCCAGCTGGTTTGCTAAAACCTCCGAACAAAAGAAAAAAATAAAAATACACTGTGATTA
Organism: Melanostoma mellinum; assembly: GCA_914767635.1. Lineage (NCBI taxonomy): Eukaryota > Metazoa > Arthropoda > Insecta > Diptera > Syrphidae > Melanostoma > Melanostoma mellinum. The sequence continues at coordinate 167,018,179 of OU612060.1, read as the reverse complement.
TGTGAGTTGCTATCCAATTTCGGATTCTCAGGCAGTTGGGGTTGATCTTTCAGACAATTGTACGGAAAATCTGGGAAACGTATTAACGTTTTTATGCTCTCATAAAAAAAAAACTTTATTATTTAAGCATTATTAAGAAAATATGAACACTTATCAAATTTTTGTGATGGACTACCTTGATCTCCATACTGCTTTAACAGTTAAAACTGTTTTGTGGAGGTCACGAACTTACGGCGGGCGTGGTGTGTAAGATGACATAAGAAGTTAAACAAATCATATATAGGAACGAGACATTCAGTTTTTTATCCAACTCTCTGTCCTTTGATCCCCTCCCCCCCACCAACGGAGAGAGGTTTTCTGTTGCTATCGCTTCTTATATATTTTATGAAAAATGTACGTTAGGGAAGAAGACACTCTGCAGGCTTGAAGTCAGTTCGAAGTGATATTCAATTCAGAAAAATATCGGTGTTTAGCAAAAGTTGATTGATGAAAATATCTTAGAAGTTTATGAATCAATAGAAAGAAACACAAACTTAATTTTTCAGACTTTCTGAAACTCGTTCGTCAACTTACTCTTCTTTCTAATCCTTTGTTAATTTTTTGCGGTGCCTTTAACGCTTGGGGTTCGTGGTTTGAATCCCAACGGAAACCAAAAAATGTTTTCCACAGGTAATACCTTTCACGACCAATCGGCAAGCCCTCCGATATTTAATTGTTTTGACTTTAAACTGTTTGACTACCACACAGATTGGTTTTCTAGAGCAGGAGTTTGTGCATTGCGATTGGTATCCCGATACTCTCCATTATCGGAAAGAAGGGCAGAAGTTTTCTGTTTCTCCCTGATAGCGATGATCAGCAGTTAAAAGAGTTGACGGAATTTGGCTCCAGGGATTTGATGGCCACCTGACTGTCTTTCGGACATCATGTTTTCTCTGAGCCAAGACAGAGCTTTGCTGATTTCCATCACCTCCGCTTGGAATATGCTACAATGATCTGAAAGACGAGGAGATATCTTTAATTTAGTTTCGTCTGAAAAGGCACCACAACCTACTGATTCATTTGTTTTTGAACCGTCGCGTCCGTATAAAAATACTGGATGGAAGTCACTCGGAAATTTGTACCAAATTCCAGTTTGGGTGTGCTGTAGTCTGTTTTTAGCTTGGGGACTCCGAATCCGTTCAGATTGTCAGCATGTTCAATGCTGTTGTTGGTCCATTGTGAAACTTTTTGTAATCGAATAGCCCAACTCGCAACTGTTCGTTTACTGTAGATGTAAAGTGGGACTAGGTGAAACAGGATGTCCAGTGCCGCTGAAGGAGTGGTGCGTAAGGCGTAGCTCATACATATGCATGCTGAACGCTGGACTTGGATGAGACTTTCTCGATAAATTGCTTTATCTTGTGCAGTTCACCATAGTGTAACACCATAAGTGAGGATAGGTCTGATTACCTAGATGTAAAGCCACTTGTTTCCTATGGCTTTTTTGCATGTTAAGTATAGTTTATTCACCACCAAATTTCGGAAATGCCTCTACTTACCTTTCTTTTGGTAGAAATCTCTCCCAGTTGAGCTTATGATTCGACTTTCAAGCAGTCTTTCAATCAACTCACTGAGTGAGGCCTTAGAGTTGTAAGTGTTCGAGAAGTCGCAGATGTTTCGACGTTATTAAAGGCGCCTTCGATGTTTAAGAAAGCAACTTAAGTGAACTTCTTATGTAGCAGCGAATATTCTATTGTGCTGACTGACGTGTGTAGTAGAGCCGATTCAATTGATTTACCATTGCAATATGCGTATTGGGCTTGAGAAAGAAGTGACTAGTCAAGCAAATTTTGTAGGTGGATGTCAATTAACTTCTCTAAAACCTGGTACTTTTGGATTTTTTTGAAAGGATCTTGCTAAATCTTGAAGCTTGGGATGTAATTGAGCAGAAGTTTTTTTAGAACATACTTTTAGCTTTCCTGCTTTCCTTCTTGTAAGAATTCAGGGATTCTTTGTAAGAGTCCCAGTGTTTCGAATCTCTTAGGGTCTTAGCTTTATTAAAGACTTTTCTACCTTGATTTCTAAGAATTTGTAGTTGCGCCATTCTATTCAATTATTTTTAGTCAATTGGAACATATTTTTTCATTACGCTGAACTTAAGTCGCTGATATATTCATTCAATTCGATTTGCTACTTACCATCAAAACAAAAACCAAAGCTACGAGGGTATTCTTTTATTGGAGACACACAAAGGCACTGAATATTCTGTTTAAGAGAGTGATTATTTTCGAACAATAAATTTTTATAGAATGAACTGTTAAAAGGAACACACCACGATAGCTAACCCACAGTACGTGTACAGTACATCAACAATTTCAAATAAAATTACAATCTGCTACTGAAGTACTATGAAGGTTTTATTTATATCGCCATATACAAGTCCCTACATAAAACAGTTTTATTGTTACTTTAAGTGCGTTTTGTACAATGTACATGTTCCAGAGGGTATATTCAATTTAGGGATATGAAATCAATTTACATTGCCATCTGCTGCTGCTTTTGTTTCATTAACTGGTTGGGTGTATTAAGTGGAAAAGAAGTCGTCAAAAGTTGCTCAATTGAACACTTACTTCCAAAGTGCACTGTAGTTGTGTTTCCCTTTTCAATTGTGTGTGTGGGGGGATGAGAATTTCAAAAGAAAATCATAAAAGTTTTGCTGGGATTTTCTTTCTTGTGCAAAAAAAAAGAGAACGATTTCGGATGTAGTGACTTTGTGTTATGAACATTTCGCAGAACTTTCTTAATGTTTGTCCCCGAAGGAAGACCGGGGACACTTTAAAGGTGACCCTCAAAACTTCATGAATAGACAGTCATAATGGGCGAGACTTTAAAGAAATTACTAATGAAAGTCCTCGCCTACACATTTTTCAATGAATGTACAGAAATATTGGGTACTTTCGAGCCTCCAGGGACACTCAATGGGACACAATGTTTTTCTAAGGACGGGATTTTTTTATTTGCTTCTTAGATAAATGAACCTTTCGATAAGTTTCTTCGGCGAACTCAAGACCTGTTTCATTTACTAGCAGCAGTCGTGTGCGTAGGTGTAGGTAGAAATGTCCTTGAGAATCCCCAAATAAAAAACCTCAGACTCGATTCCACTTTAAATGTTTTTGTCCTGTGTCGCGAAAGTTTGTCCATTGAATTTCCCAAAACAGATTTGTCATTGATGTATTTACCAGCGTCTCTTCAACACCCAAATTGCTCGTTACCAAACCATCGATCGTCTGTTAGCATAACCTCTCCCTGACTCGCCCGGCCTTGATGTCATACAGAAAAATAACACATCAGTTTCCTCAACTAAGCATACAATTTTCTTCGCTCAATAAAAACACTAAAGTAACCAAACGATATACTTTTTATTATATTTTTATACATTATTTTCTTCTGTGTGTGCCAAGTAAGCAAAAAATAAATAAATGTGTCCTCGAAAAGGCAGTCCTCCAAGGACCATGGACCAAGAAAAAATGGAGAGAGAGAAAGAAAAAAATGAGATAAAAAAGCTCTGCCATCCATTCGATCCATTTTTTTTGTGTGTAAGAATTTACTTCAATTGTACGAGCACCATGAAATAAGTTACAACAGCACCCAGGACCTGTAAGTATATTGAAAATGGAACAATACGACATTTCCGGAATTTCTTCTCTGAAAAACACAAACAACAAAAACAAATAACGAAAAAATCTTAGTTCATACAGAAGCAAACAAATCCAGTGATACAGTGAAAAACTTTGCACCCGAAATGGTCATGGCCTTCTGGCATTGCTGACAGACAATTTGGACAAATGTCTTTGCCTCCTCGGAGCCATCGTACCAGTGGCAGGAGTAGGCGGCTTCCATTACCGACGAGCTCTGTTTAAAAAGATAAATTTCATTCAATTTTGGTGTGTATGTGTGAGTTTGTATCAACGATGGTGCTTAGAAGAGATTCTTTTGTGACGGTAAGTGGATAGCAAATGACTGTGTGTCTTTGCCCGTTCACAACTCGTGACATGCGGGCACAGTTGTTGTATTTCGTATAGAAAATGCGACATACGAACCTCTTCGATTAGCCGATTGCCAAAGATGCAAAAGCGAAAAACTTGGGCCAGAGAATAGCTCAAGTATCCAATCACTGTAAAAGCGTAGACATTAACTCCGTTTATTTTGGTAGCTTGGTAGGCGAGCAGGGTGAGTTTAATGGTGGATGTCAACATGTGTAGTAGAAGAGCAGCTCCGTAGGTGTCTCCAATGGCAGCCACAAGTCTGGGAAAGAAATATTTTTTTTTTTTTAGAACAAAACACAAGAAAAAATTATCCTCAAACAAGATTTTGGAGATAAGAAAAGATACTTTTCTCAAGTCCAGGCACGTAGTCAATTCGTTAGTGTGGTTGGGTTTTTATTCTTTTGTGACTTGGGTAGCCTTATTGGTTTGGTTTATATTTGTTTTTTTTTTCGAGATATTTATTTTCAAAGCAGCAAAAGAGAAGTGAGGTTTTTGTGGGATGTGGTGTAGCTGGCCTGAGGCTCTCTGTTGGGTCGTCTTCTATACACACATATGAGAAATTGGTACTTGGATTTCAGCACGCGTGCATTTGTATACCAGAGGAGGCCAATGGATGTTGGTAATCGAGTTTGCAAACATTATTTTACCCTAAGGACCATTAATGTTGGTATTTTACTTACGCTTTGAGTTTAACTGATGATGACGTAGATTTGAGTTGAGCAGACACATTAGGCTGATTGTACACCTGGGTACTCTGTCAAGGAGAATGATATTTGATTGAGGACACAAGTTGGGTTCCTTATGAAATTGGAATAAATAATTTCAACTATGTACTTGAGTCGAACATTTCTACATAAAACTGGCCGGAATATAAATTGAAACAGTGAACCAGGCATCAACATTTTCGAATTTCAATTTTTAGTCGAAAAAGGTCATGGTGGCAGCCATATTGAAAAGTTATAGAACGTTAAGTAGTTGGTTTCGATTATTTTGAAACAATTTTCGAGACGGTACGAGTAGAGGTAATATAGACACCTAGTTGTTAAAGAAGATAGGCAAAGGCACACGTTAGAGGGGACAGTTGGACCAACTTAAAAGTAGCAAAAAGTTCAGATTTCCCAGACCTACATTTGTATGTGTGTCCCTACCCAGTCCAGTGAAAGTGTGGAAGGACCTTTTTTCTGCAAAGAATTAGATTAGATAAGATTAAGAGCGGGTTGAGCTTGCGCAGCTCTAAGCACTGCGGTGTCTGAGTGAAACCTATTGTCAACCCATGTGGGGTTTCAGGGCAGTGCTCCTGCTCCTGAGTTGAACCAAAAGTTAGAAATCTTCTGTAGGTAAATGAGTTTGAGTTCATTGTAACGAAGTTACAAATACACACCCTACCATCAGCTATTATACATATTATTATTTTCATATGATACTTTTCACTCACGCCATAGAGCTCACACTCACTAGTTGCAGATAACTTTATAAGGTACCCTGAAAAATACGAGAAAAGGGAAGCCAGCCCGTGTTGAAAAGTACCAATCTCGAGTACAGGCTACTTCCACTAGAGGAAAACCAGGGGTATGTAGTGTGGCCAGAGATTCCCAATTTTAAGCAAGGTCTCCTTGGAGTTCCTAGCACAAATCCCCCCACTAGCCTCTTAAGGACTTTTGGGTTTTATTTTGCCGGCTATAAGTCGTTGATGCCAGTATTTTTACTGTTGATGCCAGGTTTCCTGTTGATGCCAGCGTTTGTCTGTTGATGCCAGTATTTTTACTGTTGATGCCAGGATCTTCCTGTTGATGCCAGGATCTTCCTGTTGATGCCAGTATTTTTGCTGTTGATGCCAGTGTTTGCTGTTGATGCCAGTATTTTTACTGTTGATGCCAGGATTTTCCTGTTGATGCCAGCGTTTGTCTGTTGATGCCAGTATTTTTACTGTTGATGCCAGAATCTTCCTGTTGATGTCAGCGTTTGTCTGTTGATGCCAGTATTTTTACTGTTGATGTCAGGATTTTCCTGTTGATGCCAGCGATTAAAGACCCGTACTTGATGACCGTGTTGCCAGCATAGGATTAAGGATCTACCAGCGTTGGAACCACCACCGGAATTAGTGATAAGAATTAATGATCATTATATTAGATTAGCTTTAAGACAAATAAAAGGATTGGACCTTCTTCATAACCGAAATTTTACGTGCTTTCTTTGGTCGACCCTGGACCCGACGTGCATACCCCAGCTTTAAAGAAAAAAGCACATCACATCATTCAGGGGATAATATCAGCGAAAAAGTGCTTGCATATTCCGAGTAGAGATGTTTCTTCATTTTTGAGGCATAGTCTGCAGATGGGGTCCGCTACCAGCCTCATTTGGTGAAGATGTTTCTTTAAAGAACAGTGGCCGGTTTGAATAGCCCTGTACAAATTTTTAGGGGTTTCCTATTGAGGTTCAATTGTGTTTTTGATGTTTTTTTTAGTATATTCTGGCATAAAAAGTTTTGAAAAGGTTTTGGCGAGATGAGTTACGCCATTCTTATCAGTCTTATTTGATTCTTCCAGTAAGATGTTCTTGGCAGTGTCCTTGAGGGTGCTTTTATTTACACTGCAAAAGAGGACCGACGAATGGTTTAGATGCACCGTCTTTAGCTAAGATATCTGCCGTCTCGTCACCACCATAGCCTTTGAGTGCTGGGATCCAGTGGAGGATTACAGAGTTTTCCTTCGTAGTTCAGAGAGTTACAAGACTGTCTATTGAACTAGTTTGGGTCTTATGACAGGTGAGTTTAGTGCCTTTAGTGCCACTTGGCTGTCTGAGAAAATGCATACTGTTCTGTTTTTTGTGTTCGGTGAACAATAAATGAAAAGATTAATAAAATTTTTAACACTCTTCGATGAACAGATTATTCTCGAACATTCGTAAATGCCAAAGACTTCATCAGCTTTGAAAATGGACGAGTGAGAAATTCGTTCTGCGTGAGTCACTGAAAATGCCGGAACCTGTACCAGTTTCCATTTTTGAGCCGTCCGTATACCAGACCGTATCCTGCCTTGAAGGATGTAGCTTTGTGGTCTCCCAGTTTTCTCTAGGGAGATGACAGTGGAGAAGTTGAGTGTGAAGGCTTTTGTGGGAATATTAGCATCCAAGCAGATAAAGGTGTTTAGTTTTTCTTCGTCGGTCATTATCGACAGATGTCCTTTCGGGTTTGGGTATGATATGAAGGGTCCTTGATGGAAGAGATGGTGTGTCGCCAGTCTTGCTTTCATTTTTATGAACAGGTGCATTGGAGATAGTCCTACAATGAAAATTAGAGCGTATGTTGGACTTGTACGCATGCATCCCGCTGTTTAGCAGGGACATTACCCATTTGTGAACTACTTGCGGAACGTTGGGGTGCCTTGGATCACGGTCTGTGGACCCAAATGAAGTGTTGTCTAAGGCTCCTTCCATATCGAGAAATACCCACCACGCAAATTTCCATTTTATCGATAAAGTGCCCAATCCTCGTAACCAGATCATTCAACGCGGTCTCTGTTGATTTCCCTGGCTGAAAGGCGAATTGTGATGTGGATATTGGATAGGTAACTAATTGCTTATGGCGGATGTGTCTATCAGTAACCTTCTTCATTAATTTGAGGATGAATGACCTAAGATTGATTGGCCGAAAGGATTTGGGGCTTGGATCCAGATTCCTGACTGTTACTCTTCTCTAGCTTTCTGGTATGTGACCAAAAGCTAGGCTGCAAGTGAACAGTTTGTATAGAATGGGAGGAACTATGGTAGCCCCGTTCTGCAGGAGGGCAGGGAAGCTACCGTCTTCCCTCAGGGGCTATGAATGGTTTCAATGAGGAGATTGACCATTTGATAACATTTGTGTTGCAGATTTGCCTGGCCGCTGTCCAGCCTTCCTTAAATGGAAGCAAATACTGTTCCCTTTGGGATGATATAGGCTTTTTGCTGTTTGGGTCTATAATGATAGATTGTGGAAAGTGGGCATCTGTAAGGAGTTGCAGTGTTTCTATTTTGTCCTTAGTATGAGAGCCGGTTTTCTTGGTTGGGTTACCTAGGTTTGCCGGCTTGTCGGACATGAGAACTTTGTGGAGTCTACAGCTAGAGGGGACATAAAAGATAATTTCTACAAATTGTTTAAAAATGGCTTTTTTATGGTTTTCTTAATTTCGTTGTTGTATTTGGTTAGAGCAGTAGAGTAGGTTTGAAACCTGCAAAGGATTAAAATGAGCATACCACCTTTTTAGTTGAAATGTAATGGTAATGAGAGTTGAAGGAAATACCAAAGTCTTAAATCAATTTCTTTCTGAAGCACGTTTTTTAAAACGACTCTGTTGGACTCCTGTTACAGTCCAAGTAATTTGAGTGATGTTATCATCACATCATATTGGTTATTGGTTTCTTGGTTGAATTGGAAATAGCAGTCAATATTCATAAAGGCAAGTGCAATTTTGGAAAATACGTTTAATGTCATCGATACTTTGCTGACAGCTGAAATGACATGATAAATATAGCCACATGGTTATTTATCACACGCGCTGCAACCCTCCCAAGCTCGTAGACTTATTTACGGAGTTATTTTCCTAAAATGTAGCACGAGGTGTGTTCAGAAAACAGAGCGAATCTTTTTTGCCGGTTTGAAGAGTCCAATAGTCAGTTTTTTGGTTGCTATGTTGCTATACATTCCCCTGAAGTATAATACAATTTTCATCTGTATTCAATGCTTATTTTGTCTGTGGCAGCTTCTTTAGACTTTTTTTATGAGCTCGACGATTTTTAACAGAGACAGCGACGAATGGAAGTTGCTCAGAAATCATTAAATGAAGTCAGTGACGAGCACGTGATGTAGCACACGACGATTCAAGGGTATACTGATACGACGTTGAAACTAAGGCTCAATCGTCTCGGTGGAGGCAACCTGGCCCGCCAAGACCGAAACAATAGAAAATCGCAGAGATGATAAAAAAGCGTCGAACTAAGCTGATACCACAGAAAAATTTAGCAATGAATACAGCTGAAAATTTCATAATACCTTGCGGGGACTTATACCACCATAAAAAAGAGCGACTATATTAACTCCAAACCCGCGAAATTTTGCAACTCCCCATATTTTGTGAACACACCTTGTATATGATGAATATTGTGATGATGACTCAATCTAAGTGGCAGATTCGATGGGAGTCGGAAAGTAGATGGCGCAGCGCCGGTCGACACTAAACTGCTAGGCTGATTGGAGACGTAAGCGAATGACGCGAAGTTCACATTAGACGATTTGCTGAAACTTCATGAGAGTAAAGCGACTATTTTCTTATTCTTCTTCTCGGTTACACCAACTTGTCGGTATTGACAAAGTCAATTGGGGTAACAGGAAGAAGAATAAAAACATAGTCGCTTTATTCGTGGAAAGTTTCAACAAATCGACACATTCAAAACGACCACAGGGTAACCAAATGGCGACCACAGGACAACTACAGGACAACCACAGGACAACCACAGGGTAACGACAGGGCAACGACAGGGCAACGACAAGGCAACCACAGGGCGACTAGAAGACAACCCAATGCGAGGAGTGTAATAATTCACTTAGTGTAACTCTTTAGAATTTTCTGTGGAGTTTTATGTGCTACCAAGCATAATGTTGTCTGCAACAAATGTGAATCTATAGCTGAGCGATGCAAAAACAGGGAAAAACATCAAAGATTTTTCAGAATCCGAAGAAAATGACAATCGGCAGTTACGGCCTACTTTATAATAATAATATTTTCTTTCAATGACATCACGCTTTCTATCAGCAATTACGTGGCTGCCTTATGGTTTCTTCCACAATCTTCTAAAGAATTTACTTTTCCGAAGCTTAATGAAAAGCCTTTTTGGTTTACTTTATATTCTTTAAATTTTTCATGCTACTTGCTAGCGGCAACTTCACCTTTTGTGCCAATCTTCGCCATATATCACAAGAAAAGCCTACGATCAAGACGGCATTTATTGATCTCTAGAGAACCGCTTAACATCATAAGAACCAATACAAGAAAAGTCAGTCAGCCGGATCCGGGTGTAACGTCCTCATCTCCAGATGGAAGAAAAATTTGCTTTAAATATATTATTAGACTCACCAAGAGTAAAACTGCTGATATTTTCCCATCGGGTCTGAAAAGCGCCTGCTGTGCGTGCTCCGTCAGGGGCGTTTATTAATACCTGTCACTGCCAAGCATTACTTTTGATTCTCTCTATTCTTATAGTTCTAACGCGAATCGAGATTTCTTCTGCTCTTAAAGAGCCATAGCTAATGAACCGAATACTTGAGAACCGTTAGCCATTGAGCCAGACCCTGTATCTACCGTGCCGAGTGCAGCAGTGATAACAATACCGTACCCGAGCTGTATTATTGAACCCAAAACTAAATAAGAGTTTTGTGAATTCAAATCTGAGTTTTAGTGTTTTCATTTACAGACTCTGGACACCCGTGAGTCATACCCCGGCTGGAAAACACCTCACAATCGATTGGCTCCATTATCTTAGTGAGTATGAAAACCCAATGGCCGAATTTGTATTATACTGTTTAGTAGAACAGTTTAACCGTAGACCTACGTTAAAAAAAACGACTAATCTTACGTTGGTGGGTCGTTTTCTACCCTCATATTTTTCTTAGGAAAATATTAACAAAAGTGAATATTTAATACAAAAACTGATAGTTTATATTTATTAATTCAATTGCCCTGGAAACAACAGAGAAAAAAACACATTTATAAACATTTAAATGTGTTCAATGCATTTTACACATATATTCCGGTTATGTATGTTCTTGCAAACATTTTTATTGCAGAAGGCGCAGACCAACTCACTTTTGTTGTCTTTGGATTTTGTTTTTTTCTTCTGTGCATAAAGCACATCTGCCTCGTTTCTTGGGCTGTCGTAAATTGATCTTGAGCCGCTTAGCTGCAGGACTGAAATCTCTTTGATTACAAGTTAGTGTGGGGGATGATGAGCCAACTAGTGTCGCATGAAGGGTAAGTGAGGATGATGCTCTAGGACTCTAGGTGCTCTTGATCGGTTAGACATTATACAGTCGTATTTATAAAATTTTCTAAGAACATCCTTAGACAGCAGTCCAGCTAGCCGTTGTCTAAAGAGTTGGACAAGCCTTACCCAACATCGTATTTATAAATGCATTCCAACAGTTGTCTAAATAACCCTTCAAACTGTCAACTTTGAATGATGGCGTTCATGATGTGTCCGTGGAGTACCGTTGTTTGTGTTTTGATATACGAGTACAACAACTAAAAGGCTTTGAAAGAGTGTCGCACAGGGCTTGAACTAGACCAAAAAACAGCTGATTTGACTTTGGGTTACAACTTTTGCAAGTCTCATAAAATAAATAATAAAGGCGTTCAATGCTGAAATGTCTATCATATTGGCAAAGACGCACATTGGCCAACGGTTTGTTTGGCGTCCTAAGAGACAAACTGAGAATCACAACCCGCCGAAACGACGGGTGATTCTTCACCTTCATTCTCGGATTCAGCCGAATCAAACTCGTCGGTGCTACCAACTTCAGGGTTATAATTTTCATCACTGCCCGCGGAAAAATCATTGTTACTTGATGAAAAACTTGACATTTTATCAAAACAATATGTTATTATTTATTGAAATAACAAAACACAACGATTCTCAAACGAATTTTTCAATAAAAAATGATTTTTCATATAATGGGTCGAAATCGACCCAATCTGACAGAAAAAACTCAAAATCGAAAAAATCATACCCAACTATGTTTTAAATCGTAAAAAAGTTTGAATTCGATGCATAAGGGTGCATGGAACAAAGTCATAAGAAACCAGCAAAATCCACAAACCAGTTATTATATTATTTTTGATAAACCATAGCGAATGGGTAGAAAACGACCCAAACGTAGGTCTACGGTTAAGTTATGACACCATGATCACCTCCTAATGCTTCTATTTCATTCCTATGCAAAATCATTTCAACGAAATACTAAAATTCGATGTTAGAGTGCCATTCGGTCTCGAAGCAGTACCTGACTCTCTTCTTAAGCCATTAAATATAGAAAAAATGAGTACTTAACCTACAATCTAAATTAACATATTCAAAGCTGCTGCCCATATAATCATCTCACCTTACAACGTGCTTATGTCGTTCAACCCAATACTTGATAGCACTTCGTACCATCATCTCCTGCTTCTTGGTGAGTCCATTTGGATTATTCATGCCATTTGTTCCAGTGAATGTTTGCAAAGTGGACGGAGCCCGAAATTGTGCACCCCAATCGGCTTTGGTGCTGTAAACACCACTCATATCCAATGTATCAACTGGCTCCTTCTCTGTAAATGCCATTCCATTATTGTCACAACCAATAACTACAACATTTCCACATACCTTCGTTTATAATAAGCTCCGACTTGGAATTGGCCGACAGAGAACGAAACAAGGCAGCCGAATTCGGACGGTAGGTATCAAGTGTAGCGGACAACTCCATCAACGGTTTCATGATGCCCTTCAAATGTTGCAACTGTTCGCATGCGAAAATCAGCCAGGAGCAGAAAAGGACATCACACAAATTGGCATGTGTCATCGAGAACAGCAGGAAATACAGCTGGTAGACGAATGAAATGATGTAGAACATTCCATGACTGGCATCCCATGGATAAAAGGCCTTTATCGGCAGTCGTGGTATTTCAACGGTAATGGTCTCGTTTGTTTCCATGTCACGTGCAAACTTGACACTCTCTCCAAAGAACGTGATCGTTGTCCAGGCTGAAACCAAAAAAAAAAAAAAGGAAATAAATAAATGACAACAAAAAGTTGGTCCACAGATAAAGCGAACTCACCACCAGCCGAAAGGACAACGGCCAACATAACCAATACAAATAGCTTTCGCATTTTGGATAAAGCAATTGCATGGTATCGAGCATCAGACTCAGCAAACAAAGGATGCGAGTTGACTTGATTCCAAATGTTGAGGGTTCTGCCAATAAATTGTGTAACTTTAGAGCGATGGATACGTGGAATATCAAACTTTCATGTGTGTCCTTACCTGTAGAATGCCTTTTGATTGACGGCAAGGAAAATGAACTTCGTAATGCAGTGGGTGAAGAAGAGGGCCGTGATTGTGTTGCCAGATAACTCATTGACTTCGTCCGCATTCAGGGCCATGTTACCGAGAATCGAGAAAAATTGAACCAGAACCAACACAAGATGTATGGAGGAGTAGACTTTTTTGAAAAAGCTCGACCCGCTTGTATAGTTGTGCATGAAGAGCCCAGACCACTTCATGAGCTTGATGTTGGGCATGAGATCGGCCACAAGGCCGACATATCTAGTTTGTTGCTGCATGGTTGGTATTCACTGTGGAAAGAGTGGAGAGGGTACTTTGAATTTATTCAGGATGTCGTTATGAAAAATATGAAGTTATGTAAGAACTTTTTTTGCAAGTCCATCACTAGAACTGGGAACTATCAGCGTAAAAGTAAGGGGAGGTGACAGGAATATTGAATACTGTCGTACATAAAATGCAAGGGCCGGCCAAAATCATGTTGCATTTCAATGAACTAAAAAAAGTTTTCAAAAACATCGTCTGGAGAGAGCTTGCATTTAAGTTTCAAATCGTCCTCAGTAAACAGCGTTTGATTGGAAGTAGTGCAGTGCTGGATTGCTATGTTAATAAGCCGGATGCGTAAATTGAATACTTTTTATTCTTCAACTTCCCAGTTTCATCTAGACGTGGCCTATTAGGTATAAGCGAAATTACTACCACCTAATTTCCATCTTATCTGCTACAAAAAAGACAATGGTTGCTAGCCTAGTAGTACAATCGGCCGGTCTGAGTCCTTCAGCTAATTACGAGTATTAGCCTCATGTGAGGTTATGTTAAAATGGCTGTCAGGAAACCAACTGAGGCTCTTGAAACAAGAAAATAAGAGCGATGTGAGGGATTTCCTCAGCCAACTTAACCACTTGAAGCTTTGAATAAAGTGGTAGAGGTGAATGGCTCATCAAATCGCTTGGATTCTCGAAGAAAAAACCTAGTAGATACAGTTTACGTTTAAGGGAGAGAGTTGGACTTGAACAAAGGAGGTGTGAGATTGTCTCTTCTACCTCTTTGTCGAAACAACTTCTGCAGAAGTCGTTTGATAGAGCGCCGAGTTTTGTGGTGAGTTTGTCTATGAGGTAATGTCCGGTAGTGACACAGATTACGAAGCTTTTATGCAGTCTGATTAGGGATAACAAGTACATATATCATGTGTGTTTGGGAGCCAGTTTTGGCTAGATCTGATTAGTTGCCAGACAAGTAGTAGTCTGTTGTTTGTTTTAGCCTTGGCGTCTTGCTTTATCACGTAGCGATAGGTATACCAATGTTCAGAGCTCTGGTTGAGATGGGTTTCCGGTTCCATTTCTAGGATATTTTTGTACCACTGCACCCAGAAAAGGCACATATTGAATTGTTCAGCCATCTGACATCAGCGGTCGGTATTAAGTTTGTGGATATAGCACCGAGTGATTCAAGGGTTGTTTGGTGGTCTGAGAAGTTGTGTGTATTCACTGATGATATTACGTTTTTTTTAAGCCACAATAGGACCTCTTTGATCGCCTGAACTTCTGCTTGGAGCATGCAACAATGTCTTAGAAGTCGGAATGAGCGGCTTACGTTTAGTCTGATATCTCAGTTCACTCCGCCACTCACCCCTTCTTCACTCATACTCGTATAAATATGAAATATGAATTATCAAAAATTCCTCGTTGTGCTTAAATGGATCTCGGTAGAATGGAGACTGGGAACTTCTTTTCGAAGGCAAATTAGAGGATAGTGTAGTCGGAGTGGGATTATTCCGAGAAAGTTCCGAATGAGTGAGTCACCAAAAGTATTATTGCTCTATTGCGAGATGTCTCTGGCTAGAATGGTTGTGCTAGCGGATATAGTCCCCAAATGTATCCAATGGAGTTTTGCAGGTAAAGGCTGCAGTGAATTTACTGATTCTTTCTTGTATATCGGACTTCCAGTTAAAGGGGCATCCATTTATCTCGTTAGATATTTTTCGATCAAATTTTTGTCCCCCACCTCAGGTGAGATACGAGTATCTTGTGACTATTCGATTAAAATAATTGGAAACATTTCATCAGACATCTTTGGTAGTGCTAGAAGACAATCAGTCACGGGAAACGTCTGCGTTTTCTTTGGATATCAACACTAAACTTTCATTTTCGTAGAGAGATGGACAATAATCAAATGACATCTTCGATTAGCCTTGGTACACCGTAAGCATTGACGAAGCAGAAACGACGGAAAAGATTTTCCATCGTGCTTTCGAACTGATGGATTTTAATTGCCATTAGATCTAATTATACGTACAAAATCGGTTTTTTTTTAACATGTGGTTTTTAATCTAACAATACTTTTTTGAAGGTGTTTTCTTTTTAAACCCATCATTTGATTTATTCTCAATTTGGTTTGTCGTTTAAATAAATAGACTTACTCTGGTCCCCGAGGCGTAATGATTAGCTTGACTGCCTGTTAAGCGGTAGGTATTACCTCTCGCGAGGATTTGGTGTTGTAATAAATACTATTAATTGAGTGTTCCATTTAGTTCTTCTCTTTACATTGAACAACTCTGTTAACATCATCTTACAACACTACATGTATAACACTTTACACTTGAAAAGTCAAATGTCATTTTGCAGTTAATAAAACTTTCCTTCTTTTCTGAACCGTCAAAGGACTTAGACGTGTTTTCTTTGGGTAAATAATCTGCGCACTCTTTACTAATCATAGATTTATTTCTTCATTTGGCAAGTCCAGCGATAGTAGATTCATTACCATATAAAGTGCTTTCTCGATTAGCCGTTCGGAATCGCCAGGAAATTGTTTCACTATGTTTGTGAAATACGGTTGGTGCCTGGGCTCACCGCTCTGTTGTGCCACTCTTTGTATGTACACCGTAACAAAGTTTGCAAGTTTTGCAAATTTATTAAAAAGCAATGGTACGGTTCGCGCAAAACACCGCGCTCTGCGTCCAATAAATCAGTCGACATAACCGCTCAGCAGAGTCGGTAATTCGAGCAGCTTGGATCGATTTCGCACTACGTATCGTTTACTCTAGTGGATAATTTCCATCTTCAGAGACCATACAGTGCACGCAAATGCCATCATTGTTGCTATCGAGCAGAGTATCGATAAGATTCTGATGACCGCCATCGCGCTCAATAATTGAAGCTGTGTCCATCAATTTTATGAAAAATTTTGAGGAAGGATCTAGTTTTGCTTCCTAGCGTTTGTTGAATATGCCCAAAACAAAATGGCCAATTTCCAATTTTTTTAAGTGGAAAAGTTTTGGTGAGCGCACTATGTCGCGTCCGTCATGGGCCTGTGAAGTGGGCTCCAAGATAGTGGGATTTAACACCAGTAAACAATTTTTGTCTACGCAGATGAGCCTGAAATGATTGACGCCTTCGAAGAGAATGTTCGGCGCGTTATTGCTGACATACGGTCCTTAATGTTTCAAAAAGTTGTTGAAAACTGGGCCTTCTAGATCCCATAGATTGATGGAGTTATTTGCGGTGGATTTGGTATTTGATAGTGACAAAAAACCAAATTTTTTCGGTTTCATTAACTCGTTTGAGCGCGAATAGCATTTGGGGTACAAATCAGTACATGTGCTGTCTTTTGAGACAAAATTTCAAGTTTGTAATAGGTATAAGTTTTAAGATTTAATTTAAAACTAATATAATTAAAAGATAACTCTAAAGTTTTAATAATTATTTATATTTTATATTAAAACTACGATCTGATAAAATTTTATTTAACTTTTTTTTATAAGCTATTTAAGACACATTTCATGTTTCACTTCCGGGAATAAAGTTCAATTAGCGGGAAACTAACAACATTTTGTTTTCTGGAAAAATGTACCTTTCGTTTTTTTTTAATTTCTCTTAAGCCAAGAAAAATTTTTTTGTTCGTTTTTTTTTGCTTTTGAAAAAAATATTCTCTTTTTTCAAAATTTTGACTTTGAGGCTTGATCTCTCAAAAGCTTTTCATTAAGTGAACTCAAATTTAAATTTAAAATTTTAATTAAAGAACAAATCAATAGCATTCAAAAACACTAAAGCATGAGAAAATAAGTGCCTTATTTGATTTTAAACAATTTTTTTAAAAATGGAGTAAATTACATATAAAATTGCCCCTCGCGCCTACATGGAGGGATATAGACTCCCCCTTCCCATTTTTTTAGCTTGACCAAACCTATCCATCCTGAGCCTTTAAAAACCGTATCTAAAACACCCTACATAAATAAAAGAAAATTTTTTACCAAATTTGGTACAGATCTGAAAACGAATTTAAGAATCTCACAAAAGATTCAATTTTTACGTTGCGCACATAATAAAATGCAAAATACGATTCTCAAAAATGGTTTCTAAAGCGAGCCTATGGAATAGGCATACATTTATTTGAACTAAAAATTATCGTACATATTTGTTTTTACCTACGCATATTCCCATCGGTGCTTGGCAAATGAATTTGCATCTGGTGTGGTGTATGCGTACATGCGAGTGTTCGATTTTTTTTCTAAACAATCAGCAGTAGGCATAGCGAACCGAGTGTACCCCTACCTACTTTACATCCAACCCATAACAGTTTTACCTAGATAGATACACGTAAAGAATATTTGTTGATTCAAAGTTATAAAATTAAAACATTAAACAGTCCAAAGTTGATGAAGCCATGTGCGCAATTGCGTCATAAAAAATGTTTAAGTACCCATAAAAAACATTAATAACAGTTACAACGTTCAAATATTGATTCGAATCGTGGTCAAACGATAGCAATAATCTTTTTATAAGAAGCAAACTTAAAGGGGTCATTAATTACTGTCGGTTACAGGCAAGTTATGCTCGTACGTTCATAAAAAAAAAAAAATTTCGTCGCGATATTAAACACAACAATCAAAGAGAAGTCTAAAAAAGTGGTTCACATACAATTTTTATAAATGTAATTCATTAGCTTGACCGACATTATTCAAATTGCTTTTATCTTGCACTTTTCTGTGTTCTTTTTTGAAAAATGGATTTTCATCTCAGTGCCCTAAAATGATAGCGATGAAAAAACTCGCTGCCTGAAAGAAGTGAAGAATAAAAGCTTCGTGCAAAGAGCACAGCCGACTTGTATCGAGCGCAAGCCATGTTATTCAAGAAGGAACTGGCTAATTGCAGTCATTGCGGTGTCAGTTGTATAGCACGACCTCAGCCGAGGTAAAAAATACATACCTACAACGTGTGAGTCCTATACGTTCTTGTAAAACGAAACCACTCAGTCATTCTTGATGAAAAAGGGTTCTTATTAGTCAATCTAAGACTTATAGAGGCCGCGGTAGCGAATTTTTTTCTAACTGCAATTTGTGCGTTTGAAAACTAGTTTCTTTTACACAACATGAGATTTTCATTTCAAACGACCTCAATAAGTCATTTTAGGTTGACCAACCTTTTTTTAGGAAACTTTTCGTATCAGAATTGACTGGGTTATTTATTTTCAAACGAACCAACTAGAACCACACGACTTATTTCACTCAAAAAATACGTGTTGAACGAATCAACAAGAACTACACGACCTTTTTACATTCTAGTGACTAGTGTAAGCTCGTGTTGATTGCATATAGACACATCCCAAATAATCCGAAATCGGGAGTTTGCCGTAGCTTTCTTTCCGAAGTCAACGTGCCGTACTCGTCGAGAGGCTCAATATGTGTGAAGCTGAGAAGAGGGAGAGATTTCATCTCTTAGAGCACCAAAAGGAAAGAAGAAGAAGAAAACATCTAACATTATTTTCTTGCACAATGAATTAACTCGAGAAACTTACGAACTTAAGAAGTTTGCACATCTCAAAGTTCTTTGAGAAAGGGGTGTGCTATACAGGGCGTTTTGTATAACAGAGATGCACGGTTGAGTCATAACGAATAGCTTTAGTAAAGACGAAAAAAAAAAAAATTCGAGTAGGTGAGGACAGGAGGGGGGGGGGGGGGGGTGAAGGTCTCCTGAAGACAACAAAAAGGTTTGCAATATAACCAAAAGTTTTTTACCTAACCGCAAATAAATATTCAGGACATTGTTGTGAAAATTCACGTCTTCGGGAACGTGGAGCACTAGAGTATCGAAGGAGAGTGAGACCACCTACTGGATCAACACACCACGCTGAAGAACGAATTTTGGGTCTGGTACGACGTAATCCTTCACTTAGCTCCAGGAGGATAGCGACTATGCTTCAAGCGTCCTAAACTAGAGTATGGGTGATAAATACTAATGGCCCTAACCAATTCACCCCAGTGCAGGATTGAACAACAAAAGACATGTTATTAAGGACTCTGTAGAGCACTGTTGCTGAACGATGAAACAAACAGGAAAATCCTCACAAATGAGTCGCAGTTTATCAGAAAGGAGTTACTAATTTCCAAACTGAAAAACAAAAAAATATCAGCACCACTTTAGGTGTAACGTTTGGCTTGGAATCTTTGGAGAAACAGTTGTTGGAATACGTTTTCTAAATTCTGGTTTGAATGGAGAGTCCTATTTGCAGTTCCTAAGGACTCTTTTGTCAGATTTCTAGGAGAATAATACAAGGTGGGCTAGAAGGAATCACCTTAATGGGAGATGCTCTCATTTTCGGAAATGACCACCAATGTCAAATCTGTTTTGCATTTGTAGACTAGACAGATGCAGAAAACAAGTGAATAAGCTTTGAATGATCGTGTCTATTTTTTTTGCTTAACAATTCGTCTGTGGTGTTGGTGTAGCGCGAATTCCGTCGCCGTCCGACACCGACTGTGTGGTTTGGCCACCTGCCTCTTTGAAGAGTATGGGACAACACGGCACGTTGTCAAGAGTGGTCTGCCCCGGAGCATCCGAGTATGTCGAGCTGTCACTGAAAGCATCGACCAAACATTTAGCCATCAGTTGGAAGTCCCTTGTGCGAATTTTGGTCAAACAGCTGCGCATGCTCCTGTACAAAGTCCAGTCCGTGCATCAGCTGTTGCCTACCGACTGCCAAACCTGCGAAGCCTATGCCCAAGGCATCTTTAATGTCGAAGAAAAATAGGAAAAATATTCGACCAAAATCTTAATGAGCGATGAGGCTCATTTTCACCTCAGCGGATATGCGAACAAGCAAGACTATCGTTTCTGGGGTACCGAAGATAAAATACACAAGTGATGTACGAGGAGCCATTACACCCGCTCAAGGTGACTGCATGGTGCGGTGTTCGCACTGGAGGAGTGGTATGACCATTTTTTTTTTTTTTTTTAGGGCCATGTTGCCCAAGTTTTTTCTGCCGCAATTGGACGAATTAGGACTGAAGGACATGTGGTTCCAACAGGGCGGAGCAACGACACACACTACCAAAGCATAAACCGATATTCCAGACTTTACTTTGTGGGGCTTAATTATATGCCGTGTTTACGTGAGCAAGCCCGAGACTTGGGAGCCCTTAAAGACAACATTCGACACGAGTGCCAGAAACTGTCACCCGAAGTTTTCGCCGAAGTGATGAAAAATTCCATAAAACGAGCTCGTATGATAAATCAATTGTGACGGCGGCGGCGGCCATCTGGCTGATATAGTCTTTTCGACTTGAACAATAAAACTCTTAAGGTTCAAATAAACATAACCAAAAAAACAGAATCGATTTTTTTCATTTCGAAAAAAAAGAGACCCAAACAACATTGGATGAGTTCTTTTGACCCACCTTTTTTAATGAATAATTCCATATACAAGAAGGATAGGGCCCCATCACACTTCAGCCTAGCTGTGAGAAATTCACTAGATTTTCATTTTATTCACCAATGGATTGAAAGGAGATATCCAAATGAATGCACCCACCAAGATCACCAGATTTAACTTCTTTGAATTTTTTGATTGGGATTTCATAAAAAATTGTGTTTAGGAAGTCGAAATTACATCTTTGAAGTAACTAAAAGCAAGTGTGTGTATGAAAACTCTTGTTAAAGAACGATTGAAGATATCCTATAGTTTTTGACTAAGCCTAAAACAAAAACCTCTTAAAAATACCTGAATAAGACGTTATTAAGTGGAATAGTATTCCAACGAGTAGATTAAGTGCTTATTATGTGATGAGTAATTTTTTTTTGAATAACTCTTGTAGAACTTTTGTCTTGTTTGGCTCCTTACTAACAACACTCATCAAAAGAATTTGATGATAGAATTGGCTGCCTTCAAAAATGACTGCTTTTTCCAAACCATTTCGTGTCTCGTGTCTTACGATCTGCTGATGTGATTGATCACCTCAAATCGATTTCAATAATGAAATGGACTGTTGAATCGTAGTACTAAAGCATAAATATTAACTGAGTTTATGGGTCAGCGCGTCATACTTATATACAAAAATCCTTTTCATCGACTTCTGTACTAATGTCCATGATCGTTGTCTTTTCGTATATAAAAAGTATTATATCGACGAGGGATGGATTTCATTCGATGCAAGGTTACGTTACTCAGACCTCAATTAAAATTCTAGAATAGTCCATTTTAAGTGTGAGAGACCGAAACAATTAATTTATCATTTATCAATTGAGAATACATAAAATATATTTTTGTCTGATGTTCGTAGTGTAAGACTAACATGCGACTCTAAAATTATTCAACGTTTTTAAGCTTCGTAGCCACTGCCGTTATTTACCTTCAATCTCACAAAATCGTATCCAATATATATTCGTTTATTTATCCAAATGCAATTTATCCAAAAATTGTTTCACCAAAAAAATGAAAACGAAAATATCCAAAACACACGTTAGTTTAACAAAACCAAAAAAAAAAGTTCCAATATCAAAGAGAATTTTCAATGGCACGAGTTTGATACAAATTCAATTGAAATTGGTACGATTTTCCATATCGCTGCGCTCTCGATAACCGTCGACGTTAAACTATCAACCTACGCGTTCTTTCACAAATCAATTGATTGAATTTCATTTTAAATTTCATTTGACAGAAACGCATAAATTTTCGTTGACGTGGCTTTGAGACATCCTTAAAATTTCTCACGACTTATACCTTAGCTACTACGTTCCATAAAACACCCACACTTACGTATACACCCACTGAAAACAAATTGTAAAAGCAGATACGGAAAATCATAGACATTTTCTTTTACCACAGGGAACGTGGGGAAACAGATCGTCTGATTCCCACAATTAATTAATCGAATAAGAACTTGCTCTGGTTTTAAGTTCAGGTTTATAGAGTTTCGTGTGTGTTTACTGCTGAAGGGTTGAGTGTATTTCACTTTTGTTTGTGGGGAAGTTTTAAGTGTCCTTGAAAGGACTTACCACAAATACCTTTGAAGGTTGCTAGTGATGTGTGTGGATGTGTAAAATGGATCTTTTATGTTGTGCTGTTTATTGATTTTGATAATGAAATTTAAACACACTCTCAATGATGAATGAGAATGAACAATGAAGAATAAGCTGTGGGTAGGTTGGTCATTGTTTTGAAAATTCTTCCTCAAAGATAAGAGATGGAAATAACTAATCAATTTCGTTTGGTGAAATTGGTCATACGAGTTCCATGAATAGCAAGTCTTTCCTTGGACTACATGGATGCATAATTAATCGATTACCAATAATTATATTAGTCTCATTCTGAGCGCAAGACTACAGTGTAATTATCTTCAGTATTACGTAAAGTACGAGGTATGAACAATGTTCACAAAATCTAAGCTTAGCTGATGGTTAACGATCACATATCCGTTCAAAACCACGTGGAATTGATAATTTTCTGTTGAATAAAGAAAGTGTGTGTTTCAAGGAAACATCCTTTTGACCCATACTTCACTTTCTTGTATTGAAGCCGAAATAGTTTTACTCTACTGTAGTTGTTGTGAATCTTTTTTGTGTGACCGCATCGCTATTACGATGATCCCAGATATGTCGAGAAGTTGGACAGCGAAATTGGGAAACCTCGTCTTAGCTGGCGCAATCAAGTAAAAGAAGAATTCAACCGACCTCGAGTGCAAAGTTGGAGAGAGCTCGATCGATTTATCCAATTCAATTAATTGTTTCTATAAATGTGACACTTGTTCTCATGGTAATTTCTCAACTTTTTTTCGACGCTTTGCTGAACTCTCTGAGTGCGTTTTTGATTTGAAAAGAGAAATCATATCGTTCCGTGATATTATATCAGCCAAAACCGATTCACCCAGAAGTGTTCTCTTAAATCAAAATAAAAAATCCCCTATGCTAAACAAATTAACTTTGATTCCCGAAAATAATGTCAATTCCGTCGATCCTGTAATTTCCTGTGACGACGTTTCCCGCTCACCTTTAAGTGATAACTCCAATGACAATGAGTTTAATTACCAAAATATTTCTTTAAACAATAATCTTACCAATGCAATGATCCGAAAAGTGCATCTTACTCCAGCCAACAACAGCAATTACAATCAACCCAAGCTGTCTCTTCATATGTAAATTTGAAAGCCAACAACAAAAATAATAAAAACTCTCACAAACATCTTGCTTTCTACGGTACAAGCTCAGATTCCCCCTTGAATGTAGTGCCAAATATTAAATGGATTCACATATCTATGACACCGATCCTCAAGAAATAGTTCAATATATATCATCTAAAATAAAATGGATCCCAATGCTTGGCCTCAGCACGTAAAAGTCAAATTATTTGTTTCATCGGCGAATAAAGAGAGCTACAAAGCAAAAGACGACCAACAACAACAGCATGTGTAAACGTTACAAATGCTCCAGCTTCCAAATCATTGCTTTCTCATTCTTCGATTTATGCAGCCCACCTACGTTTACTATATCATAATGTTAGTGGTTTAAGAACAAAAATGCAATCTATTCTTTTGATGTCATCATCTCTACACTATGATGTCATAGCTTTCACTGAAACTTGGCTTAATGAGAGTCATTTCAACTCAGAAATGTTCGACTCTCATCAGTATAATGTTTTCCGCAATGATCGATGTCCGATTGCAACTGGTAAAATCCGTGGAGGAGGAGTGCTGCTTGCTGTTCGATCGTCGATATTCTGCTCTAAAATTGAGTTACCGTCTAATGCTCTTAATCTATTATTTGATGTTGATCAGATTATTGTTCGGTTAAGTACTGATAAAATTCATGATGTATTTATAATCTTAAGCTATATACCACCATTGAGCTCATTTGAATTATATATAGCTCACATTGATAATTGTTCTAAAATTCAAAGTCAATTAAGTGATAATCAAATAATCATTATTCTAGGCGATTTCAATTTGTCTTACATTAACTGGTTGAAAGTTCCTGATGAAAATTGTTTATTCCCATTCAACATCAATAACGATTGTGAGAGCGAGGTTGTGGACACTCTAGCCGAGTTTGGATTGAATCAAATAAATAGTTTTCCAAATAGTCGTAATAGATTCCTTGATTTAGTTTTCATAGATAACGAACTCAGTGTGTGTATCGACAGCCCCGTACCACCTCCGTTAAACAATTCAATTAACCATGTTTGTCTAACTTTAAAATTTTCTTTTTATGAATTTGCAAAAAGTACAAACAATGAACTCTGTTATAATTTTAAGAAATGCAATTTCAATGGGATTACAAATTTTATAAATTCGCTATCTTCTAGTCGTTTGTCTACGTCAGCTTTAAACAACTATGATATAGATTCGACGTATAATACTCTTACTAATGTAATACAAGAGGCAAATAAAACTATTTACTCCTAAGTTTCAAAAAAACTGTTCTTATAAACCTAAATGGTATAACAAAAAATTAATCAACATCAATAATCGCAAAAACAAAGCTTATAAAGAGTTCAGAAAACCCTGTGGAGATTTAGTTCTTTTTGATATTTATGTTCGCTTGCAAAAGAAATTTGACTTCCTGAACAAGTTCCTTTACAAACAATATATTTTGAACATGGAAACTATGCTTCAGAAAAATAGTAAATGTTTTTGGTCATTCATTAAAAATAAAAAAAGCTCAACCGGTATGCCAAACTTAGTTCACTATAAAGGTGAGACTTCCAGTGACTCGTCTGAGATGTGTAAGTTGTTTGCTAGTTTTTTTCGTTCAATGTATAAGCAACCTAGTCGAAATGTTACCATTGATAGTAATTTTCACCCAAACCTTGTAAATATTTGTTAAGTAAGCGTTACTTTTGAAGAGATATTAAATGAGCTTCTAAATTTGGATGATGATACACTTCCTGGCGCTGATTGAATTGTACCTATTGTTTTAAAGAGTTGTGCCAATGTTTTGGCTTCTCCACTTGCTGTCATTTTCAACCGTTCACTTCAAGAAGGTGTTTTCCTAGATGCTTGGAAAACGGCTTTTATTCATTCAATTTTCAAATCAGGGTCTAAGAATGAAGTGAGCAACTATCGACCGATTTGCAAAATACCTGCAATACCCAAAATTTTTGAGAAAATTGTCTATATAAAATTAGTTTTTCATTTAAGAGAAGTTATATCTCCATTACAGCATGGTTTTGTTAACGGTGGATCTACTACTAACTTGTGCTTTTTAACTATTATGTAGTTAATTGCTTAGAAGATAGTTCTCAATGTGATGTAATTTATACAGATTTCTCTAAGATTTCTCAAGTTAATCATTCGTTACTTATATATAAATTAGAAAAACTAGGGTTTTTTTCTTCAATTCTTAAATGGTTCAAATCTTATCTTTCAGGCAGAATACAACTAGTCCAAATCAACAATAACATCTCAGATCCCATCTATGTTACTTCCGGTTTCCCTCAAGGCAGTCACTTAGGTCCTCTACTCTTTTTGATTTTCATCAATGAAATGCCTAATTTGTTAGAGAACTGCAAATGTTTGATGTATGCTGATGACATAAAGCTTTATTATAAGATTAAATCGACCCATGACTGTATTTGTTTACAAAGTGACCTAAACAAACTGTCTATGTGGTGTGAAGTCAATGACCTTCATCTTAATGTGTCTAAATGTCAATGTATGTCCTTTAACCGTAATCAATTTCCAATTATATTCGCGTACCATGTAGGTGGCACTCAACTATCAAGAATTAGCTTAAAAAAAGATTTTGGAATTATTTTTGACTCGAAACTTACGTTTAGCAATCATATTGTTTATATTGTTTCTAAGGCTAGCTCTATGCTAGGTTTTATAAATCGAAACTCAAAAGATTTTTCTGATCCTTATACGCTTAGATCACTATATTTCAGCTATGTAAGATCTATTTTGGAATACTCTTGCATCGTATGGAACCCATATTATTCAAACCATTCCTTAAGAATAGAAAGAATCCAAAGACGATTCACCAGAATGGCTATAAACATTCTATGCTGGCGAACTGATATGCCATCTTATAGTCAGAGATGTCTTCTATTGGGCATTCAAAGTCTTGAGACAAGAAGAGTTTACTTTGAAATTATGTTCGTAAGAGATGTAATTAATTTTAAAATCAATTGCTCCATTTTGCTCTCGTTAGTTTTCTTGTATACACCCGCACGTAAGCTTCGTTCTCGTTCATTGTTTCACATACCGTTCCATAGAGTTAACTATGGTTATAATGAATCTGTAACTCGTTGTTTAAGGCAGGCTAACGCAGTATGTAATGTTCTCGATTTCAATATGTTTTAAAGCAGAGAGTGTTTTAAGAAAAAACTGCTTTCATTTTTAAGATGTAGTAATAATAATTTAGTGTAAATGTAGGTAATTTTAGTTTAAGTTTGTTCTGTAATCTAAAAGAGAATTGTAACTCTGATTGATGAAATAAATAAAAAATAAATAAATAAATCAAAGTCAATGTTGGTTGAGGCTCAGGCCCAGGCCCATCCCAAACAGTAATGCCAACCAAAGTAAGTTGGTAAGCAATTGCGCATAACTCTACGGAAGTTTTTGGAACCAAAGTCGCAGAGTTAGTGAAGCAATTATGGATTTCTAAAATGGCAGAGTGAGCGATGTGACATGTGAGATATCATATAAGTTTTGGAAAAAAACAGTTTGCGATACTCATCTTCAAGATAAAAAGAGGCAAAAGTCTCCTAAGCCTTGTATAAAAGATTGATTTCCCCATCATTGTGGTAATTATTGTTCGACCAAGCTTATGTTTAAGACTCTTTAAGTAGGCATTGAGTTGCCGACTGCGATAACCTCATAACGAGAGCTGGGTTATCGAGGGTATGTAGGCTAAAGATTCAAATATAGGAAGGAAGATTAGAATGATGTGATGGCTGACTTCTTGTAGCTTTCACAACGATGAGTAACCCTCGGACAATAAGGAGTTCCAAAACAGTTACTTGAAGGCTAAACGGCTGGAGCCACCGTAGACCGAAGCATCCCAAGTCACAGTTGGGGTACACCAAGGAAGCGTCTTTGGTCCGCTGCTCTTCTTTTGCAGTTTTTGAAAACCTAATGGAAGATAAAATCTAGAACTTTAACAATTCACTGATGACTTTAAAGTCATCATATGTGAGGATCCCACATCCTTTCAAGAAGCACTTCATATATTAGTAGACAAAAATTTAGGACGTTGTGGATACTGCATTAGTGAAAAAGACTGAGAATGCATATGCAGTATGCTGCGTCACCTATTTTCTGATCTAGACACGCCTATTCCAGACATTCAAATAGAATAGAAATTGTAAGCAACCAACGCATAAAGTTTATTGAGTTAAGTCGTGGTTCTTTTAATTGTTTTTATTTTTAAACTAAGGGTCGTTTTAAAGTGTTCTTCTCAAGTGTTATTAGCTGAATTATCTGGGATCTATGATCAATATTAAAACAACTAGTGATGACGACATCAGTCATTAAGAAAGCGGTGAATGAAGATTGTTGGAAATCTAAATTCAAAATTAATAAATAAATTAAAATAAATCGGGAGGCGCAACAGAGCTAGGAGCCGTTGGGCCTAGCGCTTTTCTCACAACAATACCTTGTGAGGGAATGGAGTGGACCTACAATTTTCTGCCGGTTCCAAACGGGTTATTGGAAAGCGCTTTTCATGGCTAGGAATGTACTAACGAAGGACTTGCCAATTCCTCGCGAAAGGTGATACCCATGGAAAAACCTAATTGCAGTGTAAATAGTATGAGCAAATATTTTTTTAAGGCAGTGATATAGAAATTTTAGCAAAGAAGTCATTATGCTTGTATGTATCAGGTCGCCAAACAGGGCATGTACATATTTTATCACGGTACGCAGACAGCAATATCTGCACGGATTACATAACTCAATTCCTGGACTTTGAAAAGTCCTTCTCAACCAACTCCCCTAATAGACAGGATTGGGAGAATGAAACACCTCATATGAACAAGACGAACGAGACGTCTATATCAATTTATACCGAGGACGCCGACGCGACGGTGACGGCTCGAAAATGGAAGTTTAAACAGTTGCAGGTTTCTTTTCAGAAAGCCTGAACCTAGCTTTCAAATCACAGCAGTGTCTTCCAAGCTGAGATCTTGGCAGTTGCAAATTCTGCAAAATAGGGGTCCATGATGGCGCAATCTCATGCTGATAAAACATTTTTCATTGAAATCAAATCAAAGTTTGCTTCGTGTTGTCGTGAAGAGCTAAGGGTTCTTGGCACACAGCATAACGTTAGACTCTGCTGGATTCCCGGCAACAGTGGGATAAAGGGAAACAAAAAAGAGGACGAACTAGTGAGAAAAGGCTCAGCACACCAATTGTTACGGTAAATTTTCCCGCAACAAAAACCATTCTTACATTTAGGGTGGTATTCACCAAGAAATCTTAAACTAAGTGCCTCATAAACCTATTCACCGACCACTATTAGTGCAGATTTATGAGCGCTCATAACACTTAAGAGTGGTCGCTACCACTCTTAAGTTATGAGCGGTTGTTGTTTTAAATAACTTCGAAAATTCGAAATTTACTGACAGCGTCATTTCTGGTTGTTATTCAAAAATCATAAATAACTGTAAAAAAAATCAGAAATTCGAATTATGGTTTGCAATACAGAGAATGAATTAATTTTACGCTCTACCATTTCTTAAATTTCCGATAATTTTTTCTGTTTTTGACTGATTTTGACAATTGACACTGAAATCTTCGAAGTAGTTCGAAAAGTGTGCGTTCAGAGACTCAAAAACCTTTTTTTTTCGAATATTCGAATTAGCTTAGACTAGACCCTATTATTGCTTGGTGAATAGCACATCCAAATTTAAAACTAAGAGCCTCCTAGCTTTAAGAGCGCTCTTAAGATTGTTTGGTGAATACCACCCTTAGTTATTTTAATTTCGATATCCCTCTCTTTTCCTCAAACCCTTCCCTATCATTTCTTCGTCCCATCATTTCTCCGTGGTTTGCTCTTAGCAATGTGATCGAAACATAGCTTTGAGCAAATGACAAAATAGGTGCATGTCGTAATCAGCGGGCGAGCTGAACTGATGTCGGCGTTTGGTGTGTCGAGCCAGAAGCCTCTGGAGACTCGCACACCATTTACCTAATTGAATGTCATACTTCGTCACTCACATGCATCATCATTCACATATACTTACATTCATAGGTATACCATCATCAACCCATTATCGGCATGCACATACATCATCTTTACACTCATCATCATTCACACACCTCATTACACACACTACACAAGCAGGATATATCACATCATTTAGACATCCTAAATTTAACTTTTGTTTTGTAAAACCAAATCATAAGAATGAAACGTTAATAGTTTTCCCTTCTCCCCAAATCTGCGCAAAGATCCACCGAATAGGGTAAAGTAGTTCATTTTGGTTTTATTAGCTTTTCCTCCCTTCTTCAATTTTCGAAAAGTTGTAACATTGAGAATTTTATCCTTTCCCTGACTCAGTAGAATATATTGTAGAGTAACTGGGAAAATGCACAGAAGTATTATTTTCAACCTTCAGGAACTTTCATTTTTCTCGACATATTTTATGGAAGGGGTCTGATCTCGACTAGTGAGCTGGATAAGTTTTGGGAACAAACCCCCAACAACTTTTTCAGTTCAATGTGCTTGGAAAATTGTGCGAGTGAAAGGTTTCGCTGGAATTCGACAACGGAGGTGCTTGTCAGCCATAAGGCTGCATGTGCTAGAAAGCCGTGACAGAAAACCTCGAGACACGATTGGCTGATTGTATGAATGTGTGGGTGAGTTTCAAAGTCGAGAAAGGACAAACTGACAAGATCAAACACTTCTTGGTTGACCTAAAAAGCGACAAGTGGTTTTTCTTGCGATTTACGATTTTTAACAGAGAAAAGTGGAAATTTGATAGAAAGTTGGAAATATTGTTGATAGAAAGTGTTAGATAAATTTAGAGAAATTTCGGAAATTGTTTAGAGTCAGTGAAAGGAGAAATTGGAGAAGGAGAAATAGCAGAAATTGTCAGACAGACAAAATACAGAAAATTTGAAGGAGGAAGGAATAGCAGAGGAAAAGAAAAGATAAGTAGAGTGTTTTAGTTTTTTTTGCAAGTGTTGTCTAAGAAAGTTTCGGTTGTTCTTTGCCTACGAAAACTCTCAAAATTGTGAGACACGCGACCCTTTTTAGTTTTAATAATTGTTCTTTTCGGGAAAGAACAATTAACGTTTCATTCTCCGGTTATTTTCATTGTTTACCTTTTTAAACGGTTCACCTAACCGTCCACCATCGTAATTTTATAGTTGAAAAGATTTGGGTTCTTAATCAAACTTTTTGTACGGTTTTCCCAACAGTTAAACAAAATAAATAGCTTTAAATCCCTTTGGGATACTTGCGTATTTTATTTGATATTTTAACTATTACAGACTTCATTCTTGGTTTGGAAATTTCACCACAAAATTTCCTGGCGCCCATCTTTTCTTAGTACACCCTGTACTGAGAAATAATACATTTTAATTCATTCTTTTAATCATTAAATTAATCGGTTCTTTTATTCGCGATCGATCGTCTTATTCGCGCTACGCTATCATTACATTGTTTACGAACCCAGCCCAGCTGAGTTTAGTCGTGGTGTCAGCAGCCTACCTGCTGAGTGTTACACTTTTACTTATCAGCGCGATTGACAGTTCGTTTGTTTACCTCGCGGCACACCGGTTGTGCATTTCTTTTGATCTTATTCAAATTCGTTTATTAATTTAATTAATTGGATACGGAAAATCCAATCGCGTTTAGTTTAATAATATCGTATTCATCGTAAAGTTAGTTTAATCGAAATAAAAGTGTAACACAATCAATCAGGATCTCACCTAGTGGAATTAAACAGATCATTGTATTAGTGCAATATCAACATCTCCAATACATTCAATTGGCATTTTTGGGTTGCTTGCTACGACGAATTCTTTCTGAGTCGGTGTTGTTTGGTTGTGCAAAAGTGATTTTGTCATGGTCATATGGGCCGAGGCCCCCGACTCAACGTACCAAACATGCTCATCCCTCTTCGTATTCGTTAAAAACGATGTGAATAGACATTCCATTTATCGCTTTTTGTGTTTTTTCTTATATGGGGAATTATTAGCGAAGTGCCTTACCTCCCAGTAGCTATGACATCGATATGTTTCTTCTGCTTCCTATATTTACTATGCTTAAATTTAGACAACATATCACTATCATGGGAGACATAATGCACTTTTTGTAAAAGCAATGTTTTAACTGCATCTGAGGCTATAATATTTTTGACGAGTTTTCCACAGCCATTACCAGAGGTTTGTAATCGTCTGGCAATCCAGCCAACATAAGTGAGCCCTGCATTTTTTACTTTTATAGATGTCATGACCATTTTGTTCACATAATCTTCCATATTGTCACATCCAGATAGCTTTAGCAGTACCAACTGCTTCACCAGATCCATTTTTCTGCACAGAACACTATCTTCGAATAGTGTTGCTAAGTTGTCCCAAGCATCTTTCGTTGTAGTTGCGTCCGCAATAAACGAAAAATTCTGGTGCTCCAACAGCAAGGTTAACTCAGACTTCGCCTTTAAGTCCAAAAGCAGCTGGTATGCAGTTACCGGTGCCGCTGGTTTAGTTTCAGTGCACGCCGACAAGCCTTTTATTACGAGATAAGATTTTGCAGCAATCTTCCAAGTACATATCGTAATTTGCTCTCCCCATCAATTTCTCTATCAGAACAGTGCTCATGCTCGATGAAATCTTTTAAATAAATCGTCATAGGGAAAAAAATCCATATTGTATAAATTAGGGTTGATTATTTTAACCAATTAAAACAAAACCTTTGCTTATTAATTAAGTTCACCTGGGCCCATAACTTGTGATGTGCAAGTGAAAACCCGGAATATTGAGGAGCAAAATAAAAGACGTGTTGCTTGAGTTAAGGAACAACCGGAAGGGAAAAACATTTTATTTATTAATGCATTTCAAGTGTCAAATATTATAAGATATATTCGCAATCCTATGTAATGTATTCTATTACAATAATATACTGATTCTGTTAACTGGTATAGTAATCAATTCACGATAACACAATATGTATAATAAGAAAAGCCAATGAATGATGGGAATGTCTAGATTTTTGATTCACTCCAGGAAATTATGGCCAAAATACGACAAGAACTGTCTACTGTCTCTAAATAGGCCTTCATTACGATCGCTTATCAGTATTATAATAGGGAACAACCTACTAGGCTATCACAAATAGAAAAAAGGTCCTTGCACCGAAATGTAAAGATTGCAATGACGAAGACGAAAATGAGGACACCATTCACTTCCATTGTCACAGCCCAGGAATTAATTCCTGCGCCGTTACTTCTTCAACAAACCAGAAGAATTATCAGACACTTCAGGCAACAGCCTGTTGAACTTCATTGAGGCCACAAAATTGCTAAAAATTGACCAACCATAGGGTCATAGGTTTTTAGGACGTTACAACACTTCAGGGTATCACAATGGATCTACATTGATATAAGTGTGACGGAAATAAGATCAAACGCCAGCTCATTCTTTATTATTTATTATAAGCGAACTACAATCCATCTGAAAATTTAGCAATTGACGAGAAGTTGAAATTGAAAGCATTAAATCTGAAAAGAGTGGCTTATGCAATCAAAAACCCTTTTACTTGAACAAAATCGTAAAACTAGGAATCACCGCATCATTTCATAACCTGTTCACAAAACCCAGAATCATCAACAGCCCAGCCAGACGTCATAGTGGAACCTTTTATCAACCGAAGAGACTTCAGCAGAATCTACCAGATATACCCTGTTCACCAGAATTAGTTACTGGAATATAAAGGGTCCGCCATCTAAATTTTTAATTTTTCAACTAGTGCTTATTCCGTGAATGGTAATACTAAGCTCATGTCTGATTTGGCAGATAATTAGTTTTATCTTTCCGCTAAACGAATATGTTGCGTTTTCGCTTCGCTAAGTGGGCCTGCGATCGACTCAGAGAAGATGCCGATTTTGCCAAAAAAAATCATCTCATTTCATTTCATTTCATTTATTTATTAATATTCTATAAGCCTTGAGACTGAGTCTCATTTATGGCAAAAAAAAAAATTTTTAGGTTATATACAATAAAAAAGTAAAGATTTGTTATTACAATAACAGTTTAGTGGGGATAATTGTAAAATTAATTAAAGGAATATAGATTTAATCAAAAGAAAAGAAAATAATAAAACATCATAACTATATGACAAATAAAGAGTGAAAAAGCAAGGCTGTGTCTGGGTTCGAGAGAAGATCTTTTCATATGAAGCTCATTTTGATCTTGGCGGGTATGTAAACAAGCAAAATTGTCGCATTTGGGGCACAGAATACCCGCACGCATACATTGAAAAGCTGATACACCCAAAACGAGTCACTGGTTGGTGCGGATTTTGGTCCAGAAGCATAATTGGGCCATTTTCGAAAATGAGCAAGGAGTTACCGTTACAGTCAATGGCGATCGTTATCGGGCCATGTTGAACGAATTTTTGTTCACAAAAATTGAAGAGGAGGATATTGGCAACATTTGGTTTCAACAGGACGGCGCTACGTGCCACACAGCCGAAGCTACACTGGATGTTTTGCGCCCATTTTCAAAAATAAAGTTTTTTGGCGAACCCTTTATATGAATGTTCAGCCTATTTCAAGGAATAACTAAAGAAAACTTTCTTTTTGCTGCTTCCTTAGTAAACTTAGATCTAACGAGCCTACCTCTGTCCTTCATAAAAAGCATCCTCTCAGTATTTTTCAATCGTTTTTTTTTCTGCTAACGAATAAGTTGTGATGTTCGTTGCTTAATGGTCAGCATTTCTACCTGTTGTGTGGGAAATTCCATGTTAGATTCACAGATATATGTATGTATAAATGTTTTTTATGGATGTCGGAATTCGTGAGGTGTTGGTAAGTCCTACAACACTTACTGTTATGGAAAGCACTTCGTCGTTTCTCGCTTCGTTTCCGCAAATATTGTGGCTGTGAAAAATACTCTCCAAAAATACGCTTGCCTTGGAATGAACTAAAAACCTTTACAGTTAAGTTTTCTTTGCATTTCAAGCTTTTATAGTTTTTATTTTCCATACACTGGCGAATTTTAACCTAACACGAAGAATCCTTCTCTCTCCTTAATAATGAAAGCGTCAAGCAGTAAAACCACGAGTTTCTTGGCTGATTTAGAATATAAAACTTTACTTAGCATTTTTTTATTAATTGAATGAATTTTAACGAAAAGCAGCACCATCATCCTTTCTAGTATGAAAAGTTTTTCCCAAACTTGGGGTTATGTTAACAAACAAATAAGCAGCATACAACCTCATTTTCCATTGAGGAACTTCTTCCTTTAGGAACATCTCAGTCATTAAAATCCTTGCATTGATTTTGCCAAATCATTCAAGAAATTTAGCAGCACAAAATACCCCAAAACTGCCCTTAACAACCTTCAAAGGACTTTCATTAGTCTCGTATTTTATTATTTTCGACTACATAAATTAGAACAGAGTCGGATAGCGTGACCTTTGTTAAACGCTTTGTATTTGAATTCATTTCCCTGGAATTTTTCAATTGAATACATTAAAAAATTCAAAAGGTGTTTTGTGTCAACAAAGCCTTTGCCATTCAACAGATTCTTTATTGCGAAAGGAAAATCTTTTTGTGCATGAGATTGGAAAATTCCAAGTGACTAGAGCAGAGTATCATGCTTGTTATTTGTTCTAAGGTGATACTTGAACGAGCACCTACATAACATTATTCCCACTCCATCCTCTTGTACACAAGTGCCCACATCTCATGTATTGATTTTCTATTCAGGATAGAAATAAAAAATCAAAGAAAAAAGGGGTTTTCCGTTCTTTCTCAAATTTGGTATTCGATGATCCGTCATTTCTATTTGTTTTTATTATTCTCACTTTCCTCTTTTTTTTACTTATCCCTTTTTCTTTTGCTTTTGAAGTGATAATTTATTGGTGTGGTAAGGGTGTCGAAATAAGGGACGTTGTATGGTGAGAAGGTCAAATTGGTCTCTTGGCAAGGATGTGAACTTTTTCCTGAATATATTTGCAAGGAAACTTTGCTTTCTTAAACTTTACATGATCAAAAGGCCAAACCAGTG
The DNA here is from genome assembly GCA_914767635.1 of Melanostoma mellinum. Classification (NCBI taxonomy): domain Eukaryota; kingdom Metazoa; phylum Arthropoda; class Insecta; order Diptera; family Syrphidae; genus Melanostoma; species Melanostoma mellinum. The sequence continues at coordinate 166,982,643 of OU612060.1, read as the reverse complement.
TTGTTGTGTCCAGGGACAACGATAGTGTCACTGCATTAATGACAAAAAAAGGACAAAGAAGACCATAAGGTTTCTTAAGCTCTTTCCACCGGATTTAAATAACCAAATGCCACAAGAAAACTGAAAAAACAAAACCTGCTTTCGGGATAATTATTATTCGCTCCTCTGCGACCAGGAGGCAATAAGTTAAATTGTTAACAGCCAATACATTATTTTAATCACAAGGCTCAGCTGGACTTTATTAGCACTCAATGGCCATTAAAATGCAAAGGATTTGTGTTGGCATATGGTAAACGGGGGAGGGCTTTTGGAAAATGTTAAACCTTTACGCGAAGGGCTGAACTAGTTGAATAATATGTTGAACAGATTTTTGGAGGGATCAGAGGGTAGAGGAATATCCAGAGGACTGCCTTTTCGTTATTTTAATTTAATGAGAAAATCCTTTAAAATACACAACATGAAATGCGCTGACTGCATTAATGTGGGGCTTATTTTGCTGCTGGGTTGGCTTTATTGTTAAAAGCTGCAAGAAAAAACCATTTTTAAATGGAAACAAGTGCATTTGGGTGGCTGTTATGTCGAACATAAATTACGTAAACACTGAAGCAAAGTTGTCCCAACAAAAGCGGACATTTTTAATATTTTTGCGACTGTATTTTGACAGTGAAATAATCACAACAGCCCAACGAAAGGCAATCGATTACTGTTGCAAAAAAACCGCTATTAAACACAACAAACTGTTTTTAATTGAAATTAAAGTACTATATTGAATGGTTCATTACATTGAGGAAAGCGCATATGGTCGTTCACATAAGAATTTACTCACTCACTTCATCCGTAGCGTATAATGGTTAGCATGTGGCATGTCTGCTGTTACGTGGGAGGTTCAAGGTTAAAAAAAAAAGAAAATGTTCTCCACGGGTATTGCTGGGGATTTGGAAAGTCTTCCAATAGTAAAATGCAATTGAAAGCACTTTCTCGATTAGCTGTTCTGAATCTGCAAAAAATTGTAGGTCCCCCATTCCTCAAAAGATATAAATAAATAAATAAATAGGGTGGCGCAACAGAGCGAAGAGCCCCTGGGCCTAGTGCATTTCTCACAACCATGCCTTGTGAGGGAATGGAGGGGACCTACCATTTTTCGCCGGTTCCGAACGGCTAATTGAGAATGCGCTTTTCATGGCAATGAATTACTAACGGAGGACTTGCCAATTCCTCGAAAAAGGCGATACCCGTGGAAAAACATATTTGCATTTTGCCGCTGCTGGGATTCGAACCTCGAACCTCTGGGTTAGCAGGTGGACATGCTAACCATTACGCCACTGGTACCACTTTCAAATAAAATAAATTTGAGAAAATTTTTAGTAGTTTTTTTTATAGCATTTTCGAAAAAAAAGTTATTTGGCGGACCCTTTAGATAAATAAAAGTTGGTCATTTGATTTTTCAACATTATCAAAAAGTGTAAATACAAAAGCTGTAGATGTTATTAATACTGACATTGTCAATGCATAACTTTTTTTCTATAAGACTTATAAGACCTCAAACCACCAACCCCTCCCACTTCCCGACTTTATATCGACTCTAACTAATTTTTCCTTTAATTTTTTGTTTAATTCTCTTCCTCTTTCAATAGGTTTCATTCTGCTATAATTTTCTTACCTTTTGAAAATTGACATTTCATTGAGAAAATATAAAAAAAAACGTTTCCTTATATATATAATTTTGTAGAACAATTTTAGAAAAATAGGAGAGGATTAAGTAGGAGACACCAATTCACATTGATATTTAATCCTTACAGATAGTAATGCTGGGAAAAATAGAGTCAGGTAGTACTTTCCACTTTCGGGTGGAGCGACTTAAATATGAATCTATAAGCTTAACTATGTGTCCAAAGTTGGGCTCAAAGTAAAACTGACGAGCATTCCTAACGAGGAGGGTTTGCGCTTAAACTATTTCAAGTTACAGATGAAGCTGGCTATTTCACTAGGGCATTGTTTGTAGAAAAGCGATGAAAGAAAGTGAGACAGGTAACGTTTCGATTATGTTCGAGGGAATCAATCAATCCTACAATTAAACTATCAACTATTAGTCTTAATGCTCTATTTTGTAACCTATCAAGAAGGCGTAAAGATGTTTGGGGAGCACCTTTATAAATTTTAGCCAGGTCAGACGGGGTGAACAATTTCCTGAACCGTCTTTAAAAACCTATCATTCCAACGAAGATCATCCTTGGGACTCTATCAAAAGAAAACTTTTCGGTGAGATAAGCTAATAAAATCACCAGTTTACCTTTTGCCACGAAAGCCGTACTGCCGGTCATTAAAAAGCTTTCGTTCTTCAAGATAATTCATGAGTTGATTAACATCTCCATGACGTTGAATAGAAGCCACGTTAGTGAAATTGGACGGAAAATGAAAGGAGGGTTGGACAAATGCAGTTTTCCGTCTATTTCGGAAGAGTTTAGAAGAATTTCTTCAATCCTCTATAACTTTAGTCTACATCCAAATATCAAAACGAAGAAAGAACTTTAAGTTGATGAAAAATAGAGTTTTTAGTTTGAAGGCATATTTTTTTCAAGCTCAAAACAAAAATGACCAACTTTACTTGGTCGATTTGATGAGGCTTTGTGCGAATTAAGCGACTGTTTTCTCATTCGTCTTCCTTGTAACACCAATTTTTCGGTATTGACTAAGTCAATTGGGGTAACAGAGAATTATAACGAGAATATATGTAGTCACTTTATTCGCACAAAATTTCAACAAGTCCACCAATGTGAATTTCATCAATCAGCTTTTTGAAAAATACAAAATTGTAATGAGAGATTTAGTATGAAAAATTGAAAGTATTGTAATGAAATTTGGTTGATTTTTAAATAAATATGTATGTTTAAACCTTGTCTCAGGTAAGTTTCAGTTTCATAGAATCAATATTCCAGGCTCAGCAACTGTTCAAATATTATGGACATGTACGAAGGAGCAGTTACAAAAGTGAGATGCCCAGCTGGAGTCACCGAAGAATTCCAATTTCCAAATAATATTAGGTGTACATCAGGGAAGTGTCTTGAGTCCACTGCTTTTTATTGCTGTTCTGGATTGTTTGCTCGAAGAAAAAGTAACAGACAATAAAGTACAACAATTATTCTTTGCTGACCACGGAGCCATCATAAGCGAGGATTCTACATCCCTGCAACGAGCACTTGACGTTTGGATTGATGTCCTGGAAGGAAATGGGTACCGTATTAGCGCTAAATAAACTGAATACCTGTGCTGCCCTTTTTCTGATCCAGACAAGCCTATTCCAGACATTTATTTGAATGGAAATGTGCTTCCCAAGTGTGAAAAGTTTAAATATCTGGGATCTATGATCAATAGTGAAGCAACTTGTGATGACGACATCAATCATCGAGTAAGCGTTGGGTGGATGAAGTGGCGAGAAAACTCCGCTATCTTCTGTGATCGAAAAATGCCCCCTAAGCTGAAGGGAAGACTCTACACAGCAGTTGTCCGTCCAGCTCTGACATACGGTTCACAATGTTGGACAATGTACAAAAAGTATGAGAGCAAATTGACAGCAGCCGAAATGAAGATGCTTCGGATGACAGCAGGAGTAACAAAGCTTGATCGAATTAGAAGTACTAAGATCCGTGGAAGCTTTCATGTCAAAAGTATCATCTTGGACAAAATTCAGCACGACCGGCTCAGTTGGTATTGTCATGTTCAAAGGAGAGATCCACAGAACCCCGTCAAAAAGGCAATATCGTGCAACGTTTCAACAAATTCGCGACGAAAAAGAAAAGGCAGGCCAAAACACTCCTGGTACAAGCAAATGCAAAAACAGCAGCATTTGGTTGGCCTCAGACATGGAACAATCCAAAACCGGGAGGTTTGCCGACGCTTTCTGAGGTCAACGCGGCGTACCCCACAGGCGGATCACTAGTGCGATGCGGAAAAGTGGGAGAGTTGTGATTGCTTCAAGATCACTACTCGTAACGCCGAAAATGAAAAAGAAGAAGAAGAAGCAACTGTTCAAATATTAAAAAAGAAACCCAATAAGATTATGATGTTTTCGGAAGATTTTTTTTAGGCTTTTTTTTAATTTGAAAAACATGTACTTTTTGTGTGAATCAAATAAAGGGTGGTTAAATTTTAAGAACCGATGTTGAATGTGAATCACACCTAATGTCGCTTTCCATTCGTTTCCCTCGGGGAAGCACTCATTTTAAAAACAATGGAACACCCAATATTTTTTCTAGTCAGTTTAACGTAGTTGCCTTTGAGTGAGTGAAACACAAAAAAATATTCCTTCTAGAAAATTTCCTTTTTGATATTTAAGTAACATGTGTTAGCGCTTCTGAGTCGATTCTCACTTCAAATCGAGAAGCGGCTGTCACTCTTCAGAATCATGAGAAGCGATCTTTTTGCACCAGCAATGGAACGGTTTGAGAATGCTTCTGGACGCTCCTGGACAATTCTTTTCGTCCAAAGGACATATGTTTAATATAGACATTTCTCAATTTCGGACTAATTCAATTTGAACCATGGTAAGATATGTACACAATCGAGCAACGCGTTAAAGTTATTCAGGCTTATTATGAAAATGAGCGTTCAAATCCAAATGCATATCGTTCACTTCGTGATTTTTTAGTATCCGATCGTCTTAATATTCGGAATCAGAAAACCCGTGCAAAAATTTGAGCAGACCGGGTCTGTAGGAGATGTGAAATCACCAATTCATGCTCGTACAGCTCGCACTGCAGAAAATATTGCTGCTGTTCGCAAAAGTGTGGCTGAAAAGCCGTAAACTTCAACTCGTCATCGTGCTCAACAATTGCACCTCTAACGCTCGTCGTTGATGAACATTATCATTTGACTCTAGAATTAAAGGCTCTTGTCTTGACCATTTGAAGCGTCGTCAATGGCTGGAATTGTGCAAGAAAAGGCAACAGTGGATGACCGATTTTCGAAGAAAATCATCTTCATTGATGAGACACATTTTCACTTCAGTGGATTCAAAGTGATTGTCAAAAACCAATGCATCCACAAAGAGTGACTGTTTGGTGCTGCAGTTTATGGGCTGGCGGAATCACCGGGCCGTAAATTTTTCAAAAGAGCCTGGCCAAGCAGTTACTGAGAATGGTGTTTTCTTTCGTAAGATGATAATCAACTTTTTATGGCCCGAATTATGAAAGGTATGGATGTGGACGATGGGGTTTTCAACAGGACAGTGCCACTTGCCACACAGCTAACGAAACAATAGCTATTTTGCTCGACAAATTCAATGGCCGTGTAGTCTCACGCGGTGGAGTTGTCAATTGGCCACCAAGATCATAGGAAAGGACATCGTTGTACTTCTTCTTTCTTTGAGGTTATTTGAAAGAGAAGGTCAAGGGCTAAAAACAGCAACAATTCAAGAGCTAAAGGCCTCAGCGTCATCGAAAATTTGGACCATGCATCGAAAGGATGTGTGTCCTTCAGAAGAAATGTCGATTTGCCATTCATCGTAGTTACAAGCACCGCGCTTAGTGCCCGAAAAATTCGCGACCTGTGCCACTTCCTACCACCACCCAAATATTCCAAATTAAAATATTAAAAAAAAAAAAACAAAAACCCAACTAAAACAACCAACAATATTCATAATTATAAATCTCTCCAGCCACGCCGCGAAAACAGAAAATTAAATCGTGTGCAATATTAATCAGTGCTGTGAAAGTGTTCAAAAAAAAAGCACATGTACTATTCAATAGCCCAAACACTAAGTGCGTTACCTGTCCATCGTCTCCTTCCCCACATCACTCTCGCAGTCCCAGTGACTGCACATATTTCTTTGATTTGATAATCTCTTATCTTATCTGGGCAGTGTGTGCAGTCAATGAGACTGTGCGTTTGTTAGGCGGAGAGTCAATCAATGGTGTTGATCCCGTTGGTGAATTAAAGTCAAGTTGCTAGCTGGGCATAACACCGCTAGTAATTCGATTTTGTTTTCTAATAGGATATACACTTGTAGATTCGACTTAGTTAGCGTCTACGGTTGATATTTTGTTTTATGTGTTTTTGTGAATTGTAATGTCGGGTAGATTTCGGGTCGATTTTAGCAACATAAGGGGGCTAAGATCGAATTGCTTTGCTGTGTACGCTCACACTGCAAAATGCAGGCCAGCTGTTTTGGCACTGAGTGAAACACAGGTAGGTGTTGGTTCTGATCCCTCAGAGTTTAACCTGCCTGGATATAGCTTAGTGCCATTATTCTTCTCCTCCCATGGCCTCGCCGTATATGTTCGGAATGATATTGCTTACCAGCTTCTACCACAATACGGCCTCTGTACAAATACGAACTTTAATTTCATGTGGTTAAAATTCACCGTCCGTAAGCATGTCATTCATTATTGTTTTATCTATAGAAGCCCCAATTTAGATAGCAATTCAACCTCTAACGAGTTTGATGCGCTATCTGACTCCATAATAAGAATTGTTTCCATTTATCCTCACACTGAAATCGCAATTGCGGGCGATTTCAATGTACACAATTCAGGTTGGCTTCGACATTCTGGCCAGACAACACCCGAAGGAAAATGTGTTGAGATCTTCGCTGAGTTTAACGAATTAACTCAACTTGTTGATGAGCCCACTCGGGTTCCAGATATAGAAGGCCATGCGGCCAACACTCTTGACTTATTTCTCACTTCTCATCCCGAAAAATACAGGGTTGTAGTATCATCTCCTTTAGGCAAATCGGACCATTGTGTCATATCGGTAGATTTTTCGTTTTCCGTCACGGTAAAAAAAGATAAAGTCTCTAAAAGAACTGTGTGGCAATACGAGAAAGCCAATTGGGACGGCCTGAATAATTTCTTTCGAAATTTCAATTGGTCATTGTGCTTTCTCGACGGAAACGTTGATGCATCAGCTGATATGATATCTAACGTTATTCTCAACGGCATGAGAAATTTTGTTCCGCACAGAACAAAAAGTATCATCCCCAAAGAGAATTCGTAGCTGTAAAGAGGCGATTAGGGATCGAGAAAGTAGTTTTCGTAAATTTAAAGACAACCCTACTGCTGAAAATCGAAATTTGTTTAAACGGGCCAGAAATATCTGTAATGCTCAAATAAAAAAGGCTAAGTTTTTACATGATCAAAAAGTAAGGCAAAAAATACTATTGTGTCCAAAAGGACGTAAAAACTTTTGGTCTTTTGTCAAGAACATTAAGAACTCGACCACGTCATCGGTTCCAACGCTCGTCTTCAATGACTCTCCGTATGTCAGCTCCATCAATAAAGCCAATTTGCTGGCAGCTCAATTTGCTGCCAACTCGACACTTCCTCATAGCATATTGGCTCCACCTGAGCTCGAGTCTGCAAATCATTTGATGAAGCAGATATTTTTTAGAACTCGTTCGGTTGCGAGAGTCCTCAAAGATCTCAACATACATAAATCCGCTGGTCCAGATGGTATCCCCGCCGTTATTCTGAAGAGGTGTTCTTCTACGCTGGCAAAACCACTGCGTAAACTTTTCCATCTTTCCTATTCTGCTGGGATTTTTCCGAGCAGATGGAAAACTGCATTTGTCCAGCCGGTCCCTAAAAAAGGCGAATCTTCCTTCCCTTCCAATTACCGTCCAAATGCACTAACGTCCTTTCTTTCCAAGGTCATGGAAACGTTGATAAACCGTCAACTTATGAAATATCTTGAAGAACGAAAGCTTCTTAATGACCGTCAGTACGGCTTTCGTAGCAAACGGTCCACTGGTGATTTGATGGCTTATCTCACCGAAAAGTGGAACCAATCCTTACATTGTTTTGGAGAAAGTAAGATTATTGCGCTTGCGATATTTCTAAAGCATTTGATAGAGTTTGGCATCAGGCTCTTTTATCGAAAATGCGTGCTTTTGGTATCGATGAGTCTCTTCTTCGTTGGATTAGAAATTACCTTTCCGACCGTTCAATACAAGTTGTATTGGACGGTTTCAAGTCTGATACCCATTTCATAAATGCTGATGTGCCCCAGGGCTCCGTTTTGTCTCCAACTCTCTTCCTCATTTTCATAAATGTTCCAAATTCACGTCCCTGCTCTTCGGATGTGGAACTGGAACGGTTGCGTATGATAAGCTCATTGAATTCTGACCTTGACAGCATTGTTACATGGGGTCTTATGAACCGAGTAGAATTCAATGCTTCGAAAACTCAATGCTGTCTCTTGTCGTTGAAGCTTAACATTCCCCCATTGCCATTATCCATGAATGGTACCTGTATCGAAGAAACCGAAAAGCTGTCAGTACTTGATATGTGTGTAAACGATGATCTTCGTTGAAATGACCACATATTTGAAGTCGCCAAAAACGCTGCTAAATGCTTTGGTTTCTTGAGACGATGCAGGAAGTTCTTCACCCCTTCTGATCTGGCTACAATTTATAAGGCCTTCATCCGCCCAAAACTGGAGTATATCTCCCATATCTGGTCAGGTGCCGCTCAAACATCTTTGCATCTGCTTGATAGGGTACAAAATAGAGCGTTAAAATTGATAGGTGATAGTTCAATCGTAGAATCGATTGATTCTCTTGAACATCGACGAAACGTTACCTGTCTCTCTCTCTTTTATCGCTTTTTTCATAAACACTGCTCTAGTGAAATAGCCAGTTGCATTCCTGTCCTGAAACAATTTAGCCGCAACACTCGCCTCGCTAGGAATGCTCATCAGTTTTTCCTTGAGCCCAACTTCGGGCGTACAGTCAAGTATAGAGATTCATATTTTAGTCGCACCACCCGAATGTGGAATGCTTTACCTGGCTCAGTATTTCCCCTTAATTACGATTTACAAAGATTCAAAAGCAACGTGCATCGATGTCTCCTTTCAAATCCTCTCCTATTTTCCTGAATACTCGCACTGTGTTTAATGGCATTATAAGGGTAGTCATAACCCCTTGATGTGCAAGTTAATTATAAAAAAAAAAAACCTTGTCTGTGGCGATAGCTTCAAAACTGTCAAAAGTGTCCTTACAATAGCGAAGGGTAGAGTGGAGAAAAAAAAATTAATTGCTTGCCTATAAACAAACATCACTAGAAAATTTAATTGATAATCGGAGCTGGTGCAACATCAGTTATTTTTTTAAATCAAACGTTTACATGCGAAATGCCTCAGATATTAGTTTTGATTAATGAGATAAAGTCTACTAATAGGAAAAGTTTATGGAGAAAAGATTCTATTCTTGCACTTTCCTTACACAGTGGAATGCATTCTTCAAATCTGTCATGCAAAGTGTTATCGTTAGCTTGCAGCATCGCCATAGAATGCTTCACCCAGAAGCCAGTACAATTTTGCCTTCATTTCGCACCTTATTCATACAAGACTCATGAGAAACACTTTATATTTTTGACAATTCCTTTATTGCTGCCATCCATATCCAAGGCCTGTAGTCCTGTGAGACACTTTTCCTTCTTAAAAAAAACAAAAAACAAAACATTTTCATTCATTTGATTTTAATAAAATCCTTTCACGTACAGCTTCTATCACAAGGCTGAACAGAAGACAATTGTACCATACACATTTTGTGTTATTATGTGTATCCAATTTCATTTGTCGTCCCTAGAGTAACAAAAGCACCAGTACATGCAGGGAATTCTTTTTGTAAAAGCTTCCACGTCATTGGTGATGCAAATTACCGACTAATTATTATGTTATTGTTGGTTTCAATGAACGTACAATGTTTGGTAAAGGTGCTTTTGTTTTCCACATCATTTGAAAAATAATGTATTGCCACCCACTAAAATATTTCCCGAGCAGTAAATTCAAAGCAAATAATTTTATCGAATTGCTCCCTTCATTATTTTTTATTTATTTCATAATTATTTGTATCGCGCTCTATTTATAGCCAAGGCCAAGGTTGCTTACTTTTTTGCTTGTAATGACACTTCTGGGAACTTAAAAATTTGAATATCAATTCTGTATAGAGAAAAACCTTGAACATCAAAGATAAAAAAAACGTCTGACTTGCGAGAGAATAATGACAAAGGGAAATATTTGTAAGAAAAGCCAAGTCATTAAAAAAAACGAAAAGAAGAGTACAGAGGAGAAATGATATGACAATATTTCGCATGATTGCTGGAAAAATAATTGATAAATGTACGGTAGTAGTTACTTATATGGCACACAAATATGTTTTCACTAATGTCTGTTCGATATGCCGCCGAATACTCAACGATCTGTCTATAGTCATTAGTCATCTACCAAACGAATTTGGTGGCCTCAGGTTGTCGGTGACTAACGAGTTTTAGTTACCTACAGTTCTTTGCCGATGACGAAAAGCTAAGTGATTCAAAATTCCTCGTAACCAGATTTGTAAGAAAGAAAAACTTTGCATAACTTTAATCATTGTGCTACTTTTGTCCTTTTGTTGGATATATCAAAAGTACAACTGTAGATGACATGACTCCGTTAGTTGCAGACAAAATTAACGAATGTTTCGCAACACTAATAAGAAAGTACAAATTTTACTTACTTGCTTTGGTGGGCAATATAATTCGGGGTGAACCTGAGCCTCAACCAACATCTTTTGCATCTCAGAGTCTTAAGCGGTACTGAGCATAGAGCAAGCTCATATGTACGCACTTATCTACGCTCTTCATCATTAATGCAAGCTTTAGTGGTTAGTAAAAAACGCCAACAGAAACACAAAATAACGTATTCAAATAAGGACATAACATTTAACATAATTAACATTTCCTGCATCAATAAAACAAAATTAAACTATAAAAACATTATTGAAAGTATAAAAAAAACAAGTAAAATAAGCTACAATTAGCTAATGATTAAACACAAATTAAATACATATTAAATACAAAACAAAGATCATGCTTGTGGAGCACTGGTTGTGAGTTTTAACTTTAAATTACTTTTACTAAGATTGAAATCTGAAGTATAAAGGTTAGAGTTGTAAAACCTACTCATGCGAGCTATCGGCTCATGCATGCCATAGTTAGTTCTTACACCAACCATTTCGATTTCTGGCGAGCTCTCTCCAGTTTTGCAGTCTATATCGGTTGAGGTCTTCTTTAACCTGATTTCGCCACCTAAGAGCCAGATTGTTTGAGTCCATCCGCTCTACATGGTCCAACCATCCATCGTAACCTCGCTATGCGTACTCTTCTGGCTATGCCCATGTCGCAGTACCGCTCATACAGCTCGTTGTTGTATCAAGATCAATCGGAGTATACTTTTCTTTCGAAACGACCAAGGCTTTTTTCAGCCGCTTTTGATAAGGTCCACGCTTCCGCGCCGAAAAGCAGGGCTGGGATGATTTTCTGGAGAGGGTTTTGTTTCTCAACTGCCTTCTTAACCCAAAGAAGCAACGGTTGGCAAGAGTTATTCTCCGTTTGATCTCCGCACTGATGTTGTTTTCCGTGACTATAGCGGATCCTAAGTAGACGAAGTAATGTACTACCTTGAAGTTATGTCTGTCTATTGTGACGTTTTGTCCAATTCGTCCATGTTCTGTGTCCTTGTTTGATGACAGCATATACTTCGTTTTGCCCTCATTAACCATCAAACCTATTTTTGCCGTTCTGTTTCAATACTCGCAAAAGCACCTATGACATCACGCTTTTTTCTTCCCATTACGTCAATATCGTCTGCATAGGCGAGTAATTGTACAGACTTTTGAAAGATTATTCCTCTGGTGTTGACGTTTGAGTTTCTTACATCTGTTCAAGTATAATGTTGAAGAAATCGCATGACAGTTTATCGCCTTGCCTAAAACCTTTTTCGACATCAAAGGTCTCGGTGAGTTCTTTACCGACCTTGACGGAGCAGCGTGAATTCTCCAAAGTCATCCTGCATAGTCGTACGAGTTTTGCAGGGCTGCCAAAACAAGACATGGCTCTGTACAGCTCGTGTCTGCAAATACTGTCATACGCGGCCTTGAAATCGATAAAAAATGTTGTATATCGATATTATATTCTCGGGTTTTTTCCAAGATATGCCGTAATGTGAAAATTTGGTCAATTGTGGACTTCTCTGGTCTGAAACTACATTGATAAGGACCTATCAAGTTGTTGACGTGGGGTTTCAGACGTTCACATATTACAGCAGACAAGATCTTATAAGCGACGTTAAGGAGGCTTATCCCTCTATAATTGGCGCTATTGTGAGGGTCTCCTTTCTTTAGGATCGGGCATACGATACTGAGGTTCCATTCATCGGGCATGCTTTCTTCCGACCATATCATGCAGATCAGCTGGTGCATGCTCCTTTCCAACTGATCTCCAGGTGCCTTGAAAAGTTCGGCATCAAGGCCATCTGCACCTGCAGTCTTATTTGATTTAAGTTTGCATATGACAAGCTTAACCTCTTCTAGGTCGGGAGGACGGCATTCTTGATCATCGTCCAAGCTGAATGGAGTAATCTGCCTGACAGCGGAATTTGTGGCCTCACCGCCGTTAAGCAGTCTGCAGAAATAATCTTTCCAGATCCTCAGTAGCGACTGTGACTCTATAACTATGTTTCCCTGCTGGTCTTTACAGGCTTGAGTTCGGGGTTTGCCACCCTGGCAGGATCTTTTTACCTTTTCGTAAAACTTCCGAATCTCGTTCCTGTCATGGCACCTCTCTATTTCCTCAAACGAGCGCTTCTCATGCTGCTTCTTTTTCTTTTTGAGAAGTCGGTGTTCTTCCTTTCTTTTCTCCTTGTAGATCTCGTTATAATGATTGTAAGCAGCCCACGTTCGTGTTTGCATAAGCATTTGTCGTACTTTTTGTTTGGCTGCATTTGCCTGCCTGCATTCTTCATCGAACCATGGGTTTTGTTTTGGTGGCCGAGTAAAACCTAGAACCTCAGAGGCAGAAGTTCTGATAGCTTCTTGGCATTGCTGCCACTGGTCTTCAATGTTTAATGCTGGCGGCATGGGATTCAAGGATAATTGAAGGGACACTCGATTGGAAAAGACATTGGCAATCTCTTGCGATTGTAGCTTTCCGACGTCATATCTCTTCACAGCCATAGTTCGTGCCTGGTCGTGAACAAGATATCCTCATTCGTACCTTGGCTATAACAGGGTAGTGAGTCCGAGTCAAAGTTAGCCCCTCGGAAAGTTCGGACATCTAACACACTAGAAGAGTGCCTTGCGTCGATCGCAACATGGTCAATTTGGTTGACGGTTAATTGATCTGGGGATCGCCATGTACCTTTATGAATTTTGAGATCAGGGAAGCGTATACTACTTACAACAAGATCTAGCCCCGCAGCAAAATCGATTAGCCTCAATCCGTTCTCGGAAGTTTTGTCGTGGAGGCTATGCTTACCGATTGTGTTTCCAAAGATGTCCTCCTTCCCTAGTTTTGCGTTGAAATCGCCAAGAACGATTTTCACGTCGTGTCTAGGGCACTGCTCATGTTTCTTCGAGGAGCTCGTAGAAACAGTCTTTGGAATCGTCATCTTTCTCTTCTGTGGGGGCGTGGGCGCATATAAGGCTAATGTTGGCAAATTTAGCCCTGATGCGGATGGTCATTATACGCTCATTGACTGGATTTTGGCTAATCACCTAATCCCTGAGTCTTCCTCTAACGACAAATCCGCACCCAAATAAACGCTTTTTCAGTTGTCTGTAGCAGTCGCCATAGTATATGTCACAGTTTTTCATCTTCTTTATGCCCAATCCACTCCATCGCACTTCTTGGATGGCGGTTATGTCTGCTTTGCAGCAGTCCAGGGCGTCCGCTAATTCTCCAGCTGCACCTAGTCCGTTAAGAGATCTTACGTTCCTTTTTCCTTTGCAAGGGCACAGTCCATTTAGAGCAGTTGAGCGGTCAACGGTCAAGTTTATTATAAGAGCGGTATATGAGCAATCAAATGTGTGTTCATTTTTAAATAAAGACTTTTCTTATTCATATATGTTAAATTGTGCGTTTTTGTTGGTTTTTTTCTTTAATTGAAAGTTTTCGTGGTGCTAGTCTTGTTGTCAAACACAGCATGATGACGCCTTTAAGTGTAAGTTGGGTCAGACTAGCAATTTTTCTTGGTCTCGAGAAGAGGACAACCTCGGTTTTAAGAGGATTGACGGCGAGACCGTTCCTGGCACACGCGGCTTCAGGTGTCATCATATAAAGCGCAGTCTGAGCTCTTGGAGGCTGGAACCAAGCGAGAGCATGGCGATGTCGTTCACATATGCTTGGGCGTGAACGTTAGATCAATTGAGCTGTAAAGGTAGAGAGTCGAACAGCTTGCACAACATAAGAGAAGATAAAACGCCACCTTGTGGATAACCTTTATTCACTCCTGTTGCATCATATTGTCCACACACATATGCTACGGCGTATTTGATGGCCTCGTCAGTAATAACCAACGATGACGTGTACCAGCAACGTCTAGTGGATTTATCGGATTCACCTGATCTAAGGGAAATTGATTGATGAGTTTTGTAGTTGAGATAGATTGTTGTGGTCCGATTGATACCTTGTTTTCCGAAAAAGGAGCTTGAAGATTAAGACTGAGCTTTTCTGATTTAGACTCGGTATAGGAACCGTCTGATTTTCTATGTGTTTCTAGTTTGTTAACTTTGCTTCTTTAAAGGGCTTGGGCAAGTCGGCTAGTTTCACTGAGTGTTTCAATACTTTCACAGAATTCTTTGATCTTCGAATTAACCATTTAAAGTCCTTCTGTTTACATCAGTATAGATTCCAGTCGACCTCTGATCTGATCTTGAGCATTTTTTCCGCCCGCGTGAATGTACTAACGGAGGACTTGCCAATTCCTCGCGAAAGACGATACCCAAGGACAGGCAATCATGTTAGCCATCGCCGCACGGGTACCAATCATTCATTACCTGTTAGAAATTAACGAACGGTTGTCAAGAAAGCGCTTTTTAGTAGTTTTTACTTTTTTAGATTACTTATCAGGATCATAAGGAAGAATACACTCCAAGGTATTTTCAACTTGGCCACTTTCGTCAGGTATTCGAAACGATTCGTCAACAGACTGTGATGCAACTCGGTAAAAATCTCAGCATATACTCCTTCAATTGTTGTCTCTTGTCTGGCTAGAAACTTGAGGCCAGGAAGAATTAGGCACATATAATTTTGTGAGCTTTCCTAAAACAAAGCTTTATAAGACTCTTTTTGACAAATTGAGTTTCAACCCATGCTTATCTCTTAACGATGAACTTAATCACACCTTTTCTATGAGACAAGTTGCAATTTCAAAGAATATTCTCCTTTCAAGCCAGCTTCTACTCCTTAAAACCTCAAGCAACGCCTTTCCATGACGTTATAGTTCCTACTCATACTTTTCATATCCATAGCTTCAGTATTCATACATACACTGCGATGGCTAAACATAATCCCGATCGATTCTTGTCTTTGGTTTCATCTGCTGTCATGGTTTCGTTGGTTTTCATCCTCTTATCCACTTTAAACCCAACATCAAATACTTTCCTAGAGACCAAAACCAATAGAATAAACTTATGAATGCTCCATTTCAACCTGCACAGTTTCATTTTCATCTATCATCCTAAAATTAAGACATTTCCATCCTACACCACCTGCAGCAGCAGCAGTATATTTCGAAATATATCCCAAAAAGATTCACCATAATCTTGCGGACTGCCATAGCTTCGGCCTACTAAAAGCAAGCAACATGATTAATAGCAAACAAAAATGAATTCATTTCTCATTCAACATAAAACACAACACAACTCTTCTCCTTGGCTGTTTATATGTCTGCTGCACATTTATCTTTTGGCACCTTGTTGGCTCTTATTTTGTGGTTCTCATTCTCGAAACCATTGAGCCAACCCACACTCTAAGCTTGGTCATCCAAAATCAAGAAAATCCAAATACCACGCCACCCACCTTGCCACCCGTCAAACACACAAAAGTCCTGTTTTGACACATTTTACAACGTGGCGTCCACGCGCATACTCCAAAATTACAAACTTTTATACATTTGTGGAACGTATTTTGCAAATGTAATCCACAAATGAATCCCACCATGAGTAGAAATATACACATCCAAAGGCAGACTCCAGCTTCGAATAGAAGCATTTTTGAGTGAAAGTGTTGTTTTGTTATACCAAATTGTGGATAAGACACATCCCGTTCCAGGATCTCGAATGAAGAACAGTTAAAAATGGTCCACCGTGTTGTCAGCATCCCGGGCATTTCGCAAACTGCTGCTGGGCCCTAAAAAGTGTGTTTTTTCTCTGTTTTTCGTTTTTGCTTTTTTTCCCCGGTGAAAGGAGTGTTGCAAAAAGCAAAATTTGCTAACTCAGCGGAAATAGTGTCCTTAAAAAAAGTTTGTATCAAAAAAGTGTTCAAATGGATTGCCTATGACAATTCGACTTCTCCGTGTCATGCTAAGTTTTTTTTCTTTCCTCGATTGTGAACAAAAGCAACAAGGACACACACACGTCTATCTCTCGCCTATAGCTCCATTCGTAGTCCTGGAAAAGGTCCAGGTTTTGGTTCGGTTCTTCGACTCTGTGTCAGCGCGGTGATGTGATTGTTAATAGTTTTTCTAAAAAAAAAGAAGAAAAATCCTACTCTCGAAGAACTGAGTGTAGTTTTTTTCGTATCTTCTGATTTTTATGAAATAAAGTGCTACTCTACAGGACTATCCATTTTTTAATATAATTCTCATCACTCGTCCAACTAAGGTGGTGTCTGTGTGCGTGTGTGTGAGTGTCGTTCGAGTGTAGGAGGCTGCCCAGCGGCTCCAGAGAATGGGTGAGACTTTTCGATACGCGATGGGTTACATATATCCTCGTTCGTAATATAATCCTCTTCCTCATTTTTATACTCTACTCTCTACTTTTTGTTTTTCTATATGATTTTTTTTTTTTCTGAAATGTGTGCCTCTCGTTTTACGTGCTAAAAAAAATTTAGTAAAAAATAAAATTGTAAAAGCAATCGGAAAAGAAGAAAAGAAAAGTTTTGTTTCTTTTGCTTTGCAAAACCGGGATGTCAAATCCGCTGAAGTCCTTTTTTTCGCTTGTATATTTTCATTCAGATTGGGCGATGGTTTTTTTGGTATGAGAATTTTCGATTTGTGTTTTTCTCGTGGTGTATAAGTTCTTCGCATGGAAGGAACAGCAACTCGTCGTTGTAGTCGTCGTCGTCGTCGTTGTTATATAATTGAATGGTCTCGCAGGATACGTCACGAAAAACACAGAGAACAAGAAGAAGAAGAAGCAGAGCAGAGGAAGGAGCTGCGAGCTGGGATTCACCATAGTGGAATGCTCTAATTAAACGGAGAGGATATTTGATAAGCATTTGTGGACAGAGTGCTACATTTGTAGAAGAAGGCGAAAAAACGCAACAAAAAAGGTTTGTTTACAATAATTTTCATTGCCTATTGCGTTTTTCTTGTTTTTCTTATTAAATTCCCCCCCCCCCATCAAAACCAAAAAACACAGGAAAAAAAAACGGGACGTGCCCAGATTTCCTTTCCTTGGTTCCCTCTGCCAAAACGTTTTTGACAAGGTGCCATTTAAATTCATGACAAAACAGAATGATTTATGGATGATGATGGGTGATGAGTAATTGTGCGGGATCCCATCATCGTCATGTCTATATTTGCCTCGGTTGGAGATATTGAAATGAAATTTTAGAACGAATCATTTGGTTGGTTTGTTCTAATTTTATAATTAAACAATTTATATAAATGTTTTGTTTGGATAGAGATATAGGGAAAGAGAGAAAGAGAGCGAGAGCAATAGAGAGTGAGAGAGTTCGATTGAGTGAGAAGAAAAGGGAGAAACAAAATTGAGGACGCCATTCTTGGACATTTGTTGATATGTTATTTGGCGAGGTGCGGATGTTCCGGTTAAAAACATCGGAAATTGTTTTTTGGGGCTGTATAGTTGTGCGGTTGAGAGATTTTCGCGGTTAGGAAATGTATTTTGGGACACTTTTTACCCGGGAGAATGATTTACTATTTTGTTTAATGGTTATTGTTCGTTTGTGCGTTTGCAAAGTTCAAAACCTCATTTAAATGTTATTGCTGTGTGTGTGGTATCGTTGGGTGATCTTAATTAGACTGGAAATTGGGTTGAAAGGCTTTTAGTGGTCCACAATATGAAGTCATGAGTGGGTTGTTAATGGTTGTTTTTCGGTTAAGGACTTTGAAAGTGATTGCTTTGGATATGTCTTTTTGGTGATTATTAAATACGATTTGAAGTGGGTGTAATATGAATTAAAAGTTATGTGCAAAGCATTTGCATAGCCCAAGCCAACAGACTTTTAATCAAAAAATGTTTTCCCTTAAAGCACACCCCATATTTGTTTTGAAAACTTAATTTATTGCGGTGTTTTGATTCAAAGTAGAAATAAAGAACAAAAACTTGGTTGATGCTAAGGAAGTTTATCATTTTTTGCCTTGTCAGAAGAAGCTGCCTGTTTTTAATGCTTTTTTTACAACTGAACATATCCTATGGTGCCCGTGGTGTAGTGGTGAGCATGTCTGCCTGTCACGTGGGATGTTCGTGGTTCGAATTCCAACAAAAACTAAAAATGTTTTGCCGTAGATATCACCTTTCGCGAGGAATTGGCAAGTCCTAGTAAATTGATTCCCATGAAAAATGCTTCATCGATTAGCCTTTCAGAACCGGTAGAAAATTGTAAGTGTCTCCATCCCTTCACAAAAGGCATGGTTGTGAGAAATGTGGTAGGCTTCGGGGCTCCCCGCTCTGTTGCGCCATCTTATGTACATATTAAGCTCAGCATCTTGTTGTCATAAAGGAACTGAGGGCGTTGGTAAAACTGTTTTTGGTATTTCAGTCTTTTGAATTTCATAATAAGGATCTGCCACTTAAAAATATGTTATTAAATTGTTCTTTTCACTATTTCCCTCAAATTTTATGTAAATAAGATCTGTAGATTGCGCTGGACATTGCATAAGCTTGATGATGCTCTCAGACAGCCATATTGTGGCAAACATCGACCTGTGCTAGTGGTCATTGTCATGTCATGTAGGCACAGCCAAGTAGCATTTTTCAATCCGCGTAAAAAAGTAAATGTTTTTTTACGGATATCAAAGTGTTGTATGAAAATTTGCGTGATTGCATGTGGTACTCCAAATCTAGCAAAAGTCATTCCAATAAAATAAGGCTCCAAAGGAGGAAGATTTTTCTCATAGTGCTCGTAGGACCAATATTGAAAAGCTAAAGCTAAAGACATTCAAAGACTATGAATGAGAAAGTAGAAATGAGTGTAGTATAAAGAATGTCATGTTCAGACCGGACGCTCAAAATTCTACAAAGGCCGTTCTTTTCCATAAGGAAACCGCTTCCACTTTGGATAAGAGCAGCTAAGGTGATCGAAGGACCAACATTGAAATACTTTAAGTAAATAAATCCAAAGACTATAAACAAGAAACTAAATGCGAGTGCTGTATAAAGAATTGTGTGCATGGATTGGACACTCAAAATTTAACAAAGGCCATTTCTAACAAAGCAGCCCGACTTGAAAGGGGACACTTAAGATCTTCTACTCATTCGACATGGGAAATCCCTTCTTTATTAAGTATTTTACCAGTGTTTCCAAAGTCCTTGCGATGTCCGGTCCTAAACGCAGTAAGGCCAAAAATCATACAAGAAGCTGCAAAATCTACAAGGTTCTTAGGACACCGTGAACAGATTAAACTACACGTACTACAACCCCACCAGGGGTGGGGGTCTATCTAGCGAAAAAAACCGGCTAGCCCAATTAAGCGACGTGCTTATGCCCGTCAAGGCCTAACTTAACTTATCCCTATATAGATGTTATTAAGGTCTTGGTGGATGAAGGGCAGCCGCAAGCAGATCTCAAGGATCAAGGATCCTTAATAACAGAGGATAAGGAGGGGTGGGATAGCAGAAGATTAAGACTTGTTTCTGCGGTTGCGAACCCTTAATGAACCTTTGAGAGCTTTGAATGAATTAAAGAATGCTATTCAGTGAGAGGTTAGAGACTTTGCCCAGTTTGTCGATGAGGTATGCTCCGAAGGCTTTTTCCCTTGTATGGGCCAATATAGGGAACTCACAGAGAAAGTGGAATGAT
Source organism: Melanostoma mellinum (assembly GCA_914767635.1). NCBI lineage: Eukaryota > Metazoa > Arthropoda > Insecta > Diptera > Syrphidae > Melanostoma > Melanostoma mellinum. Next base: position 166,962,625 of record OU612060.1, on the reverse strand, counting down.
CTTTCCCCTGTGCCTCTTCGTCTTAGCATTCTCTGCATAAGTCGCATGTGTTGATGGCCATTCTCATCATGTGGGCCTGTAGAAATATCTTAAGTTAGAAAAATTCAAATAAATTCACCTAAATTGAAATACAAATATAGATTCATAATACATATTTCTTTTTTTTTCGAAACGACCAAGGATTTCCTCATCCGATTAAGATAAGGTCCTTGTTTCCTCATGGTATCGCATTACTGGGATGATGAAGGCCTTACTTTTTCTTAAAATGATGATCTCCGCACTAATGTTATTTTCCGTGCCTATAGCGGATCCGAGGTAGACGAAGTTCTGTACTACCTTGCAAGTGTCTGTCTTTTGTGACGTTTTGTCCAATTCGTCGATTATCTGTGTACTTGTTTGATGATAGCATATCCTTCACTATTGCTCATTAATAGGGTGCTCAAGTTTCTCTGCGGTTTTTTTTTTCTACGGATTTTTCAATCATTTCAAACTGTCAAACCATCGATGTACGAGTAATCAATTACAATATTTTTGTATTATCTTTATCAAACAATAAGAATTGCAAGTTTTCAAAATTCAAAACAATTAAGATGGTTTGCATTCGGTGCGATAAAAGTTCAGTACAAATAGGTTTGGTCAAGACCAAAAAATATTCATAGAGAAGTGGGGTTTATCTCTCTACGTTTGCGCGGGAGGGGTATTTTATAAAAAAAATTCCTGAATTTTTAAAAAAGGATTAAAAATCAACTAGGTAGTTAATTACAACAAACTATATTCCTTTGAAAGCCAATCACGAAAAATACAGGGTTGTAGTATCATCTCCTCTAGGCAAATCGGACCATTGTGTCAAATCGGTAGATTTTTCGGATTACGTCACGATAAAAAAAAAAATAAAGTCCCTAAAAGAACTATGTGTGGCAATATGAGAAAGCCAATTGGGACGGCCTGAATAATTTCTTTCGAAATTTTAATTGGTCATTGTGCTTTCTCGACGAAAACGTTGATGCATCAGCTGATATGATATCTAACGTAATTCTCAACGGCATGAGAAATTTCGTTCCTCACAGAACAAAATCCCCATCCCCAAAGAAAATTCGTGGTTTGATTCAAGCTGTAAAGAGGCGATTAGGGATAGAGAAAGTAGTTTTCAAAAATTTCAAGATAACCCTACTGTAGAAAACCGAAATTTGACCAAACGGGCCAGAAATATCTGTAATGCTCCAATACAAAAGGCTAAGTTTTTGCATGACCAAAAAGTAAGGCAAAAAATACTTTTGTGTCCAAAAGGAAGCAAAAACTTTTGGCCTTTTGTTAAGAACGTTATAAGAACTCGATAACATCATCGGTCCCAACGCTCGTTTTCAATGACTCTCCGTATGTCAGCTCCATCGACAAAGCTTATTTGCTAGCAGCTCAATTTGCTGCTAACTCAACACTTCCTGATAGCATATTGGCTTCCCATGAGCTCGAATCTGCAAATTCTTTGATGAAGCAGATATTTTTTCGAACTCGCTCGGTAGCGAGAGTCCTCAAAGATCTCAATATACATAAATCCGCTGGTCCAGATGGTATCCCCGCCGTTATTCTGAAGAGGTGTTCTTCTACGCTGGCAAAACCACTGCGTAAACTTTTCCATCTTTCCTATTCTGCTGGGATTTTTCCGAGCAGATGGAAAACTGCATTTGTCCAGCCCGTCCCTAAAAAAGGCGAATCTTCCTCCCCTTCCAATTACCGTCCAATTGCACTAACGTCCCTTCTTTCCAAGGTCATGGAAACGTTGATAAACCGTCAACTTATGAAATATCTTGAAGAACGAAAGGTTCTTAATGACCGTCGCGTCGGTCCACTGGTGATTTAATAGCTTATCTCACCGAAAAGTGGAACCAATCTTTACATTGTTTCGGAGAAAATAAGATTATTGCGCTAGATATTTCTAAAACAATTGATAGAGTTTGGCATCAGACTCTTTTATTGAAAATGTGTGCTTTTGGTATCGATGATTCTCTTCTTTGTTGGATTAGAAACTACCTTTCCGACCGTTCAATACAAGTTGTATTGGACGGTTTCAAGTCTGATACCCATTTCATAAATGCTGATGTGCCCCAGGGCTCCGTTTTGTCTCCAACTCTCTTCCTCATTTTCATAAATGTTCTCTTGTCTGAAGTTTCTAATCCTCTCAACAGTTTTGCTGACGACTCGACCCTCAGCTTTTCATATTCGTTTACAAATTCACGTCCCTGCTCTTCGGATGTGGAACTGGAACCCGTTGCGTATTCTGACCTTGACAGCATTGTTACATGGGGTCATAAAAACCGAGTAGAATTCAATGCTTCGAAAATTCAATGTTGTCTCTTGTAGTTTAAGCTTAACATCCCCCCATTGCCATTATCCATGAATGCTACCTGCATCCAAGAAACCGAAAAATTGTCATTACTTGGTATGTGTGTAAACGATGATCTTCGTTGGAATGACCACATATCTGCTTAGTGCTTTGGCTTCTTGAGACGATGCAGGAAGTTTTTGACTTCTTTTGATCTGGCTATAATTTATAAGGCCTTAATCCGCCCACAGCTACAGTACAACTCCCATATCTGGTCAGGTGCTCCTCAAACATTTTTGCACCTACTTGATAGGTTACAAAATAGAGCGTTAAAATTGATAGGTGATAGTTCAATCGTAGAATTACCCTGTTTTTCCCCTACATTACGGTTCATAAAAATTCAAAAACATCGTGCATCGGTGTCTCCTTTTCAATCCTCTCCTATTTTTCTAAATGCTCGCACTGTGTTCTATAGCATTATAAGATTAGTCATAAGTCATAACCCCTTGATGTATGCGTTAGTTACAAAAAAAAGTTCCGGAAATGGAAATTTTTTAACTAGATGTTCCTGAGCTTCGAACCTCAAAACTTCCACTAAATAGGCAGACACTTTTGGAGTGCAAATGACTTTTTCTTCTTCTTTTTCTTCCTCCTTATTTCGACTTTCGAGCACCGTTATTTTGAGAGGAACCAGCTGTAAACGACTGCCCTCAACCTCTGAAATCGGACTGCCGTTTAAATAAGCAGACCTATATACCTTTTGTCTTAGGTTAGAATCCTCCATTTTGTTGGCCACTTAGGTGTGTTTATAATCAACAGACCACAAACCACACTCTTGATAAAGATGAATCTCAAGTCTTTACTTAGATTAAGTGAATGCTCGCTTCATCCTAAGACAAGCTGCTTAGATCACAAGATATCGCTGCCGTTTTGTCGATATTGTGTTCCGCCAAACCATTTTACGGCTTCTCCAAATAATAATAATTTTAAGTTTCGGCTCAGCCTCTTCGAATGAATGAGCAAAGATCCTTCCTTAAACTATTGCCATTCACCACTTCCAGTCAAAGAAACTTTTTCATTGATTCCATCGGGCTTATTCATCCGTAGATTTTTGTATTCATTGTCAAGTCATAAAATTAATCAGTAACATTTGACACTCAAAGAGCTTTCAAATAATTTCCTAATCAAAAGTCTTTTCATATCAAATGACACAGATTCCTTAAATGCCAGCATCTTTATCACTCCAAACAAGGCGAATAAAATGAGAAAAAAAAAAAAAAAAAGAGTCAAAAATTCCCGACCGCCCACGAGACACTAAATGTCACATTCAATTCAAAGACTCTTCGGCGTATCATAAAATCTACGACAGTCATCTTTTCCTAGAAACAGACTGACACTTAATGTACACTAAAGAGACTGCATCCTTACAGCAAAGCACACCACACATATACGGTAGACTGTACCCAGAATATAAAATATATTTGCCTCACCCACCCACCCACCACCACCAAAAAAAAAAGAACAGAAAAATATATTTTGTCAGAAAAAAAGGATACGCAGGATACCATACCACTGTGAAGGACAAAAGTAATAATTTTTATTTTGCTTTCATAGTCTCCCTTGGGTAAACAAACAGAATAAAATTGCATTCTACTTGGAGTACACACTCCCTTCATTGTTCTTTTCCTTAGAATTCCAACAGAAAATTGTTTTATTCTTGAAAAGGATCCTTGTCCACAAGAAAGTGCTACTACATCGTTCATTCTACCGCGAGTTGCTCTCTATTGTTGTGCCTGGCTTCTGGCAGTTTTATTTTTAAATGAAGGAATGCACATAGTGGATTCACTCTTGATGCCATAGTTTCAGGTCAACCATGTCTGGTAAAGCCAATGTGTATTGAAAGTCCTTCCGACTTTGCCACTGCACCGTTTACATATTAATAATGGGAAGCCTCTCTTACTAAAGGCAATTTGCATTTCTGATCAAGAGCTGGTCCTTTTATCCCTCCGATACATCCACTCGACAAATCCTTCAATCCATATCTACTACACAGGAGGTGTGCGAGGAAAATTTAATTAATTCCGGCAGAGGACAATCGATGGGAACGCGTTTAAGAAAAGTTTACAAGTAATTAAATGTTCAGATGACGGCTATAAGGAACCAGGATTCCTCCTGCTCTTTCCTTATTTTCTTTTAAATATTGATGAAGTGACTTTGGAAGTCACCATGATCCATGACAAGAGGGAGTCATGAGAGCAAAGCACAACCGACCAACACGTTTTAATAAAATTATTTTATGCGTCCTTTGCGGGCTGAAACTCTGAGGAAACGAGTAAGCAGGATTGCGTTCGGTGAATCGTTTCTTGTCTAAACAACAAGAACGATCCACTAAATAAGCAGAACAAGGCATTCACTTTGTGCGAGCATAATCGAGTTTTACACGAAAGGACGTGCAAGTGCAGGCAGCACATATAAGTGTGCCTAGAAGCCAGGATCGTAAAACACAGGAAAATCCGTTCAATAATTCAATGGTTGTCATTTAATTAAGTTAATTAGAATGCTGATGCACAGTGTTACAAGCTGTGTTAGTGTGGTGCTAGAATAACTTTATGTGGCAATTACGGAATGTTTCGCCGCACGTCATCTTCTATAAAGGAATGCACATGCACACTTGGCAAATCCTTTAAATGCATGTCGAAGAAAGTTTTTATTAATAACCATTGCATTGTGCCTTGGGGCAGAATGAATGGATGGATAGATGGATGATGTTCTGCGGGTGCTGGTGCTGGGGCTGTTGTTGGAGAAGTTGGTTATCGTTGCTTGGCAACAATTTTACTGAAAGTTTTTCAATTGAAGGAAGTTTTTCTGTAAGTACCAGAAGAGGAGTAGATATTCTTGGCATGCAAAACATTTTGGAATTCATTTTATTCTCTCTTTGGGGGAATTTCTCTTGTGAAATGAGAGAGGCGACCAGAAAATGTTGGTTCCTTAATGGAATTATTTGAATAATTTTGATGTTTTTTTTTCATGAATTGGTGTATGAGTTTTGTAAGTGGGAAAATTCTTAATTGAGTGAGCGTTGAGTTTTAAACGATTAGTTAATATGTTGGGTAAGCAAGTAGCCTATAGAATATGAAGCGAATATTGTGTGGCCATTAGAAGAACATTCTCAAGACTGAGATATCAAAGCTGGAAAAATGTAGTTCCAGTTAGAAAAATTGGAGATAACTTAAGACTTGCTTTGAGTCTGAAGTAGTTGGGCTTGGAGCTTAGAAAAGATTAATGGTGCTACCACTTGGATTAGACCTTACACAATTGATAGCTTGTTACAAGAAGCTTTAAGGTAACAATTTTTTCAAGAACCACTTTGTAGGCAACTTGTTAAAACTTCTAAACAACAAGCATACTCTGAGAATGTGGTCACTCTCAGACGTTTTAGAGAGTTCTTATAAATAATTTGAATTGAAAAATCTTAGAGGTATATAAAATCCACACCAGTTACTTGGAAACATGACCTCGCATTGCTCTTGGTTGGATCTAGTATCCAAGTCATTTGTTCCAGAGCACAGGTTGCGCTAAACCTGGTTGGTACCTGATATGTTAAGAACAGTCTCTTTGTCAATCTTTTTAAAAAGGAAGATTTCTTCACATGATGGAGAAAATGTACTGGTTTCACTTAACTTTCTTTTGAACGCGTCAGAATTCGCTTTTCAAATAAAGTCAGAGTAATCCTAGATAACACGCAAAACTGCTTAGGCACTCAGTCTGCTTGCGGAATGTAAGGACAAGACTTGGGGTCATTTTACGAAAAGGGTCCTTTGGATCGATGAGATGGGATGTTATAAGAACAATCATCTCTTATGGGTCAGTTTTTAGTGGAACAAGGTATTAAGTAAATAAGTTACTGCCTCCTATATTAAATTTTAAAGATCAAAATGTCTTCGCCTCCCCCAGTATTTGCTCCGGGTCCTGCTCGCAGTATCTTTTGACTAACGTCAAATGGATATGCCGTCTGACACGACAAGCCTCAAACTGCGTTAAAATACGCAGACGTTTTTCCGTCGGCCTTGGACTAATCATTTGAATTTAATTGCAGGATTACTGCCTCTTCAGTTTGTATATCACCCCTTTCGGTATTTCAATATGTATATATGTTTTTATGACCTAAGGAACGTAGCCAACCTTTTCAGTGTAAGATAAGAGAACGCGGTTTAGAGTTTGAAACAAAAAAGGATTGTTATCGTATCTTCACGGATGGTTTCAAAACCGATGATTGATCTGGTGCTGATGGCTTTGTGGAGAAGTGGAGGCTTATGCTATTTAAATGGCTATAAACTACATTAGGAACAATTACTGGATAAGGAGAAGTAACTATTTTTGGAGCTACAGAACAGGCCCCTTTCTAACTACTTCAAAAGTGATCCAGGAATGCAAGACCTCTCAGAATTCAGTTGGAAGACTAAATTACTTGAGTCGTGTTTGGGTTCCCGATAGAAGCAAAAATTTTTTCCACGGGTATTGCCTTTTCCGAGAAATCGGTATGTCCTCCGTTGATGAATTCATTGCCATGAAAAGCACTGTCTTGATAAGTCGTATGAAATCCGCATCAAATTGTAGGCCCCTTCCATTCCCTTTGCTGTGAGAAACGAACGCGCTAGGCACCGGGGCTTCTCGCTCTGCTGCGCCTCCCAATTTATTATCATGGTATAACTGGAAATAAGATCGCCAATGAACTTGCGGGGCGTGGATATCGGACAGCTGTACATTCTGTATAATAATGTGCAGAGAAGTTTCGTCATTTTCGAGGCAGAGCCTACACATGGGGTTCGCTACTAGCCTCATTTGGTGAAGATGTTTCTTTAAAGAACAGTAATCGGTCAGTAGTCCTGTGCAAATTTTTAGGGTTTTCCTAGTGAGGGTCAGTAAGAGTTGAGGTTTTTTCAATATATTCTGGTAAAAATATTTTTGAACAGGTTTGGCCAGATGAGTTGCGCCCTATTTAAAAAGTTGCTATTTATTTAAAAGAAAATATTCCCTGTGTTGTTAGACGTAAGTCTTTGAATGGCAGTCTTATTGATTTTTTATTTCTGGAACTTGTTGGCGAAGGTGAGCGGCTACTTGTGGGTGTTGTGTACAGGCCTCACAAAAATATAAGTACTGAACCTCTTTTATCTCTTCATGAAGAAATAACAGTCTCATATACAAAAGTAATTGTGTGTGGTGATATGAATAGTGATTTACTTCAGGAAGACCATTTAGTAGAGAGTATGTTCTCTTTAAATCTATTTCCGGTTAACACTTCTCTACCTACTCACTTTAGCTCACAATCGGCTACACTTCTCGACATTTTTTGTGAGTGAAACGGTGCAGTGCAATATGGCCCGCGGCAATAAGACCCGCGGGTCTTATTTCCTCTTTGTTTTGGAAGTAAGGCCCACGGGGGTTATTTCCATGATAAAATGGCAGTAACATCCGCAGGCCTTAGTTCCTTTTTCTGCGAACTTAAATACCATTTCGTAATGGAAAGAAGTCTCACCGTTTGCACTTAAACTTATTTTCAATGTGAATAAACTTGCACAGGGACGTAACTCCACTAGACATAAGCCCATGCGCTGATTGTGGGTAATGAGTATGACATACCAAAGAGGAACACACGCACATAATAAATATCTATGGAACAATGAATCATACTATGTGTTTAATGCGGTCAATTCGCGCGTTTTTCTTAAGGCACGTATTACACGTAAGGCAAATTTTGTTCACTTTGCTTTTTACTCACGGATAGAATAATGAAGCTAAAAGCGAAGCGGAAAAAATTTTCTCAAGGGAATATGGATGTGTGGTGTAAAAATAAAAATTCGCGCGAACCACACATCCTGAAATAAGTTTTGAAATTTTGGAGCTTTGTTTTTCGGTACCTCAAAATGTTGTTTCCTTCATTAAAAAGAATATATGCATTTAGCGCATCCACTTTGTTCTTCACTCTTTCTAAGAAAGAAAACTAATTTTAAGATCCCATGTTCATCAGACTTATATAAATGCTGCTTCAAAATGGCAACAAAAGACATGGGCCTTAATTCTTTTCTTTGGTGGGTCTTATTGCCTCTTCACAGTGGAAACAAAGCCCGTGGGTGTTATTTCCATTTCCTTGGGCAATAAGACCCACGGGTCTTATTGCCGCGGGTCTTATTGCATTGCACCGAGTGAAACTAATAGAGTTAGCATGTATGATCAGCTGTCTGCTCCTGCTTTCTCAAAACATGACCTTATCTACCTTACATTTGAGTTTGTCTTCACTAGTTTGCCTACCACCTTCACTTATAGAGATTTCAACAGAATTGATCTAGAATCATTGGAGAATGACAGTCGGAGTATTGCGTGGGAGCATATTTACTACATGACTTCATGTAATGAGCAAATTAATTTTATTCAAACAAACATTAACCACCTTTTTGAAAGACATGTTCCATTGAAGACTAAGACAACCAATCCTGGACAACACCCTTGATTACGACAAATATACGTCTTCTAATTAAAAAGCGAGATTTGGCCTACAAGCGCTGGAAGAGATTTAAGCTAAGTACATACCGCCAAGAATATTGCTACTTCCGCAATAGAACAATTTCTCTTATTCGTTCAACTAAGGCTAACGTTTTTGCTAACCGACTCAACCCTTCATTGTGTGGGAAAAAGCTTTGGAAAAATTTAAGAAGCTTAGGTATGGGTAAACAACAAGGTGAAGTCTGCAAAACTGTTGATGTGAATTTGCCTAATCAGGAATTCGTTACATTCCCACATTTGCCACGTGCACGATCCTCATCTCAGATTAATCTTCCAATGGAAAATATCTTTGAAACTGGTCATAAATTTGGATTTCAAGGAATTGACCAGGTTCAAGTTGTTGAAAGTATAATTTCCTTTAAATCAAATGCAGTTGGAACTGATGGTGTTCATCCTAAATTTTTGAAAATGCTATTTCCCATTGTACTTCCTTACATTACTTTTGCTTTCAATCGCATTTTAACGACTAGTGTTTTTCCCACAGCTTGGAAAAGAGCAAAAATTATACCGGTTCCCAAAAACTCAAGTGGAAAAGATTTCAGGCCCATATCCATACTTCCGTTTCTATCCAAGGTTTTTGAAAAAATCATGAAAATACAAATCAACTCTTTTTTAGATGCCACTCACGCCATTTCACCTTTACAATCGGGTTTTCGTGAAAAACATAGTTGCATTACTGCTTTGTTGACAGTAGTTGAAGAGATTAGTCAAAGTATTGATAAAGATCAAATAACTTTTCTTTTACTACTTGATTTCTCACGTGCTTTTGATACTGTTGATCACAATTTTCTTTGCAATAAGCTCATAAAGGAGGTGGTTCATACTTGGGCCCAAGGCGTACACCTATGAAACTAAAACCAAATGAAAGCTTACGTTCAGCCCAATCAGCCTGCCAAATATTTTTGAATTCGGTCTCGGTGATATTGAGATAATTAGACTTGAAGTTGAGCGCCGGAAATGGGAAAAATCTGACATTTCTGCAAATAATTACATATATCTCGAAAAGCATAGCACGTAGGACAATGATTTTGGTATCATATGAAAGATCATAAAAATATCTTTCATTTCATTAAAAATACAGTTTTCAAAATGCCTTATATTTCGAAAAAACAGACCTAAAAGTTATTTAAAAAAAAACATTTTCGTTGACGTTTGACAGCCAATATCTCGAAAAAATCAGCGATGACCTATAATTTTTTTTGCACCACTTTAATCCTTAATTGGTAAGCTTGAATTTGATATACAATTACGCTATCATACATAAAGCATATCACGTACATTATACACAATTCCTAAAAAAAATTAAACAAAAAATATGTTCCACAGGAAATGCATTTTTCATTTAATTCTTCGCAGTTACTACTTTGTTTTTTACTAAACATGAAAACAAAATACATTTTAATGCTGCAAATGAGAAAAAAAATGCAGTTCCCATCTTTCACTTCGCAACTGGACGTCATTGGTTGATATGGATAGCAATGTTTCTGACTTCACTGGAGCGCAGATGGATGAAATGTTGTCGCTTTTAAGTAATACTTCTATGAGGGCAATTGATTTTAGTGATATTAGTACTATCAATTCTCATTTATGTTATTATTGGCTTGGTATTACCCCTACAGAGTTTGCGGAACTGCAGAGCTATGTTCCAGCATTACGTACCATAGAGCTTTTTACCTATTTGGCAAAATTAAGGTCTGGCGATAGTGATCGTAGACTTTCCTGTCTCTTAAACATGGATCACACGACTGTAGGACGGTACTCAACAGCTGCAAGAACAGCATTGATGGATTATTTTGTGCCATTTAACTTGGGTTTTCAGCATATAACTGTTCAGGAAGTATCTAGAAGGAATAGACTTATTCCCAACGGACTGTTTGGAAACATCAATTTAAATGAAAATGATCGTCCATCTATAGTCATTTGCGATGGAACATATGTGTACCTTCAAAAAAGTTCAAACTACGGCTTCCAGAAACAATCATACAGCCTACATAAGTATCAAAATTTGGTTAAGCCTTTTGTGATCACATGCTGTGATGGGTATATCCTGCGGACTTTATAGGACCTTATGCTGCAACTGTATCTGATGCTAACATAATGAAACATCTGTTCAGAGACGATTATGGAACGTTCAGGCAATACTTTAGACAAACGGATGTTTTTATTTTGGACAGAGGATTCAGAGACGCAATCCCACATCTTGAATCTCAAGGATATGAAACTTACATGCCTGAATCCGTTGCTGAAGGTAACTTTCAACTTACCACAGAGCAGGCTAATAGATCCAGGTGTGTAACTATGGTCAGATGGGTCGTTGAAGTCGTGAACGAACAATTTAAAAGGGATTTTAAACTATTTCGGCAAGATTTTTTTAATCTAGCTGCTGGTCATTTGATGGACGACTTCAAAGTTGCAGCTGCAATTCTTAATAAGTTTCATCCAACCATTGAAGATAGTGCTGATGCGAACGTTCTGCTAGAACTGGCTTTAAATCATTTTAATACTCTTTATTATTTAGGTGCCTTTGTAAGAGAAAATAATCTTAACAGAACCAGAGCCATGTTCAGCCGCATCGATGGAAATATCCCGAATTTAAGTAATTTCCCACAACTCACTATTCAGGAACTTCGTATGATATCATTGGGGAATTACCAAATAAACCAGGCTCGATCCTACTGTGGTGAACATTTAAAAGACCAGGGAACCTATACAATCGAAGTCTGCGAAGATCGGATGCGAATTATCTCTACTGCTCATAATAGTCTTATAGGCAACAATAACTTTTTATTGCGAGGGCGAATCAAATCCAGGCATGTAAGTAGAAAAGTGTATCTCACTTACATCTTGGTGAAAAGCGATGCAAACGTAGCACATAGTTCGAACGCAATAAAAGCCTACTATTGAAACTGTCTCGTTGGAATGAGGACTGTTGGGTTTGCGCTCATGTCATGAGTATTTTATGGTATTTGGGTACCGCAAGACACCAGGAAGCAATGAATATAGCACCAGCTTTGGTTTTGGATGGTATTTTGATAGATCTAAACGAAGATTAGTAATTTTTTTCTCATTTACAGCATTAAAATGTATTTTGTTTTTATGTTTGGTAAAAAACAAAGTAGGAACTGCGAAAAATTAAATGAAAAAATGCATTTGCTGTGGAACATATTTTTTGTTTAATTTTTTTTAGGAATTGTGTATAATGTACGTGATATGCTTTATGAATGATAGCGTAATTATATATCATATTATTTTTTTTTTTTTTTTTGCATTTCAGAGACTAAGTAGTACTGAGCTTAGAACAAGCTCATATGTACATACTTATATACGCTCTTCATCATGAATGCAAGTGTTAGTATAACACCAACACCAGCACATAGAGAACGTAAGAAAAGTAAAAAAAAAAGACATTATAACAAGAACTATCAAATAAATATTACAAAATTATCTTCAATAAAGTACACTATAAAATAAATAAGACATACAAAATGTGATATAATAAACAAAAACATACAAAATATGATATATAAACTAAAATTAATTGAAACATGCAAACATGCAAACATGCAAACATGCAAACTAAACTTAAGAAAGTGGAGCACTGGTTTTTAACAAATTTTTTAAACTAGATTTACTTAAGTTGAAATCAATTAAACATGAGTTAAGATTAAAAAGTCTACCCATACGAGTCAATGGCTCATTCATGCCATAATTCGTTCTATGGTAAGGGCAGTATATTAAAACTAAGTTGCGCAGGTGGTAAGATCCGCCTCGAAAGTTGAATTGAACACAAGAAAGTAACTCAGGTGCATCGATATGTCCGGTAATAAGTTGATGAAAAAACACCAGATCGTTAATGGTACGCCTTTGAGATAGAAGTTGCATATGTAATAATTGGATTCTATGCTCATATGGTGGTAAATCGTAAGGGTTTTCCCACGGAAGCCCTTTAAGAGCGAATCTTATGAATTTATGTTGTACTGATTCAATTCTTGAGTTGTGTATTTCATAAAAAGGGGACCACACTTGAGAAGCATACTCTAGATGTGGTCGTACTAAACAATTGTATAGAGCAAGGGTAACATATGGGTCTTGAAACTCTTTTGACCATCTTTTCATAAAACCAAGCATACTATTGGCCTTACTAACGATGTAGTTGACATGTTGAGTAAAGTCCATATTGAAACTAAAATACACGCCAAGATCCTTAAAGCATTTCACTTGACTCAAAATATTATTGGAAATAGAATAATTTGGGTTGCTAGGTTCCTTCTTTTTAGAGAAAGTCATGCTTTGGCATTTATTGGGGTTTAGGTTGAGCCCTTTTTTAAAACACCAAACTGCAAAATGATTAACATCGGATTGGAGATGAGAGCGATCAAGCGAACCAGTTATTTTTTTAAAAATTTTCATATCATCAGCAAAAATTAATATTTCACTGAAGGAAATGCAAGACGCAACATCATTGATAGCTAAAATAAATAGAAGAGGTCCTAAATGACTTCCCTGAGGTACACCTGAGCCAGCATTAAAAGGGTGGGAAAGGATATTACGGAACTTTACTTGGTATGATCTCATAGATAGATAAGAAAGTACCCAATCAGTGAACACAGGTGGGAAGCCCATTGCCTTTAGTTTGAACAGAATAATACTGTGTGAAAGTTGATCGAAAGCTTTAGAAAAATCCGTGTAGATGCAATCGAGCTCATTACCATTTTCTAGTGCTAAGGAACATTTTTGAAGAAAACAAAGCAGGTTTGTGACAGTCGATCTATTTTTAACAAAACCGTGTTGCTGTGTGCAAATAACGTTTTTTACACTGAAAGCCAGCTGGTCTCATACTAGTTTTTCAAATAGTTTAGGAATGCTAGAAAGTTTGGCAATGGGTCTATAGTTTTTTATATCACATTTGTCCCCTTTCTTAAAAACTGGAGTAATAAATGATCTTTTCCAAAGTAGAGGGAATTTACTTGATTTCAAAGAAAGTAAGAACAAATATTATAACGGGTATGCTAAGCATGACCTACATTTTTTTAGTACAATGGGAGGAATGCCATCCGGCCCGGAAGAAAAATCGTCATTTAAGGTTTCAAGACTCCAAAAAAGTTTATCAATTTCAATAACAATGTTATTAAAGCATACTTGAATACAGTTGCGAAGATAACTGAAGAAATCAGCATCAATGTCAACAGTAGTATCACAAAATGAGCTGCGAAACTGATCAGCAAATGCATTACAAATATCAGAGATGTTCTCATAAGAACAGTTCTCATAAACAAAACTAGCTGGATAACCATCTGATTTTTTCTTTGAGTTAACAAACTGCCAGAACGTTTTTGGATTTTTTTTAAAAGAGTTTCCCATTCGGTCAATATAATTTGAATAAAGATTTTTAGAAAGTGTCTTAAATTCTTCAAAAAGAAAAACGTAAAACTCATAGTCGGAAACGGAATGAGTTTTAATATAAGTGTTCCAAGCTTTATTTCTTTTATTTCTCAAGATTTTCAACTCTTTAGTATACCATGGATGGTTGGAGTCAGAATTTTTAAAATTTTTTTTAGAAATTGATTTTTCTATACATCTATACAGAATCAAATAAAAGCTGCTAACAGCTTCGTCAATATTGGTAAAAACTGATATGTTTTCAATACCAGACATAATTAATTCACCACAGAGCAAATCGAAATCAGCTTTGCGGTAGTCAAACACATAGGAACAATCATGAGAGTTACTATTAGTGTGGATTTCACCACTCAAGTCAAGAAAAATATTCAGAGGTGGGTGGTAGTCATCTATGTTAGTTTCATCAAGGCTAGGATCAGTAATACCGGAACTAGATTCAATAACAACGGTACTAACAGAGTCTGAAGAGAAGACCAAATCGAGAATTCGATTTTTAGAGTTTTTGATACAGCTTACTTGCCGTAAGTCGGTTGATATTAAATTATCCAACAACATTAATTCCTGTTGAGGTGAAGTCAAAGATGGTTTAAAATAGGTTTCATCTGAAGATGGTAACCATTGAATATAAGGTAAATTAAAGTCACCTAAGAACAATACATAATTTTCAACGCACAGCAATTCATTAATATAATCTAAAACTAACGTTAATTCTTTATAAGATGAAGCAGAGCTCTTTGGTGGAATATATGTATTAATGATATAAACAATTTTTGATTTGATTGTGACTTTGACACATAATACATTTACAGTTAAATCAAATGGAAAGGTTATAAGAGAAGACATATATTTGCTACGAACAGCAGTAAGTACCTACGCCACCTCCAACTTCCGAGGGTTTATTGTAGGTACGATCTTTTCTATACACTAAGTACTCACGGTCAAACAATTCAGTATCTAAAATGGCAGAGTTAAGCCAAGTTTCAGTCAGAGCAAAAATGTCATGAGAGAATGCTTGAGAGTTGTTATAAAGATTGGCAGTTTTACTGCGAAGCCCTCTTACATTTTGGTAGAAGAGGGAGATACTTTCAAGTTTTTTGATCCCTTATTTACGTTACTTTTGGTATGACGAGCTGAAAATTCTTTAATAAGAGTATCAGGCGGCCAAATCTGAGGGTTACAAATAGCGTCAAAAAGCGTTGGAGAAACAATAATCTTAAAAGAAGCCACATAGTTGTTTGGCTTACTTATTTTATTACACCTAACAAACGAATCGTTTGTGATGCATTTATTAGTTTTAAGGTGGAAAATTATGTCTTCTGGAGTAGTATCCGATTTGAGACGAGATATAAATATAGTCTTTGGTTTAGGCACTGATTCCACAAACCGTGGGGGTCTATCATGATCAGATATTATAATAGCCTCATTGTTCGAAACCATAGGGGCGACAGATTCGATTGGATTAGGTGAGTTTGGAGAGCTTAAAGTGACTATTTCAGTCGTGTTTGAATTATAAGGCTCAATTGGATTAGGCTGAACAGAAGAGCTTAAGTTGAGTATTTCAGTCACATTTGAGTTAAGAGGTGTAGCTATATTGCTTCGCAAACCACTTCGTTTCGTACCAACAATTACAGAGGACACGCTGTCCTGTTTTTTCTTCAAACCCTTACTAGATTTTAAAGATTGGTAGGAATTAGAAGGAATAGGAGGAAGTTGAGAGTTTAAGTCGTCAGTAGAGGTAGAAATATCTACCGAGTACTGGGCGCTAGAGAATGAGTTGACATTAGCAACTGCTATATTAAAACAGCTTGAAATTTCATTAAAACCCTTTGATATTTTTGCTATATCATTTTTAAATGATTCTAACTTGAAGGCTAATTGAGAAAGAGAAATTTTTGCTGCAGTACCAAAAAGCAATTTTCGATGCAGTAACTTTTTCAATAAATGCACTAGTAGAACCAACACATTTTGCATGGAAGGCCTTGCCACATGGGCCAAAGCAGGCAAAAAGTGGGTTGTTGTTGGAGCTATCAATGCACTTGTCTGCTGCGCAATTCATTTTCTAATTTAAAAATGTCTGAACAAATCAAAATGAAAATAGCAGAAATAATAAAAAAAAAGAACGAAAAAAAAGGGAAGTACCGGGATTGAACCTGAGTTATTGAGATTCAAAGTCGAAGCTCCTAGCACCTGCGCTGAAGAATATATTGAAATAGAACGTGTAAAATTATGATAAAAAAATTTTTATATTTATTTAATAAAGGAGGTAAACGTGTAAATTGTGAACAAAATATAAAATGATTAAAGAGAAAAACACTCAAGAGTAATTTTTTTTAGTTAGTGGATAACACTCAGATTAGTGGTAAACTACGATCTAAGAGAGATTGAAGTAGGAAAATATAGGTATGTAGGAAAGTTTATTACACATGCAATGGCTTACCAAGAATAATTTAACAAATAACTTCACGAAAGCATAAATGCTAAATTAGACACAACACTATACAATGAATTATTAGCAAGAATTAACAGGCTGTTATTAAAGAAAAAACTGATAAGGAACACAATTAAATAAAAGGTTAATTATCAAAAAAATGAAAAAATAATCGGAGCTAATTTACACGTAAACCAACACAGAAAAAACCAGTGATGCCACTGATTAAAGCTTACCAATTAAGAATTAAAGTGGAGCAAAAAAAAAATAATAGGTCATCACTGATTTTTTCGAGATATTGTCTGGCAAACGTCAACGAAAATGTTTCTTTTCAAACAACTTTTAGGTCTGTTTTTTCGAAATATAAGGCATTTTGAAAACTGTATTTTGAATGAAATGAAAGATATTTTTATGATCTTTCATATGATACCAAAATCATTGTCCTACGTGCTATGCTTTTCGAGATATATGTAATTATTTGCAGAAATGTCAGATTTTTCCCATTTCCGGCGCTCAACTTCAAGTCTAATTATCTCAATATCACCAAGACCGAATTCAAAAATATTTGGCAGGCTGATTGGGCTGAACGTAAGCTTTCATTTGGTACTAGTCTCATAGGTGTACGCCCTTGGCCCAGGCTCCATAGAAATATGCACCACCTCCTTTGTTTGATTTTTCATCCTCTGCTACAAAGCTTTTGATTTCCTATGTTTCTGATCGGCAGCAAGCATTTTATACAAATAATGTTTTTTCCGACTTCATAACTGTAACTACAGGAGTGCCGCAAGGATCTATTTTGGGGCCTTTGCTTTTCTCCCTTTACATCAACGAACTTCCATCTGTCGTTACCAGTTCTAAAGTCCAACTCTACGCCGATGATGCACAACTTCATATAAGTTGCCTCTCGGGCTGATAGAAGATTGTGCAAGTCGCATCAATGCAGACTTAGAAAATATAGCTAATTGGGCAAAGAAGAATCTCCTGTCAATTAATACGTCGAAATCAAAGTGCATCATCATATCTAAGAAACACACATCAACCTCTTATTTTCCTGAAATAATACTTAATGATGCCCCAATAGAATACGTCTCCACAGCCAAAAATCTAGGAATGGTTTTCAACAAAACCCTGACTTGGAGCAACCACATCAGTAAAATCTATGGGGTCTTACGATCTTCATGGACGTCTCAGCATTTTACTCCAAACAAAACTAGGATTGTATTAGTCAAATCTATAATCATACCTATTCTTACCTATGGATGCGAGGTGTATGGTAAATGCAATGTTATCGATAAACTAAAACTTAATGTAGCTTACAATAATGCAATTAGGTATGTCTTTGGGCTTCGGAGATTCGACAGAGTTTCTAGTTTTTCGAACAAGATTTGCAGCCTCACTCTTGATAAGTTGTTACATTTCCGAACATTGACTATGCTCTTTAATATTGTACAAACACACCAACCTCCGGATCTGTTTAATAAAGTAACTTTCTGCGCTTCCAGTAGAACAGCGCACATCCTTCAACCGCGTTCCTTCATGCTTGACATCTGAGCGTCAGTTGTTCGTTCACGCCGTCCGACTTTGGAACTCTCTCCCACGACATTTGAGGAACATTGGTGATAAGAAGGGATTTCAGAGGGAAATTAAGGTATATTATCTAATTATTTAACGATTTAAACTATCTATTAACTTTTTTCTTCTTTTTTTTTCTCTTTCTTTTTTTTTTGTTAATCTCTTTGTAAATATATATATATTTTTTTTTTGTTTTTCAACGATTTTAAGCTTCTTTGAGTTGTATTCAAGTTAAATCTGTCCATTAATTCAACTTTGCACTATTTTATAAGATTTTTGTATCTTACTGTGTACAAGTATCTATTATTATAATAAACTAAACTAAGGTTCAAACTAAGGTGACCTAAAGGCTTTTAGTGCAGCTTGGCTGTCTGAGAAAATGAATATTGTATTGTTTTTTGTGCTCGATGAACCTATTATTCTCGAACATTCGTTAATGGCAAAGACTTCAGCTTGGAAAATGGATGAGTAAATACCCAGACTTACTGAGAAATTCGTTCTTGGGCAGTCGCTGAAAATTTCTTCAAAGTCTGCGGTTAGACTCTAGGGACAACTTAAAGAGGGGTTTTTAGAATTGAGTCCCGAGGACTTTAAATAATTTAAATAACGATACCTGCCATTCAATCAATATGATATTATTTATTTTTCTCAAAAACGGCTGGAACGATTTCGATTAAATTTTGTGTGAAGGACAAGTCTTAGATTGTCTTTCTTATGGTGTAGCAACTTTTTTTAGAAATGTTTAAAATCGGTACCTACCATTTTTCTATTTTTAAACCCGACTTTGTGGCTTAAACGATGTTGACAAAATTTTGTATTTTAGAAGTTTTAAGTTGTTTAAGAAAGATTACTTTACACTTTACTTTTACATTAGAAAAATTTAAATTTTTAAAACTTAAAAATTTTTTTTTTTTAATTTTGCTATTTTGAAATAATTGAACTTTGATTTTTTTTTAAATTTTGGTCAAAACAACTTCTGGAAAGATTTGAAATTAAGCTTAGTTTTCTATTGAAAACAAAAAAAAACCGCTTAAGAAAAGAAGAGTGGTCCAACGATTTTGATTAAATTTTCAACGTTTATATGTTTTAGCAAATGCAAAAGAATGGCGTTTTTAAATTTTCGCTTTGTACCTTTGGAATACTTAATTAAATTTTTTATAATAGTTTGAGTGATTTATTATAATTTTCAGAATTAATGTGTAGTTGGCAACCCTTTCCAAATATTTTATGTAATTTTATGATAAAGACTTTTTTTTTTAACGAAAAGTTTTTTTTTCAATCAAAGCCTAAATTATGGCACAGCTCTAAGGCGAAAAATCTTACGGTGTCGAATTGCATGATCAAGGTGGCCAATTGAATCCGTACATTTACTACCTTTTCGTGTGATAATTTAGGAGCTATTAATGAATTATTAGGTCTTGTTAAATCGTGAAAAAGAGCTGTTAATTAAGTGCTACTTATTGAACAAATTTACTGATATAGGTATGGCTGAATTTAAATTAGCTGCGTAAATTCACTGTGATTTCCTGAAAGATTTTAATGTTATTGAAATTGGTCCTCTATTTATTTCCCGACGGGGAGATTCCCATCTATTACACTCGAACACTGTATGATAAGCGTCGTCTGTCAGCGAATCTCCGTATTGGCACGAAGGGCTTCTTTTTTCCAGTGCAGGAAAACGTTGAAATACAAGTGTCCGGTGAGGAACTGTGTGACGTAGCAGTTCACTTCACAGTGTTTCAGCTTCCACGCCGATTTCTGCTTTTTTTCATGTATGTATTTTCTTTGTGTTGCG
The DNA here is from genome assembly GCA_914767635.1 of Melanostoma mellinum. NCBI lineage: Eukaryota > Metazoa > Arthropoda > Insecta > Diptera > Syrphidae > Melanostoma > Melanostoma mellinum. The sequence continues at coordinate 166,942,549 of OU612060.1, read as the reverse complement.
AAGAGGTCAATTGGTACGACACATGCAACTACAAGAACTGCTGGCTCAGACACTGTGCGGTACGAGCTCACTATTCGCAAAGCACCGCGCCTCTGTACCGATGCTAGTTGTTTCCGGTACTTTTCCTGTTTTATTGCTTCAGTCCAAATCTCGCTTCCGTACAGTAGAATTGAATGTGTTGTTGCCAGAAGAAGTCTCTGTTTGCTTGCGGATGTTCCGCGGATGTTTTGCCATCAGTCTAGATAAATTGCTTGTAACCTTGGATGCGCGTTCAGCAGCCGTTTGTATCTAGTCCCAAAAGCTCAGTTTCGTGTCAAGCCTTATTCCCAAATATTTTATTACGTTTTTGCTTTTTATTAGTTCGGTTTTGGTGTGGAAGTCGATAACTGTGGAAACTCGTTTTTTGTTAGAATTACTACTTCAGTCTTCTCAGTAGCAGCCCATGTTCCTCAATCCAAGAATTTTACCTTCGCATCACTTGGTTCAACTTTTTCTGTGTGCTTTCGGTGTCCCTTGCAGTAATCACCGCAATAACGTCGTCAGCGTATCCAACTAGAAAGCAGTCTTCGGGCATTTCCATGCAGAGAATGTCATCGTAGGAAATGTTCCAGAGGTCTGGTCCAATGATAGATCCCTGTGCTGCTTCAGCTGTGATATCTTTTCGTATCGTTCCTTCAGTGGTTTGGTAGATAAGTTTTCGTTCTTTGAGATAATCTTTTATCATCCAAAAGAGATACTCTGGAACTTGGAATCTTCTTTCAAGTGCATCAATCATGTTTGACCATCGGGCTGAATTAAAAGCGTTTCGGACATCAAGTGTTACCAGCAGCACGATTTGGTGTTTTGGCTCCCTTGTTGAGTAATTTCGAAAGTCCTCACTACTTCTTCTATTGCTCCTATTGTAGAGCGCCCATTCTTGAAGCCCATTCTTTGACACGCGGCTATAAGTCGTGGTTACAATGCAATAGCTTTTCCAGGAGCTTGCCTGCTGTGTCCAGCATACACAGAGCCCAGTATGCGCGTATGTGAGGTCCCGAATCTTGCCTTATGGCCACCATCTTGAAAAGTAGGAACAAATGGTTTATTTTACAGACCATAGGTCTGACAAAAATATTATAGGACACTCTCTGTCGCGAATTCTCTGCAACTTAAGCAACAAGCGATGCAAACTAGAAAATTTAATTCTTCAATGCATGTTCGAAAAATCTGTGTTTATTGTCTGTTCATCCAGCAAAGCATGTCCACAGCGTAGTGAATGATCAGCTTGTTTCAATCGTTGCGTATATTGAGCTTTATACGAATGAAATTGCAAAATATATCATACAACACGTCCAATAGCTGTGAGTGCCATAAAATCTATAAATTTGGGTAGCAGCAGCAACTCCTTCGACAGATAGTGTGTAATACGATAATGCTTTGGATCCAAGACATCAGAAGCGTCTCGACTCTCCTCGAATTTCTTTCCAATTTTATCGATTGCTTTGCGTAATCGCGTTTTGATCTCGAAAAGTGGCTGCATTTGAATCACCAGTTTTGTAGTTAGCTTTAAAAACTTGAACGTGTCGCTTGATTGCTAAGCAATTCATTATCTTAAAAGAGAAAGTCATTCAGTTATTGCTTTGAAACTTCTTATGACAACTGAGCTTGACAGCTGTCCAATTCAAGCACTACCAACTCGCAAAGACTAAATTAATGACCCTTTACTGCCTCTCGTCAGAGTTTTAGAAGGAGACGTGTGAAACAGGCGTTTGCAATTTTGTTTTCGAAGGATAATGCTCATACATGAAAAAGGTGATCTAGGAATAAAATCGTGAATAGAAAATATCCGCCTTCTATATCCTTCCAGCACTTTTTTCTATTCATAAAAAGAAATTATAAAATGGCCCATTCAGCGCCAATTGCCAGTTGTGAAGAAAAGGAACAGTCAACAGAAAAAGTGTTTTTTTTATAAACAAGTTTCATCAAATCTCATATTCAAACCCAAAACCAAGCCCGAACCCAAAACCAATTTAAATATTTATCATTCTATACCCAAAAACTATCAAGGACACTCCATCGGGCTAACAAATCTTACACCATACCTGCCCGTTCCTCTCCCTGTCTCCCCCTCCCACTCACAATTCCCATTCCTTTTTTTAGGGATGTATTGTTTGGCCAAGGCAGGAGTACAATAAATTCAGGCCTTATGATACCATTATTGCTTTTATTTGCTTTTGTCCTCTTGTGTCGTCCGGGCTTTCCCTTTTCATACCATGCTCTCTGAAACGGAAATTACAAAATCAATATCCTATCCTAGCTTCCATTATTTCTTCCGCTACAGAGTGATGATTCACCAAAAAATGAAAACAAAAAAACACAAAACACAAAGTAAGAACACCCGCAGCTACACACATTTTGGATGGCGTTAGCTGCAAAAAAGACAGACGACAGCATACACCACAGTACCGCTCCACTATGGTGAAAAAGAACAGCCTTGTCTGACTTAAGCAATAAAAATATGCGGAAAAATAACAAAAAAAATAATAATAATAAAAAAATAACAAAGAAGGCACATAGGCAGCTGGAGCTGTGTGTATGGTGTGACATCTTTCTTTAAGTCACAAAAAAGGATCGTGATTTTTATTTTTACATAATTTTTTTTTTGTATTGTGAAATCCCGTTAAACGAGCAGAACTTGTAAGCATAGATTATAAGAAGAACAGCTTGTGCTTAAGCCCAAGCCTACATATTTCTTTTGGCTTAGTGAGAAGCATTTTTCATGACAGTATTGTTCTCTAAGGATACTTTCAAATTGCTTTTTGCTTGCAAGGAATTGTACATAAGCAAAAGAGAAAAACTGCATAAATCCAAAGGTCTTATGAAACGTAATGTGTCTTTGTGTCACTTTGATACACTCGAAAAAAGGTCTTAGCTTCTAAAATTACTATCGAACATGCTAATATCTGGGGTTTCTGTATATCACGTGACGGTCACCACATAAAATGAGCTTTTTGATACTCACGTGCATTGTAGTAAGGTGAGAATAAAGTTTAAACCTCGTAGCATTCGTAGAGCTGCCTATCGTCCATTTGTGCTATAGCCTGATGGTGTCTGGCTGTAAATGTTGATTCCGATTGACCTAATCGGTCTTTGATATTGATGACCGCCATTGTTGTTGGCTTTTTGTAATTCGCTATCTCATCAGCTCTTAGGTAAATGTTAAGTGTCTCAAGGAACAACAAAATGCCTCAAGACTTGTTCTTCTATTTTACCCAAAACACGTTTTTTACTTGCCATTTTAGGTACTAAAGGTTACTTCTATTAAAGGGATGTAGCAGTTCAATATCAAACTTATCAATTGAAGTGATATATAAGGTGAAACAACCGAGCGGTGAGTCATCGGGTCTAGCGTATTTCTCACAACCATGCCTTTTGAGGAATTTTGAAATTGACCATGTTGCGATCGACGCAAGGCACTCTTCCAGTGTGTTAGATGTCCGAACTTTCCGAGGGGCCAACTTTGACTCAGACCACTACCTTGTTGTTGCCAAGGTACGAATGAGGATATCTTGCTCACGGACAGCACGAACTAACGCTCTGAAGAGATAAGACGTCGGAAAGCTACAATCGCAAGAGATTGCCAATGCCTTTTCCAATCGAGTGTCCCTTCAATTATCCTTGAATCCCATGCCGCCAGCATTAAGCATTGAAGACCAGTGGCAGAGGTTCTGGGTTTCACTCGGCCACCAAAACGAAACCCATGGTTTGATGAAGAATGCAGGCAGGCAAATGCAGCCAAACAAAAAGCACGTCAAATGCTGATGCAACAACGAACAAGGGCTGCTTACGATCAGTATAACGAGATTTACAAGGAGAAAAGAAGGAAAGGAAGAAAGGAAAAAGAAGTAGCATGAGAAGTGCTCGTTTGAGGAAATAGAGAGGTGCCAGTACAGGAACGAGATTCGCAATTCTTACGAAAAGGTAAAAAGATCCTGCCGAACTCGAGCCTGTAAAGACCAGCAGGGAAACATAGTTATAGAGTCACAGTCGCTACTGAGGATCTGGAAAGATCAATTCTGCAGACTGCTTAACGGCGATGAGGGCACAAATTCCGCTGTCAGGCAGATTGCCCCATTCAGCTTGGACGATGATCAAGAATGCCGTCCTCCCGACCTAGAAGAGGTTAAGCTTGCTATATGCAAACTTAAATAAAATAAGACTGCAGGTGCAGATGGCCTTGATGCCAAGCTTTTCAAGGCAGCTAGAGACCAGTTGGAAAGGAGCATGCACCAGCTGATCTTCATGACATGGTCGGAAGAAAGCATGCCCGATGAATGGAACCTCAGTATCGTATGCCCGATCCTAAGGAAAGGAGACCCTCACAACTGCGCCAATTAAAGAGGAATAAGCCTCCTTAACGTCGCTTATAAGATCTTGTCTGCTGTAATATGTGAACGTCTGAAACCCCACGTCAACAACTTGATAGGTCCTTATCAATGTGGTTTTAGACCAGAGAAGTCCACAATAGACCAAATTTTCACATTACGGCAGATCTTGGAAAAAACCCGAGAACATAATATCGATATTCACCATCTCTTTATCGATTTCAAGGCCGCGTATGACAGTATCTACAGAGACGAGCTGACGAGAACGAAGTATATGTTGTCATCAAACAAGGACACAGAACATCGACGAATTGGACAAAACGTCACAATAGACAGACATAACTTCGAGGTAGTACAGGACTTCGTCTACCTAGGATCCGCTGTAGACACGGACAACAACATCAGTGCGGAGATCAAACGGAGAATAACTTTTGCCAACCGTTGCTTCTTTGGCTTAGAAGGCAATTGAGAAACAAAACAATGTTCAGAAAAACCAAGGTAATTTTGTATTAGACCTTAATCATCCCAGTCCTGCTGTACGGCGCGGAAGCTTGGACCTTATCGAAAGCGGATGAGGAAACCCTTGGTCATTTCGAAAGAAAAATTCTCCGAATGATCTTTGGCCCCGTATGCAAAGACATTGTGTGGAGAAGAAGATACAACAACGAGCTGTATGAGCTGTACCGCGACATGGCCATAGCCAGAAGAGTGCGCACCTCGATGCTACGATGGTTGGGCCATGTAGAGCGGATGGACCCAAACGCTCCGGCTTGTCGGGTCTTCGAAAGCACATTGCAGGGAAATCGCGGAAGGGGAAGACCTCGTCGTAGGTGGCGCAATCAAGTGGATGAAGACCTCAACCGACTTGGAGTGCGAAACTGGAGAGAGCTCGCCCGAAATCGAAGTCATTATAGAAGGATGTTGGTTGAGGCCTAGGTTGACCCCGAACAGTAATGCCCACCTAAGTAAGTAAGTATGCCTTTTGAGGGAGAAGACCTACAATTTTCTGCTGAATCCGAACGGCTTATCATGTCTTTCACGTGTTTCGAATCTCATCAGAGGCAAACATTTTTTTCCACGCGTGTTGCCTTTCGCGAGGAATTGGCATGGCCTTCGTTAGTAAATTCTTTGCCATGAAAAGCGCTTTCTCGATTAGAAAAAAAGAAAATTGTAAGTCTGCTACATTCACTCTCAAGGCATTGTTACCGAATAAAACAGCGAACCGCTCTTTGAATTAATTATTAAAATGTAAGAAATTGATTCCATACACCGCGAGCAAAACCAAAATTTAATCCAGACCGAAACAATGCAAAAATATAAATTCGGAAAAATTTAATTGGGATGTAAACAATCCCGACGTGCACGCAACCTGATTGTTTAAACGAAATATCAAATCGAAGATGACACAGATTTACGTAGCGGCAACCAACAACACTAATCCGATTCGATTGAAAGGGAATATCAAACAATTATAAAATGATATCAGGTACGAATTAAAAAAGATTCGATGAAAGAGAGAATAGGGGTGTATTAACTCACTCTTAATATAGGCGCCAGGAAACCTTTTACAGTGGAAGCTTGCCTTAACCAAGATCTGAAATTTAAAAGAATGGTAAAAAACTAACTTACTTACTTACTTAACCCCTGTTCTCCACATGCTTTAAATCTATCGCAGCTTTTACAGCAGCCTATGAATATCGTAAGTGGAGACCATTATAGCAGCTTTATCTTCATATCCTGCGATAGATAGTATACTTTTATCGCAGGGTACCTATCGCAGCTATTAAAGCAGAGGGAACTGTCATCTGCATAGGTTTTCCCCACCATTTTGTTACTTCGCTGTTATGTTTACTATGAAAAGTATGCTATACAAAATGCCCACAACACAAAATTTTTCACTTGCTCTGCTTTCTTGTGTCTGTCATATTCCTGCTTTCTGCTATGAATTTTAAGCAAGTGGATACACAGCGTAAGGTGGCGCTACAGTCCAGGTCGGACTAGGGTCTCAACCAACATGCTTTTCCAGCCAGCTCGGTCCCTAGCTAGCTACCTCCAGTTTCGCACGCCAAGTTGGTTGAGGTCCTTTCCTACTTGCGTGCGCCACCTGAGTCGCAGTCTTCCTCTACAGCGCCGTCCCTCAAGATTGGATTCGAAGACTTTCCGGGCCGGAGCGTTGGTGTCCATTCGCTCTACATAAACCAGCCATCTAAGCCGCTGGACCTTGACTCGTTTGACAAGGGCAGTGTCGCTGTATAGCCCGTATAGTTCGTCGTTAAATCTTCTTCTCCACTCTCCATATATGCAGACGTGACCACAAATCACCCGAAGAATTTTTCTCACGAAGCATCCTAAAGCGTTCTTGTCTACCTTTGCCTCTGCGCCATATATAAGAACCGGGATGGTAAGTGTCCTATACAGGGACACTTTAGTTGCTCAGGAGAGTTCTTTTTTACTCAATTGCCTTCTTAGTCCGAAGAAACAGTGATTGGCAAGAGTTATTCTTCGTTTGATTTCAGCGCTGGTGTCGTTGTCTGAATTAATAGCGGTGCCTAGGTAGACAAAGTCCCTAACTACCGCAAAGTTTTAGCTGTCTATCGTGACGTTCTGTCCAAGACGTCGGTGTTGGGTGTCCTTTCTAGATGACAGCATATACTTGGTCTTGACCTCATTGACCACTAAACCCATCTTCTTCGCTTCTGTCTCAATGCTCATTTGCAAAATATGGTCGGAAGAAAGCATGCCCGATGAAGGGAACCCCAGCATTGCTTCCCCGGTCCTCAAGAAAGGAGACCCTCTGAACTGCGCCAACTATAGAGGTAGCAGTCTTCTTAACATCGCGTACAAGCTCCTCTCTGAAACCATTCGTCAACAACATGATAGGTCCTTATCAGTGCGACTTTAGACCAGGAAAGTCCACCATAGACCAAATCTTCACACTACGGCAGATCTTGGAAAAAAACCCAGGAGCTACAAATCGATACCTATCACCTTTTCATCGATTTTAAGGCCGCGTATGACAGCATCTATAGAGAGGAGTTATATAGAGCCATGTCTAGTTTTGGCATCCCTACCAAACTTGTCCGATTGTATAGGATGACGATGGAGAACGCACGCTGCTCCATCAGGGTCAGAAAAGATCTCACCGATATACATTCGATGTCAAAAATGGTTTTAGGCAAGGCGATGCACTGTCATGCGACTTCTTCAACATCGTTCTTGAAAGAATAGTGCAAAAATCCCAGGTCAACACAAGAGGCACTATCATTCATACTCCTGACCAGGTCAATTCAGCAGTGAGGCCATCAGCTCCAGCAGCTTTGTTGGACTTTAGCTTGGATACTGCTGTCTTCACTTCGTTCAGGTTGGGTTGGCGAAATTGTTGGTCTACGTCGCCTAAATCGAATGGATCTATCTCTCTAACAGCGAAATTGGGTTCATCATCGACGTTATAGAGCTTGGAGAAGTGGTCTTTCCATATCCTCAGCAATGACTGCGGTTCCTCCACGATGATCCCTTGATCGTCTTTGCAGGCTTCGGCTTGGGGCTTATAGCCCGTGGCTGTTGTTTTTACCTTTTGGTAAAACTTCCGAACCTCATTCCCCTCCATTTCCTCGATCACTAATCATGTTCTCTTTTTTTTCGTCTAAGAAGCCGGTGCTCGTCTCTTCTCTTCTGCTTGTTGGAAAAAAGCTAACAAAGAAATAAAATAAACAATACGAAATTCCTGAGAAAAACTGCGAAAATTTGTTTCGTTTGTGGGGTGTCTTGGAAACCGTGGCCAAAGCCTGGATTGAAACCAAGAATCATTTCAAAAGTACTTAAAAAGAAAAGGTACACAGTTTCGTTCGAGGTTGGCAGAAGGCCAAGTCTCGAAATAGAGAAAATGCAAGAAATTAGGCAAAATAAAAATAATTTTATGTGTTGCTTAAACACAAAGAAGAATCATTAAAGGAAAGTCTCCCAACTAAGAAATCAAATAAGAACGGTCGCGAGTCCCGTAATTTTGAGAGAGAAAACAGCAAGACAACGAAGGCCTAGCGGCTCTAAGTTTTTGCACCAGTAAGGCGACTCTAAAAGTGTTAGAAAAACCCTTGAAAGTGAAATAAGAGGAAAAAAAAATACCTTGCTATTCTCCTGTACACAACTTCTCATGATCTCCTAGAGAAAATATTTTCTCCGCACTTCTTGCCTATCCTAGAAAAGTTCCGAATGGGAACTTTGCAGCTAAGACGGTTTAACAAATAACTCGCCAATTGAAAATCTCTTGAACTGAAAAAGAGCCGCACAAATTTTTCGGTCGCTTTCCTCTATCACCCTTGTACTTTCATAGCCAAAATTCAAGAGACCATCAAGATGGCGGGGTTTTCTCGTCCATCCGGCATCGGGTCTTTTAGCGAGGTGTTGTTCGGTATAACTGTTCTGCAGCATCCTGACATTGAGCTAAGAGTGAGATGCCATGAATCAACCACGGCGCGGTCTTTTGCTTTCAGGTGAGATGCTCACCAGTGCGTGAACATACATTCTTATTTTTCAAAAAATAGTAATGGTACCGAACACGTTCATAAATATAAAAGCAAATCAACGATATTCACCACAAAGAAGAGGATTGTGACTCATAACCCGCCCATAAGTCACTGATGCGTGTTGGTCGACTTTTCTCCATTTCCTACGTTGGCGTTGCACAAAATGCCAATGAGAAATGTTTCAGTAGACGACAACATATTTTCCTTTTTGCCACAAGAGACGACAGTAAATTAGCTTCACAAATATGCCATGTTAACAGGTGTAACCTTACAACAGATTTTCCCAATGGCAAATAAAATATTAGATAATTCCTAATCTGTCTGTTTGTCTTGCATAAATAAGCTTGCAATCTAAATGAAAGGAGTCCTTCTCCCACGTTACCATCAAAATCAAAATCATATAAAATTATCCATATGTGCAGTGTGATACTGACAGATGGTGCTTAGGTTGGAAAGCCTATACAAATTATTAATGAATTTTAGTTGAATTCAGTTCATATACACACACAGGGCTTGACCATACGCCTCTGATGTGAGATGAGAGGATAAAGCATGGCAGTTTAAGCCAAAAGTTGGTTGAGCAATTAATTATTCCACCTAATGTAAGTAGAGGAAGCATGTGTTCATTTTCGTGCCAACCAAGATGCGTATAGGAATGCTAAGTAATACGCTTTCCTCTTCATTCATATTTCCACCAGTGAGACTGGATTTCCGCTTTTCGGCTTTGCTGTTTTCTTTGCCGCCACCAACGACCATTGTTATGATGACCCAGATCCAACTTCAGAGATGAAATTAGAGCAGAGCATCGCTACTGTATAGAGAGAGAGAGAGAGAGAGAGAGAGAGTATGGGGGAGTGAAAAAGTACACAAAAGGACTTAACTTGATTACATAATATTGACTTTAGCTCTTGCGGAGGCTCTAAGGTCCGTCGAAACAAGAGCTATACACAACCTATTTTAAAGGCCTCAATGCTCAGTGGTGTTTGTTACGCGCTGCGGCATTGGATCTCGAGTAACAGTGAGTAGGATCTGTTTTTATTTTCCTTTTTATTTCATTATTTCTCTTGTTGTTTGGATTAAGGGCAAGCTAGCTATACGCAACACAAAGCACAAAACACTACACCATCGCATCGTAATAGAACAAGGAGGGTAAAATGAATCGTTTTTCTTAAGCGAATATTTGACTTTTGTCTTATTGCTCTGATTTACTGAAGCAGAAGTAGTAGTAGCAGTAGCTGATGGCTGAAGGAATTTCTGAGGGTGTTTTAAATTATTTCCTTTGCCGGGGTGGGCTTACAAAGAGGGGATGGAGATTGTAATTTTAGATACTGCAAAAGGAGTTGGCACAAATTACAGAGGAAGAAAGTTGTTGGGAGATAGCATTTTTGGGCCATTAGGCTGATTAGTGTTTGTGTTATGCTTAAAAGGAGTTCTAGGTTTTAAGCTTAGGGATTTGGAATTAGTGAGATTTTTACTTTTTTGATATGAACGGTGTCGCTGATCTTAACCCTAGTTTACAAACCGGCAAAAGTCGTGTCCACCCGAACTGGGGTCCAAATGGACCCCACGATTTTTTCTTCGAAATTTTTTTGATTTTTGACTTATATTGTTCAGTTATAGTTCTTCTGGCTATTGTATGAATTGTTCCTAAGTATTATATATAGCAGGGATAAAGAAATTTAAGCAGAGATGTCATTATGCAGGTATGTAGGAGGTCAGCAATAAAAATTTTCAATTTCAAAAACGATGGAAATTGCCTAATTTTGCAAATCTGGGATTCCCGCTTATCCCTTTCGATATGTCTGTTTTACGTAATTACTGATTGTAATATTGATGCATATCAATGTTCTTGCCAGGTCCGCCTATCAAAAGAAAAAAATAATCATTATTTCACTTTGTTCAGGTAAAAATGATTGAATTTCCCCAATACATGCCAAGCAAGCCTGCCAAAAATGGCTTGAACTTTAGGTGGATGTATCAAAGCTCAACGGACTATCCACTGAAGTTTTCTGTTTACACTGGTAGCTCTGACCAAAGTACAGGACTTGGTCGTGGATATGATGTGGTGATGTCGTTGATGCCATCATATTTCAATTCTGGACGCAACCTCACTATTGATAATTTCTTTACGTCGGTGGATTTGGCATTGAAGTAGCTGGATAAGAAGATCAGTATTCTTGGCACGATTCGGAAAAACAAAAGAGATTTGCCTAAACCTTTTGTAGCGAAGGAGGTTCTTGATGAGCAGAATGAGCCTGTAAAGGTCAATAACAAAAAGCAGTATCGTCCAGTCCACTCATCCATTTTTGGATTTTCTGGAAAAATGGCGTTGGTGAGTTATGTTCCGAAGCCAAACAAACAAGTGGTATTGCTATCAACACAACATAACTGTGAGAAAGCCACTTCCGGTCATCAAAGTAAGCCTGCAATGATACTGGATTATAACAGCACCAAAGGTGGAGTCGATGTATTCGACCAAATGGTCTCAGTTTATTCATGTACACGCAAAACAAATCGCTGGCCGATGGTTGTATTCTACAACTTACTGGACGTAGCAGCCCTAGCAACTGTTATCATTTCGACACTTCAATCCACCTAGAAGAAACAAAAAATTTTACAGAAGTGATAAACTCATCGAACTAGCGGAGGAACTGGTTGAGTCAGAATTGAATAACCGTTCTCAACATGCAACACTATCTGGCATTGGAAAATCTGCAATGGATGCTCTCTGTATTTTGGGGAGAGTTCAGGAAAAATTACCAACAGTCCCCGAAAGGCTCTCTTGTAAAAGAAGCAGATGTCACCTTTGCCCAAGAGCAGATGACAAGAAAACCAGAACCACCTGCGATGGATGTGGCAGATGTCGTTGCTCTTGCCACACTAGAACCTTATGTGTTAAATGTCTCCCGAAACTGCCCACAACTTCAAGTTAAATTCTTCTAAGCATAAACTAGGCTGCTTTTAAAATAAAATAATTATTTATTAGAAAAAATATGATTTTTCATAGAATTTCAGTACTGGGGTCCAAATGGACCCCAGTTCGGGTGGACGGGTTCTTTTCACAAAAAAATCGCAGAAAAATCTGTAAACATCTGATAATCGTTTCAACTTAAGAAATAAATAAAAAATTGAATTTTGTTCACTGAGTAAAAATCCCATTTAAAAAAAATGAAAAACAAAAAAGTTATGAGTGTTCAAACATGCGCTGGGGTCCAAATGGACCCCAGTTTGTAAACTAGGGTTAAATAAATTGCAAAAGACACTCGGGCGTATGAGTACTTTTTTTTCTCGAAATTATTTCTGTTTAAATTGTTGCTTTATTTTGTAGGGAATTTCGCTTTTGTATAGGTATGCTCATTAAAAAGGCTTCTTCTTCGGCTAATGAGCTTTAACCATTATTTAAAGACTTCAGTGGGGTGCTCCAATCTCTTACCGCCGTACCATGGTAAATACTTGTCCACGCGACGGCAGTCAACATCTTTAATGTACTGCACTTTCTTCTTATGTATCTTAGAGGGAGATTTTTTTATAAAAAAATGTTGTTAATGGAACAGTTTTCTTTTGAGAAAATAATCGCAATAGTCCGTCGCTAGTGGTATATTTGCCGTTTTGCAGGTTCTCATATCAAAATCTGAAATAGAACAGAGAATTCCTCTATATATTTGAGCAACAAATTTTTCTTATCAAAAAGTTCTATATCTCAAAGAAGGTGTAAGTAAATCACATTTTTTCTTAAAGAAACAAAAGTTTTCACTTGCAGCCTTTTTGTTTTCTATAGCATTCTTCTAAAAAAGGTGATAAATGATATGATAAATGATCTTGACTGTTTTCTCTATGGTCGTGCTCAAATTTTTAACAAAAGTCAGACAAAAACTTTACTTGTAGTCCCGGGCAACACACAAAATCTTTAAGAGTAACCCAAAGAAAATTGCTCAGCATTTAACAGGCGCTCAATTTGATTCTTAGAATGCTATTGCACTAAATGATCTCTAATAAAGCTCTTTGTAAATGATTTTCTTTTATGTGCAGCCAATAATTCTTTAGAATATCTTAGATAATTTCTTAATAATCGTTTTTCATACGGACGCTTTGCAGGACTTATATACTACCTAATTAAGCAGAGATCGTTGAAAATTTTCTTTGTCACTTTTCGTCGACTGAGTTCTATCTTGTTCAATAGGCCATTTTTCACGAAATTGAGTTAGGTATGCAGTCTTCATAATTTGGGGACGCTCTTTCGTTTGGCGCAAACCATTTTGTCCTATCTCTTTTGGTTTTTAAGTTATGGAAAACTGCTTTGTTCAATAGTACAACTTTCTAACTGTTTTTTTGTTCAATAAACAGTTATTGACTCATTTTTTTATTATGTTGAACAGTTTCTTTCTATCTTGTTCAATATTCAATTCTACTTTGTTCAATTACTTACATGATGATTTCCAACTTGTCATTGCTCCATACAAAAATGTTCAATATCCAAAACGACTTCCTTATTGATTTTAATTTATAACTTTTTTAAAAGAAAAGAAAAACATCTAGTGTGACTTGTTTTAAAACTAAAATTGTCTACGCTTTCAGAAAAAATTTACTTCCGAACAATAATCTTCTAAATAATAAAAAAAAAATCGATCTGAACCTTAAAAATCGATCCCCCAACATTTTGAAAAATGGACATTGAACAAGATAGAAGTCAGCCGATGTTTTGTAAAAAAAGTTTTAAAGTTACTTTGAAGATAATTTTTGAGTTGTGTATTAGGGCGGAGCACGGATGTATGGGGATTTTTTGAATGTGTAATTTGATTATATGTGCTGCACTAAAACAGAAAGATATGTTTTTTTTTTTATTTTTATCTTCTGCCTCCGCTTTAGCCTCAAACTTTAAGATTTATTTTAAAAAAAGCAAGGTGTTTTAATGTCGTTAGCTGATAAATGGATATAAGTTAATATTCTATTTATAAATAAGGCATGTCAGGATAGACTTATTATAAAAAAGAAGAAAAGTCTTTCACAAATATGTTTTAAAAAAATATTTCAATTTGCTCGAAAATAACCTTTAGTCTCAAACTTTGGCATTTCCTTTCTCGACTGTATTTTCGCGGTGCCGTGAAATGTCGCCAGGCTTTCTAAAAGTAAAATTAAATAAAATTTTGAAATTTGGCATTATGTATTTAACTTTGTCAAAGTCTTACTCCCCTTATAAGCCTTATTTTCCTTTCTATGTTCGACATTTTTTTCACTTAATTAAAGTGTAGTAATTCTAAACGTTAAAATTTGGCTTTATTTCACTTTTAGAAAGCGAAATAAGGCCAAATTCTTAAATTTGGCCTTATTTCACTATTCTATTCTATTCTAGCCTTTATTGCGCCCAAACGTGCCATTCTACTGAAAAATGGAAGCTTCAGTCATTATTTTGACAGCTTGCTCAACAGCTTGAGTATGGCATGGTAGCCTTAAAAATATCAGTTGGTCTTCTCCACCCGATTGTGCGATGTTCTATATTTCCTCTGTTGTTAACTCCTTCAAAATCGGTGGTTCAGCTACTATCGTCTGCCAGTCAATTATGTCAATGTAATCGGATGCATTGAAGTTTACCATTGCCACTTCAAAATGTCTTATAGTTGATGTTTCAAACACACTGCGGGTTTTCAATATCCGTCGACCTGCCAGTTCAGCCATGCGCAAAGTTATTATTTCGCTGAATGATTGGATCAGATCTTCTGGGAGATACCTAAGAGACTGCCTTGCAATCATACTGTGGAGATGTCGTGTACCATCTTTACACGACGATGGAGCTGTCGATGGAATCTCTGTGGCTACATACAGACGTAATAATCGGCTGCCACGTGTTAGCCAACGAGCATGAGACATTCTGCCCAATCACAGATTCCATCGTAATCGAAAAAAGTCTAAGTTTTCCGATGTTACTAACACGTAATCCATTCGGAGTGGAACGAATTTCGAAATTCGTAGATTTGGTATCACCAAATCCAAGTGGAATGTAAAATCGTCGTTATACGAAAGAAAATGTGTTTGCAGAAAAATGTGAATGATCTTGCCCATTTGGCGTAAGACAGCTGATTTCGAAAAACAGCATGGCGGTATTTAGTGTTGTAACTGAAAATGCTTTCTTTGATTCCATTCGGATTTTGTGAACACAAATTTTCGTAGTTCGTAACTTAGCTTTCCGTGTGGAAGTTTTCTACGATGGAATCTGTGACTGGGCTGATTTTTTCGGGGAATTTATTTCCTAGGTCTACTAGAAAATCTCCTGAGAGTATCGCTGAAGCAATTTCGTACAACTTTCAAGTGCTTTTCACAAAAGTCTAGTGTAAGTTTCTCGTCCTGACCTGAAGTTCATCCATCAAGGTAGAGAAACAAGCGTATCAATGGCAATTCATTCATTTGGAGTATGCAAATTATTTACTGAAGTGGTTTCTGCAGCCTCTTTTCAATTAGGCGTAGAACACCACCATTTTTTCCAGTATTTACGATTTATTTCTGCTTTTGGTTGCCATGGGTGATATAGGCATTGAAAAGTTCCATGTGAAAAAGGTGTCGGCATCACCTTAGGAGAGTTGAGGGAAAATGCGGCGTTTTAATGTACCAAGTGAAAAAGGGAACTTAGATTTGTTTAGCTGAAAGCGAATGAGAAAAAACAAGGATTCGTCTAAAATCAATATCTTACAAAATTTCAATGACCTGGCGGAGGCACTTACTCTGAGTCGATTCATATTATATTTTAACTAAGTAAATATGAGCCTAATAGACACAATATTTTTGCTATTACATGTAAAAAAAATACGCTACACCCTATTTATTACTTTTACTTTTTTACTTACTATAAGCACACTTTAAAAAAAAATGCAGTTTTGAAAAAAAAAATGCGAATGTATTCGAACGCTATTTTTAAATTTAGTCTGATAGCGTTTGTAATATTAATTTTGAGAGAATGAATAAACTTTTTTTTATAATGATCCAAATAGTCTTATATTAAAAGGCAAATCATGAAAAAGCATTCGGTCTCACTTCAAAACAGCGCAAATCTAAAGTCAGCCAGTTTTCAAGAGATAGTACCCGTTCTAGGTAAAATCACTCCACCTTTAAAGTGGGGTCATTAAAAAAATTTAAGAACACCTCATTAACTAGTCACGATAATTTTAAAATTTGGTTGGAAGTTCGACAGTTCAGACAAATTGAAAACTATAATGAAAGTTATGTTACTGTTTAAAAGTACTTATACTATAAGATTAGTTCAAAAATAAATGACACATATTGCCAAGCAAACAAAAATCATCAAATAAGTAAAGGGGAAGTTTTGAGTATTTGAAATACTGTGTAGCTGACTATAAATTAAGAGTTTCTTTAAAGAAAGTGTGAAGTTAAAATAACCTTTAAATGAATTTTAAGCAATATTTGAAATTATGACTGCACAATGGCTCTTTTTTAAAGACTATAGACTTGCGCTAATAAGAAATCAATAGGTATAAACTTTCATAATATCAACTTTATGTTTTTTTTTCAGTTTGATTTGTATGATTTAATTTCACAACAAAGATAAGATATAAAGCCAAACATTTTTCTATAATGGTTTTTCTAATTAATTCATTTTTTCAATTGCTGGTTGGTTGTACTAATCATATGTTTAAGTTGTTTTGACTTATTGCCCAGTAAATCACATCCAGCATGTTAATATTTACCACATCAATTTTTATATGCCATTATTGGTCCTCTAATGTACTTTATTCTTCACAGCATCAAGCTCTTTTATCGAAAATGCGTGCTTTAGGTATCGATGTGTCTCTCCTTCGTTGGATTAGAAACTACCTTTTCGACCGTTCAATACAAGTTGTATTGGATGGCTTCAAGTCTGATACCCACTTCATAAATGCTGGTGTGAACCAGGGCTCCGTTTTGTCTCCGAATCTCTTCCTCTTTTTCATAAATGATCTCTTGTCTGAAACTTCTAATCCACTTAGCTGTTTTGCTGATGACTCCACCCTCAGCTTTTCATATTCGTTTCCAAATTCACGTCCCTGCTCTCCGGATGTGGAACTGGAACGGTTGCGTATGATAAGCTCATTGAATTCTGACCTTGACAGCATTGTTGCATGGGGTCTTATGAACCGAGTAGAATTCAATGCTTCGAAAACTCAATGCTGTCTCTTGTCGTTGAAGCTTAACATTCCCCCATTGCCATTATCCATGAATGGTACCTGCATCGAAGAAACCGAAAAGCTGTCAGTACTTGGTATGTGTGTAAACGATGATCTTCGTTGGAACAACCACATATTTGAAGCCGCCAAAAACGCTGCTAAATGCTTAGGCTTCTTGAGACGATGCAGGAAGCTCTTCACCCCTTCTGATCTGGGTACAATTTATATGGCCTTCATCCGCCCAAAACTGGAGTATAACTCCCATGTCTGGTCAGGTGCTTCTCAAACATCTCTGCGCCTACTTGATAGGGTACAAAATAGAGCGTCCAAATTGATAGGTGATAGTTCAATCGTAGAATCGATTGATTCTCTTGAACATCGTCGAAACGTTACTAGTCTCACTCTCTTTTATCGTTTTTTTCACAAACAGTGCTCTAGTGAAGTAGCGAGTTGCATTCCTCCCCTGAAACAATTTAGCCGCAACACCCGCCTCGCTAGGAATGTTCATCAGTTCTTCTATCAACTTTCAATTACAATTAAAGGATTCGTCAACTATAAGGAAGGATCTCATTTTGAATCCTGTTTTTCGTTTTTATTCTGACTTTTACTTCTTTCAAACGATCTGGACGAAGGTCTACGGAAAATATCTGTCAACCTTTCAAACCAAGCTTTTTTGGTTCCTCGTTTGCCAAGAAAACGTCTTCTTCGTATTTCAGTCTGGGCTTATTTGGGCAGTTCCCAGACTAAAAAATAATTTTTCGGAGTAAGTCTTCTTGAAAGAGGTTGAACTCGTTCACTAGGCTGAGTGGATGGATTGTGTTTGAAAAACGACGACACCTGCAACACTTGTTTCTCCCCAAAAACAAAAACACGCACTTATGATTTTCATTTCATTAGCATCATATCTCTACACAAAGCCTTTATGAAAATGAAAGTGTAAAACACCTTCTTTAATAAACTTCTACTAAAATAATAGAAAAGTCCTTTAATTTATCTTTAACACCTGGTTCCGTTGCACAAGATTCCAAGGAAATGCCCCCAAGTCCCTAGGACAAAGAGTAATGTTTAATTACTACGCTTAGTCATCTGCAAACATTCTGAAAATGCTTGTTACAGTATCTCCTATATTCTTTTCCCAGGGAACTACCCATAACACAAACCTTAGCCATTCATTCTCATATAAAGTAAGAAGGTGGCCACACAAAGGTGTAATTTAAGACTTTCTTCAATGCTGTATCGATGTACATGAACAGAGCATACATACAACTTTTAGTCCGTCCTGTGGGATGCAATTAACTTGGTTCACAGAGCAAAACCAACTACAAAGTTAGAATAACCATTATATCCTTTTCTAAAAATAGAATAACACAAAACCCACAACTTAAGTGAGCTTAAGTCCTTTGAAATTATTTTCAGTTTTGTTCTTACCAAAGTCTTTTATTAATACGTGTAAGTAAGCATTTTGTTAGGGTCTTTCATTTTAATCCCTTTTGCTAAAAAACTTAGTCCCAGTTTTTTGGATCGTTCCAGAGCGTGGCGATGCCATGTCAAAGGACCAAAGAAGAAACAGGGAACTAAAAACGTGGCAGTTTGACTATAAATCACATGTGCAACAAATAAATTGTAACTTTTTAGTGGAACGAGGACAAAGAAAACGAATTTTTTGCAACGTCGTCATAAATCTGTCAGATAAGATGATGCAAAAATCTACATGTCCACGAAAAAGAAAAACAGAGCAGTGTGTCAAATATGTTCGTCGGTTTCCAAGGGACAACCACACTCCACACACTCGCACACCATTTGGGCGTTTGCTTTGGGGTCCGCTTTTGTTTAACCATGTGGCAAACACAATAACTTTGCTAATCGTTGTACCATGAAATTTGCCATGTAATTAGGTTTCTGTCCGAATCGGAACTCAGCGCTGAAGCTGACAACAGGGCATGTTGAATGGCAAAGCTTCGTGTTGCGGAAGAGAGAGATATTTTCATATTTACGTAGATTGGTTTTCCCTTTTTTTTCTATTTTTCTTTTTACGTTTGAGCTTCAACTTCCTGCAGGACCAATCTACTGTGATGTCAAACGATGTGGAAATTATTAGATTTTGGTTATATCTACACTTCGCTGTTGTGGGACGTAGAAGTCGAGAGGTGTGGCTCAAAGCCGATGTGGAAAGTTTATGAGTAAAGTTATTTTAGAACGGAAATGATGGCCATTCCTTTTGAAATTCAAATTGTTATTGTGTTTTGGCACAGCGCTCTATGTGGAGAGGAAATGCTAAGTTGCCCTTGTCAGCAGAGGAT
The DNA here is from genome assembly GCA_914767635.1 of Melanostoma mellinum. NCBI lineage: Eukaryota > Metazoa > Arthropoda > Insecta > Diptera > Syrphidae > Melanostoma > Melanostoma mellinum. The sequence goes on along the minus strand of OU612060.1, from coordinate 166,923,212 downwards.
TATGATACAGGATGGCAGGGTATCTACTTCAATTTACTTTTGATCATTTGAACTATTATTCTAGTTGTATGTTGAAAATTACTTGGGTTGGGTGCTGCGTTGATTGTGTATGAGATGTTCGAAATGTCCTTGAAGGACTGGAAGACTACAAAGCATCTATGCTGAAAGCTTTTAGCCGGTCTATTCATCAGAACAAAATATCAGGGGCATTCAGTTTAGACCGATACGTATTAGTTGAATGTCCTGCCCGATTCCTTTCAAAGTAAAGTTTTTGTTGGTTAGCTGACTTATGCAGACCAAAAGTCGTTGGATCTTAAACTAATCGACTTGCTTTAGTTAACTATACAAAAGCAGTCTGTAATAGCTTTTTTAACTACCTAATTGTTTGGAACCTGTTGGCCAACCCGATCGTTTTATTTGCACAGTGTGCTCCAAATATATGCACTACTTTACCAGACTGTGGGCTTAAAAAAGCTCATTAGGTTGTTGGCTTTTAGACCCTAAGAGCCAAGATTTACAAATGCTTAATCCAAAATACTAATGCATCACCTTACTTTTACATACACAAAAATATGTTTACAGCGAAGACACAAACCAAATAGTGTTAGAACGAGAGTTGTCTTGTTCTGCCTGTTTTTCCTTTAACTTCCGAACTAACTGGAAGCATTTCGTCTCGAGATATTGCAGCATTTCCAATTCAGTGACTACATGCGATAAGAATTCATCAGGTACCCAAAGCAAGTCTATTATTTAAATTCACAGTGACTTTGGAAACAGACCTTTCAAGGTTATTTATAAACTCAAGCTACTTACTTCCTTGGGTGGGCATTACAATTCGGTGCAGGGACATATGTAAGTCCCAACTTTTTTGCCATTTAAGTGAAACAAATATCATAGCTTCGAATTGGAAGTCATATTTCACATCATCGGGACATAAATGCCAACTTTTTTCTAGCCTTGGTCTTTGACGCCTTTCTCTCAAGTGGCTTAGATATAGAGGAATTAAAGACCAATGATCTCAGTTTCAGCATACACTGTTTTGAACTCTGTTTTGAAAGTTCTGTTTGAAATGCGTTGCAATGGAAGTGGATGAGCATGGAAACTGTTTACATTTATAGAAAGAAATATATGTTGAAACACTTTATCTGACTTACTTGCATTCGCAAGTGGAGATAGGAATATCCTTTTATTCGATAGACAGCTGCTATTTTATTTTTAGAAATCACAAAGTATTTTTAAGCTATACCAAGCATTTTAAAAAGAAAAAAAAATTTCTGAAAAAATGTACGTTAAAGATCGAAAAGATTAAAAAAAAAAAGGTAATAAAAGGAAAAGGTACGGCAATGAGCTCATCAGTTAGATGTTGCCGTACCCTTCATGCAATTACCCTGCGATTAAGACGACCAATGGCTTTCTCATCCGCTTAAGATAAAGTACAACAAGTATAAGTACGCGTCATATAGCAGAACAGAGATGATCATGATTTATAAAGCTACCTTGGCTTTTCTAGAGCAGATTTTGTTTCTCAATTGAAATCTTAAGAAAGAAGCAACGTTTGGCAAGAACTAATCTCCGTTTGATCTCCGCACTGATGTTGCTATCCGTGTCTAAAGTGGATCCTAGGTAGACGAAGTCCTGTACTTCCTCGAAGTTATGTATGTCTATTGTGACGTTTTGTTCAGTTCGTCGATGTTCGGTGTCCTTGTTTGATGACAACATTATACTTAATTTTACCCTCATTAACCATCAAACCCGTTTTTGCCACTTTTTTTTCAATACTCGCAAAACCACCTATGACATCACGCTACCTTCTTCCCTTTTCGTCAATATCGTCTGCTAAGCCAAACAATTAATTGTACAGACTTTGAAAGATTGTCCCTCTGGTGATGACGTTTGAGTTTCTTACAATCTGTTTAAGTATGATGTTGAAGAAATCGCATGACAGTTTGTCGCCTTGCCTAAAACCTTTTTCGACATCAAAGGTCATCTTGTATAGTCGTATGAGTTTTACAGGGATGCCGAAACAAGACATGACTCTGTACAGCTCGTCTCTGTAAATACTGTCATACACGGCCTTGAAATCGATAAAGAGATGGTGAATATCGATATTATGTTCTCGGGTTTTTTCCAAGATCTGCCGTAATGTGAAAATTGGGTCTATTGTGGACTTCTCTGGTCTAAAACCACATTGATAAAGACCTATCAAATTGTTGACGTGGGGTTTCAGACGTTCACATATGTATTACAGCAGAGGAGACCTTATAAGCGACGTAAGGGAGGTTTATTCCTCTAAAATTGCCGCAATTGTAGCGGTCTCCCTTCTTTGAATTCCATTCTTTAGTTCCATTCATCGGGCGTGCTTTCTTCCGACAATATCATGCAGATCAGCTGGTGCGTGCTCCTTTCCAACTCATCTCTTACTTCTTTGAAAAGCTCGTCATCAAAACCATCTTCACTATCAGTCTTTTTTGATTAAAGTTTGCATATGGCAGGCTTAAATTCTTCTAGGTCGGAAGGGTGGCATTCTTGATCATCGTCCAAGCTGAATGGGGCAATCTGCCTGAGAGCGGAATAAGTGTCGTCATCCCCGTTAAGCAGTGTCCAGAAGTTATCTCTCCGGATGCTTCCTTGTTGGTCTTTACAGGCTTGAGCTCGGTGCTTGCCACCCTGGCAAAATCTTTTTAGTTTTTGGTATGACTGCCGAGTATCGTTCCAGTCATGGCGGTATCTCTCGATTTCCCAAAACGAGCGTTTCTCAAGTTGCTTCGTTTTCTTTTTGAGAATTCGTTGTTCTGCCCTTCTTTTCTCCTTGTTAATCTTCTTATACTGATCGTAAGCAGCCCTTGTTCGCGTTTTCATCAACATTTGTCGTGCTTTTTGTTTGGCGGCATTTGTCTTCATGCAGTCGTCATCGAACAATTGATTTCGCTTTGGGGGTCGAGTGAAACCCTGCACCTCAGAGGCAGTGGTTCTGATGGCTTTGTTGGCATTGCTGCTAATGATCTTTAGAGCCTGAAGCTGGCGAGATAAGATTTAAGGATAGTTGGAGGGCCACTCGATCGGAGAAGGTACTGGATATCTCATGCGATTGCAGATTTTCAACGTCCTACCTCTTCACAGCGTTGGTTGGCACGAGTCGTGAACATGATATCGTCATTCGTACCTTGACTTTTGGCTACAACAAGGTTGTGGTAGCGTTGTTTCTGTTGTCAGTATAGCAGTCGGTATAGTAGATGTAACAGTTTTTCATTTTCTTTCTGCTCAGCCAATTTCATCGCACTTCTTGGATGGCGATTATGTCTGGACAGTAGCAGTCCAGGGTATCCGCTTTTTCTTCGGCAGCTCGTGCAGTCCGTTTAGGGATCTTACGTTCCGCGTGGAAAGCGGATGTCTTTTTGGTCTGAGGCTGTTGGTCGTTTCAGAACTACGCACAACTCAAAACCTGGAGGTCCAGGTCCTTTTAGTATCTCTTTTGGACATAAAGGGACGGATAATACGGAAGCAGTATACTCTGCTGCATTGGTATAATAGCTGCCGTTGGCTCGTAAGGAACTCAAATGGCACCATGACTACTTCAATACCCTGTCATACTATTAAAATAGTATTTAAAGACGATGAAGGCCTTTTAAACCAAATATGTCTTAGTAACACACTCAGCGGTGTCTATTTTTTTTTTTACTGCTGAAGTCCTTGGTTGACTCTGTAAGTCGAATTCTTTTGCTTAACTCTGTTATACCACTGTGGTTTCGAAAGTCAGCCATTCGTCCCTTGTCAACAAATGCACTTATTAGTTTAGCAGATCATTTCCGGTGGATCATCCCAGTTCCCAGTGGCGACAGCAATTGATGTGTACTATGAGTTGCAATATCTGGGCGCGACGCTGACAAGTTGACACCGATCAGACTTTTCCCGAATAGTACAGACCTAGTCGTTCTCCATGCTTTTACCTTTTTTCTTTTCGGATGGAATATTAAAAGCACTTTTTGCTACCATAAACCCGTCCAGGCCACTCTAAAAAGCCTACAGGCTTTATTTTTAAAGCCTGTAGGCAGTGCAGCATTCTAGTTAAAAAGAGAACAAATTTCTAGCTCAGTATTCATTAATTGTCATACTGTTATTCATAATGTTATCCATTGTGTAACATTCACAGCTTCTACTGTGATATTTTTCGAACCAAAAAAGATGATTGCTGTTCGCCAAGGGAAATTTTACTTCTTGATCATGAATTGTGGCATCGCGCTCGAATTTCCCTGATTTCAATTCGGACTATGCGAGAGGTGAATGTTGACCATACTTTTTGCTCGTAATTTTGTTTAAACAATTTCAGTTTGAAAATGTTGTTTTCACGCCTCCTCGTCCCTGCTAAATCACAAAAATCTATTATTCCCAGAATAATTAGGTGTACACAATCCTCTGCCTGACTAATTCAGTCTGTGCAAAAATCCATTAGGCATAATCCAATCGTTTTCAAATACAGTTGTTGTTGTTCGAGTGCTTTGCTTTTTCAAACTGTGAAAACCGTAATTCGATTGTATTTTCTGTTTTTGTTTTTTCCTTTTTATGCAACATGCCAAAGCATACAAATGATTTCCTCTTTCGAAAGGTAATGTCAACAGTTACTTTGTATGTACATTAGAGTGGTCCTTAAAGTGGTTAGGTCAGAATTTTAATGAGTGCACCCCTCACAAATGTTGCAAATAAATAAAAAAAAAATTTCCCAAAATTTCACCCCCCTATCTCAATTTTAACACGTGCCGCCGGACCTGTACTTTTTTTCCATATAAATAACATGTGATTTTTCTTATGTTTTAGTTTTTTTTTAAGCATAATATGTACATATCACCAAAAAATTCGGTCACGATTTTTTTCTCATCGGAAAAAGTTCTACTTTTTTTTAAGAATTTTTCCAACTTCGAAAAACAAAATGGCGAAACAAAATTATTCGAAAATTACGAAAAAATTAAATTTTTCAGACCGCCATATTTGTTTCGCCATTTTGTTTTTCGAAGTTGGAAAAATTCTTAAAAAAAAGTAGAACTTTTTCCGATGAGAAAAAAATCGTGACCGAATTTTTTGGTGCTATGTACATATTATGCTTAAAAAAAAACTAAAACATAAGAAAAATCACATGTTATTTATATGGAAAAAAAGTACAGGTCCGGCGGCACGTGTTAAAATTGAGATAGGGGGGTGAAATTTTGGGAAATTTTTTTTTTATTTATTTGCAACATTCGTGAGGGGTGCACTCATTAAAATTCCGACCTAACCACTTTAAGGACCACTCTAATGTACATATTAAACATTTAAAAACATCCAGCTTCATGGATCGATATCCTTATATCTACATAGACGTGTTCTCATTTAGCAAGGTCCCCTCATTCCATTCTACAACTGATGGTTATTGGTGATGCTTGCATTTTAATTATAACTTCCATTCAGCTTTAGACCTTGACGAAGCAAAAAGTAAAAAAACAGAAAAATGAAAAAAAAAAAGAGAACATTGAAAGGAAACGTGAATAGAAAGGATGTGTTGTATGGTTTAAGGCAAAGCAAGTGACTATTCTGATTCATGTGTTCTGATTATTAAAAAAAAGATACCTACTTCGAAAGGCGAATGCTGATCCTTGCGATTATTTAAAAAAAAAAAATGTTTTTTAATATCCTTTGACAGGAATTTGTGAGACCGACTCCACAAATACATAATTCATTTGGGTGATCCATACCTTTGCTTAAGTCCCATTTATTATCCACCAAGCTATTTTCTCTCCTCATTCTTTTTCAGTCAAAAAGGACCGATAACAAATAATAGAAGATGACACACAAAGCATCATCACACAAAAACACTAAAAACTGAACACAATACCGAATGGGCCATCATTGGGGACACAGACAGATGGGCAGATGGGGTTGGTGGCTTTTAAAATATGCAAATCCTTAAACAGAGACCAAAACTGCTAGATGTTTACACGATGGATATTTACCAGTATAAATTATTCAATAAGTTTCCACTGTGCATTATAAATAGGTTTGGGATAAGTGCGACTCCACCCAGTCTCTCTGAACTTGGCCCTAAACAAATCGAATTTCAAATGCATAGATATGCCTCGGCTCCTGTGTGTGTTTTGATGTCTGCATTTATGTCCTAAGTAATTTATTGAAATACTTCTACACTGGGACGTGCCAAATGGAGTTGTACAAAATTTAAAAATTTACTGTTGGTTGTGTTGCATTTGGGACTTCTATTTGCAGATCAATTTGATATTCCAAAGTCTCACATTTTGTTTATCTTTGCAATTGGGATTAAATTAATCAGATGGATTAATTTAATGTAATGCAACTATAATGTATAAAATCATAATGTTACATAGTAGGTACTATAAAAGACTATGTCTTATTTGTACACCGCAATAAAATAAATTGAATTGAATTGAATTGATGGGTTGACTCTGATGAGGAGATTGTTGTTATTTATTTAAAATTGTAATGACAAACCTGCAATTTTGGCAAATTGAGAAATATTTGTTTAATGGCTTGCAATATCTGGATCTTGACCAGTAACTAAACAATTTGTCCTTTGCACCTTAGCTTATTTAAGGCCGTAGTTTGTAGATTCCAGACAATTTGTTTATCCCTAACGAAAGAAGCAAATAAACTCAAATTACAAGTACACTAGGGTAAAGTTACAACGATTGGCTTTTAAGGTTGAAATTTTTCGTAGTGATCGCTTTGTGTAAACTCAAAGGTCAAAGCTCAACACACTCGTAGTCAGGCGGTAAAGATTCAACTGTGGTTGGCGATTTTCTGCCGCTGTTTGCTGGGGTTAAGTTTTCTTCATTTGATTGCGTCATCTAAGACAATGTCGTGGAGTCAATAAAGCTTTTGTTTCGGAAGTCCTCAAGAACAGCTCCGATTTTGATGATTTTTGTTTTAAAAATTTTGTTTTTTTATATTATTTAAAATCAGAAACCTTTTGAAGCGGGGACGGAACTATTTATATTCTTTAAACAATACATGTGATATTTGGTGTACCCTGACCTGTGTTAAATTCGATTTCTCTGTCAATAATGATGGTAGAGACCTAATTTTAGACTTAATTTTTTGTTGAAATAATAATCTTTAAAACTTTAATTATTTTGGGCTCGTATAGGCTTAGGGTTGCCAGATTTTCAATTTTAAATGGTGTGCAAGTTTTCTTCCCCAAGCAAACTTTTGACTTTGAGGTCTTTTTAATGTACATATATCTTCAAGAACAGCTCCGATTTTGATGAATTTTATTTTTTTAATTTTGTTATTTTATATTATTTAAAATCAGAGATTTCTTAGAGCGGGGACGGAAACATTTATGTTTTTTAAACAATATCAACGACATTTATATAAAAAACTCAGTTTGGTGTCTATTTAAAAAAAAAAGAAGTCTCCATATAATAATCTTGTTGTAACAAATAGTTGTTTACATTTTTACTGCTTACTTCACTCAGTATTCATTTACTTTTTGGAGTAACTGCACGCTTCCTCAAGTTTTAAGTAGTAATTTTTTTTACAGTGCATTATTATCAGTGTGAACTATTTATAGCAAAAACAATTTTTATCGGAGTGAATAGTGTATATCAGCATAATGCAGAAGGTATTTATTTAGAAGCTAATACATATAAATATAATTAATAATTTAGGGACCGTTCAAGTATTACGTAAGCACTACAAGGGGGCGGTGGGATCTTTGCTTTGCTTATTTTGGATGACATGGGGGGTAGGGGGGCCAAGATGATGATAACGTCATCGGGAGTTTTTTTTATTTAAAACTGAAAATCGGTGAATTTTGTATAAAGTCAGTGGTGGAAATTAAACTCGAGGTGGTAGTAGTGAGATTTTGTGGCAATGGTGAAATGGTGACGTATGCACAAGTTTGCCCCCTATTTATTTTCTCCTCTGAGTGCTCGCTTAAGAGCCGAGTAGGGGAATTCCCGCGATCTATTCACTTGTCTAAATTTGCTCTTCCAGTTCCAGTATACTGTCTTGTTTATATACTCTAGCGAGTAGAAGTATTGTAAGCATAGCAAAGCAAGTAAACATTTGTGTAAAATATAATATTCAAAAAAAAAAAAAACATTAATTGAAAAATGTTTACGTAAGCATGGGGGAGGGGGTATGTGCTTTGCTTAATTTTGCTGACAACGGGGGTGCTTACGAAATACTTGAACGACCCCTTATACTCTCTGAAATTGAATTAGTAAATAGTTACTTAACATCAGTAACTAATAATTAAGGACGTCAGAACCGAGTGCATTACTGAGCCTCAATAAAAATTTATTAAAAAAATTACTGTAATTTACTGATGAATCCATTAAAAATTATTATTGATGTCAGTAAAAGTTTTTTTAATTCTGAATTGTTCAAATACTTATTTTTATAGGAGCAAGAACAAAGCGCTGTAGATTCTACAGAGAACGTTTGCTGTATTTGCGAACTAGGTGAAAATATAAATGTTCCAAGTACCTCAACTCAAGTTCAGGAAAAATTGACTGAAGTGACTCGGGGACTGCCAACATTGAGAATAACAGCAATACAAGTTTTTTTTGTGCATAAATATCACAGATATTGTTTAAATGAGGACGCTGGTCTAGAACGTGAAAAATGGGCATAATTTGTGAATTTTTTGTGGCTCAACAAAAAAACGTCAAAATTGATGGTAAAAAAAAACTATGCAATATAAAATTTCGTAAAGATCGGCGAAGATTTGCTCGAGTTATGTCTTCGGCCAGTTCAAATAAAAGATTTCGAGAAAAACGCGTTTAAAGTTTTAAGTACTATGAAATCGTATGACATATCTGAGAGGCACTGCCGCAGAATGGAAAGTTTGGGCATTTAGACATTTTTTCCGGCATCCATCCTTTGGTATGTTATTTTTAAGACCCTAAAGTAGCTTTTAAGACAAAAAAAATTTTGGTTTTTTCAAAATTCTAGACCAGCTTCCCCCCCTTAAACAAGATAAATAGTTCCGTCTCTGCTCTGAAAGGTTTCTGATTTTAAAGAATATAAAAAAACAAAATTTATAAAACAAAAATCATCAAAATCGGAGCTGTTCTTGAGGACTTCCGAAGATTGCCTGTTTTATGTCTTCATTGACTACACTATTTCCTTCTCCGATTTCCCTGCAATGTGCTTTCGAAGCTTATAATTATAAAGAAGTAATTCATCTGTCTTAGTTGAATCATACTTCCTGTTGCCTTCTTCAACCATCAATCCCATTTTTCCCGCTTCTGCTTCAATATCCGTGTTTTATTGGGAATCTATACTCACATTTGTAAAACATCGCAAAACATCACTCATGGGAAAACAACAACGATTAGTAAACAAAAATTAGTCAGTGTTCAAAAGTGAACAACAAGGATGGCTGGTAATTGGAGCTTATGGAATAAAGTTGCACTAGTGGGTACAGCGTTTTATTGAGACTCGTTAGTGAGAATGACTATAAAACTCCCAATAAAACACTGTTTAATACTTCTGACATCTCGTTTACTTCTTGCCACTACGTGACTATTGAAAGATAATGACTCTGGTGTCGACGTTTGAGTTTTTCACAATCTTTCCAAGTTAGATGTTACTTATAAAGGGTGATTTTTTTGAGGTTAGGATTTTCATGCATTAGTATTTGACAGATCACGCGGGATTTCAGACATGGTGTCAAAGAGAAAGATGCTCAGTATGCTTTGACATTTCATCATGAATAGACTTACTAACGAGCAACGCTTGCGAATCATTGAATGGGCCCTAGAAAAGTTGGCAGAAAATCCGCTTTTTTATCGACAAATTTTGTTCAGCGATGAGGCTCATTTCTGGTTGAATGGCTACGTAAATAAGCAAAATTGCCGCATTTGGAATGAAGAGCAACCAGAAGCCGTTCAAGAACTGCCCATGCATCCCGAAAAATGCACTGTTTGGTGTGGTTTGTACGCTGGTGGAATCATTGGACCGTATTTTTTCAAAGATGCTGTTGGACGCAACGTTACGGTGAATGGCGATCGCTATCGTTCGATGCTAACAAACTTTTTGTTGCCAAAAATGGAAGAACTGAACTCGGTTGACATGTGGTTTCAACAAGATGGCGCTACATGCCACACAGCCCGCGATTCTATGGCCATTTTGAGGGAAAACTTCGGAGAACAATTCATCTCAAGAAATGGACCGGTAAGTTGGCCACCAAGATCATGCGATTTGACGCCTTTAGACTATTTTTTGTGGGACTACGTCAAGTCAAAAGTCTACAGAAATAAGTCAGCAACTATTCCAGCTTTGGAAGACAACATTTCCGAAGAAATTTGGGCTATTCCGGCCGAAATACTCGAAAAAAATGCCCAAAATTGGACTTTCCGAATGGACCACCTAAGACGCAGCCGCGGTCAACATTTAAATGGAATTATCTTCAAAAAGTAAATGTCATGGACCAATCTAACGTTTCAAATAAAGAACCGATGAGATTTTGCAAATTTTATGCGTTTTTTTTTAAAAAAAAAGTTCTCAAGCTCTTAAAAAATCACCCGTTAGAAGTTGCATGACAGTTTGTTGCCTTGTCGAAAACCTTTTACGATTTTCAAAGGTCTCGGTGAGCTGTATTCTGACCTTGACGAAGCTAAAGGCGGATAACTCGTTATTCTTCTGTAATGGTTGATTTGCGTCTTTTGCTTTTTTATAATCGAGCAGATTCAACTTCATGTTTTCCGCTCTGAAACTGTTAATTAATTGAACGTATTTGTTAGTCTGAGATATTTTTTTTTGGCAGCTTCCTCATATTTAGAAAGAACCGTTTCTTTGGACTCGAATCATTTCAATAATTCTTTTGCTTTTTATCGGAAAATACGACGGTTTTTCTATTTCCAAATAGTCGTTCACTACAGATTTTATAGCTTCCGCTCGTTAAGACCAACGAGGGTCTTTAAATTTTTTTAAAACATATTTGCTGCCCATCTATGCAGTGTTGTCGAACGATTGACACCCAATTCATAATGGTAATTTGAAAGTCTTTTTTTCTGTTGAAGGTTTTGAAAATACTAGCCTGAGCAGTGAGCACTCCGACCTAAATACCGGTCAATTATGCCATTCATTGAGCTTTCAAATTGCAACATATTTGATGATCACCTAAAATTTCAGTAGAACGTTTACCGTGGCCTTGCCAGTATGACCGCAGATTGGTAAAAAGAAGATAAGTCTTTCTTTTCGACTCGATTTTCTCTTCTAGTCTAATCTGAAGACTGAAGTTGACTATTTATTCTTAAGTCTCTATTTTATATGAGTTTTATTTTTGTGGAGAAGTTTGCTTTCCCCTGTAATGAGGATTGGAAAAGTTGTCTTTTATCGCTAAAAGATCTGAATCAGATAAAGTTCCAGTGCAAGAGGAGCTTATTAATGTAGAGGATCTACAAACTGAGCGTGTGAGACTCATCAGTAGTAGTCAAGTCTCAGAGGCGTGCATGAAAATTTTAGAATTGGTTGAAATTCTCGTGTAGACAAGTAAGAAGTTTTTCTTTTTACTTGCGATTTTACAGACAAAATTTTTTGAGATAGCAATGAAATATGTCATTTCGATGGTATGGAATATGAAAAAATTGGGTCCTTCAATTCTGTGTGTATCTCTGCCCGTCTGTCTGTATGTTTGTTTAAACATATATGCAAACAGACTGAACCGCTTGACCGATTAAAACAAAAACGGTTTCGGATACCAATGAAATTCCTTATTCCTGTGAAAGTTCGTTTGATGCCATTAAGTATGGAACTTGATTTCTTTTGCATGGCCACTTCGGGCGCGCTTGCAGAAGTTCAGAAGCTGAACAAAATTTTCGACGGTTTTCAAGCATAGATCGACCGATACTGCTGCAATGTCACGTTCGATATTCGTACGAAGTTTATCAATCGTCGCTGGCTTGTTGGCATAGACCATTGACTTGACGTAGCCTCACAGAAAATAGTCTAACGGCGTCAAACCGCACGACCAAGGCGGCCAAGCGACTGGACCATTTCGTGAGATAAAACATTTTCCAAACTTGGTTTCTATTGATTGCAATTGATTGTGACAATCGCTATGTCGCTTGTGGTGCCGCGCCGTCCTGTTGGAACCAGAGGTCCATATCATCCAATTGGGACCAAAAATATTCGGTTATCATTGAACGATCGCGATCCCCTTTCACGGTAACGTGCTGGTCTTGATCATCACGGAAGTAGTACGGCCCAATAACGACGCAGGTCCATAACCCACACCAAACCGTAATTTTTCGGGATGTAATGATGACTAATGGAGTACTTGTGGATTGCTGTCTGACCAATAGACCGCATATTTTGTTTATTGACGAGGCCATTCAGGCTGAAATGAGCCTCATCGCTAAAAATGATTTTTCGATGAAAATCCGAATCATTTTCAAGTTGTTGCTCAGCCCAATTCACGAACATACGACGCTTTTGGTGGTCAAGCAGCTTCAGTTCTTTCGTCAGTTTAATCTTGTAAGGATGTAGGCCAAGATCTTTTCGCAAATTTCGCCACAACGACGTCACAGAGATGCCCAACGCTTGAGAACGACGTGTGAGAGACACATTTGGGCTTTCTGCAACTGAAGCCTCAGCGGAAGCAATATTTTCGAAACTCCGGGCACTTCTTTGTTTCACTTGCACGGAAAATTTTGACTCGTTGTTGACTCGTTTATCTTTCCATCATAAAATGGCAAACTTTATTAAACAGAAATACATATTAAAAGAGCGGCAAGAAATATGGCGTCGTTTGCTGCCCCTGTCGCTCTACTTTTGTAACGTCCCTGTTGAAAATCCATAAAAAACATATTTATTTTTCTCAAAAGTGTTTAATTTTAATTTCGATTAAATTTTTTGCGAGATATAAATTTTAATTAGTCTCTTTTATAATGTGAAAATATTATAAAAGAAGAAGAAGAAGAACGGTACCCCCCATAGTACCGCTTTCTTAAAACCGAGTTTCACGTTAATAGCTTACATGATTCTGACGAATTGTTAGTTCAAAGAACTAATAAATGGTTTAAAAAGATTGCGAATTAGTATTTGAAATATTTCAATTATTGAAGTTTTTATTAATTTTTGTAAAAAACTTGATGATTCAAAAGCTCAGTAAAAACTCATTTAAAAAACTTGTGAAGAATAAAAAGAGGTTTAATAAGAAATCTCACCTAACGATTTACATTAAATTTTTAGTGTTTGTATATATTAAAAACCGCTAAAAGTGGTGTTTTTAGATTTTCGCTAGAAACCTCTAGAACACTTAATTTTACTTTTTTCAATATTTACTTCGATTTTATTCAATTTCCATAATTAATGCGAAGTTGTCATTTATATTATGAAGAGCGTGAAACCTTTTACTAAGCCTCAAGACTTTGATATTGTACTCAGCACACAGTCGCAAGCTCGTGCGACCCAGTTTTTACTTTCAGAAAAAGTTTCAGATCGTCTGCGTATATGAGGCATTTGCTGAAGTTGACACAGTTAACAATATCATTAAAAAATATGATGAGAAGTAGAGGACCTAGATGACTAGCCTGTGGAACACCAGAGTTACAATTTATCCTCAACCAGGTTAATTCGTCAATTTTGACTTTATGAACCCCTTTTTGAAATGATTCCAATTTTTGAAGCAGTATTTTGTGACAAACCGAATCAAACGCTTTGCTAAAATCGGTATAAATAACATCCACTTGATCTTTACTTTCAATAGCGTCAACAACGAAATAAGAGAAACATGTTAGATAAGTGATTGTTGATCTCCCCGAGATGAACCCATGTTGGGCATCACTTACATATATGTTCCTTCACTAGTAAATCAATTGACAAGGCTTTCAAAAAGCAGATAGCTTACAAATTCCTCTGTAGTTCTCTGCATTGTTTTTGGAACCCGATTTAAAAATTGGAATCAAGAAAGAGGATTCGCATTCATCTAAAAACAGTCCAGATGACTGTGAAGAGATGAAAATGATTAGTAATAGAAGAGCCAGAAAACTGTATCATCTTTTCAGAACTATCACAGGAATAGGAACACCATCGACGCCAGGTTTAACGTTTGGCTTAAGATCATGCAATCCTGCTGACCGATTAAAAAAACTGAGCAAATAGCTCAGCCGAGTGTTCAATTTCATCCGATTTTTGATTTTTAAAAACATAGAACTGGAATCCCGACCGATTTTCGTTATGATTTTATAAAAGACCAAAAACTTTTCCGGTCGTTTTTTAAATTGAGTACTTGAGTTCTTGAGTTATGCAGGTTAATATAATTTCTGTGCGAGAATTTACTTAACACCTTGAATTGCCTGCGAAGATTACAAAACTGTTTTTGGTTAGCCAAATCATTTGATTTCTTAAACTTAGCGAAAGATTTATTTTTAAAATTTTTAAGGTGTGTCAGCCTGTTATTATACCATGGAGGTTTGGAAATAGCATTATTTAAAATCTGCGAAAAGCGATCAAACATATTTTGTAAGTTTAAGTTAAAAAATACAGTTTTCCAGTCAATACTTTCAAGATTATTATCAAGTTCAATAAAATTGGCCTTTAAAAAGTTAAATGATAATGAATTGTTACTATTAATTTTTAATTAAATGTACAGTTGAATTTCAATTTATAGTTTTTGATTGATAGAGTCATTTAATAATGAAAAAGGAAGCGTTTCATATTCAGAACCCTTAAATTCATCACGTGGTATGAAAACAAGATCAAGGAATGTAAGATGAGCAGGAAGAAAAGGAAAGAGGGTCTTACATTTCGTGGATTAGTGCTGAAGAAGATTAAGTCTAAAAAGTGGGAGCAGTCAGTGTTGGCTGGTGGCTAGAAAACGGTGAATGAAAAAGATTTTTAAAACATCCCTTTGGAGTTCTACGAGATGGCGGTAAAAAATTGGGAGAAGTTCGCGGTTAGAATGCTGGGTGAGAAAGTTTCTACGATTATAGGGTTCCCGTAGGACAAAGAGTAGAAAACGACATTGAACGCATTCGATCCTTGAGATGTAAGCCGCTTAATACGGAGTTCGCACCTGCGATGTACACTTAAGGAGAAGACGAACATCATCGAGTGGCATCACTGGTTTTTTCTGTGTTGGTTTACGTGTAAATTAGCTCCGATTATTTTTTCATTTTTTTGATAGTTTACCTTTTATTTAATTGTGTTCCTTATCAGTTTTTTCTTTAATAACAGCCTGTTAATTCTTACTAATAATTCATTGTATAGTGTTGTGTCTATTTAGCATTTATGCTTTCGTGAAGTTATTTGTTAAATTATTCTTGGTAAGCCATTGCATGTGTAATAAACTTTCCTACATACCTATATTTTCCTACTTCAATCTCTCTTAGATCGTAGTTTACCACTAATCTGAGTGTTATCCACTAACTAATAAAAAATAAACAAAAATTACTCTTGAGTGTTTTTCTCTTTATTCATTTTATACTTTGTTCACAATTTACACGTTTACCTCCTTTATTAAATAAATATAAAAATTTTTTTTGTCATAATTTTACACGTTCTATTTCAATATATTCTTCAGCGCAGGTGCTAGGAGCTTCGACTTTGAATCTCAATAACTCAGGATCAATCCCGGTACTTCCCTTGAAAATTGAAAGTGCTCCAATTTCTTAAGTTTAGTTTGCATGTTTGCATGTTTGCATGTTACAATTAATTTTAGTTTATATATCACATTTTGTATGTTTTTGTTTATTATATGACATTTTGAATGTCTTGTTTATTTTATAGTGTACTTTATTGAAGATAATTTTGTAATATTTATTTGAAAGTTCTTGTTATAATGTCTTTTTTTTTGTTTTTACTATTCTTACGTTCTCTATGTGCTGGTGTTGGTGTTATACTAACACTTGCATTCATGATGAAGAGCGTATATAAGAATGTACATATGAGCTTGTTCTAAGCTCAGTACTACTTAGTCTCTGAAATGCAAAAAAAAAAGTAGGTAATAGAGAGGGATTGGGTAACAGGGGTTGCGGAAATATTTGGACTATCTCTTGATAATATCAACTATAGAATGATGTCATGATATTACTTAATCAACCAGTCATAGAGGACACCTAAATCACGGACAAGCAACAAACGGTTTATGGGAACGTTCTGAAGATGAGAAAATTTTTAATGCACCAAGTAGTGTCAAATGAATTGAAATTTTTTTGAAGGCATAAAAAGTCCCGAGATGAGTGGATAACTTTGAAAATTGTTGCGTCATCAGCATATAGAAACACAGAAGTATTTTATATTATCTTCTTGGCATCATTAATTCCAATAATAAAAGATCTGGGTCCGAGATGGCTACCTTGAGGTACTCCGAAGGCTACCACAAAAGCAACTGAAAAACAAAACGAAAACGGAGTAATGGTGGCTGTCGAGATATGAAGAGATCCATTTTAGTAGGACACGACTGAGACCGATGGAGGAAAGCTTAAAAAGATTAAAGTGTGAGAGATTATGTTGGAAGCCATTGTGAAGTGGGAATGAGTAATGACGTCTACTTCGTTTCCTTGTTCCATAGGAGAAAGTGACAAACTCCACTAGATTGTGGATGGTAAACCTTCCTTTAAAAATGATTTCAAGGCTGCTATCATAGACTTGCATCGAAATGAAAAATCATCCACCAATACCAATGTTTAAGCTTAGCTTCTCATGCCTTCATAACAACGAAAACGGGAGTTAACATTTTTGTCCTGCTGTTTGTCCGTTCATCCGAATAATTTCAAGAGCATAGTGCCTACGTGAAGACTTACTCCGCTACTTTCACCGTTTTGAATTCATTCACAAATTTGCCACCAAAACTAAAATGAAGAGTAAGCTCACAACACAAATCAGTAGCAAAAGGTAGGACGTGCCACCTACTCGTGGGCTTAATCTTATTTGACTTTCCTAATTGTTTGAATTCGTTTATGCATAATTAAAATATGCCTCCTGTTGTAGTTTTGTTCTTTCAGCTGGAAATAGTGGTACCTACGCCCAAACACCACTACAACCACTTACTCCCTCGAGCTCTGAGCATCAAGCAACAAACAAAACAAACAAACCCGTACTGTTTTGGAATTGAATCCGAAGTCCCGGAGTTGACATTTAAGTCAGAACATAAATTATACATTTTTTTGTGCAATGTTGCTGTGGGCGTAACTCAAAGCCTCCCCGTGTGGTGTGGTGATGGTGAGTGTTCAGCTTATGCGACGTGCATATGTGTGTACGTAGTTTTGTTTGATTTGATGATCATGAAGCACCCTCAAGTTGAGATTAAAATAACAATCACTAAATGAGTCTCTGGTGTCGCATTTATTAGCAATGATTTCCATATTCAGGAGGTTAAAGTCTTTTCTCTTTTCGGTAACATGTATATTGTATACAGTTACGTCGGCGTCGTCGGTCGTCCTTCTTCACATTTGAGCTTTGAGGTTTGAAGGAAGACACCATAGGCATCAACACACAATGAAACACCACGCAGCAATTTGGCATAATTTTATTTAGGCATTCAAGTCAGGCAAAGTCGAGTGTATACTGTGAGAGAATGTCTTTAAGGCGGCTTGGTTGTTGTTAGATAATGCGAATTTACAAATCAATGGGGAAGCATCGAGGTGGGTCCTTAAGTGCTTTACGGTACGTAGGAGTGTGTACGTACATACCCACAGATAGGCTTTAGGGGGCTCTTAAGAAACATTTGATATAAATGTGCGGGATGTTATCTTTTCTCTCTCTTTTTTTTTTTTTTTTGTTGTTTATTTCTTTTTTCTTTTTATTTAATTTTGCGGTAGGCATTTCGCTTATGGAAATCAATAAAAAATAAGTTACGTGAGGAGAAGTTAGAGAGCATGAGCGGTTTTATCTATACCCCCGGAGGAAGTTCAGAATTCCTGACGAGTCTTCGATTTTTTTTTCTTTTTCTTTTCTTATTTTTTGGATGAGATTGAAGTGGGGTGTAGTGTAGTAGGTGTCGTTGGTATTATCGTTCCGGTGGAAAATAACAATTAGGAGGTGCAAAATTAAAGGGATGAAGCTTTGGAAGAGGATGGCAGAGGATGAGCCTATCAATTTCAATTTAATCTGGATGAGCCCACAGTAAGAACTTCCGTTTCTGTTATGAAATTTGTTAAGTCAAGTAGGGTATTTGTACAGGAGTGGGATAATTGGTGTCTGAATATTTAAATCCAAGCAAAGGCTTTTTATTAATCGATGCGATTATTTCAAGTAATGGGTTCTTTTCTATCTTGAGGGTCATTGAATACTGTTCGTTGATTTTTGAAAGGGCGACGACGAGCAGCCAGAGTCAATGTAAAGGAAACATTAAAAAAGCTTCTTTATGTGGGAGATTAAATAAGTATTCATTTGCAGTTTTGCAAGAAGAGAAGAAAGTAGTAAGTCTGGGCACAACAGCTCGGGATGGTTCAGTCATTTGTGTATTTCTCTCAAGTATTATCATGAGGATTGAAAGAGACCACAGACTGTTATATGAAGTGGTAGGAAAAACACTATTCATGTCATGTCAGAGGTTCTTCCATTTTCTCTCAAAAGGTGAAAAAGAATTTTGAGTATTTCTTTGGATTGAACCTAACTTAACGCTCACTTCACACTCACTTACTTAAACTGTGGCTTTGCGATAAAGCGAATTGATGAGCCTCATGTCTGTACCCCACTACCAGTTCACAAGAAAATAAGGGACACTATTTGCTTCTTAAACACCTGTTCGCATTTCTGGTGCTTCAAATGAGGTTTGCACAGAACTCCACCAACTCGGTAGTTTCTTTGGGTGTTAAATGGAGTTCCAAGGAAAGTAAACTGACGCAACGACGAAAGTTTGCTACTCATCGTTCGTTTCGTAGTCAACCATCGCCGCAACCAGGTTTTATCCACAGAGATGATCAAGTTTAGTTGCTGCAGAAGAGCTCGGTAAGATGAGACAGGTCCGCAGTAAATCAGACCGTTCGTTATAGAGAATATTGAGCCCTCGCAGCTCTCCAAGACAAACAACTCGGCCCTTCCGGGCCCATTACTCTTGGATTGCTGTGTTTTTTATCCAACACGAGAAGCCTGCTACATAGAAGTGCAGTAGCAGCCTTAGAATGTTGAAGGTTTATCTGAGTTATTATCATTGATAAATACTAGTAATCCATCCATCAATTTCACTGATTGGAATTAAATTGGATATTAATCCTTCCAAGACGAAACTGCAAACGGAAGTCGTACCTAGTTTTGATGATAGCCACAGAAGCTTGATCCACTCCCACAACAAGATAAGAACCGTCTTCATCATCTCGGCATTACAGACACGCACTTTGAAATGCGAATCAGCCACTCTTTTATGGGGCAGCCGTGGACCAGACTGACTAGCAGTCACGGTTTCATTCACCAACGTTTCGGTTGAACCTCCAGGAGTTTTTACCACGCTGGTTTCGTCCTTTGCAGCAACTTGTTTCTCCAGTTTCATTCACCAACTTTCCAGACCAACAGGAAGATGAACAGAGCTTCCGGAAACCTTCTTCCTTTTGACCCTTTTCGCGTTTGCAGAGGTTGAGGTAACTTCGGTTACGGGAGACCGTCCTGAATTGGTGGGTGAGACCTCATCCGACCTGTCTATTTTCGCCGCCATCACCAAAGGTTTGCAACTTGATTCAGTGCCTTCGGCCACCCAGGTGTCCTGCCCTGAGCCTTTGCCCTGAGCCTTTGCCGGTCGCCTTCTTTCCAGCTTTTGCTGGCGCTTGGAAAGCTGTTCTCCAGAGGATGCTATCGTTCGATTGTGATCCACTTGTTTAGCTTCACTTAATCCGGTGATAGCACCGCTCTGGCCAACAGCTAAGCCCTGATGAGAATATAGCTTTGGAGGTAAGACCTCCGAGCTGCCTTTTTCATCTTTCCAGCTCAAACCACGAAGAGCTTCATGGAGAGAACTGCAGGAGTGATCGGTTACGATACCTTCGATTTGCTTATAGAAAGTAGACACCTGTATATGTATGTTTGATGGGGTCTCCAGAATGCGTGCCCCTGCATGCCGTAGTGAAAACTAGGGGTGGATTTTAGCTTTGACGACTGCTACCTGGAGAATAAAAGTCGTTTAGTTTATCTTCCATACAATTTTTTGATCAATTCTTAGTTTCATTTATTTTCTTTTCTTTCCATATCTTTTCCATTTCTTTTTCTCGTAAAAATGGCACCCAAAAAGCCAGCAGAGAAGTCCGCCAAACCGGGTGACAAGAAGCCCGAAAAGAAACCAACAGCCGCTGCCCCAGCTAGTGGAGCTTCCGGTTCTGCAAAGCCAGCTGCCGCCAAGCCTGCAGCAGCTAAGCCAGCAGCCGCTGCTCCAAAGAAACCTGCAGCTGAGAAGAAACCAGCAGTAGCTGGTGCAGCCAAGAAGGCTCCAGCTAAGAAGACAGCAGCCGCAGCAAAGAAGCCCGCATGTGGATGGATGTCTACAACATTATCAAGTATCCACTGACAACTGAAGCCGCGATGAAGAAGATCGAAGACAACAACACGTTGGTATTCTTGACCCAATTAAGGGCCAACAAGAACCACATTCGTGCTGCTGTCCGCAAGTTGTACGACATCAAGGTCGCCAAAGTGAACATCCTTATCAGGCCCGATGAGAAGGCTTACGTGCGTTTGGCTAGGGACTACAATGCGTTGGACATTGCCAACAAGATTGGCATCATATAAACATCCTCTGGGAGTGTTACTTTTTTTATATGTAGTGATAGCGTGTGTTTGGGCTGATGTGGCGTGGCCCGAGTGTTCGCTTTAACAACTGAACTAAAAAAAAAAAAAAAAAATCCCCATCCTTTGGCCACCTTTCGGCATCGAGCTCGGTTCAAATAAACTACTTAAGACCCCCACCGCCATAAGGTGACTGATCGTCGGGAAAGGCACCGCTTGATCGAAAATTAGCGTGGGTCGTATATAACACTTTGTTTCAGCCCTGGGGGGAAATTGGTTTTGTCTATTCTCCCCCCAGGCTATTCCGGCATGAGAGACTCTACTGGAAGTAATTGATGTAATACACCAAAGTTGCATCCTCTGGCATAGCTTTTCAGTTCGCAGAAGCAACTGCTTAAGCTGATTATTAATTAAGGACGATTATCGAAGGAGTTGGTAGGCAGAGTGTTTATCAAAAAATAGTGAAAGAAACTTCAGTGTTTCTACCAGATACAATGGACGTATGACGTATTCCTGAATTTATGCATCAAGCTAATAAGAGTGTGCTATTAAGTTCCAAAACGAAGCTTTAGACTAAACAATATGCAACGCTTTCTCTGTCGTCTAAGTTGATAACCGTTGCCTTGTAGAGCATTATACTCTACATCTACATCCTAATCTAGTCAAAAAAAAAAAAAAACCCGCCAACTTGTTCTCATCAAAATCACAAATATAAGCAAGCCCCAGTTGCGTAGCTGTTAGAATGCTATTAGCAAAAAAGTAAAAAAGGCAATTACCTCCCATGACTTTTTGCTATTTCATGAGCTAATGACAATGTTTGTGTTTTTAACTTCCTCTTGCTCTTGAGAGTTTGCATGAGTGTCTCAAATGGAAATAGTATTAACCAACTGTCACGATATCCCATTTCCACAACTAACCTAAATCCAGGTCACAAGAATTTCGCAAACGATTAAATTTTGCGAGACAAAAGCTCATAACACTAAACGTCTAAAATCATGTCAAGCACACATATACCATACCTATACATATGCTGATGAAATAATAATGCTCTTCCATTAAAACCACTACGATGGCTTTTAAGATTTAAGCTGCCATAACGCTGGCAGAGCATTTTAAGAATTGTTCCCAGTGTCCATTTGCCAGATGCGAACGAACAGTTTTATAGCCATATTTGGTATAGTGGTGGTTAAATGTAATTGTTCCGTTTATTCGCATCACTTATCCACATCGGGTTTTCATACTACAACAAAAATACATACAACAAAAATAGCAGCAAAAAAAAAAAAAATACCATAACTAACCAACATCTTAGATGTTTATGTATTAACTTTAATAAGCCATGTAAGTTAGACGCTTATACACGAGTATTGCATGCTGTTTGTTCACAGATTTTTTGTCGTTTGAAGTCATTTAATTTTTATGAAGTTTTACCCCAGAATTATGGCACTTAATTCCAATAGGCTATATGAGACGTACAAACGTGGCTGGAAGGATGTTTTGGATTGAGCTCCAGAGCTCACTCCGCACATCCTGTCGTTGTCGTCGTCATACGGCCACATGGACTGGACATCATGTGTAATAATTTATATTCTTTTTTTTTGTCGTGTTCCTTGACAATGATGTTGTCGTCGAGTTTGTCCTGGTTTATTACTTGACACGACTTGTGTGCGGGTCAGTACTCAGTAGTTTGGTGTATCGATGGAGGGTGGAGTGAGTGTGTATCGTCGCATGATGGTTATTTATTTCGTGTCAGTGGTTCGACGACGATCGATATCCTTAAATTACATTGAGGAATGTCTCCATATAAATCAATGTTCACTTGGAACTTGTTTTCATTTATCATACACTGTGTGCTTGCCAGGTACGAGTTAACGTAATGAATGGGTTGCAATGGAAGGATTTAAAAAAACATGGACAAGCGTCAGTTGTGTCCTTTTGCTGATACTCAATTATTGAATCGGATAAATGATAGTAATTAAATAAAAACGATATCGACAACGGACGGTTTTGCAAAAACGATGTTCGAAGCTGTTGAAAGTACGTTGAGTTTATCTCTTCATCCATTTCAAACGAAACCAATCACTGCCACAGGGGAGTAATTTAAAAATGATTCAGTTTCGTTTCGGTTTCAAAATCTGTAGAACCAATCCTGAGATGGTTTTGAACAAGGATTAATTGATGCTGATATCACAATGCTCGGTGAGCTATGGTGCTCTTTTAATTCGTTGCCTTCTTGATGAAGCGAAGTTTACTATGTTTTGCGACGAATATAATGGGACTTTATAAATGCATACTTACTTACTTACTGAGGTGGGCATTACAGTTCGGGGTGAACCTGGGCCTCAACCAACATCCATCGGTTGAGGTCTTCATCCACTTGATTGCGCCACCTAAGACGAGGTCTTTCCCTTCCGCGATTTTCCTGCAATGTGCTTTCGAACACCCGACGAGCCGGAACGCTTAGGTCCATCCACTCTACATGGCCCAACCATCGTAGCCTCGCGATGCGTACTCTTCTGGCTATGCCCATGTCGCGGTACGGCTCATACAGCTCGTTGTTGTATCTTCTTCTCCACACATTGACTTCGCATACGGGACCAAAGATCATTCGGAGTATTTTTCTTTCGAAACGACCAACGGCTCCTCATCCGCTTTCTATAAAGTCCACGCTTCCACAGCAGGACTAGCATGGTCGAGGTCTTATAAAATTTTACCTTGATTTTTCTAGGGAGAGTTTTGTTTCTCAATTGCCTTCTTAACCCAAAGAAGCAACCGTTGGCAAGAGTTATTCTCCGTTTGATCTTCGCACTGATTTTGTTTTCCGTGTCTATAGCGGATCCTAGGTAGACGAAGTCCTGTACTACCTCGAAGTTATGTCTGCCTATTGTGACATTTTGTCCAATTCGTCATGTTTGATGACACAATATACTTCGTTTCGCCCTCATAAACCATCAAACCCATTTTTGGCTCTTCTGTTTCAATACTCGCAAAAGCACCTATGACGTCACGGTTTTTTCTTCCCATTACGTCAATATCGTCTGCATATGCGAGTAATAGCACACACAGACTTTTGAAAGATTGTTCCTCTGGTGTTGACGTTTGAGTTTCAAACAATCTGTTCGAGAATGATGTTGAAGAAATCGCATGACAGTTTATCGCCTTGCCTAAAGCCTTTTCCGACATCAAAGGTCTCGGTGAGTTCTTTACCGACCTTGACGGAGCAGCGTGAATTCTCCAGCGTCATCCTGCATAGTCGTACGAGTTTTGCAGGGATGCCGAAACTAGACATGGCTCTGTACAGCTCGTCTCCGTAAATACTGTCATACGCGGCCTGGAAATCGATAAAGAGATGGTGAATATCGATATTACGTTCTCGGGTTTCTGGGATCTGCCGTAATGTGAAAATTTGGTCTATTGTGGACTTTTCTGGTCTAAAATCACATTGCTTAATTTATCTTTTGTTGACGTGGGGTTTCAGACGTTCACATATTACAGCAGACAAGATCTTATAAGCGACGTTAATGAGGCTTATCCCCCTATAATTGGCGCAATTGTGAGGGTCTCCTTTCTTTAGGATCGGGTATACGATACTGAGGTTCCATTCATCGGGCATGCTTTCTTTCGACCATATCATGCAGATCAGCTGGTGCATGCTCCTTTTTAACTGATCTCCTGCTGCCTTGAAAAGTTCGGCATCAAGTCCATCTGCACCTGCAGTTTTATTTGATTTAAGTTTGCATATGGCAAGCTTAACTTCTTCTAAGTCGGGAGGACGGCATTCTTGATCATCGACCAAGCTAAATGGGGCAATCTGCCTAACAGCAGAATTTGTGTCTTCATCGCTGTTAAGCAGTCAGCAGAAATGATCTTTCCAGATCCTCAGTAGCGACTGTGACGCTACAACAATGTTTCCCTGCTGGTCTTTACAGGCTTGAGTTCGGAGTTTGCCACCTTGACAGGATCTTTTTACCTTTTGGTAAAACTTCCGAATCTCGTTCCTGTCATGGAACCTCTCTATTTCCTCAAACGAGCGCTTTTCATGCTGCTTCTTTTTCTTTTTGAGAAGTCGGTGTTCTTCCCTTCTTTTCTCCTTGTAGATCTCGTTATACTGATCGTAAGCAGCCCTTCTTGGTTTCTTCTTCTGCTTTTTGTTTGGCTGCATTTGCCTGCCTGCATTTTTCATCGAACCATGGGTGTCGTTCCAGAGCCTCAGAGGCAGCGGTTCTGATGGCTTCTTGGCATTGTTGCCACTGGCCTTCAATGCTTAATGCTGACGGCATGGGATTCAAGGATAATTGAAAGGATACTCGAATG
This sequence comes from Melanostoma mellinum, assembly GCA_914767635.1. Classification (NCBI taxonomy): domain Eukaryota; kingdom Metazoa; phylum Arthropoda; class Insecta; order Diptera; family Syrphidae; genus Melanostoma; species Melanostoma mellinum. Next base: position 166,898,228 of record OU612060.1, on the reverse strand, counting down.
GAAAAGGCATTGGCAATCTCTTGCGATTGTAGCTTTCCAACGTCATATCTCTTCACAGCGTTAGTTCGTGCTGGTCGTGATATCCTCATTCGTACCTTGGTTACAAGGTAGTGATCCGAGTCAAAGTTGGCCCCTTGGAAAGTTCGGACATCTAACACACTGGAAGAATGCCTTGCGTCGATCGCAACATTATCAATCTTGTGGAAGGTTAATTGATCTGGAGATCGCCATGTACCTCTATGAATTTTGAGATGCGGGAAGCGTGTACTACTTACAACAAAATTTAGCCCCGCAGCAAAATCGATTAGCCTCAATCCGTTTTCGGAGGTTTTGTCGTGGAGGCTATGCTTACCGATTGTGTTTCCAAAGATGTCCTCCTTCCCTAGTTTTGCGTTGAAATCGCCAAGAACGATTTTCACGTAGTGTCTAGGGCACTGCTCATATGTTTCTTCGAGGAGCTCGTAGAAACAGTCTTTGCAATTATCGTCTTCTGTGGGGGCGTGGGCTCATATAAGGCTAATGTTAGCGAACTTAGCTCTGATGCGGATGGTCTTTATACGCTCATTAACTGGATTTTGTCTTATCACCTTATCCCTGAGTCTTCCTCTAACGACAAATCCGCACCTGTATGTAGCTGTCGGCATAGTAGATGTCACAGTTTTTCATATTCTTTATGCCCGGACCACTCCATCGCACTTCTTGGATGGCGGTTATGTTTGCTTTGCAGCAGTCCAGGGCGTCCGCGAATTCTCCAGCTGCACGTAGTCCGTTGAGAGGTCTTACGTTCCAAATGCAGATCCGGAGGTCATTGCCCTTTTTTTGTTTGCTTGGGTCGTCAACTTTGGAATCATAATTGTTATCCGAGGCTGTTTGTTGTTTTGGAACTAGGCTCCTGAAAGATCTTTAAACCAAATATGTTGGAGTAGCTCCTTCAGGGGTTTCTGTTTTTTTTTTTTTTTTTTTTTGACTGATGAAGTCCACCGTTGATTTTGTCAATCGAATTCATCCGCTGGAACATTTCCAAAAAGCTCTGGTAAACCACTGAGATTCGGGCAGCCAGTCATAACCTCATAACTTGCAGATCATTATAGTGTTGATCACAATTCTTCCTTTGTCAACACTTGCAATTACTTGTTTAGCAGGTCAGCTCCGGACGAAGCATCCCAGTGCCCGCACTCGCACTCTCTTTATGACCTTTTCGTTCGTCCAATTACTTTCGGCAAAATACAAAGTTTTATGCAAAATCGTGCTCAGATTAACGAGTCTGCCACATCGAGCTATAAATTGATTACCACACTATCTTATCCCTTATCCCAACAAACAAGTGTTTAAATTATATTACTTGAAGCCCCTAATGATACCCTCAAAGCCCTCAGCTTGGTGTGCTCGTTAATATTCCTCACCAAAGCCACTAGCAAAAATGAAATATCCTCACCTTTTACCTGAGCCCGTGATGCCATATTTAGCATAGCGTTTTGTGTGATATAAAATTCTGTGAATAATCCATCCTTGCATTAAACCAACACCGCACTCATTTTGGTTTCATAAAAGTGCAAAATTTTACTTAAAATAGAATATACATATCCAACGAGCCCGAATAGACAACCGTTAACCTCAGCAGCACAACCATAACCTTAAACTTATATCTACGCTACATGTTGGAAGAGAAGTCTTTGAAGGTGCTGCCTGCAGTGCACAAAAACGTGCCTTGTATACGAAGTCATATCGCTTTGTGTGGATGAGGGTTTCCTTTATACATTGCGACCACATGGAACATCATCGATTTTCAAAATCTGCTACCGCCTTCCGGAAAAAAAACGCCAAAATGGAATTATGAAGAGCAAGATATTGCTGCATCCTTTGAATTCAATTCAGGGTCTTCGGAAGCAGACGTTTATCACGAATAAAGAAATTTCTCCAGTGGATGTGATGTGTTTTTTTTTTCATGGTGAAAGCTTTGAAAGGAGTTTGAAAATAGTGCTGACTATTTCAATGTCAACCCTTTCATTTCTAAAATCTTGAATGGATCAGCCAACGTTCGCTTTCGAGGCTTTTTTTTCAAGTTGTATTAAAGACAGGCACTTCTTTATCATCATTGATAATGTGAGAAAGCGCAGAAACCTTAAAAAAAGCAACGTGTTGTGCAAATGTAGGCCTACATAGTTTCTACAGGGCCACATACCTTTCTACAGAGCTACGCAATACGAATGTACTTGGGCTATGATAAACGATTTTTGTAAATTGCAAGACGGATTTAAAGTGTGCTGTATAAGCGCAAGAAGTCCAATTTGGAAAAAATTGATTTCTTCCGCCTCTCCGCCCAATAGCGCCACTATCGCAAGAGAAAACTACTTAGTGTAGTAGATTTTTGTAGAAGGCTATTTTCGAAATTTCAACCAAATCGGACTCGTAGTTTTGTTTTAACCGCGTGTGGAAGCAAACGTGTCAGCGGATTTTAGAAAAATGGAAAAAGAGCAATATCGGTCAGTGATTTGATTCTTGATTCTTTTTGGATTGGATGCTGTGTAAGATGACTCTTCTCCTTCGATGGCAACCGTCAAAAATTAGTTCAACGAGTTTCAACGTGGTCGCACGTCAATTTTTGATAAGCCACGCCGAGGTGCTCCGAAAACGGCAGCCACGGAGGACAATCTGACAAAAATCCACGATCTCGTATTGGCAGACCACCGCGCCGTTTGAGAGTGCGCGAGATAGCTGAGTGAGTAGGCATCTCGAAAGACCGCGTGGGTCGTGGCCTGCATGAAATTTTGGTCATGAGAAAGCGGTCGGCGCGATGGGTGCTGAGTTTGCTCACTCCGGATAACAAACGCAACCGTGTGACCACTTCAGAGCTGTGTTTGACGCTGTTTAAGCGCGATCCGAAGGAGTTTCTGCGTCGTTTCGTGACCGTCGACGAAACATGGATCAATTGGTATACACCAGAGACCAAGGAACAGTCGAAACAGTGGACTTTATTCGGCGAACGTGCCCCGAAGGAGGCGAAAACTGTCCCATATCGACCGGATAGGTGATGGCCACCGTTTTCTGGGATTCACAAGGTGTGATGTACATCGACTACCTGGAGAAAGGTAAAACGATCACAGGACAGTACTATGCCGAATTATTGGGCCGATTGGACACCGATTTGCAGAAAAAAGGCCCCATTTAGCGAAGAAAAAAGTGCTCTTCCACCACGATAACGCACCGGTTCACACCTCCGCCATCGCCGCGGCTAAAGTGGTCGAGTTGGGCTATAAACTATTTCCCCATCCACCGTATTCTCCAGATTTGGCCCCGTGCGACTTCTTTTTATTTCTAAACTTGAAAAAATAACTTGCCGGGCAGAAAATTGTGAAGAGGTCATCACCGCCACCGAGTCCTACTTTGCGGAACTCGAGAAAACGTTTTTTTCAGATGTGTTAAAGAAGTTGGACCATCGATGGGTCAAGTGTATCGAACTAAAAGGAGATTATATTGAATAATAAATCAACACTTTTCCAAAATCTTCGTTTTTCTTTTGTAGGCTAAGTACTTATCGGACTGCCCTCGTAACTCTTACATTGATGTGCTGTGTGTTACTGAAACTTTGTTAGACCCCCAATATCAAACACTACTTACGATGTACCGAACTTTAACATATTTCGTAATGACCAAATCACATTTACCGTAGGTGGTGGTGTTGCAATTTTCTGCAAATCATATTTAAACTTTTCTGTTGTCAACCAATCAGGTGGCTTGGGAGTTGAATACTTAACTGTAAAGGTAAGTGATAAATACACCAAATGTTTAGTTTCTTGAGTTCACAGCCCCAACAAAGCTTGTTCTCCTGAACCGTTCTTCACAGGTCTCTTAGACTGCTCTGCCATCTACGAAAATATTATAGTGTGCGGAGATTTCAATTTTGAATTATCGCGATTCGTGGTTTTTAGATTTGGCTGTTTTGACTGGCTTATCAGCAGTAACTCTACCCCTAGTCTCTTAGATCTACTTTTAGTTTCGGAGCCATCCTTCAAATTTGATCATGACCTTCTTTTCAGCTTTTATGACTTAAATTTTTGTAAAAACTACAATCCTTTGTCATTCACTTACAAAGACTTCAACCGTATTGACTTTCAAGCCTTACGAGACGAGATAAATTCTCTTCCATAGATAAATTGCAGACAAAGCGCTGATCCTAATCATAGACTGTCTGAATAAGTATATTTTTCATCTGTGTGATCAATTTGTCCCTACCAAAACTGTTACGATCCGTAATAGTATATGTCCGTGGTACAATTCGGAACTAACCAACAAAATTAAAAAGCGAAATAAAATGTATAAAAGTGGAAACCCAATCGAACGACACAAAATTGGAATGGATATAAAAATGCTCGTAACAGTACAACCTCACCCATATGGGTGATTTAGATTTTATTCATTGAACGCATACACAGTAAGAAAGATTTCTTATACATAGTGTTATGCTAAAGAGAATACAATATAAAAACAGTGAGAAGGCTACTTCTTAGAAAAATTTTATACAAACATTTCTTCCAATTTTATCTAAATACTCGTTAAATATAAGCAAATCTGTACATAACTTTAAGCATTTCAGTTCTTTATTTTTAGTAGATTTTAATTTTATACATACATCTCATCTTATGTTAAGTGCTTTAGTTCTTAAGAGCTAATGCATTTTGTATTAATTTATTTTAGTCCCTTTGAAAATAGTTTCGAAGTTCAATGCTAAACTTAGCTTGGCCACGTTTCATTTTCAAGTTTCTTGGAAGAAGATTCCACAGACGGATAGCGTTGACGAAGAATTGTTGTTCTGAGGTCCGACAAGAATACCGAGGGTGTATTAGCATTAAGGATCTGTTTGAGGAGCTGAAACGTACCCTATTGAATAAGCTGCAGGGTTGTTGTGTGAGAATGATGTTGCAGAGTAATAGTAAAGTTCTGTACCGAAAAAGATGGTCAAGAGGCATATTATAAATTTGATTCGAGAAACTAGATATCCGATCAAACCGACGTAGGCCAAATATGTAACGAGCTGTGTTATTAAAAGCAACGTTCAGTTTTCTCCTACTACTAGCGTCACAATCGCAAAAGACCTCGCAACCATAAGTTAAAATAGGAATTACTACAGTTTTGGCTAGCATCATCCGAATATTCAAAGGTGTGAATTGTTGCGATGACCATAGCATTCTAAGAACTCCATAGACCTTTCCCACCGCCGCATTTATGTGACTGTCCCAGGTTAGCGTCCTATTAAATAACATACCTAAATTTTTAGCGCTAGATGTATATTAAATTGGTGTACCATTCAAGGAGATGCTTGGAAAATAATCTGGGTCTAGCACTGTCCTACTGATTACAATGCATTTGGTCTTGAGTGGATTTAGAAAGAGTCCATTCTCCTGGGACCAACTAAATATCTGCGCAAGATCATTGTTAATTGTGTGCGCACAATCTTCGATATGTACAGGGAAAAAAGCAGGGGTCCCAGAATAGAACCCTGGGGAACTCCTCTAACTGTGGGAAGAAAGCCAGAAGTTTTGTTATCAACAGAGACCGCTTGAAGTCTATCTTGCAAAAATGTTTTTATCAAACGAACCGCTGGAGATGATAAACCAAACTTACCATAGAGTTTATCACATAAGTTATGATGGTCCACCGTATCGAAGGCCTTTGAGAAATCTAGTAATACTAAGAAAGTTACTAGATCATCATCTAATGCCAGTCTTATATCTTCAACTACGTTTAATATAGCTGTCGTACAGCTATGTTTTTCGCGGAAGCCAAATTGCTTAGATGACAGTAAGTTTTGCGCCCTTAGGTACACATTGAGTTGTTTTTGAAGGATTTTCTCAAGTACTTTGGACAAATACGGTAATATGGAAATAGGTCTGTATTCATTTTTGTTTCGATCCCTTAGAACTAGAAGAAGAAGATTCTTATACAACTGTGATTTTTTATGTCTAGGACTGTATTTACTGTTTGGCATGATTTGTTTTATTAAAAAATGATAATTATGATGAATTTGATAGTATTTTACTGTCGACAATGTATATTGAAGCATAAGTATTGATGGATCACGAATAATTTGCAAAATTATATCCAAAATGTCAGTACCGTGGCATGTCCGCATTTCGTTTTTGGAACTAAATACATAAATTTCTATAAATAGTCGTATTATAATCTAAATTTTTGCTTTTATAACTAAAACCCGCTTAAACGCCATCTTTTATACAGTTTCTGTCCCTCGCTCTAGTGACATTCTGAAGAATGACTATTTGTGTATAATTCATAGCTGTGTGGTTGTTTTTAGACTCGATGTTAAAATAGAAATAATTTGTTGTGTTTTTTAAAAGGAATGTCATAAAATTACCGGTCTTTACCATGGTATTGAAATTCAGGCATGTTAATAGAATGATTAGGTCAATTATACTGAATAATTATATAAATTCACGTGTGAATTCAAAATTATATGGCCAATCATTTAAATTACGTGTGAGAATTTTACTTAGGTTAAATATAAATCCACGGTACTAACATTTGTCAGTACCGTGGATGTCAGTACTATGGTTAACAAACCAAATAATATTTAAATGAATATTTCCTTGATGTTTTAATTTATCATCATGCTTAATTGATCTAGTGTTATAAAATTAAAACTTAAATTTGTTAAAAACTTGAATGAATTTCAATATTTCACTAATGTTAAACTTTGTTCTATTCTAAGACTTTTAGAAAGAATTTTATTTTAATTCTCATGTTAATAAATTTTAAAGATTGTCAAAATCAAGAAAAAAAATATCGTAAATGTCTCTGTTATTATTAACAACCTATAATTTATCATTTGCTTTATTATTTTAAGGGCCAGTTGCTCAAACGAATTATAAATTTAAGTTCTACATAAAGTTTTCATTTTTGTATGAGACGTTCCGGAATTCTTAAGTTTTACGTTAAATCCCCATACTAAAGTAGAACTTTAAGTAGAACTTAAAATTTATGATTCGATTGAGCAACTGGCCCTAAGAGATTTAGCCAAATATTCTGAATATTTCATTTTGATGTCAGTACCGTGGTACTGAAATTTCTAATTTTTGTTCTAGCTTCTTTACTATTGCAGTTGCAGTAGAGCTACGTTACGGGCTTAATTTTGAGCATAATAAAAGACCAATAACACCCAGATCACAAGTTTCAAAACATTTTTGATTTCAATAAAATTTGAACTGTAGAAATCACAGCTATATAAGAATCACCCATATAAAGAAAATCTAAAAGAAATCATTTTTCATCCTAACTAAACGCATCGTTGCCATCTTAAAAACTATGGTCAAACTTAAGAAAAAGCGGAGTAAATGAAAATAAAGATTCAACAAATTGTGATATCAATCCCGATGATTTAAATTACCTTTTTTTAGATCAAGGCACGTTACAAAATCACTCTTGTGACTTTTATAGCTTCGGAAGAGAATTTCAAAGACCTTTCGGCTTTGTAGTTGTTACAGAGATTGATGTTGCCGAATGTGTGGCTGCCATTAAGTCGAATTCTTTTGGTGAGGATTGTGATGCTTCTTTTTCAAAGGCTGGGGTATGACTTAGGGTGTCCAGGGTCTACAAAAGGAAGCTTCGTAAGACTTGGGTTTCGGCGGTCCAACTTCTCAAAATGATACGCGAAACGGTCGGTTTAGTTTTAATTAACTCTAAAATTTATTACAATATCTTCTCTCAGGATTAGTTTTACAAATTAACAAATTTAATATTCAGGTGTACAGAAAAGCAAGTTTTATGATTTCTTGAGTAAGGTCTATTTCTGGTGCTGGTCCACGGAATAGTTGGTATCGATCTTCACTGGTGTCGTGAAGATGGTTCTTCTGGGGATACGGTTGTATACCACGGCAGTAATTTCCTCTGTTTGGCGGTGGTGAACTCCTATCTAGATCTGCTTTAGACAGGGCGCTCTATCAGCAGCAGTGGATTTCGTAGTAAAGGTCTGCGTTGCGTGAAAGGCAAAGCAATTTATCGGCGGCCACGGACTGCGTAGGAAGTGCCTGCGTTTACTAGGGGCAGAACGATCTGTCGGCGGCGGTGGATTTCGTAGAAAAGGTCTGCGATTATGACCACGATGAAAAACTCCCTTTGTGGTGACGCAATGCCTAACCAAGGAAAATCTAAACGCCCGGCTGTAAACAAGCCACAACGATTCAATTTTCTTTACGGAGGCACAAAGCCGGCAACGACTAAGTAAGGGAAAGTCCAAACGCCCGGCTGGAAACAAGCCACAACAATTTAAATTTCCTACACGGACTTTACGGCGACGTAGTGTCCCAGAAAACTAACTAGAGAGAATTCAAACGCCCGGCTGGAAACAATCCACAACGAATCCCCTTCATGGAAAAGCAACGTCTGAAAAGATCAAACAAGAGAAGTCAAAACGCCCGGCTGGGAACAAGGTGTAATCCTTTTACACCTCCTGCACGGACTTTACGGCGACGAAACGTCTAACACTAACGCAAGGTCTTCCACTTTTCCGCAATAGTGAAAATTCTCAAGTAATTCCTATTGCCAAGAAAAGAAACACTTCGTCTTGCAACGATTTCAGGCCGATAAGCATATTACCATGCCTGTCCAAGGTCTTTGAGAAGTTGATGGCTAAGCAAATCCGTAACTATTCATCATGAAGCTCGCTTTTACATCCTTGTCAGTCAGGTTTTACAGCTTACCATAATTGCTCCTCAGCTATGGCCAACTTTCTTGAGGACATTAGATGTTCCTTTGATAAAGGATACATTACGCTCCTCTGTCTGCTTGACTTTTCCATGAAATTCTTTGCTGGAAACTCAAGCAACTATTTGGATTTAGCGACAAAGTTGTTAGTCTAGTAAGTAGTTTTTTTTCTGGAAGGATGCCAAAAGTGGAAAATGGGAAGACTTCGTCTCAGTTTTAGCCAGTGAAGCAGGGGGTTCCTCAAGGCAAAATTTTGGGACCTATATTGTTTTGTGTTTTTATTAATGATCCACAATACCAACACATTGCCGCCACACCACTGTCCATCTCTATGCAGATGATGTTCTACTCTACGTTTCCAGCCCTCTTAAAAACATTGCTAACCTTGCTGGTCTGCTAAATAATGATTTAGCCAATATTAACAATTGGTCTGTTGTGAATGGACTAAATATCAATCCCACCAAGTCTCAGGTCTTACCCATATCTTACAAAGATTTTGATATACCATCTAGGAAACTATATCCTTCTAGGTAACTGCAAATTGGATTTAGTGGAACATGTAATAAGCCTTGGTTTTGTTATAAATTCCGAACTATCTAGTTCTCATCACATTAATTTGGTTGTTAAAAGAATATATGGATGCCTTCGATTTAGAGGGAGGTTTATTACTTTTACGAGAAAAAGTTATTGCTTCGCATTAAGGAATGTTTAATTCAAGGAAGTTTTTAGAACACCAAAAGACGAATGAATCGAAGTCATTTTGAAGCTGGAGAGAATCTCGATAGGAGGTGATGACTTTTAAAATTTTAGCGTCATCGGCGTAAAGTGAGATAGAAGAATATTGGACGATCTTTTCGACATCATTAATGGCCAAGATGAGAAAGAGGGGTCCAAGATGGCTGCCTTGGGGCACACCGGAGGTAGCCACAAATAGAACTGAAAGAGTAGAACGGAAACAAACTCTTTATTGGTGGTTGTCAAGATATGAAGAGATTCATTTGAGTAGGATAGGGCTAAATCCGAGGAAAGAAAGTTTAAAGAGGATGACAGAGTGAGAGATTTTGTCAAAAGCTTTGCTGAAATCTGTGGTGGTGACGTCTTCTTCGTTTCCTTTTTCCATCGCAGAAAAAGAGAAGGAAACAAACTCAACTTGATAAGAAGTTGTAGACCTTCCCTAACAGAAACCATGCTGCTTGGAGGATATATTTATATATTCATACATAATGCTTTCGAAGAGCTTATGGATATGGATGGATATCACTTCGTTATATACATATATCGACTTCGGAGACGTGATCAGATTTCTAGTTTTTTAACTTAACACAATATATAAATGCCAGAAATTGTACATTTTTGCACAATGTTATTCAAAACCGCTCTCCAATGTATCTGCATTATAAAATTTCGATTAGCACAACCTCTGAGAACGCTTAATATTATCCTTTCAAAATTTAAGTACATGAATTCTCATACATACTCATACATGACTCATTTTCATTCACTCAATCAAAATTTGGAACTCTCTTCCCTTACAAATCAAAGTGATTTGAGCACAGAATACTTCAGAAAAGCTGTCTTACAATATTGATTTCCTTATTTTCACGTAATCCTTTCTTTTTCTCTTTTCTTATCTTCCTCTCAATCCTACTTAGATTATATCGAATCTAAGTTTATTATCGTGCATTTTTATTCCAGTTATCTAAACTATGTACTAAGTACCTACTGTAAAAGAGTAAGTCTTATTGTACAAAATATTATGTTAATAAGTGAAATGAAATGAATAAGTACTGCTTTCATTAAGAAAACTGCCATAAATCACATAGAAGTGAAGAGTTCTTTAGCATCACATGTTCTACTAACAACCGCACAATACGAATGTGATACATTGCGTATGACGATTTTCTCCCCAAAACTTCAATGGCATTGATGCCAGAGCATTCATCCAACTCCTTTCTTGGCTATATTCACCCTTCACCCTCTGGTGTTTGCACAAACTGTTGATGATATGAAATATTTTCCGATAACCGTATGTGGAAGTATCTCCTTTGTTTGAGTAAAGCGCTACCCGTAAGGCACAGCGCCGTCCCCACTCATTCCATGTGGCTGCCTTCAACTCATGTATACTTTTGGTTTATCTACTCGTGTAAAAGTTTTAATTCCGAAAGTTTGCTTACATTAAACAACATGAACAACAACAGCAATATAACACAAATCTATGCAAAGAATCGATGCCAAAGTATCTCTGCTTACCCTTGTTTATGTGCGTGTTTCACACAAAGCTGAGGAGATGATTCTTTCCTTTGGTTTTTGTGAAGGAAGGGAAAAGGCCAACCTCACCTTTCATATTGAGAGTATGGTATGTTATAACAATGCCAGTCTATGCACCTTTCTTGAGAAAGGAATGAATTTATGGTTTCGCCATGCTTGAGAGCTTTGCAAGGGAAAATTTACTTCCACCCCATGTGTGAAGTCTGAGTGTGGGGTACGAATACTTCTCATTTCTAGCTGGCGGGCGACTGAATGATTTTGAATTTTAACGAGCACCAACAGCAAAAACTTACCTTTGAGTGTGTGAAGATTGAATTGGCCTGTCTGTGGGAAGGAACCCCTACTTGTGGAGAGAAGGGGGACGTGAGACAAAAAAAGGGGTGGTTAAGTGAGTGGTTCTATGACATGATATTGTTATTAGCGCTAAGAAAACTATTTTACTACTACTGAACAGAGCTAGTCCCTGGCAAAGATACAACACACGCCAGTGATTTGTTCTCCGGATAAACGAAGGCAAGTGCGGGGGCGGGTGTTATATTGTGATGTCAGACAGGATTAGGAAACTCTGGCAGATAAAAAAAAAACTGAGAAGAAGACTTAATTGCTTGTATTCAGGAAAGTTTTCACGGTTGCATGATTGTTGGATAGAGTTAGTTGTTTTGAATAACGCTTCCAACTATATTTGTCATAGCATACATTCCTTAGTCGGGCGGGGACACACTGTCGCAATCGACGACAAAGACAAGGGTTGCCTTAGGAGGGTTTATGTTTTTGTACAACAGTGACGGTGAGTCTGAGTAAGATGGCGGTAGCTGTCGGATTTAACTTTTATTTTTATTTTCTGTTGAAAAAAAAAGATGAAAAACTTTTCCAAAGAGTTTTTCTACAAAAAAGAAAATGAAGGATGACTTTGGGAATAAAAGTTTTATCCTGAAAGAAGAAGACGCGTTTAGCAACGGAAGTTTTTCGATTTTGATGACTCTGAGGGTATTTTTATTCGGCACGAAAGTTTTTTTTCTTTTTCAATTTTATTTTTGTTGGATATCATCTATACACAGTTAAAGACACGTTTTGAAATCCCAAGGAATGTGAGGGGAGGGATTTAAAGTTGGAGGTGGGTAGACAAAATGGCATTAATTGACACAAAGGGATTAGGGGAATGAACTGTGTTGGTTGGAATAGTCAGGAATCAAAGGGAATGCTTGGAAGTTTGAAAATAGTTTTCAGGTTCTGAGTTGCATTAAGTTAGATCAAAGAGCGTGCTTTTGAAATGGTCACGTTGCAGTGGCGCCAAATTGCTTTCAGTTTTTGTAGTAGTTTTCTTTGATCCTTGAGAAAAGTGTAGTAGTGATGGTGGTAAAAGGGAGACTGATACTTCTAGTGATAGATTGGGCGTAGATTTTGAATTGTTTTGTCTTTGAAATCTCTTGAATGAGGGAGGGTTCCTCTGAAAGCAAGGCGAATAGATCAACAGCACTTGCAAAAGTATTTAATGTTGGCTCAGGGGGCGATGAAAAGACGTGAACAACTATTAGTCCGGCCAATTTATACAATTGAAATAAAGAAAATTCCGACAGAGCCAAATTTTCGTAGAGACCTTAGGTTTACCACAAAGAATAAAGTGCCAAAAGTCCCCATCAGTCCCATGTGTGCTTAAAGACTTATTCGGGGTCAAAGGTCAAAATTTTAGCTTTTTTGAATTTTTCTCGAAAACGGTAAGTTTTATCGAAAAACACTTTAGGACAGAGTTGTAGATCTTAAAATTCTCTATAAAAATGGTCCTTATTTTTTTTTCTCTAAGACCCACTATTTCCCAGATATTGCGCTTGTAAGAATCACGTTCTACATAATATGCGCACATATGCCACGTATATACATATTTAGGTGCTCAACCAAGACAAAATACATACTCGTGTCTCCTTTTATGTCTACATTATACTATTCTTAGAAATTATACTCTAAAAAGACCACCGCCCGGTCCCTTACCGAGTCCCCTCTACTGGAATAACATCTGGCCTTGAATATGTCTATGTGTATTTATTACAAGCGTCTACTATTAATTGTAGTTAGTGCTGATCAATAAAAAAAAATGTCACAATTTTGCTTTATTTGTAATAAACTTTTGACTGAAGATGAAACTGTTTTGGTCAGTCGTGGAATGTCAACTTTAATCGATTCAAGTGTCGCGAGAAGTAATGAGTTTGCTGATTATTTAAGAAACCAAAAGTCCATAACAATTCACGTGGATTGCAGAAAATCATATACCCGAATCCCGAAAAACTTCAATCTCTGCATCAAAAAGACAACGTTAGGATGAACAGGCCAGTACTTCAAAAGTAAGTCCACCCCATACTAGAGCGCGAATAAGTGAATCCACATTTTGTTTAAAAACGCTGTTTATTTCTTTGTCTCTTCGTATTGACATCCTCTACATACTAGGGAGCGTTTTTATATTCGCGGAATGGGGGATATAGGGTGGAAATAAAAAAAACAAATTATTTTTCCTTGTCAATGCAAGACGGATACATTTTTCAGATCTTTCAATTAATTTATTTATACCCTCATAAAAAAATGTTTTGTCTTTACCTTCAAAATACGCCGAAACTGCCTCTTTGACTTCATCATCATTGGTAAATTTCTTACCCCGAAGCTCTTTTTTCATTTTTGGGAACAGATAATAATCACTCGGGGCCAGGTCTGGACTGTAGGGTGGGTGATCCAAAACATCGAGGCCCACTTTATTCAGGGCAGCCAACGCAATGCGGATCTTGTGCACAGGCGCGTTGTAGTGCAAAAGCAGCACACCTCTCGTCAATTTCCCCCGTCTTTTCTTTTTAATGGCTTCTTTCAATCGCTCTAATATTGAAGCATAGTATTCTCCGGTTATAGAAACACCTTTATCTTTATAATCGATACGTAATATTCCTTCCGAGTCCCAAAAGACCGTTGCCATGAGTTTTCCCGCTGACTGTGAAACCTTAAACTTTTTGGGAGGTGCTGTGCGTTTTTTGTGCCACTGCGTGGAGTCTTGTTTAGACTCAGGCTCATAATGATGAACCCAATTTTCTTCTCCAGAAACAGTTCGGCTCAATACACGTTCCTTGTCTTCATTACAGAGGTCCAAAAATGCACGTGAACACTCTACGCGCTGTTGTTTTTCTCCGTATTTCACTTTTTACTCTCGATTGTGTTGCTTTGTTGACGATAGCTTGAAGACAAATTGTCTAAGAACAATGAAACCTCGTATTCATACTAAGAGTAGCTGAACTCGTTACGACTATAATGAGCATAGTCACCCCCCTCTAACCCCCTCATTCCGCGAATATAAAAACGCTCCCTCGTAAGTATAGGATGTGCTTATGCCTTTTCTCATTATTTGGGTTCCCAATGAGTTGAGGGTCAGTTGAGAACGCCAATCACCGGGGAGAGCAAAGGTCCGCTAAACTAGAGAAGAGCTTTCTTTTTTTCTTGGAAATATCTGGCCATAGGTTTCTGGAAACTCTGCATGTTTCTTGAGATGACCTCCATTTTTTAGAAGGTTTTGTTGGGTTTTGATTTTATCTCGTTCTAGTGACTTGATAACTTGATAACAGTATTTACCGGATTTTGGCTAGCTTATCCGCCAATTCGTTACCAGTTATGGCACGATGACCTGGAACCCAAATTAAATAAGCAGTATTCGTTATTAATGCTACAGTTTTCTACTTATTTGGATTTTGTGACAATAAAGAAGAGAATAAAGAAGAGATAGCTTTAATGAGCGCCTGGCTGTCTATGAGGATGTCAGTATTTTAGTTGATCAATTTTTCGGCTTCACAGATAGAATTTCTGATTGAAAGAATCAGCAAACTCATCACTACTCGCAACACTTGAATCGATTAGGTAAATTTGTCATTCCACGACTGACCAAAACAGTTTTATATTCAGTCAAAAGTTTATTACAAATAAAGCAAAATTGTGACATTTTTTTTTATTGATCAGCACTAACTACAATTAATAGTAGACGCTTGTAATAAATACACATAGACATATTCAAGGCCAGATGTTATTCCAGTAGAGGGGACTCGGTAAGGGACCGGGCGGTGGTCTTTTTAGAGTATAATTTCTAAGAATAGTATAATGTAGACATAAAAGGAGACACGAGTATGTATTTTGTCTTGGTTGAGCACCTAAATATGTATATACGTGGCATATGTGCGCATATTATGTAGAACGTGATTCTTACAAGCGCAATATCTGGGAAATAGTGGGTCTTAGAGAAAAAAAAATAAGGACCATTTTTATAGAGAATTTTAAGATCTACAACTCTGT
Source organism: Melanostoma mellinum (assembly GCA_914767635.1). Lineage (NCBI taxonomy): Eukaryota > Metazoa > Arthropoda > Insecta > Diptera > Syrphidae > Melanostoma > Melanostoma mellinum. The sequence goes on along the minus strand of OU612060.1, from coordinate 166,882,934 downwards.
CCTAAAGTGTTTTTCGATAAAACTTACCGTTTTCGAGAAAAATTCAAAAAAGCTAAAATTTTGACCTTTGACCCCGAATAAGTCTTTAAGCACACATGGGACTGATGGGGACTTTTGGCACCTTATTCTTTGTGGTAAACCTAAGGTCTCTACGAAAATTTGGCTCTGTCGGAATTTTCTTTATTTGACCACTATTTTTATGTATAAATTGACCGGACTATATAGCTTATTGTTGAAAAGTTCTGGATATGTTTCCTAAGAAATATTCTTATACACCAAAAATATAACCTTCATTGGGACTTACAACGCCTAGATAAGTCGTCTGAGGGCGAGACATGACGATATCGAAGTAGCTGACTTTGTGTTCTTACGTTTTTCACTCTAAATTTTGATTCATCTCTGCGGTAAAAATGGCAACGGCTGGTGCCTATAATGATTCGAAATTTTCATAGTTTTTTGAGATAACCATGAATATATACTTTATATCAGAATCCAGCTTCGCTCCATTGTAGCTAGGTTCTACAGATTTCATGCCTAACATTGGTTTGTGTGCTCTCAGCCACATTGCGCCTTTTTTGGTCATGAAAAAATGTAAGCTGTAAGAAGAGCAGTTCAATTCCTTGGAGGAACACATACATGAAAACTTAGCCGGTAGATAGGCAAAGTGTTGTGACAAATCATAGTTCCCAATGGTGCTTTTAAAAAAATAGGGGCTTATCGCGCTAGAACAGTTGATCTATACGTTAAGAATCCCTTGCATGATGCAAATACCTGTCTGTAACTCGGTCCGACAACAGAATTAACACTGATTAGCAAAACATTTAATGGAATTCATCTCTCCGATAGATTCAAATTCAATCAAAATCCTAAACACACTCTCCGCAAAGCAAAGCGTGCCTTGACTCTTCTTTGTCCTCCAATGAAGCTAAGAGTTGGTCTCCAAACACAAACGAAATTTCTGTTTCACAAGAAAATAATTCATTAAATACTAACTTATTGTTTTGCTATATACGTACATACATAATTTGGAGGAACAGATAAGTGAACCCCAAAGATTAGTGCATTTCTCACCTTGCCTGGTAAGGGAATGTAGGGGACCTACAAATTTCTGCAGGTTGCCAACCTCTAATAGAAAAAGTGCTTTTCATGGCAATGAATTAAATAACGGATGACTTGCCAATTTTTTCCGAAAGGTTATACCCGTAGAAAAACTTTGTTTTTGGTTTCTTTTGGGATTTGAACCACAAACCTACCGGCTGAAAGGTAGACATACTCACCAATACACCACGTGTATCACGGTTCACGGGCTTCATTATATGGTCGCAATAAGTTCAACATACATTAAAAAGTGCAACTATTAAATGGTTATGTCCTTCGCTATTTTACATCTTTGTATAGATAGCCAAATTAAGTCCACCACTACTACAGGGTTTTCCATTGGGGACTATCCATTTTGTTTCTTTAATGTAAACGTGCCCTTAAGGTCTTTTGACATTCTGTAAACGTCAGATTGCTCATTAAGGTCTACCATTTCATCATGGTGAGTTACACGAATCAACAACGTTTCCAAATTGTTAACTTTAAGAGCGCTAACTCCGATTTTTGGTCGTTATAATCGTCCCACCCGTGCCAAAATTCTTAGTTTAGTGCACAAATTTGAATCCACGTTTTCGCTGCACAATGTTCCCGTGCCAGTGAGACAAAGATTAGGACGGAGTGCTGAAAATATCGCGGCCGTAAGTGCATCCGTTCAGAACGACCCAAATCAGTCAATTCCACGTCGTTCACAGGAATTGGGCATCGCACAAACCACATTGTGGCGCTTTTTTGGCGTCAGTTGCGTGGAATGGATATTAGTGACATGTGGGTGCAGCAGGATGGAGCTACAGCCCATACAGCTCATGCAACCATCAACATTCTGAAGAGGAAATTTGGTCAACGTGTTATCTCAAGAAATGGACCGATCAATTGGCCGCTGCGCTAGTGTGATTTGACACCTTTGGATTTCTTTCTTTGGGGCTATGTCAAGTCGTTGGTCTACGCCAACAGGCCAGAGACTTTGGAGGAGCTTCCAGCCAATATTGAACGCGAAATTGCCGCAATACCGGTCGATATGTGCGAGAGAGTGGTCGAAAATTGGGTTCAACGTATCGATCGCTGCAAGCGCGCCCGTGGAGGACATATGAACGAAATAGAGTTCCATTCGTAATGGTATTGGTTGTACTTTAATATGAAATAAATGTTTTTTTGATAACTCTGGTGGTGTTTTTATTTAAAAAATAAAATGGATAGCTCTTAATGGGAAACCCTGTACAATGAAGAGCTCCACGAAACCTTGAAAATTATTCTTATATATAAACAATCCCATCCTTCTTCTTGACATAATTGGCTACGACGGCAACGATCGATAGCTCTAGGTGCTATCGGTGATAGATTCAGCTTTCCGAATATCGCTAGAACACAGTTTCGGAGACTTTTTTGTCGCTTCATGAAAAGGAACAGCAGAGGTTGAAGCCTCCAAGAGACTCATCCTGCATCTCGGACATATAACAGCTTCTCGGAACGATTTCGACATCGAACTAACAATACGCCCGTCAGCATGATTAAGCCGAAGAGAACATACAAATTTTATTTATTTACAGAAAAATCAAACGTACCTTTTATACCTTTCATAAGGACTTGAGGTGACATAGGGCACCTGTGCCGAACGAGTTCCCTTCTAAGAACAACTGAGAAGGGGTCCTTCAGAACTAGTTATTGAACAAGTCTAACATTTTCACAATAGGAAATAGATATCTTTGAAGATATTGAAAATATAAGTCTGGGAGTGAGTTAGTACAGTTACTGCTGAAATGTTAAATGAGTAATCTGAAAGCCAATTGCACCAACTCAATTACTGAATTCTCTTAGCTAAATAGACTTTCAATGGAGAGTGACTCACTTCAGACTTCTGACTTTAATGATACAACGCGTATGTGGAATGCTTTACCCGACTTTGTTTTCGATTCGCAAAAGATCAAAAATAACGCGCATCGGGTCCAGTAATAAATCCTCTAATGCTATCTTAAATGCTCGAACTGTGTCTTGGAACATTATAAGGGCATTTTTGATCTGTTAATGTGCCTGTTGATTATAAGAAATACTGACTCTCCAGAAAGCGAAATTCTATGAATGTCCTTACAAAAAGCACAAAAGTTGATCCACGTAATGGAACTAAGTCATTGATTAATTCGTAATTCGATTTTCACTGCGGGTATTGAAAGTGTATGTATGCGAAGAGAGTCAATATCGAAGACAATGTGTAGAGAAGAAGATACAACAACGAGCTGTATGAGCTGTACCGCGACATGCGGGCATAGCCAGAAGATGACGCATCGCGAGGCTATGATGGTTGGGTCATGTAGAGCGGATGGACCCAAACGCTCCGGCTCGTCGGGTTTTCGAAAGCACGTTGCAGGGAAATCGCGGAAGGGGAAGATCTCGTCTTAGGTGGCGCAATCAAGTGGATGAAGACCTCAACCGACTTGGAGTGCGAAACTGGAGAGAGCTCGCCCGAAATCGAAGCCGTTATAGAAAGATGTTGGTTGAGGCCCAGGTTCACCCCGTACTGTAATGCCCACCTAAGTAAGTAAGTAAGTTTATCCAAAGCTGTTGGTTGCTTTGGAACTATAGAAATTTCACGTGGGTGGACAGCTAGCCCACGAATAACCTTCAACTTGGAGGAAGGACAGAAGGGCCTGATATTTCAGTATTAGTACCCTGATACAGGGTTGTGAGAGCTACCCATGGCTCATCAAGAGCTCATCCACTATCTCTATTTCAATACCCTGCCCTAGAATCGAAAGACTCTGAAAGAGCTTTGCACCAAATATGTCTGAATATCACAAACAAGGGCTTCTGCTTTTTTGACAGCTGAAGTCATTCGTTGGTTCTGTTTCTTAAATTCATCTACGTGTTACAATCCGAAAAAGCTCTGGCCGATCACTCAGGCTTGGGCAGTCAGTGTAACTCTTTTTGTTATCCCTACATTTGTGAACACTCGCAAAACTAGCTCGAATCTATAGCTTAGAAATAATACGCACCGTAAATATAGAAGTGCCAAATAATGGGTTAGGTTATTTGCTATAAGACTTAGCAATGATGGTATCAAAGGGATCACAGCTCTCACACTCAACTGGTTCACATTAGAAATCTTTTCGTATGGTACTTCATGTTGAGCTCAAATTACGTTGGCATACCTTCCGTTTTTGAATAATGATTGATGCAGATTTCGTTGCATTTGTTTGTATTAGAAGTTTTCTGATATGAAATCTTTTTTTTGCTCCTCGATCGTAACCGGTTCTTTTCACCCATCTTTTTGGTCGTGATCTCTTTTTCCAAGACGGTATTTTTGATGGCTTCCACGGATCTTGTCATTTTCCAATGAGAAAATCTCTTTCCAAGCTCACTTTTTAAAATCCGAACCGAAAGTTTTCTCGTATCACGGAAATATTCCCGGAGGTTATGTGATGCTCTCAGTTTCTGAATATTGTGATAAGTAAAATAAATTAAAAGTCACTTCGAACATCAGCGGGATTTCAAATGTAACCCTAGGACTGTCAACGATTGGGTATAGTAACACTAGGAGATGAATTTGCAGGTAACTTCCTCCTTCTACCTTCATCAGTTTTTATTTTCAACTCAAAAAGTCATAAGACTTATTTCATCAAATAAAACAAATTTAATTTAATAAGTCAAAGTTAAAGAATTTAAAGTTTAATTTTCTAAATCATCACTTCAACACAAACAACTAAACTGGTTATGTTTATAGTGCAACCATTAAGGAGTCTTCATTTCGAAGTGTTTGGTCGAAGGGAAAACACTTCTGCTGTGTTGTTGGCAATTTGATTAAAGAACACACTTAAACTTGCACTGGTAAAATCAGTAAAAACAAGCGATGCTCAGTATTTTTTGGAATAAAGCGATATCAACTTCCTTCCAAAATCGTTTACCCATACGTCAAGTGCTTATTGCAGGGATGTATTATCCTTGCATATGATAGCTCCATCGGCAGCCAAGAAGACTTTTCTATCTTTCCATATTTCCTATTCTGCTGGGATTTTCCCGAGCAGATGGAAAACCGCATTTGTCCAGCTGGTCCCTTAAAAAGGCGAATCTTCCTCCCCTTCCAATTACCGTCCAATTGCACTTACGCCCCTTCTTTCCAAGGTCATGGAAACGTTGATAAACCGTCAACTTATGGAATATCTTCAAGAACCAAAGCTTCTTAATAACGTAGGGACTATTGTAGGGTGGATTCTATTCCATGTGACTTTTCATATCTTTGAATTTAACACTTTTCCAAATGCTTTCAAAAAGCAGTCTGAGAACTGGCCGTGGCGATTGCAATGTACGAACAACATATAGCACTTGAATGTAAAACTGCATGCTATATACTGATTTGAAATAAAACACCTCTTTCCCTTAACTCTTCATCAATCACCGACTTCCCAAAAATATTATTTCAGATAAACTTCACTGTCAAATTATTAATCTTGAAAAAAAAATCCTTCTTCTCATTTCAGCAATAAACAAAACAGAAGAAATAAAATCAAATAATAAAAATTAAAAACCTCAAACAAGGAACATTGTGTTCAGCCTTTTACGTTAAATCGCACAAATAAATTCGCAATAACCAAACATTAATAAAAAAAAAAAAAGAAGAAGAATACTTAAAGCAATAAAAACGTATTGTAAATTGTAAAGCTCAAACAATCTTTTTGTTTGTTTTTGTTTTTGTTTGAATAGTCAGCTTTCATAATAACACCCTTAATCATCGTCGAAGAATAAATAAATTTACAACACAAGAAAATCCAACACGAGCAAAAAACACCCTCGAGAGATTGTTCAAAAATCAAAAAAAAAAAAAAAAGGAAATTAATTTTCTAACATCTCTGTGGGTGGTTGGGATTTAATTAAATAATGTGGAGCACAATATCGCCGACAAACTCAAAGAAATTACTCATCGGCAGTACACGAAGCGTTGATTATGTTGGTGATAGTAAAAAGAACACAACAACGAAATCAACAAAAATCTCAATCGCAATGGAAATTCATATCCAGAATAAGTGTGTCTCAGCATAGCGCATCACTCTGGAGGGTGGTGCGGAGCCCCCATGGCTGCAGGGCCCCCTTAAAGCGGCATTTCTGGGGGCCTCAGGAGTCGGCAAAACAAGTATCTTACAGGTGAGTTATTATACGCAAATCTTTTCTTCTTTGAGTTTCCTTTTATTTAAAAAAGCGTGTTGTCTTATAGTCACTTCTTCTCAACTTATGAATGAGTTTATTTGAGAAATCCTGAATTGGGCCATTAATTTGCCAGAAGCACCAGAAACATTGTCAAAATATGTGTCTAATTTATTGCATTTGTTTTATGAGTTGAATAATTTGTTGGTGTCAACTGCTATTTGTCATTTATCATCAGTCATGTACTTTTGGCTTTTTTTTTCTTGAGAATGAGGAAGATCCATGTCTGACAGAGTAACAAATTGCTTTAGCCTTGGAAAGGACCATTTAATGAAGTCCAAATTTCGCTTACTTTATAAATAATTGAGTTCATTATGGAAACACACGTGATTTGGTTTATTTTTAGTGAAAAACTTTCTCAGAAAATTACGATTTTAGTGATAGAGTGATTTTACTTTTCACAAGTCGTCGTTGTCAAATAATGCCTGTTTCTAAAACTGTGCTTAAACAATTTATTGGCAGATTTGATTAGTGAAATTGGTAATTAAATTCTAATGCAGGCATTTGAGGCAAATAAAGCGAGGATAAAGCAAATCCCGGCAATGTGCTAACAAAAAAATGAAACTTTTACTTAAAAAATAGTGATCGTCGTATTATCCAAAATGAGATGATTGATTATATTTCAAGGACTGAGTTCGACAACAGGCTTACGGAAACCAAAAGGAAATTCACCTATCGCATGGTGAAATCAGCCTCTGACAGCTCAATGGACCGAATATGTTGCTTAAATATTCTTGGCTCGTACCTTTCCTCACAAAGAAAGCCATCATAAACCGATGCAAAAAATTATTCAAATCATCAACAAATAAATGGGTTTCGCTCGATTTTCCTCTTGAAAAATGTTCTCTCAAAAAATTTTGACTGACTGCCCGAACCTCAGTGGCTTAACAGAGCTTTTTGGGAATGTCTCAGCGGAAGAATTTGACTTACAGAATCAACGATGGACTTCAGCAGTAAAAAAAAAAAAAAACAGAGACCCTTGAGTGAGCTACTCCGACATAGTATTTGGTTTAGAGGTCTTTCAGGGTCTTTCAATACTAGAATAGGGTATCGCAGAAGAGATGGTAGCGGATGAGCTCCTGGCGAGCCAACGACCGCTTTCATAACATTGCAGCAGGGTTCCTTTTATGTCCAACTAGACAACCACGTAAAACTTACATGGCTCTAAAACAACCAAGTGCCTTGGATAACAATTCTGATTTTAACGCTGATGGCCAAAGCCAACATACAAAAGAAAAGACAAAGACCTCCGAATATACACGTATAGAACGTAAGATCTCTTAACGGATTACGTGCATCCAGAGAACTAGCGAACCCCCGATATTGCGGCAAAGCAGACATAACCGCCATCCAAGAAGTGCGATGGAGTGGGCCGGGCATCAAGAAGATGAAAAACTGCGACATCTAATATGGCAACTGCTACAGAAAACAGAAATAATACTTATTTGGGTGCGGATTTATCGTTAGAAAACTCCAACGATTTTTTCTACACTCCCCTCAAAATCACATATGAACAATGTCCTAAATATGACGCGAACATTTTTCCTTGCGATTATAACACAAAACTAGGAAAGGAGGACATCTTTGGAAATTCAAACGGTAAGCATAGCCTTCTTTTTCTTTTTGTTGATAGTACGTGCTTCCCGCATCTCAAAATTCATAAAGGTACATGGCGATCCCCAGATCAATCTACCGTCAACCAAAATGATCATGTTGCGATTGACGCAAGGCACTCTTCCAGTGTGTTAGATGTCCGAACTTTCCGAGGGGCCAACTTTGACTCAGACCACTACCTTGTTGTAGCTCAGGTACGAATGAGGATATCTTGTTCACGACCAGCACGAACTAACGTTGTGAAGAGATATGACGTCGGAAAGCTACAATCGCAAATGATTGTCAATGCTTTTTCCAATTGAGTGTCTCTTCAATTATTCTTGAATCCTATGCCGCTGGCATTAAGCATTGAAGACTAGTAAAAGCACTGCCAAGAAGCCTTCAGAACCGCTGCCTCTGAGATCCCGGGTTTCACTCGGCCCCCAGAAACTCATGGTTCAATGAAGAATGCAGGCTGGCAAATGAAGCCAAACAAAAAGCACGAGAAATGTTGATGCAAAAAAGACCAAGATCTGCCTTCGACCGTAAAACGAGATCCGCAAGGAGAAAAGAAGAGAAGAACACCGAATTCTCAAAAGAGAAAAGAAGCAACTGGAGAAGCGCTCGTTTGAGAAAATTGAGAGGTGCCATGACAAAAACGGGATTCGGAAGTTTTACCAAAATGTAAAAAGATTCTGCCAGGGTGGCAAGCCCCGAACTCAAGCCTGTAAAGACCAACAGGGAAACATAGTTGAAGAGTCACAGTTGCTTAACGGCGCGGCGAAAAGGACACAAATTTTGCTGTCAGGCAGATTGCCCCATTCAACTTGGACGATGATCAAGAATGCCGTCCTCCCGACCTATAAAAAGTAAGGCTTGCCATATGCAAACTTAAATCAAATAAGACTGCCGGTGCAGATGGCCTTGATGCCGAACTTTTCAAGGCAGCTGGAGACCAGCTGGAAAGGAGCATGCACCAGCTGATCTGCATGATATGGTCGGAAGAAAACATGCCCGATGAATGGAGCCTCAGTATCGTAAGCCCGATCCTAAAGGAAGGAGACCCTCACAATTGCGCCAATTATAGAGAGATAAGCCTCCTTAACGTCGCTTTAAGATCTTGTCTGCTGTAATATGTGAACGTCTGAAACCCCACGTCAACAAAAGATAATTAAACAAAGTGATTTTAGACCAGAGAAGTCCACAATAGACCAAATTTTCACCTTACGGCAGGTCTTGGAAAACACCCGAGAATGTAATATCGATATATACACCATCTTTTTATCGATTTTAAGGTCACGTATGACTTCATTTACAGAGACAGATCTATGTCAGGCTTCCCTGCAAAACTCGTACGACTATGCAGAATGACTTTGGAGAATTCACGCTGCTCCGTCAAGGTCGGTAAAGAACTCACCGAGACTTTTGATGTCGAATAAGGCTTTAGGCAAGGCGACAAACTGTCATGCGATTTCTTCAACATCATACTTGAACTCTTGAACAGATTGTAAAAAACTCAAACGTCAACACCAGAGGAACAATCTTTCAAAAGTCTGTACAGTTACTCGCCTATGCAGACGATATTGACGTAATGGGAAGAAAAAAGCGTGATGTCATAGGTGCTTTTGCGAGTATTGAAACAGAACGGCAAAAATGGGTTTGATGGTTAATGAGGGCAAAACGAAGTATATGTTGTCATCAAACAAGGACACAGAACATCGACGAATTGGACAAAACGTCACAATAGACAGACATAACTTCGAGGTAGTACAGGACTTCGTCTAACTAGGATCCGCTGTAGACACGGACAACAGCATCAGTGTGGAGATCAAACGGAGAATAACTCTTGCCAACCGTTGCTTCTTTGGGTTAAGAATGCAATTGAGAAACAAAACCCTCTCCAGAAAAACCAAGGTAACCCTGTAAAAGATCTTGATCATCCCAGTCCTGGTTTTCGAAAGAAAAATACTTCGAGTGATCGAGACAATGTGTGGAGAAGAAGATACAGCAACGAACTGTATGAGCTGTACCGTGACATGGGCATAGCCAGAAGATTACGCATCGCGAGGCTACTATGGTTGGGCCATTTAGAGCGGATGGAAATCAACGCTCCGATTTCACGGGTTTTCGAAAGCGCATTGCAGGGAAGTCGCAGAAGGGGAAGACCTCGTCTTAGGTGGTGCAATCAAGTGGAAGAACCAGATGAGAGAAGATCTTTGACGCGGTGAATTTTTATCGTAACAACAGAGCGAGAAGCCCCGGGGCCTTGCGTATTTCTTTCTACCATCAATTCGGGGAACGTGAGAACCTGCAATTGTTTTGTAGTTCCGAAAAGCATCGATAGCAATTTGCTATTCGTGGCAGTGAAATTGCTCTCGGGGGATCGCCAATTCCTCGTGAAAGCGATACAAATGGAAACACATTTGGATGCTTCAGATACTCGAATCGTCAATTTCTGTGTGTTGAAATTACGTGTTGATTTAGGCCACGAACATGGCCAATGAGCAAATTGCGATAAAAAAATATTTTCGACTTGCTGAGAGTTTTCTTTAAAATCGTGGAACAACGTATTAGTTGGAAGAGGAAGAAAACGTGTGATGTCTCTTCGACTCTTTTTCATCATCTCCTTATCTTCAAACTTCTACCGTCTGATTTCTTTATTTTACTTACTAAGTTGGCATTACAGTTTAAGATCATATATAGTACATCCGTTTTATGTGTCCCAGCCATCGTAGTCTTGTAGTCTCGTGATGCGTTCTCTTCTAGCTATGCACGTGGCAAGGTATAGCTCATATACATAGTTCGTTATTAAATCAACGTGCTTTGTCTTCACATACGGTACCAAAGATTACTCGGAGTATTCGTGTTTCCTAGATAAAAGGTCCATGCTTTCGCGCCTCATAACTGAACTCGGATGATTATGGTCTCATAAAAGGTTACCTTGGTTTTTCTTGAAAAGTTTTTTGTTTTTAATATGAACAAATTTTAGACAAAAGTCTTGAATTTTGTCCAATACATCGCATTATTATGCCAACCCCCGACGGACGTCCGTGTAGCTCTGACCCTCGGGCATTGAGCTGCAGGCTGGGTAAGATTCTGAACTATGGCTGGTGAGATATATGCCTGTGTAGCTCCTACTTTAAGAGTTTGGTCGCTCTTGTGCTGCACCGGTGCCCACCATGTTGTTTAAGACCGCACTCTTAACAATCGTATTACAGCTTCAAAGAACTCTAATAGCTCGCTTGTGGATAGCAATCCGAAAATCAATGCTCATCACAATATAGAATGAGGAGGACTTGTGTGAGATTTATGAAACTCTTTACCGCAGAAAAATACTGTGCTGAAGTGCAACGAATTTAATTCCATGAAAATCCATCCAAAGAGATTGTGAAATGCAAACATTCTACAGACAAGAACTTACATATAATCCATTCAAAAACAAAACCCCAAACTGATTGCCGCTCGAACAGTTTATCTGTATACGAATCTAAGCCGATTAAAAACTTCTGCTGACGTTCTAATAAATTGACAAAAAATAAAATCGAAGGACATGTGGAAACAATTGAATTTTCAAATCCAGAAAGTCTTCATGGGAACAAAATAATCCGTCTATCGTGATTAAGGGAAAAGAGATTAAAATGACAACTAAAAAGGCAGAGCTAGGTATGATGACAAAGGGAAAATGTCCTTAAAATATTTGTGCAAAAATACTCGACGAATTAATTTGCGATCCAGTCAACCTGGACCTTCGCGGCATTAAAAACCAATCTCGTCCGTTTACGTGTGAACCGAAAGAACTATCGTCTCATTGGATTATGTGCAATCTGTGTCCATGTCATGTCCTAAGCTCAATTCCCAAAATATTACCATCAAACTAGAGGTCCCGATCTCTATCGTCGTTTAAACGTAAATGCCAATAAAATCCATTCTCTCTGCCACTAAAAATGTTTTCCTCTCAACCATCTCTTGCATCCCCACACACACACACACACTTACACTTTCCACATGAGCTTCCTTTGGTGTCATCACACCCTCCTTGCGTTGAAAAGGAGCCCTTCTTCTTCCGTTAATAGCGCAGCATATCGATTAAAGATTATATTCAAATCGCTCAAGCACAGCACACATACACACACACAGTAGAAGTTCAGTGATGTTTCGGAAGCATTCGAATTTTCTCAATCGACATCAAGATATTTAATAAGACGATTAAGATTCTACCCCGTAATACTTGTTGGTAGCAATATAAAACCCGAAAACCATCCGACACCAACCAAACGCCTCCTTGTGCTCGTTGTATACCAAGCCCCCGGGCTAGAAGAGACGAATGAAAGGACGACCAAGGAGAAGAAAAGTATCGTGTGCTGATAACAAACAGATTGCTTTTGGTTCGTCGGCATCGGGTCGGGTCGATACTGTTGATGGTAGACAAGAACAAGAATAAATTCACACCCACAATCCAACGATAATCTTGATTCTTCAAGTAGTTCTCAGCATCAATTCAACATTTGCTTTATTTTTCTTCTTCTTCTTGGAAACACAAGAAGAGCCTTCTCAATTTCTTGCAAGAGCAAAAAATACCTTCATGAGGTTGAGGTGTGAGGTGAGGTGTGTTTTTTCAGCTATATCAGTGCTGCAATTGAGATTTGAGAGCGAGTGGGTTTTTCTTTAAGGCATGGCACTTCGGGAAAGACTCAAGTTGGGTAAAATGAACATTGCTGTCACAGGGATGAATGCATCCACAGTTCATCGGCTGATTACACTCAGTTAGAGTGAGTTGCCAATGGTGTTGTGGAAAATGTAGTCAATGATTTGATTGAGTTGGAGGAAAATATCAGCTTCTACCGAAACTTATTGTTTGGCTTAAAGGGTACTTTAGGGCATGTAATAAATGAACCAAGAAAACCATTTTATATTTGAGGTCAAAACCTTTCTCTGTGAAAACTTTCAACTCCTTATACAGTTGACAATCACAAGAAGATGATAGCAGTCCATTTATTGGCTGAATAAACTCAACACAACCGGAAATGATTGTGTTTTGTTGTTAACCATTTGCCTAACACACTTTCAACGTCCATTTTCTGAGGTTATATCAATGACAGCGTCTTATTTGAATTAACGGCTTGATCTGGCTGCATTTTGCTTTAATAATTTCCAGTTTTTAGTGTATTAAATTCTTCCAGCTCTGTTCTAAAAAAAAGTTTCTATATTTTTAACTGTGACAGACCCAAAAATTGTGTAAAAGCGATCACTTTTTTTCAATTGATTTCAAAACAACTGACCGGCAGAAAATTGTAGGTCCCTTCCATTCCCTCACAAAGACAATGATTGTGAGAATTGCGCCACCACGCCACCGCGCCAGGGCTGCTCGCTCTATCGCGACAGCCTACTTATTTACTTACTGACGTAGAAATGGCGACCTGTATGCTCGGTTGAAACAGGCCGGTCTCACTTAGCCTTTGAGAAAAATTACACTGCCTTATACTTTGCTGACTGTCCTGTGGCTGAGACAAGGAAATAGTTTCTTCTCCTACTTGCGTGGGCACTCGGCACACATCAGTTTCACTCACCGTTTGTGTCAGTGAGTGAGTTCTCATTAGTTTTGCTCTCTAAACCGTTTGAGGTCCTATTCTACTACTTGAATACACCATCTAAGAAGATACATCCCAGCAGCGCACTTTCTAAAGCCCTATAGGAGCTGAAGCGTTGGTAACCGCGCACTTTACATGTTCCAAGAGCTATGCATTCCTTATACGGCCAGAGAAATGATAACTGAATGTTGGTTCTGCTACTGGCACATGTCTAGAACGCTAATGCTCGCTGAACACATGGCGTTAAGGCACGATTTGTTACTATCCGCTTTTATTGTAAGATTTTTAACTTAAAGGCTTCTATCTAAAACGATTGTTCTGATGTCTAATTTCTTGTTTCCACAATTATATATTAATATAATAATTAATATTTGTGTGTGTTTCTAGATGTATATTAATAATTTCCTCACATGGAATTTGCTTTTCAAATACTTTCTCTTTTTCTTAAAAACCGAAGAAATATTTTTATTTATTTATTTTATTTTAATCAATAATATATTTAAATCTTTTATAAATTACTAAGTTTAAGAGCACTATCGGCAAATGGCTATTGGCTTGATTTATGTAATTTCATGCTGTAGTTTCTTAGAATGTTAAACTTCTGAGATCGACCCTCTTTGTGTAACTATGAGTTCGTTATCCCGTGAAATGAACGATCCATAGTTCAATTTAAAGCAGAGTTTGGATTATGAACCTTATATTCTCCGTTTAAAATCTTTTTCATTTGCCAAACTCTTCAAAATTTACCGCATTGCACTCTGGCTGTTTATAAGGAAATCTGATGTATCCAATTTTCAATGAAACAATTTCAATTTAGTCTACGAGCTGGATGCAAATTTTTGGATAACCAAAAATAGTGCACATGTATGTGTAGATACACGCACCATTATATCAGATTCAACCGCCTGGCAAGTTTCTTTTTAAGCCGGGAGCGGGGGAGGGCGTTCGAAAATGGTAATTTTTCAGATACATCAACAAATCAGAAAAATTTTTCCTGATTACAAAAAAGTCGGTACAAGACGATTTGGTTTCAGCCTTTTATTGAAAATTAGGGCTTTTTCGATATTAAGTCAAAATGCGGTGAAGAAATAAATATTATTAATCAAAAAAAATACTGTATGTTCGAGACATACAAAGGTAAGTTTTCACCAAATTTCGTGAAAAAATAATTTTTTTCCCAAAAGATAAAAATAAAAAACCGAAAACTCAGTTATTCGAATTTTTCACATAAATTTTGAGGTTATGTGAAAAAAAAGTAACAAAAGTTGTATATCTTTTTATTAGTTTTACCGGAAATCGAGATTAACCGTTTTTTACCCTTTGAAACTGTCTTCCTCCCCCTTCCCAACCTCAGATCGCTCGTAATTTATTTTTCTTTTTTTTTGGTTTTATTCTCTACCTCTTCCAATGGGTTCCGTCCTACTATAATTTTTTTTCGTCTCAAAAATTATTGACCCTGGTCTAGAATGAAGTAAGCCTACAACTGTTGGTCAGCTGAGAACAGTAGTGTGAAGGACCTTTTCGTGGCATTTATAATTAGATTTGAAAGACTTTGCAACTCCTCGCACAAAGCAATACCTGTGATAAGCAATTGGAATTCTTATACTGGAGCCTAGAACTTCCATAGTAAAAGTTCTGTCGCTCTCTATTTTGAAATTGAGATGCGTGCCTATTCCTATTCCTTTATAATAGAGACGTATCCATATCCAGCCGACATAAGCTTACACGAGTAAATTGAGGGATGAAAATCGCAGTGTGGTTTTAGTTCGTCCATTTAACAAGACTTTTACGAGTATCTTGAAGAGAAAAACAGTTCGTTTGTGACTCATGTTGGTTTGCTCAATACAAAACCACTCAGCAATTTTTACCAAATGTGTAAGGTAACTTCTATTGCTAAGACTAAAAAGAGTTCATTACTGTCGTTTGAGTTGGAAACCTAGTTGTGTGGCTCTTGTTGGTTCGTTTAAAACGAAATCACACATTCATTTCTGAATAAAATGAATTACTGTAGGTTATTCTAAAATGAGCTCATTGCAGTCGTTTAAGCTCAAAATCTAATGGTGTTTCCAGAATGCGCTGGAATTTTAAACTATTATTAATTTTGTCAATTTAATGATTAAAATTATTTTATGTTTAAAGCGCACAACTTAGAGATGAAATTGCTTAAGATTCCTTCGAATCCTGGTTGGTAACATCCGAAGGTCTTTAATCATACGACTGTAAGAAACTTATTTTTGAAATCTTTTTCAAATGAAATAAATAAATAGGATGGCGCAACAGAGTGGATAGCCCTGGGGCCTAGCGCTTGCCTCACAAGCATGTGATGACATTGAGGGACCTACAACTTTCTGCCGATTCCGAACGGCTAATCGAGAAAGCTCTTGTCATGGCAATGAGTCTACCATCGGAAGTCTTGCCAATTCCTCGCGAAAGGTAATACTCGTGGAAAACATTTTTGGCTTCTGTTGGGATTCGAGCCACAAAATTCCCGCGTAAAAAGCTGACGTGCTTACCATATCACTTTGTTTTAAACGAAACAACACGATTCATGTGCTTTTTTACTCAATTGATTCAATTGACAGGATGTACCTGTATATCTAAACGCCCATATAAATGATTTTTGGTTTCTCACAGCTTGGCGTCTTTCAGTCATTATCGAAATTAAGTGAGCTTTTCATAGACATTCATCAAAAGAATGTATTTTTTATTTCTCTGAGCGAGAGATGTGTGTAAGACTTTGGACTACTTCGGATGTTATCTATTTATAGTTTCCATAAAACTTCATTGAAAAACGCCACGGGCACCACAAGCTTTACATTGCACCATACTGTTTCCCAGTATTATGACAGGCAATGATTTTCACTTTAACCTCAACAATCATCACTAAACAGCACAGCCCCTGGTATTTTAAACCTTAGAGCTATCCATTGATTCTGATTCATCAGAGTTCAACCTGCCTGGGTATAGCTAAGTGCCATTATTCTTTTCTTTCCATGGCCTCGCCGTATATGTTCGGGATGATATTGCTTACCAACTTCTACCACAATACGGCCTCTGTTCTAATTCGAACTTTAATTTCATGTGGTTAAAATTCACCGTCCGTAAGCATGTCATTCATTATTGTTTTATCTATAGAAGCCCCAATTTAGATAGCAATTCAACCTCTAACGAGTTTGATGCGCTATCTGACTACTGACTCCATAATAAGAATTGTTTCCCTGTATCTTCACACTGAAATCGCAATTGCGGGCGATTTCAATGTACACAATTCTGGTTAGCTTCGACATTCTGGCCAGACAACACCCGAAGGAAAGTGTGTTGAGATCTTCGCTGAGTTTAACCAGTTAACTCAACTTGTTGATGAGCCCACTCGGGTTCCAGATATTGAAGGCCATGCGGCCAACACTCTTGACTTATTTCTAACTTCTCATCCCGAAAAATACAGGGTTGTAGTATCATCTCCTTTAGGCAAATCGGACCATTGTGTCATATCGGTAGATTTTTCGCTTTCCGTCACGGTAAAAAAAGATAAAGTCCCCAAAAGAACTGTGTGGCAATATGAGAAAGCCAATTGGGACGGCCTGAATAATTTCTTTCGAAATTTTAATTGATCATTGGGCTTTCACGACGAAAACGTTGATGCATCAGCTGATATGATATCTAACGTAATTCTCAACGGCATGAGAAATTTTGTTCCTCACAGAACAAAAAGTATCATCCCCAAAGAGAATTCGTGGTTTGATTCAAGCTGTAAAGAGGCGATTAGGGATAGAGAAAGAAGTGTTCGTAGATTTAAAGACAACCCCACTGTAGAAAACCGAAATTTGTTCAAACGGGCCAGAAATATCTGTAATGCTCACATACAAAGGACTAAGTTTTTACATGACCAAAAAGTAAGGCAAAAAATACTATTGTGTCCAAAAGGAAGTAAAAACTTTTGGTCTTTTGTGAAGAACATTAAGAACTCGACCACGTCATCGGCCCCAACGCTCGTCTTCAATGACTCTCCGTATGTCAGCTCCAGCGACAAAGCCAATTTGCTGGCAGCTCAATTTGCTGCCAACTCGACACTTCCTGATAGCATATTGGCTCCACCTGAGCTCGAGTCTGCAAATTCTTTGATGAAGCAGATATTTTTTCGAACTCGCTCGGTTGCGAGAGTCCTTAAAGATCTCAACATACATAAATCCGCTGGTCCAGATGGTATCCCCGCCGTTATTCTGAAGAGATGTTCTTCTACGCTGGCAAAACCTCTGCGTAAACTTTTCCATCTTTCCTATTCTGCTGGGATTTTTCCGAGCAGATGGAAAACTGCATTTGTCCAGCCGGTCCCTAAAAAAGGCGAATCTTCCTCCCCTTCCAATTACCGTCCAATTGCACTTACGTCCCTTCTTTCCAAGGTCATGGAAACGTTGATAAACCGTCAACTTATGAAATATCTTGAAGAACGAAAGCTTCTTAATGACCGTCAGTACGGCTTTCGTAGCAAACGGTCCACTGGTGATTTGATGGCTTATCTCACCGAAAAGTGGAACCAATCTTTACATTGTTTTGGAGAAAGTAAGATTATTGCGCTTGATATTTCTAAAGCATTTGATAGAGTTTGGCATCAGGCTCTTTTATCGAAAATGCGTGCTTTTGGTATCGATGAGTCTCTTCTTCGTTGGATTAGAAACTACCTTTCCGACCGTTCAATAGAAGTTGTGTTGGATGGCTTCAAGTCTGATACCCACTTCATAAATGCTGGTGTGCCCCAGGGCTCCGTTTTGTCTCCGACTCTCTTCCTCATTTTCATTAATGATCTCTTGTCTGAAACTTCTAATCCACTTAACTGGTTTGCTGACGACTCGACCCTCAGCTTTTCATATTCGTTTCCAAATTCACGTCCCTGTGGAACTGGAACGGTTGCGTATGATAAGCTCATTGAATTCTGACCTTGACAGCATTGTTACATGGGGTCTTATGAACCGAGTAGAATTCAATGTTTCGAAAACTCAATGCTGTCTCTTGTCGTTGAAGCTTAACATTCCCCCCATTGCCATTATCCATGAATGGTATCTGCATCGAAGAAACCGAAAAGCTATCAGTACTTGGTATGTGTGTAATCGATGATCTTCGTTGGAATGACCACATATTTGAAGTCACCAAAAACGCTGCTAAATGCTTAGGTTTCTTAAGACGATGCAGGAAGTTCTTCACCCCTTCTGATCTGGCTTCAATTTATAAGGCTTTCATCCGCCCAAAACTGGAGTATAACTCCCATATCTGGTCAGGTGCTTCTCAAACATCTTTGCGCCTACTTGATAGGGTACAAAATAGAGCTTTAAAATTGATAGATGATAGTTCAATCGTAGAATCGATTGATTCTCTTGAAAATCGTCGAATTGTCACCTGTCTTACTCTCTTTTATCGCTTTTTTCACAAACAGTGCTCTAGTGATACAGCCAGTTGCATTCCTCCTCTGAAACAATTTAGCCCAATTTCGGGCGTACAGTCAAGTATAGAGATTCTTATTTCAGTCGCACCACTCGAATGTGGAATGCTTTACCTGGCTCTGTATTTCCCCTTCATTACGATTCACAAAGATTCAAAAGCAACGTGCATCGGTGTCTCCTTTCAAATCCTCTCCTATTTTCCTAAATGCTCGCAATGTGTTTAACAACATTATAAGGGTATTCATAACCCCTTGATGTGCGCGTTAATTATAAAAAAAAAAAAAAAAAAAAATCATGAAGAGTTGAACTTGATTCGCCGTTTTTATTCATGGTGGTCTGGAAAAAACTTTTGTATAGATAAGAGTCAGCAACTTGTCATCTCTGTTTTTATCTAGCAAATCACTTAAGATTTTCGGCTTATGGGCCGAGACTGGCGAAGAGGTACTTTTTAACAAACTATGCCAGTGCTTCCATAGCCCATTTAAATCATTCTTTTTGCCCCTAGGATTTTTTTCAGGTAAGCTTTAAATAAAATCATATCAAAGGATTCGGGCGTTCTTGGCTTCTTGGCTTAAAAATAACAAATGCTGATAGGTGTCTTGTGGCTTGTCGTTATTCAATTTACTGTCTTTAAAACATACCCTAAATTCTCCCATAAAGGTAATGTTTGTAGGAAACACTTTAGGCCCCGAGGCTCCTCGCTCTGGAGTGGCACCATTTATCTATTTCATTGATACCTAGAGCAGCTGAACGCTTAGCACATGGTGGTTTAATTTCTGTAGGTTTATCGTTAGCGTTAGTTAGTAGAAGCTGTGATAGTTTTGCGGGTGTCTTTTTCTTCTTTTCCTTGTTTTTTGTTTCCTTCTTCCTCGTGTTCGTGTTCGTGTTCATGTTCGCGTTCGTGTTCATGTTCGTGTATGTGCTCGTCTTCGTCTTCGTATTCATTTTGGTCTTCGTTGATCTGTATTCGGACACTCTATTATCGACTGAGCTGTCTCAGGGCCGTCAGTTTGAGGTAGAGATGAAATTTTGGAATTAGTAGGGGATATAATTCGCGTAGGAGATCTTTCTGAAAATAACTGAATGCGCCGACTCAAAGTGAACATCTCTGCAATATCAACCAGAATCTGCCCACATGGTCCAGTATTCCCAATACCTACTTATCTTTGAGCTAGCTACTGTCGTACCAGGCATATCAGAAAATCACTGGTGTACACCCGAAGGTGTGAGTTTTAACCTTTTGATGGTTTATATCCCGTTTACAAAAAAAAGAAGGAAAATAAGATCATCCGAAACAGGGCTCATGAACGTTCTTTAATGAATAAAAATACCTAGGAACTTCCCTAGACAGCTTTCTAACTGCAATTGAACCACAACTATATATTGACTAAGTCCCCATAGACTTGTGCAGGATATATAAGCTCAAATTGGTTCACCTATAGAGGATCATTAACTTCTGGTGTAATTTGGAAGCAAAAGAACTGCTTTTAAACTTCCCATGGGTTGATAGAATAGTTTTCAACCATCAGACACACCACAGCACCCATAGAAAAATAAGTTCAACCCATCTTATAATAGTACCCCATATACCCCTATAAGGCATTCTAAGACAATATTTTCTTATACGTAACAAGAAAAAGAAACATCTTAAGCTGGCAAGTGTTTCAAACAGAAAGTGTAATAGAAAAGCAATTTGTCATCATTTAAAAACAAAACAAAGTGGATCCAGCCACACACTAACTTCTCAACACGCACGCATCCCTCATAATTAAACTAATATTAATTTTGTCGCAAGTTTCAAGCACTGTTTATCATTTATTACTTTTCTATAACTTCTCAAAACTATTCCCATCAACTTCTTCCTCATAGACGCATTAAAACCTGCAAATAGCGAAATAACTTCTGCCTCAACTTATCACAAGGTATTGTCTCAAGCACTTCACCATCATCATACATATTTTACCCATTTTACCCGCCCGTCATAACCGCCTTCGTCCTAGATCCTATCATTATTTGCTCACAACCGCACATTTCCAAAGAAATAAGTTGTGAAGAAGAGTACCTACCTACCTGAGATGAGAGTATGAGTATGAGAAATTAGGCCGTTCAATGTTAAAACTCGGAGAAAGGAAACCACTCATAGATACTTTCTACGTCTTACACTCTGGCACAAAACTCTTGGTAATGACATATTTTGTGGGTAAATTCGTGTGAGCTATTGCCTACGCCTCTAGGGGATATAAAGATAGGTTACCCTGTTCGAGCTTCGAGGACGATGCAGCAGCAGTAGGGAGGGCTAAGCTCATACATAATTTTTCATTTTTCTTGGCTTTTCAGTATACATTCGTTAAGGTAGGTTTACCTATACATTCTGTCTGTCTTCGTCCTTGTACGAGCCTTGAACACACACTTACACACACGTCCTCCTGCGCTCACCCATAAATGATGGGCTATCATTAAAAATGAAAAGGGAAACATGACGTGGAGCTATATAGGGATGCTTAGCTTATAGCTTTTTCAATCCGTTTTATAGAGCCGTACGAGGGTTCATCAGAATCTATCACTATCATTCTAGTTAAACCCTTAAAAACCCCAGCAAATGTAGTTTTCTATGAACTGTGTCAGCACTCATTTCCTCCTGCTCCTTCCTTTACATGACTGGGAAATGGAACACCAAGCAAATGTAAAAATTGAGAAGGGGCTGGGAAAACGTGTTCATAATCACTTTGAAATTAAGTATTAGAGGTGTGGAATGGAAGGAGAAAAGGGATTATAAGCGCTCTGTATGTCCCAGAGCTTAGTTCAAGAAATGGAGCCAAGGCGCATTTCGCTTTTGGTTCGTCATCATCATTATTATAGTCGCAGCTTGCAGGGCAGGTTACGTGTGTATATTCTCCATCAGGATCAGGAGACATAATTAATTGGAATTAAAAGTTTTCGCAGAAGAGTTATCATTATTCTGGAAAACTGTCGTTCTTTCTTAAGTCCCTTGCCCTTGCTCGGTCTCAATCCTTCTTTCGTCACACCTCTGCCATTTGTAAGCGAGAGTGAGTTTGTTCGTTTTAGATGTTCGGAGCACAAGACAAAGTTTGTTGTTCGTACTCTTTCCTACTTTGTGGTAGGGAATGCTAAGTGAAAACGTCAACGATATGCAAATCAGACATCCCTAAAACAACAACAAAAACAAGAACACAACTGTTTTCGATGTGAAGCAAAAAGTTTGTTCTGAGACGAAGTAGAAAGAATGTCATCTTTTTGCGGCGAAGCATGTTAACATCAATTTTGTGTGTGTTTGTGTTCCATGTGGAAAATTGCTTCAGACTTCAGATGAGAGAGAGTAAATGGGCTTTTCTCTGGATGTCTTTTTTGTCAGGAAGGCTTGTGCGGGAAACGTGGGAGTTAGTTAATTTTTTGTTGAGAGTTGTCAGAGATTTTCTCATGGATTTAGTAGTGGTGGAATTAATTTGTGTCATGTTTACACTAGTTAAGCAAATTTTCTTTTAACTGAGATGAATGTGTAGTTTTTATTAAAACGGATTCAATCATTTGTTCGGCATTTATTATTTTATTTGCCAACCGGGAGAAGATTTGTGTATGTTTTTCAAATCTGACTTCATGAAGCAGTCGATGTTTTGACTATTAACGTTTGAAGATTTTGAGTTTGAGTGTTTTGGGTCTAGGATAATGTCTTGAG
This sequence comes from Melanostoma mellinum, assembly GCA_914767635.1. Classification (NCBI taxonomy): domain Eukaryota; kingdom Metazoa; phylum Arthropoda; class Insecta; order Diptera; family Syrphidae; genus Melanostoma; species Melanostoma mellinum. Next base: position 166,860,339 of record OU612060.1, on the reverse strand, counting down.
TATCGAAGATCATTTTTCAACCAGCCATTTGGATTACTCAACTATTTGGAGTGGTTGACCAGACACTGGTGGTTCCTTGCATCAACCACCAGTGTCTGTCTAAGTAAGAAGAAAAAAGTTTGGCCGGGTGTCGACTGAAAACACTCGAAGAGTTTGTTAGCCTGAAACCACCTGTATCTTGGTTCTTCCATAGGTGTTCTTACCGGACACTGTCTTATAGGAAGACACGCCAAAAGACTTGGTGTGTTTTTCAATGATTTCTGCAGAAGCTGCATGGACGAGGAGGAGGAAGAGACCGTTCAACACCTTCTTTGCTCATGCCATGCACTACTTCATAGGAGGAATTCTTCATCTCGGTGAATTCTTCTTCGATGATACTAGCGACTTTGCTTCCATAGACCCTAAAAGCTTTTCAAAATACATTAAAAGTTCCACGTGGTTCGACTAGCGGGTGATTAGCCAGCTAGTCCCATAATGGAAGATAAATGGGTGATCAACCCGTTAATCTTACATCGGGTTTTTAAGATTAGTAGATGATTAACTTGCTGATTTCTGTGGTATCACAATGGACCCTTGTGGTCTAACTATGTCAGGCAATGTACGTAGGTAATACTCATTGGGTGACAGCCACTTCCACCTAACCTAATCTTAGCCTATGTAATACAGAATACTCAAAAATACTAGTTTCACTCTGAATATAAAAATCCGTGCCGCAAAGAGTTAAGAAGTGTGAATTTAAAAATTGATTCAAGTGTCATTTTATGCTAGTGCTAGTGTAGCACTTAAACTTATTTTAAGGCGATTTAAAATAACTACAAATTTTCGCTACAGTCTGTAGCAGAAGCAGGCAGCGGCTGGCAGCCCGGTCACAAACTGCTGCAGAAAAGCATACAAAAATTTTCTTTTGAACATTATTTTTTTATTTTAAAATCTATTAATGATATTTGACACAAATTTCGAATGAACAATTTACTAAACAAAATGTGTATCATGTTTTTACTTGCGATTATAGGTACCATAAGGCAAGCCTTGCAATCGTGCAGAAAAAAAATTTTGAGATAACAACTAAATATGATATTACGATGATAGAGAATACGAAAAAAGTGGTTCCTACAATTCTGTCTGTCTGTCTGTCTGTCTGTCCGTATATGGATCTACAGCCTATTTTCTTCAAAATTTGCAATTATGGTCTCTGGAGTAGCCTACAGAGGTGTTTTTGGAATTGGGTCTCTAGGTCTTGAAATAACGGTACCTGCCATACAACCGATATGACAATACCTATTTTTTCGAAAACAGCTCTTACGATTTTGATAAAATCTTACGTAAGATATTTTTTTTAAATAACAGTTCTAATGATGTAAACAGTTTTTTTGGAAAATGTCTAAAAACGGTACCCCCAATGTACCGTATTTTTCAAAACCGACTTTCTCGCTAATGGCTAACACGAATTTGACGAAATTTCATATTTAAGAAGTCCTAAGTTGTTTAAGTAAGATTGCATACCTGCATTTGAAAAATTTAGTTTTTTCGAATTTTTATTAGTTTTCAAAAAAAAATTTGTTTTTTAGATTTTTTTCAAAACGGTACCTTTGATGTATTTTAAATTTTTTATCAATACATCTTTTAGCAAGATCTTAAAACTTGTGTACTTGAATTTTTAAAACCTCATTTTCTTAAAAAAAAAATTAAAGTAAAAAACCGTTTTTAAGAAATGGCTCTAACGATTTTGATTAAATTTTAAGAGTTTATATGTATAGGCAATATCAAAAAATGGCGTTTTTAGATTTTCGCTTGAAACTTTTGGAATATTTAATTTAATTTTTTTCAATACTTTGCGTGACTAATCACGCATAAATTCAATTTTCATAATTAATGTGTAGTTGGCAACCCTGTACCACCAAATATATTAAGAACGAGTACTAAAACCTTATACTCAGCCTTAAAATTTTGGCATTTTACTAAGCAAACGATCGCAAGTTCGTGCGACCCGGTAGTGCCCATTTTTTTATTTTGCCAACCGCTGCTAATTACTTGCCGGCTGCCAGCGTGTGTGAGACACCATGCTTTACATAACCGAGATGACACAGAAAAAAATTATTTCGTTAGCGTTATAAAAAAATTCAAAATGGCAGACTGTTTTGTTTTCATTGCTGACGAAATTGTTCTTGGCATGTGACGTATCGCTCCAAGTTAAATTTCTTCATGAAGTACACGGGAAAATTTGCTGTTGAGTCGAAAAAATTGTTTTAAAGATTTCTCCCGGGAAGTGCTGCAAAAAATTGAAACTGGAGTATGAGACGATAGCATTTGTGTATCCTAACCTACATTGCCGAGGATACATACTCACCTGAAATTAAAAAAAAATAATTACGAACAAAAAAATCTAGTTTTAATAAAATTAAGATTCGTTAGTACTTCTGCAAGAAAAAAAAAAAAAACAACGTGATGTTGTCTTTGAACGGCAAAGAATCCCATTACGTTCCGATCAGCACGATGACCATGTAGAGCGTCTAAATTTAGATTGGGTTGAGAATCTGTTCTTGAAGTGGAGTTTGTTTGTGAGAAAGGCACTTGCTTGAGCTATACGCTTGAATTTCCCAAATCGCGCTCGTATGACGGTGTATACTAACTCAAAAAATCCTTCCGAAATCAATCCAGCCCGAACAGAGTTTTCAAAAGAACTATAAGGTATGGAATGGATATTAAAATTTAACTTTATTTGTTACCGCAGTTCTGCAATAATACAGGGTTTTCCATTGGGGACTATCCATTTTGTTTCTTTAATGTAAACGCGCCCTTAAGGTTTTTTGACATTCTGTAAAAGTCAGATTGCTCATTAAGGTCTACCATTTCATCATAGTGAGTTACACGAATCAACAACGTTTCCAAATTATTAAAGCGTACTTTCAAAATTTTGAGTCAGTCGCTGCAACTTTAAGAGCGCTAACTCCGATTTTTGATCGTTATAATCGTCCCACCCGTGCCGCAATTTTTAGTTTAGTGCACAAATTTGAATCCACGTTTTCGCTGCACAATGTTCCCGTGCCAGTGAGACAAGGATTAGGACAGAGTTCTGAAAATATCGCGGCCGTAAGTGCATCCGTTCAGAACGACCCAAATCAGTCAATTCCACGTCGTTCACAGGAATTGGGCATCGCACAAACCACATTGTGGCGTTTTTTTGGCGTCAGTTGCGTGGAATGGATATTAGTGACATGTGGTTCCAGCAGGATGGAGCTACAGCCCATACAGCTCATGCAACCATCAACATTTTGAAGAGGAAATTTGGTCAACGTGTTTTATCTCAAGAAACGACCGATCAATTGGCCGCCGCGCTAGTGTGATTTGACACCTTTGGGTTTCTTTCTTTGGGGCTATGTCAAGTCGTTGGTCTACGCCAACAGGCCAGAGACTTTGGAGGAGCTTCAAGCCAATATTGAACGCGTAATTGCCGCAATACCGGTCGATATGAAGTAATGAAGCACGTTTGGAAGACCTGGCTATCTGACTTCACATATCTGCCTAGTTTATGGGTATGTGATTATTCATATGGAAATTGTACCAAATGGAGCTGCGAGATGCAGCTTATGTTCCGATGCCCATAATCTGAAAGATTTGATTCCCGCTTCAGTATGGTGTTGCCAAACAGCTTGAAGCATTCCCTCGTGGCATCAAGGCAAGTGTTTGTTTTTAAGAAGTAAGCTACATTTAGTCCCGAAGACTAAGTCTGTCGAAGTTTTCTCAAAATACTAGCTATTGATTTCTAGATATCTGTAGAAAAGCCAGAAGACGCTGACAATGTCTGTCCCGAGTTCAGTAAACCCAGAAATACTAATAGCCTATGCATATTTGAGGTTACTGCAGCAAGTTGCTTAGCTTTAACTTTCTCTAAATTTGGTACAACATCCTTACCACTGAGATGGAATTCTAACGAGTCTCGTTTAGGAATGAAACATTAAGATTCGCTTCTCAAATTATTTTTAAGACTGCTTCTAAACTAAGAATTATGCTGTCGAAGATTCTTATTCTTCTTCTTCATTTTCGGCGTTACGAGTAGTGATCTTGAAGCGATCACAACTCTCCCACTTTGCTGCTTCACACTAGTGATCCGCCTGTGGGGTACGCCGCGTTGACCTCAGAAATCGTCGGCAAGCTTCCCGGTTTTGGATTGTTCCATGTCTGAGGCCAACCAAATGCTGCTGTTTTTGCATTTGCTTGTACCAGGAGTGTTTTGGCCTGCCTTTTCTTTTTCGTCGCGAATTTGTTGAAACGTTGTACGATATTGCCTTTTTGACGGGGTTCTGCGGATCTCTTTGAACATGACAATACCAACTGAGCCGGTCGTGCTGAATTTTGTCCAAGATGGTACTTTTTACATGAAGGCTTCCATGGATCTTAGTATGTACTTCTAATTCGATCAAGCTTTGTTACTCCTGCTGTCATCCGAAGCATCTTCATTTCGGCTGCCGTCAATTTGCTCTCATACTTTTTGTACATTGTCCAACATTGTGAACCGTATGTCAGAGCTGCACGGACAACTGCTGTGTAGAGTCTTCCTTTCAGCTTAGGGGGCATTTTTCGATCACAGAAGATAGCGGAGTTTTCTCGCCACTTCATCCACCCTACGCTTACTCGATGATTGATGTCGTCATCACAAGATGCTTCACTATTGATCATAGATCCCAGATATTTAAACTTTTCACACTTGGGAAGCACATTTCCATTCAAATAAATGTCTCGAATAGGCTTGCCTGGATCAGAAAAAGGGCAGCACAGGTATTCAGTCTTTTTAGCGCTAATACGGTACCCATTTCCTTCCAGAACATCAATCCAAACGTCAAGTGCTCGTTGCAGGGATGTAGGATCCTCGCTTATGATGGCTCCATCGATAGCAAAGAATAATTGTTGTACTTTATTGTCCGTTACTTTTCCTTCGAGCAAATAATCCAGAACAGCAATAAAGAGCAGTGGACTCAAGACACTTCCCTGATGTACACCTACTATTATTTGGAATTCTTCGGTGACTCCAGCTGGGCATCTCACTTTTGTAACTGCTCCCTCGTACATGTCCATAATTATTCGCACATAGGCTTCAGGAACTCCTCGGTGTCTGAGGGCCACCCATATCAGATCTCTGTCGAAGATTCTTATATTCCGTTTATAACGACTAATAAACTGTCCAAACATATTTAAAAAAAAAAAAAATCCTGGAGCGCCGGATATTCCAAAACGACATACGTACTCCAAACCCAAAACAGTCCCCTGTAGCTAATAAGTGCTGGATCATTGGATATATAAATATTAAATATTGACACCCGATGTTTCCATATCAGAATTTTCGTCTTCGACTCAATGAATACTTTGCTAACACTTTCATTTCTTTTCCTAACATGTCTGACTGAAATGTTCTTGAATATCCTTAAAGTCAATGAAATGGTTATCTTCGCTTTTTTTTTTCGACAATACCGACCAAACCTCAATGTTTCGGATTACATTCCTTACACGTCGATAGGCCGCCTCGTAGGGCACTACAGTTTCAAGGGCCCATTTGAAAACCTTACTTCGACTCAATTATAAATGCGCTTCTTTAAAATTTTTTCAGCCGTTCCACATAAAACTTCAACATGATGCTATCGAGCTCAACGTAATTGCAGTGCTCTTGCTCTGACAACCCCCTTAGGTTCTTCATAAAATATCCGATCATTTCGTTACTTTCTTGAAGAAAACGAATAAGTACGTACTTTTGATTTAAAAGTATTTTACTGTCCTGTTTCGGTTGAAAGCAAGATGATGACTGAACCCACGTCATATTCTTTTGACAGCTGTCGGTGTCATCAGTTGGTACCTCCTGAATGGCAATGAATTCATCCAGTTCTTTTTATTGTTCGTTCTAAATTACATCAATTTAACATAGTTTCGGTATTTTTCGCAGTCAATGTGGAAGTGAGCAAAGTACAATCTAATTAAGTTCTAGGAAAACTCGCCTTCGGATTTGGTCACCTTGAAGCTTCCAAACGCACTTTTCTTGGACCAAGTGCTGGTCCTGATCTTTAATTGAACCTAAAAATTAAACCACCATCTCAGAGAGGTTTGCTGTGACGACACCACAAACTCAAAGCAAGGCTTTGCTACCTTTGTAGAGGTCATTATACTGCTACTTGTTGAATTTAATTTGTCTCCAGCGTTGTGATTGACGCGACCTTGAAACTGATAGCTGATGCGGCTCTTTCTTAGGGTCAAGTTTTCATCATCATCAACAGCTGCCTAAACAACGGCTAATTTCCTGCTGCATGGAAAACAGCAAGGATTGTTCCAGTATCCAAGCAGACTGACAGACGCACTGTGGAAGGATACAGGCTTATCTCACTAGTTTGCTGTATTAGCAAAGTACTTGAGAGTCTATTACTGAGGAAGATAAAAAATGTCTGCTTGGAAAGAAATATAATACCAGACTTCCAGTATGGATTCAAGGCCAAACACTCGACGATAGATCCTCTTCTTGGACTTCACAGCAACATCACCGTGGAATTGAACAAAAAGGAACACACCGCAGCATGTCTGATATAGACATCAAAAAGGCATTTTACAGCGTCTGGATCAACGAACTCATTTAAAAGCTAATGGATTTTGACTTTCCAGGATATGTGGTAAAAATAATTCAAAATTTTCATACTAATCGCCTCTTTTTTGTACAGGTTTCCAGTGAAAAATCAGGACTACGACACATCACGGCCGGAGTCCCGCAAGGGTCAAAGTTAGGCCCCTTTTTATTCAACATCTACAATGCAGACCAACCAGAAAACCCACCAGGACTAAGCTGTATGCAGATGACTTCATCAACATCTCCATCGCCTGAGATAGCAGCCTTTAGAGTACAGGAGCACGTCAATAATCTCTGAAAGTACTACCTTAAATGGGGAATGAAGATCAACGCCAGCAAGATGGAACTGATTTGCTTCAGACTTACACAGACAAGGACGAGGGCCCAAAGAAGAATCGCTGAAAGGAGTAGGAAAATCACTATCGGATTTCCAGACAACACAGAGGACTGTGCCAAATACCTGGGTGTTAACTTCACCCACGGGATGAAGTTCAACAAACACACCAGTTTCTCGTTTCACCTGATACATCCTCTACTGAGGAAGCAGTATGGACTCAGCAAGACGGCAAAACTACTTCTGTACAAGCTCTTCGAGAGGAAAATAATCAAAGTTTGCACCAGGAAGTACTGGCCAGATAAAATGTTATACGGCAGCTGACATGGTACCTACCAATAGACCAATAAATGATGGAGCTATCCAGCCGAATCCTGAGGAATTTCGAAGGACATTCAAACCCAGAAGTGCACTATAAGGAAGAAAGAAGAAGCAGGAAGAAATTAACACCAGCCATAGGTATCGACTCCCAAGAGCAATCATCGATGCCAGATTCCATAATGTACTGTTCGACGAAGGAAGACCTTTCTACAAAAAAAGCAGACAGTAGACACGACAGGGGATGAGCCATGGAGCTTATATTATTATTATTTTATTTTATTTAAGACTTTAAGTCACGCCATTTTTATTTTATTTTATTTTCATGTAGTAGATTAAGTAGACAAAAATATGTATTTTATTTTATAAAAACCATCCCTTTAGACAGTAGAAATAAGTAAGGCCCCTTCTGTGCCAACAATATAGTAATAGTTATAAGCCTAGTTTTAAGTCAATTGTATATAAAACTTAGCGAAATAAAAACAAATCTTAATCTAATCTGAAAAATTCATTCCTTCCGCTGTTTCAAAATGAACCTAGCCAAAACCGAGCTATTTTGACTTAGACAACCATCTAACAGATCCGGTAATGCATCCTTAATATAATATATCCTTACTCAATGGAGTTCCACTAACAGCCAAGAGCAATGTGAAGTATCTGGGAATACAGTTCCACGAACTAGTAGTTTGTACATTTAAGATGGAGACCTTCCCACTAAAGTGTTGTTTTTTCTTCAGAAAGGCCCTAGCTAATCCGGCGAGCAAAGTTTCGCCTGGACAGCAAAAAGTATGTCACAATATCTAATAGTCTTTTTATATTTTGATGTTAAGTTTCCTTTAGAGACTTTTCTGTAAACATTTTTTTAGTTGTTGTTTGTCCCACGAGTGGGTGGGATATTTAAGCGTGACGTGGCTTTCCTGTTAGCAGGCAGTACTTAGATGTGGTAAGCCAATATGTCAGCATCCGAAAAAGCTCACCGTTCATTTGACTGTCACGGACTATGTAATACGTCAACTCTACCAAAAATCGGGAATCACTTCTGGACCACAACATAAATTGATGTTGATCACCATCGTGTTGGCTGTGCTGACAGCAACACTCAGTAGTGGTCATTGCCAGCATCCCACGCGAAAGTGTTAGCAATTATCCTGGAAAATAAATTGCGGAGAAATATTGGTTAAGGCTCAGGTTCACCACGAACTCTAAGGCCCACCTCAACAAGTCATTGAAGTAGAAAGTTTCCAACATAAAATTTTGCCAGTATGTATTTTACTTACGTCAATGCAAATACCCTTACATACACAGGAGCAATTTTCTACTTCCTCAAAAGCTGAAAAGTTTTATCTAATTAAAAGGAAGTAAAATTTCCTCTTTGAGTGAAGAAATTTTTCATTAAATCGATAAAATCACGACTATATCCTTGGCTCCAATGGACTGAAAACTCTGCAGCAATACAAAAAAAGGTTCAAGGTGGTCTCCTTTGACGGATTATAACTCAAAAGAGAACGAAAACACTCCCACCCCCTGGACCTTAACAAATTTTCATTTACAAAAATTGTTTGAGACATGAAAAAAAAGTCAGTTATTTTTATAGCCGAAATAAATGTTTTTCCATCAGACTGTCTGAATGAAAAATACTAAATGGGGAGTAATAAATTTAGGCGTTTATTGTTATAAAAAAAATGATCAACCTGATTGGCACGACCTTAGCAAAAAAGTGATATAAAAATAAACCTACCAAAATGCGTTTGAGTCTTTGAGTGCAAAAGCATATCCATTAGAACAGACTGCCATACAACAAAAATCAATTTGCTTGATAAATTATCCTCAATTGGATTTTTATGGTCCTTCGAGTTTCTTTTTTTTCGGCGCAAAGGCCAAACGACATGCATACATCATCCTCTAGCGAGATTTTTATCATCTCACCAATCTTTTCTGGCCATGAAAAAAGAAGAAGAAAAATCATATCAAACCTCGCTTTGATGTTCTGCTATATGAGAACGAATACACTGAATTTCGTAAGAAAAACATTACAGCTCCATCGGGAGTCAAAGGAAACGCGGCCAATAATAAATCGGATTAAATTTATTTTTGTGTTAAAAGAGACGGAAAAAGGGGATGGAGCTGGAAGAGGAGGCGGAGAAGAAACAGCACACGAAGTTTGATATATTAAACAAGCAGTCAAGCACACTGGCTGGGTTTTGAGAAATACTTGATGAGAATCCGTTTCTTTTTTTTTTATTTATTCGTTGCTTTTGCTGAATCAATTTTAGGAATTGAATAATATTCAAAGACCATAGGGATGCTGTATTGTGATTGTGAGTACGCATACAAAGAAGGAGCTTTCCCTGCAAAGGGATTACTCAAAAGAAGAAATGTGACAAGGCTTAGGCGTGTGGAGCGGGGGACTTTGAATAAAAAATACAGCGACATCATTGAATGGCACATTAAGATACACTCTTGGCATGGAAAATCTTGGCGTTGGTCATAGAAAATCTATTTTCAATTTCAGTTTGCATTTATTTTGCTTCTTTACAACGCACATCTGTGAGATTTTGATGCTGGAGTCGGAAAACAGTATGAAATTATTTTCCCTTGAATTTTATATAAAATTTCAGCAGAGCCATAGTGAAATGGATTCCAGTTCTTCGTGAGGAGGGCAAATTGATGACCAGTTAATTTGTGTGTTTGTGTGATGAGGAGGAGGCGGTTGGTTTCTGGACGTTAATTTGGTTTGGATGCCAGGGTTTTGCTATTAAGAAATTGAAGATGTTTCACCAAAGTCTGTGTGGTCGGGATAAAAGGTGTTTAGTCTCACGAAACAACCTGGTTGGTAGTCATTTAATCCTGGTGCCTTAAGTCATCAGCTTGCTTAACAACTTGAATAGAGGTGTTGGCGGTAATGGCAGCCTTATATCGTTGTGGTTCTGGTGATGATGGAATGGCTGCTTCTTTTGCTCGAGCAGATGTTCCGAACAAAGCGGACGATGGTGGTGGTTTTTGGTCCCTCGACAAATAATGATGACGTCAATGCCAGTCTAGTGATGTTTTGAAGCGCACCTCCTGGCTGCTTTTTTCAATCGCAGATGTAAAAATGAAAGTGACAAGTGCGGTGGTAGCTGACAGCGTTGTAATTGGTTTTGAAGAATTAGAATTTGAAATAGTTTTCGGTGGTAAGACGGAAAAACCCCACTCGGATTTTAAGGATCCATTGTGCTCCCGGAAATAACGGATGACAAGAAGGACGAAAAAGGGGCGAGGTAGGAGCTAAGAAGTAAGGAAGAATTGTGTTCGTGACTTAGTTACTTTTTTGGGAGGACCTTACTGAATCATTTTGGGCCTGAGAAATAACTTTCAGATACTCTTCAGTTAGAGATGTCGAAGAAGTACTGTCCGAGAGCTATTTTGTCTGCTAAGTGCTAATGTTGCCATTTACAGAGGGACTGAAATGATCCTTCCGCTGTTTTTTTGTCTTCGCATTCACTATATAAATGCTTATGATCTAATCGTCATTCTCATAATAGGAATCGGAATTCGGGTCTTATCCTTTGAGTTTTCTTGGAAAAGTCTTGTCATACTTACTAATTAAGGTGGGCAATACGGTTCTAGATGAAACTATGACTCAACCGACATCTTAAACAAACAATTTCGGAGTCGGTTCTTCGATTTTGCTCTCTTAATCGGTGGAGATCTTCTTCCACTTCCCTGCAATAAGATTTTGAAAACTCTTCGAGCTGGAACGTTTGGATAAGTTCACTCTACATGGCCCAGCTATTGTAGCCTCGCGATGCGTACTCTTCTGGCTATGCCCATGTCGCGGTACAGCTCATACAGCTCGTTGTTGTATCTTCTTCTCCACACATTGCCTTCGCATACAAGACCAAAGATCATTCGGAGAATTTTTCTTTCGAAACGACCAAGGGTTTCCTCATCCGCTTTCGATAAGGTCCATGCTTCCGCACCGTAAAGCAGGACTGGGATGATTAAGGTCTTATACAAGGTTACCTTGGTTTTTCTGGAGAGGGTTTTGTTTCTCAATTGCTTTCTTAACCCAAAGAAGCAACGGTTGGCAAGAGTTATTCTCCATTTGATCTCCGCACTGATGTTGTTTTCCGTGTCTATAGTGGATCCTAGGTAGACGAAGTTCTGGACTACCTCGGAGTTATGTCTGTCTATTGTGACGTTTTGTTCAATTCGTCGATGTCCGGTGTCCTTGTTTGATGACAGCATATTCTTCGTTTTGCCCTCGTTAACCATCAAACCCATTTAAGCCGCTTCCGTTTCAATACTCGTAAAAGCACCTATGACATCACGCTTATCTCTTCTCATTACGTCAGTATCGTCTGCATTGGCGAGTAATTGAACAGACTTTTGAAAGATTCTTCCTCTGGTGTTGACGTTTGAGTTTCTTACAATCTGTTCAAGTATGATGTTGAAGAAATCGCATGACAGTTTGTCGCCTTGCCTAAAACCTTTTTCGACACCAAAGGTCTCGGTGAGTTCTTTACCGACCTTGACGGAGCAGCGTGAATTCTCCAAAGTCATCCTGCATTGTCGTACGAGCTTTGCAGGGATGCCGAAACTTGACATGGCTCTGTACAGCTCGTCTCTATAAATACTGTCATACGCGACCTTGAAATCGATAAAAAGATGGGGAATGTCGATATTATACTATCGGGTGTTTTCCAAGACCTGCCTTAATGTGAAAATTTGGTCTTTTGTGGACTTCTCTGGTCTAAAACCACATTGATAAGGACCTATCAAGTTGTTGACGTGGGGTTTCAGACGTTCACATATTACAGCAGACAAGATCTTATAAGCGACGTTAAGGAGGCTTATCCCTCTGTAATTGGCGCAATTGTGAGGGTCTCCCTTTTAAGTATTGGATATGAGACTGAGGTTCCATTCATCGGGCATGCTTTCTTTCGACCATATCATGCAGATCAGCTGGTGCATGCTCCTTTTTGACTGATCTCCTGCTGCCTTGAAAAGTTCGGCATCAAGTCCATCTGCACCTGCAGTTTTATTTGATTTAAGTTTGCATATGGCAAGCTTAACTTCTTCTAAGTCGGGAGGACGGCATTCTTGATCATCGACCAAGCTAAATGGGGCAATCTGCCTAACAGCAGAATTTGTGTCTTCATCGCTGTTAAGCAGTCAGCAGAAGTGATCTTTCCAGATCCTCAGTAGCGACTGTGACTCTACAACTATGTTTCCCTGCTGGTCTTTACAGGCTTGAGTTCGGGGTTTGCCACCCTGGCAGGATCTATTTACCTCTTCGTAAAACTTCTGAATCTCGTTCCTGTCATGGCACCTCTCTATTTCCTCAAACGAGCGCTTCTCATGCTGCTTCTTTTTCTTTTTGAGAAGTCGGTGTTCTTTCATTCTTTTCTTCTTGTAGATCTCGTTATACTGATCGTAAGCAGCCCTCGTTCGTGTTTGCATAAGCATTTGTCGTACTTTTTGCTTGGCTGTATTTGCCTGCCTGCATTCTTCATCGAACCGTGGAGGTATAGGTATAGTAATAAATTATTGCTAATTACAGTTGATATAGTATAGTTGGTGTACTATAAGTTGGAACATCTCGGCACCACTGCCACCTAGTTGACATCAATCAGAGCCTTCCTGAACAAACAGTACTCGCCCAACCACGAACTCTCAAATACCAACATTAAGAAGAAAAGTCGCAGAGGATGTGTTCGTAAATTAAGTCAAAGACAATGTTTGGTTGAACAACAGAGTAGAACCAAAGAGCCAACTGAGCTAAGAAAGAGTCATCTTGCCCACAACCTAAATTCGACTGAAAACCATCCACCGACAACCCTCGTCGCAGTTTCATTGTCGATTGGTTTGAAACCAGTTTAAAGAAGTGAACGTTTTTGCGATATTTTTCTGGTTTGTCAGTGGAGCATTTGGAAAGTTTCAATCAAAGCTGCGTAATAAACATTATTTGAGATCAAAGTGGAAACTACACTAAAAAAATAAAGAAACTAGTTTGTAACCGGATATAGCCGTTACTTCAAATAAGACGCCATCTTTAATATCACTATAGACAGAATTTGATAGTGTCTCAGGCAAAGGGGTTACGAGTTTAAGCTCTGCAATACCTACTCTGTGGCTGATTGCATGCATCGAGAATTGAAAACGGTCATCACTCACCGAAAATTCACCATCACCTTGTCATTCCAGTGATATTTACTTGAATGATTGTAACAAACGTCACCTTTTATGCCAAGACAACACAACTTTTTGATCGCCAGTACTGAAGTCACCATTTTCCCACGAAAATGTATTCATATCTTTCAGGAATATCCCCGTTACGTCTTCTTCATCTTTTCACAAACTATCATAACGATTGATCCATTATTCATAAAATATTTCTAGACACTATACTTTCCATTAGTGGTACCCGGTGGTGTGATGGATAGCATGTCCGCCTGTTAATCCAGAGGTTCGAGTTCGAATCCCCACAGAGGCAAAAATGCTTTTTCCACGGGTATCGCCTTTCGCGAGGAATTGGCAAGTCCTCCGTTAGTATTCATTGCCATGAAAAGCGCTTTGTCAATAAGCCGTTCGGAACCAGCAGAAAATTGTAGGTCCCTTCCATTCCCTCCCAAGGAATGGTTGTGAGAAATGCGCTAGGCACAGGGGCTCCTCGCTCTGTTGCGCCACCCTATTTATTTATTTATTTATTTATTTTATACTTTCCATTAAGCATCTCCATCTACAACCCACCCCCCGGAAGCAGTCAAACATTTTTAATGTCGTCAATATCCAATGTCATGGAATGGTGGTGATGCTATCCCTTAGCATGTGTCCATTTCCGTAAGAATCATAATTTATCAGTTGAGTTTATTTTGCCGATTACCCCTGTGTCAGTTGGATATCAGCTTTTAAAAACCAACCCACTATAGCCTCGTATACACAAATTGCCACCTCCCGACGACAAACCGACAACATGATTAATGAGTGTTAAATGTTGTCTGATCAATTTCAATATTCCTTAGCGCACCCAACATTATATCCACACCTCCTGGACTTTCACCAACAACTATGAGTCCTGTGCTGGTTTCGTTCGGTGTTTTGTGTGGCGCAAGAAATCACTTGTTTCAGGACCATTTGCGCTAATTTATTATTCACGTAGATTATGCGAAGAGATATGACCTAAAATATTCTCCTGGTGTATCTTTACGAAGCCGTAAGTCTCATCCCTCTATCTAAGGCTGAATTGGAGAGACGACTTCTTGCGGAGGAGATAAGTCAAGCCAGATGATAAACATTGGAATGATTAAGGATGCTCTTTGGTTGAAAAAGGATGAGAAATTGGAAAGACTTTTCGTTTGGGAGCAATCATATTGCAAATGAATGAATTGTTGATTAATTGGTCAAATTTTATGAGAGTATCCCTGGAAGATAAGTTAGTAAAAGCTTGACAATAGAGGGTCATTTTTGTAAGTTGTGTTTATACTTGAAAGCTCTTAACGACTTCAATTAGTTGTGATTTATATTCATAATAAGCTTGCACAAGTACTTAAGAAATTTGAGGAATTAGGGCAAAAAGGGAAGTACGTGTATGTGCTTTTATTTCATTTGTGCAGAACTCAGCCAATTTTTAATTCCTCGTCCGCCTTTAATGTTAAATTGTTCCATTCAATTTTGCACTCTTGACTCCTTGTTGGAAGGGTCGAAAGGAGGCCCCCAATCATGAAATGTAAATAAGTAGGGTGGCGCGACATAGTTATGGCAACCACGGAGCCAAACGCTGCGGACATTCAATTTTATGCCGATTCCGATACCTTAGTTAGAAAGCGCTTTTCATGACACTGTGTAATTACTTTCGAAGGACTTGCCAATTCCTGGCGAAAGGTGTCACCCGTAAAAACATTTTCTTGATGTTTCTGAAATTGAAACCACGAACCTCTTACTTAACAAGGTAAACTAAAACAACACGGGCACTACATGATTGTTCAAGTCAAATATGTCAATCTGACAGTGATATCTCACCAGAAAAAGTATTGTTTCCTCATGCTCATCATCGACTGTGAACCTACAACAACAGCTGCTTGGTCATCACCTTCTGCGGTGTCCGGCAAGTTTCGTTCCTATCTGCTTGGCTTGGCCAGCACTGTTTATCGACATGTGAAACCCAAAATACTCGTATCAGAGGAGAGTTCTTCTGATGTCCAATTGGCCGCAATGCTTTTGGCAGCGGCAGTTTAAGGCTAGATGCTATATTAATAAGCTGCTAAGAAATCAAAGAAAACTTATTATTTGCTTAGGCAGGGATTACAGTTCTGGGTGAACCAAGCAACATCTCTTGACAAGAAAAAGAAGGGTTTCACACCAAAGCTAGAGGAGACCCCAATCTTAACGCTATTCCGGAATGTATTACTGATCTATGCGGGCTTGTCAATTAGTGGCGAAAGGCGATATCCGTCAAGAAGTATAATATTTCTATGATAGATAGATAGATAGATTGTTTTATTCATTCCTTAAAAAACGTTACATTTACATTTGCGCTTTATTAAATTGAATAACTTAGAGCATGACATTACTGCAGTCTGCCCGAGTGACTGTTCTCTAATTTTTTTGATTTATTGCAGTGTTTTCAATTCAATTTCAATTCAATTTCTTTATTGTAAACAATACACTAATAATGTCTTTTATAGTATTTATACTTTGGTTGAACAATTTTTTTTTAATTTTTTTTTTTATTTTTATTTTTATATAAACTTTTATTTAATAATACACTAAAGACTTTTCCTCTTTTCTTCTTTCCTATTTCCCCCCTATCATCCTAGTTGTTTGAAAAATGTTTAAAAACCTCGGTCTTGAAACTTACTGCATCCGAGTTAAAAAGGCGAATGCTGTGAACAAAGAACAACCGTGAGGAGTTTAGATATCTAAAAGTTGGAATAACTAGATTATTTGTTCTTGACGATGTACACAAATCAATATTTTCATAAAGGTACTCAGGTGTTCTTGTGTGAATAATTCTGTGGAGAAAGATACAATTACGGAAATTTACGTATTCGACCATAGTGCACTTAACAATTTTTTTTGCTGAAAGCAGAAATATGATCATATCGTCGAATACCATAAACGTAACGAGTCATGTCATTAAACGCCACACGTAGTTTATGTTCAGATAAAGAATCCACCTTCGGATACACGACTTCAGAAAAGGAAATAATTGGTACGAGTAGAGTTCTCATAAGTCGAAGTTTTGTTTCTTGAGGAGTAAAAGAACTAGATACCCACAGTTTTCTTAGAGTTCCATAAATACGAGCAATGACAGAATTTATATGGTCTCTGCAAGAGAGATCCCTAGTGATTTCGAATCCAAGACTGGTCACGGAATTTACAAAAATAACATGGGCACCATTCAAAGTAATCAAAGGTAGATCTCTATAGTTGTATGTCTTCTTAGAAATTAATAGGGCTTGACTTTTATTGGGATTGAGCACTAGACCGTTTTCCTTAGCCCAGTTAGAGATTCTCTCAAGATCTTCATTAACGCGAAAGACAAGATCCTCTATTAGACCAATCCTACGTGAAAGATAAATAAAAAGGCACAAAACAAAATTGGACCCAGAATAGAACCTTGTGGAACGCCCATCTTCAAGTACGTATGTGCTGAAGAATTGTTTCCAACATATACACGCTGAGTTCTGTTGCACAAATAACTACCGATAAGACGAACAGCTGAATTCGAAAAACCAAAGTAGTGCTCAAGTTTAGGACAAAGGACTCGATAATCAACTTTGTCAAAAGCCTTCGAGAAGTCCAAAAGGCTCAGTACTGAGATATTGTCTTTATCGTATTCGAGTCTTATGTCTTCTAAGATCTTTACCATTGCTGTAGACCAGGAATGGTTAGCTTTAAATCCAGATTGGTATGGAGACAGCAATCTTTTAGATGTAAAATGGTCAATAATTTGTTTTGTAAGGATTTTTTCGAGAACTTTAGACATGCAAGGTAAGATGCTTACTGGCCGGTAGTCGGCGAGTTCGGAAGGTGTGGGCTTTTTCGGAACAGGAGTTATCCTGGCTGCTTTCCACGCAATAGGAAACGTAGAAGTGACAATACAGTGATTAAAAACATGAGTGAGAGCGTTAATGAAGCAGGGTAGAACAAGTTTCAAAAATCTTAGTGGAATACCGTCTTCGCCTATAGCTTCGGACCTCAAGGATTTAAAAGTGCGTATAATTTCGTCTTCAGTTACCGTCTCAAAGCAAAAATCGTCAGCTCCATCGTAAAGTAAGCCAGCCTTGGGATCAAAGCTAGTAGCTAATTGATTTGTTTGAGTAAACTGATTGTTGAGGTCATTAGGATCAAGTTCACACTTAGAAATTGGCTTTTTACCAATACCAATATCACGAAGATTTTTCCAGAGCTGTTTAGAAGAAAGATCTGTATTGAGTTTCGAGGCAAAAAAGTTACGTTTGGCGCAACAGGTGATGAGAGTTGCTTGATTGCGAAAGTAGCAGTATTGCCGCCAAGTTGTAGGATTTGGAGAACACCGCCACTTGAGGTAGTATTTTCTGCGACTTTTAATCGCATTCTTTACTTCAAAATTGTATCATGGACATTTCTCGTTTAGAATTCTTACCGTTTTCAAAGGAACATGCATTTCGAACAATCTCTTCACATGGTTGTAAGTGAAGTTAAGTTTGTTATTGTTTCTTTCATGATAATGCATAATAATTGTATACATATTAAAATTTGTGGAAATGTTTAAATTTAAATTTAGTACTTTTAAATATTTTAGTTAAGATTAAATTGTTTGATTTTTGTAATGACTTTTAGTTTAGTTAAAACGATTTTTTTTTCTTTTTTCACTTTTAGTTTAGTTTAACAAATAAGTGTATTTTGGGTATAGAAAAAAAAAATGAATTACAAGAGCCTTATGATTACAGCTTTAAGTTTAATGAATGACTTTTAGTTTAGCTAAAACTTTTCTCATAAAAAACTCTCCTAAGTTCCATCAGCATTGAGCTTATTGCAATGAAATGGTAAACGTTCTCCACAGCACGCATATTGCAAAGAGAGCAGATACCTTCCAAATCGTTCCTATGCGGTTTATAGTTGAGTTTTAAGAATTTCCCCCTTACTTTAAAAATGCAACTCACAAATTTTCTTGGGTTATTATCATTGAAGTAGTTTCTTTCATTTAAATTGTAGTTAAGCTTAGCATATGTAATTCTTGCTCTTGATGATCTTGCTTGTTCTATGAATGTATATCTCTCGTTTTCGTCGATACATTGTTTTATTTCATAAAGAGCCATTTTCCATTGTTGTTCATTTACATCGGCTAAGTCTAGACTCCATCCACAGTTAGCTGCATGGTCAATCCAATCTTTGAAGAACAACGATTTTCTACGTACTGCATGCATAAGTATAACGAGATTTACAAGGAGAGAAGAAGGGAAGAACACCGACTTCTCAAAAAGAAAAAGAAGCAGCATGAGAAGCGCTCGTTTTGAGGAAATAGAGAGGTGCCATGACAAGAACGAGATTCGGAAGTTTTACCAAAAGGTAAAAAGATCCTGCCAGGGTGGCAAGCCCCGAACTCAAGCCTGTCAAGACCAACAGGGAAACATAGTTATAGAGTCACAGTCGCTACTGAGTATCTGGAAAGATCATTTCTGCAGACTGCAGACAGGCAGATTGCCCCATTCAGCTTGGACGATGATCAAGACTGCCGTCCTCCTGACTTAGAAAAAGTTAAGCTTGCCATATGAAAACTTAAGTCAAATAAGACGGCGGGTGCAGATGGCCTTGATGCCGAACTCTTAAAGGCAGCTGGAGATCAGTTGGAAAGAAGCATGCACCAGCTGATCTGCATGAAATGGTCGGAAGAAAGCATGCCCGACGAATGGAACCTCAGTATCGTATGCCCGATCCTAAAGAAAGGAGACCCTCACAATTGCGCCAATTATAGAGGGATAAGCCTCCTTAACGTCGCTTATAAGATCTTGTCTGCTGTAATATGTGAACCTCTGAAAGCCCTCGTCAACAACTTGTCACCACCACCTTATCAATGTGGTCTTAGACCAGAGATCACACAATAGACCAAATTTTCACATCTTGGAAAAAACCCGAAAATATAATATAGTTCGACATACACCATCTTTTTATCGATTTCAAGGCCACGTATGACAATATTTACAGAGAAGAGCTGTACAGAGCCATGTCTAGTTTCGGCATCCCTGCAAAACTCGTACGACTATGCAGGATGACTTTGGAGAATTCACGCTGCTCCGTCAATGTCGGTAAAGAACTCACCGAGACCTTTGATGTCGAAAAAGGTTTTAGGCAAGGCGATAAACTGTCATGCGATTTCTTCAACATCATACTTGAACAGATTGTAAGAAACTCAAACGTCAACACCAGAGGAACAATCTTTCAAAAGTCTGTACAATTACTCGCCTATGCAGACGATATTGACGTAATGGGAAGAAAAAAGCGTGATGTCATAGGTGCTTTTGCGAGTATTGAAACAGAACGCAAAAATGGGTTTGATGGACACAGAACATCGACTATTTGGACAAAACGTCACAATAGACAGACATAACTTCGAGGTAGTACAGGACTTCGTCTATCTAGGATCCGCTGTAGACACGGACAACAACATCAGTGCGGAGATCAAACGGCGAATAACTCTTGCCAACCGTTGCTTCTTTGGGTTAAGAAGGCAATTGAGAAACAAAACCCTCTCAAGAAAAACCAAGGTGACCTTGTATAAGACCTTGATCATCCCAGTCCTGTTTACGGCGCGGACCGTAAGCGGATGAAGAAACCCTTGGTCGTTTCGAAATAAAAATTCTCCGAATGATCTTTGGTCCTGTATGTGTGGAAAAGAAGATGGTTTGGGTCATGTAGAGCGGATGGACCCAAACGCTCCAGCTCGACGGGTTTTTGAAAGCAAATTGCAGGGAAATCGCGGAAGGGGAAGACCTCGTCTTAGGTGGCGTTATCAAGTGGAAGAAGACCTCAACGACTTAGAGTGCGAAACTGGAGAGAGCTTGCCCGAAATCGAAGTCGTTATAGAAGATGTTGGTTGAGGCCCAGGTTCACCCCGAACTGTAATGCCCGCCTAAGTAAGTAAGTTGCAAGTACTTGAAGTTTTGTTTTATAAGTCCTTGTCGGGTGCGTTATCTCCACCGAAACACATTCGTTCACCACTTTCTATATGAACTTCCAAATGATCTACTGTAGAGTGTCTTTCGTTGAATCGCAGGTTGCTTCATTATTGCTTACATAGCGACCCATCTGATACGAAGTATCGTCATTTGACGATGAATTGACGGAATTACAGTATTTCGCTTTACTGTGAGCCTCAAAGACTCAAAAGCCTAATCTTAGCAATCTAAAAATAATTCAATCTCATATAACAATCTCGATTTACAGGTGGACTAGAAGCTTTTAGAGTTCCAGTAAGCACCTGTAAATGGAGATCAATTCAATTGGAGATCTCCCATCCAAATTTGTTATTCAATTATTTTCATTGGAGCTCTCGTATAGCCAATTTCAACCTTTATGAAGATACTCTCTGCGAGTACCGCACCTGACCATTTATTTTATGGTTCATATTTCTTATTGCCAATAAACCATCGGATGGTATTCCCTTAGGCAATTTCAAATACGGTTATCAATAAATTTCTGAATAAATCAAAAGCCAACCCAGACACGAATTTATTTATAGAGGTTCATAACTTTCGGGAATATGGTGCCTACCCTTAGCAAAAAAACAAAACAAAAAATGCTTATTTCCGAATAGCAATATGGACTGCCATTTCTTTCTATTACCCGCCACTCTCTCCCAGGGAATATTGGGGTGCTGTAAAGGCAAACATAGCATAAAGGCAAAAAAAAAAAAAATACAAACTCATTTGGAACTGAATTATTTATAGAAGTGTATTGAGCAGAGCGTGACGGCATAGTATAGCCTTATTAGAGCGAAGTAAATCATTTCCTCTTCTTTTCCGTCAGTCAGATGATTAAGTACCCTATTTTTGGGAATTTAGTTTGATAGCCCGGCCTGGTAGTCTCGTACGAGTATAGACTTACCTATTTTCTTTTCTTTTTTCTTGTTTGCTGAAAGGGGGTAATAGAGATGAATACAGCTACACAAGTGCTATATTTGGACTTTATTTTCCTCCAAACTTCTTTTTTCAAGGATTCTGAATTAATTATAATCACAAACGCTTATAAACGCAAACGAGTGGTTCAATTTGAGCGACTTCCGCGAGTTGTTAGGTTTTTTTTTGTTTTTTGAAATTTTATGGAAAGCACTTATCTGGGCATTAACTTGTTTTACGCCTCTATGTGTGTAAATGTCGGAACAATCAAGTTCCAGCACTTAACTGCGTAAACGCAAAGATGGCGGTTGGTGGTGGTGTATATGAAATAAGGGAAGACATTTTTAAAGATACGATATTCTTACGGGCCAGAGACCATGACTCATAAACAGCAATCTCGTTTTATGTTGGCATTTTGTATTGACACATTTGGGCAAAATGTTTATGGATTGTGTAGGGGGTGGGAATGTGAAAAGGGAAAGGCTATGATGAAAATAAAAAAAGAACTTTCATTTTTAATTTAGCCTCTTAATTTTAATTGCATTGTATTTCTTTCGCCCGGACATGGTCATCGACGACACGCACAAACACACACGTAGTAATTCTATGGGAAGAAAATGGAACACAATCTGCAGGCAGACTATAAAAAGGCGATAACGACGAAGTATTTTGCAAGCAAAAGACCAGCAGAGTGGATGGAAAGCTCGCTGTTCTGGAAAATGTAAGCAAAATGTTTCGCTAATGCTGCGATTATGTGGGAAGGTTTTTTTTTAAATAGGTGATTAGGTGTTGTTTATTTTTTGACGTTATTACGACTGTTTTTAATTCAAGTTTTGACAGCACACTTTGGATGGAAGTTACTTTCCTTTGTGACGATACTTACAGAAAATGGCCACTCAAAAGTTTTATAAACATAAATAGAATAATTGAATTTTTTTAAATGGCAAAAGTGGACAGTCTGTGAGTGTCCAGGAAAACTGAAAAAGCTATGCCACCTCTGCAAGCACGCTCCGAAGTAACCAAACTTACTCACTTAGGTGGAAATTATAGTTCATGGTGTTGGCTGGCCGTCAACTAACATTTCTCGGCAACAATTTCGATTTCAGGAGGATTTTCTCCAATTTTGCACTCATAGTCGGTTGAGGTTTTCTTCCACTTGATTGCGCCACCTAAGACGTGGTCTTCCCCTTCCGCGACTTCCCTGCAATGTGCTTTCGAAAACCCGTTGAGTCGGAGCGTTTGGGTCCATCCGCTCTACATGACACCACCATCGTAGACGCGCTATTGCAATGTCACAGTTCAGCTCAGACAGCTCGTTGTTGCATCTTCTTCTCCACACATTGTCTTCGCTTACCGAACCAAAGATCATGGGGAGAATTTTTCTTTCGAAATGACCAAGGGTTTCCTCATCCGCTTTCGATTAGGGTCATGCTTCCGAGCCGTAAAGCAGAACTGGGATGATCAGATTCTTATACAGGGTTACTTTGGTTTTTCTAGAGAGGATTTTGATTCTCAATTACTTTCTTTACCCAAAGAAGCAACGGTTGGCAAGTTATTCTCCGTTCGATCTCCGCACTGATCCTAGATAGACAATGGCTATACCTCTAAGTTTTGTCCAATTCGTCGATGTTCTGTGTCCTTGTTTGATGACAACATACACATACTTCGTTTTGCCCTCATTAACCATCAAACCCATTTTTGCCGTTTCTGTTTCAATACTCGCAAAAGCACCTATTCACGCTTACTTCTTCCCGCATCGGCGTCAATATTGTCTACGCAGACTTTTGCAAGATTATTCCTCCGGTATTAACGTTTGAGTTTTGTACAATCTTTTCAAGTATGATGTTAAAGAAATCGCATGATAGTTTGTCGCTTTATCGAAAGCTTTTTTCTACATCAAAGGTCTCAGAGAGTTCCTTTTCACATTGTCGGACCAGCGTGAAATCTCCAGTCATTCTAATTTATAAGACACTACTAAAATAGCTATCAATTGCTTCCGTTGCTGGAAGCGAAGTTACATGAATCCATCTGTTATCGATTTTTCAGATTTTTGACGTGGGGTTTCGAAGGTACCTACACATATTACAGCAGACAAGATCTTATACGCAACGGTGAAGAGGCTTATTCCTCTGTAACTGGCGCAATTGTGAGGGTCTCCCTTTTTTGGATCGGGCATACGATACAGAGCTTCCACTCATTGTAAATGCTTTCTTGCGAATATATCATGCATATTAGTTGATGCATGCTCCTTCAAAACTCATCTCCAGCTGCCTTGAAAAGCTCGACGTGAAGGCCTTCTGCACCAGCAGTTTTATTTGATTTAAGTTTCTATATGACAAGTTTAATTTTCTGGATCGATAGAATAACAATCTTGATAATGGATAGGGGTTGTCTGCTTGACAGCGAAATCAGTGTCTTCATCGCTTTTAAGCAATCAGCAGAAGTGATCTTTCTAGATTCTCAGTAGCCACTACGATGCCATTACCATATTTTTCTGTTGGTTTTTACAGGCTTGAGTGTGGTACTTGCCACCCTGGCATGATCATTTTAACTTTTGATAAAACTTCTAAGTGTCATTGCTATAATGACATCTCTCAATTTTCTCAAACGAGCACTGCTCGTCGTGCTGTTATTTTTTGCAATTTGAGAACTCTGAGTTCTTCCCTTTTTTGTCCTTGTAAATATTTTCTTGTACTGTCCACAGATTGCCCTGGTCTTCTTTTACTTCAACCCATACAAGTGATTGAGGAGGTGCCGTTGAGTCGAGACAAATAGATTGTTTGCTATGTTTGGAAGTGTCACTGGTCCGTACTTCTTCGATGATACTAATGTTTGGATGAATGCATTAAATTCAGAGCGATGAAGTAGGTTTGAGAATCGGCTACTATCTATTTTCCATACCCTTAACATTTATTTTTAACTGTGACACGAGAATTTTATATATTAGATTTTACAGTCTCAGGCGTTGCTCCGGTCTGTAGTTTTAAGGTTTCCGTTCTCGTTTCTGTTTCTGTTCCCATGGGATCATAGGGATGAAATCTACGTTAATTTACTAAGGGATTATGTGGCATCCCAGTGATGGAAGAATTTTTGAAATCTGTCCAGTAGTTTCTTAGCTTCCATTTCCAAACCCGTTTCTGAAGGAATCTTCCGTTCCCGTGAAAATATGTGAATGAAATAGTCTTTGTCACAGAGAGATAAGTTCTATAAATTTGAATTGATAGACTCACAGACGAAATTAATTCAGCAACAATCAGTAACTAAAATTTTTCTCAATGAACTCAGAATAAAACTTAAAAAAAAAAAATAAAAAATAGTACGTATACGCCAGAGCCAATGGTATACACTTGTATCGAAAATGTGTTTTTTGTGTTCCGATAAATAAAAGACCAGAACTTTAGTATAAATTAATTTCAAATATTACTATGCTTACTTACAAAACAGAGTTTTCCCGAAATACTGGCTATTTTTAAGATTTAAATTTGATATAAATAGACACAAACTGTTATGATACGGTCTGTTAATCAATTTAAATTTTTCCTATAAACTATTTTTTTTGTGGTGCGTAAATAAACAAATTAAACGGTTTTACGACGTGCGAACACGTGACGTACACTTGCTGTCCATTCGCAAAACAGCAAAATTCTAAGTTGATTCCGCAAACTTCTAATAGTCATCGCAAAGGCCAGACGCACTGAAAATTGTTATTGTCTAAAATCGAATGGTAAATCCATTGGAATCATCGGTATTCGCGGCATCAAGACATCCTCTCCTTTGTATTTTCCTTTCATGATTTTTGCTTCAATGATATCATCAGCTTTTTCACAGCCAGTTTTATTCCATTGCACAGTCGATCGAGGTTTATTAATGATACGCAGCATGATGACAACTGATCCTACTTTTAACTGAAAACTGTAAAATGGTAATCCAGGCAATTCCAGTGAATTTAAAAACTCCGTAGGATAGTTGACTACGTCATCTTGGCTCATAACGGTGTCAACTGATTTTAAGGAAACCAACTGTTGTGGTACCCGTGGTGTGATGGTTAGCATGTCCACCTGCTAATCCAGAGCTTCAAGGTTCGAATACCAGCAAAGGCAAAAATGTTTTTCCACGGGTATCGCCTTTTGCCAGGAATTGGCAAGTCCTCCGTTAGTAAATTCATTGCCATGAAAAGCGCTTTCTCAATTAGCCATTCGGAACCGGCAGAGAATTGTAGGTCCCCTCCATTCCCTCACAAAGCATGGTGGTGAGAAATGCGCTAGGCCCAGGGGCTCCTCACCTATTTATTTTTATTTATTTATTTAGCTATCCTGGAAGAAAATTTTGAATGGTCGCATTGAGATCCTCGAACTCTTTATTTTTCGCCGCCAATATTGCTCGTTCAACCAGCCAATTATGGTTATTGAACTTTTGCGCTATATCTGGGAGAACACGCTGATTAAGCTCCTCTTTTGAATGACAAAAATCTGTGGGTAATGTAATGTCTAACAACTGCTTCACAGACACATTTGCAGTTCATGTTCATCAGTGCGGTTAGCACGTGATGTACCTCTTTGCACATTTGATTTACTGCGACGACCTAAGTCAGGTCGTTTCCTTCTCGGCATCATAAAATTCTAAATTAGTAGTTAATTGTCTTATCCAAAAATTTATTGGAAAAAGCTAATTACCTGGAATGTAACTATCACAAAGAATCACAAAAGTAAAGAAAGTTCTGGCGCACGTAGCGGTAATCTTCACTCAGAAAGATTAGTTGTCAAATCTCAAATATTATGGTTACGTTCAAAAATTTAATTCGACAAATTGACTATTTGACGTTAGAAACACACGTACATTGAATTCCCGATTCCGGTTCCTATGGGAATTTGAGCATGAAATATAGTCAGGGGCAATAAAATAAAAAAAATTAAATCTTTATTCTAAACAAAACGAAAAACAATCCATTATTATAACCTCAAAATTACTCAACACGTGTCATGTTCTCCCGCAAACAACGACTAGGTATTGTGTTGTTACTTGTAAGTCTATATTATTCCTATTCAATTAATCGAAAATATTGTTGGAAATGGTGATGAAAAAGTTCGGTCAAGGTTAGATTTTTATTACATTTGGAAAATTTGATTTTTTTTTTCACTAATAAGAGCTCTAACCTCCACGCAATTTTACCGGGTCGGGAAAGGGAACCGGAACGGGAACGGAAGCTCTAAAATTGCTGAGCCGATATCAAAAACTATTTCGGCATTAGGATGTTACATTATATCCCCAACATAGACTATATTTCATGACCACATTCTCATGGAAAAGGGGAAACTAGAAACTTTCATGCATTCTTAAACTTAATCAAGCTGGTGTTCCTGACAAGTTTTCTTTTCTTGGCTGTTTTGTTTGAACAACGCTTTGAATAAGTTAGTCGGGCGGATCAGCTAGTGAAATGAAATAAAATCTTCATAAATTATGTGTGCTTGAGCTTTTCTTTTTAAATTCAACTTTTATCAAAAATGCTTGAAATCATGCTCGTCAATATCCACTTAGTTCCTCTCTTCTCTTCTCTGCATTTTTTTTTTTTTTTTGACACAAGGCTTAAGTTTTCTCTGTTGGAGCTTTTTAAAATATTAACTGACTTAAGTTACTTCCTTCGAGAAACCCTATTCTCCTCCAAACACTACAAGTGAAAGCTAGGAAATGTTTTAGTATCCACATGATAGGAAGACCTTGACCTTAAATTTACATTGAAGTCCCATTCTTATGTCCTTACAAAACCAAAACGTTGAGACTTTTTGAATTTGAGTATATTTACATGTTCAGAAATCAATTCCATCACAACCTATATTTGTATCAACATTTCAAATTAAAAGTATCTAAAATCCATTCTTTTTTTTCTCTTTTCAGCAATTTTTTAATCATGACTTTCCCAAAAGTCACGCAACCACAACAAGACGTCGAATATACAAGAACTGTCTTGTGTGCGAAACCTGCATACGGGAGCTGATGGTACTCGATGTTCCGCCCCAGGTGTGTTTGAAATTCTTACACAAAATCAATACTAATTAAGTTCTTGACATCTACTTATATCCCTGCACGACATCCTACGCTCCCTAAATGGTGGCCAATGCATATGGCACAATATGTGATAAGGTCATGTACAACAAGTAGAATTGTATAATTTGTGTGTTCTGTTCTGAATGTGTGTCTTATGTTTGTGTCATTTCGAAAATGAATTCACACGAAACTCCCACAATAGAAGTCTTTTCGGTTCTGCTTTCTGTTACTCCACTTCCTTTTCTTTTACTTTGTGCCCCGAGTCTTTTTGCCAACATATTTTTTTCTTTTTTGACAAACATTTTCAGAGCTTTTAACAAATTTGATTTTGCAAAATGATTGTACCTAACCTTCCTCGGTGCTATCCAACATAATTTCAGTCACTTGTTATTCAGCACAATGTGTCTGTCATCCAGGAAGTGGCATAGCCTAAATCAAATTAAATCCTTTTTAATTGGGTAGAATCTCATTTAATTCCAGAGGCCAGGGCTGCCTAAGAATATCGTTTTTAATGTTTCCTTTTTCATTTTACTGGTACTTACATTTGACTTAATAAGTAGGGGTTGTTGGTGTAAGAGGGGGCAGTTGAGTGGAAAACGAATGCTGTGCAAGGATACTATGGTAGGTTAACGTTGAGTAATACTAATAAATAGAATCAGGGTCTAGCCGAATTGAAAGTATAGTCCAAAGAGCCATGGGATACTCGTGTTTTGTGATTCGTTTTTCTTGTCCTTCTTGACTGCATTTTTTTTTTTTTTTTCTTCTCTTATTTTGTCAAAAGTTTTGACTAATTGCTTGGGAGATATTTTGCATTACTGAGGATATCTCCATTCTCGTCAAGAATTCGTAAAAGAAAATCATAATTGGCAAGGGCATTTGAATAGCCAGTCTTCATTTGTTTTGAGCAAAAATATCCAACTTTTCTGCTGAATTGTGAGTTGTGTACTATTCAAAATTGTTGCTAGGCCGTCTGTCCATTTAATGATTATAAATAAAAGCTTTTCATTTCGGAGGTAATAACTGAGCACTCAGACCAAAATAGCAGTTCATTGTATCAACAGGCAACAACCATCTTTTCAAAGAGTTTTCCAGATCATAGTAGAACAACCAGATGTCACTGCAATGATAAGGAGCCTATGTGACCAGCTCTCAACACTTCTGTGCCGAGTGTCTGTAACCGCCTACTTCTTAATTTGAACATGGTTGGCTTCACTGGTTGGTAATGGCACCCGAACGTCATCAGTCAAAGTGACAAGTTTGCAGTATACCCTGCTGTCATATTCGAACCAGTGAAACAACAATTCGTGCCTTTATTGCCAAATTTCACACCTAATCTACTTTGTGGGGCGTTAAACCATCGACTCGCATGCGTACAGTGCGTTCCAAAGAGATTGTTGCAGTCGTAGCGTCCAGTGCTAATGAGGATCGTGAAATAATATCAATTCGTCACCGGTCTTAGCAATTAGGTATGTATTACTCAACCACATGAAAAATCTTACGTGTCGATTTTGGTTTAAAAGGCTATCAAATTAAACTTCTGCAAGAATTGAAATCGAATAAGCTACCACATGTCTAATTTTTGGTGAATAAGCTTTAGAACAGCTCCATGAAAATCCGCTTCTGTTGAGACGATGAGGTTTATTTCCGGCTTAACATATGCGCAAATAAGCAAAACTGTTGCATCTGGATACACAGCCACATGCCATACAAGAATTACCGATGCATCGTGAAAAAACGACAGTTTGGTGTGGTTTATGTTGGTATCAAGGTTCCATTTTTCTTAAAAGACGACGTTGGAAGAAACGTTACCGTAAACGGCCAACGATATTGAGCTATGGATCTATATACTTTTTTGCCCTACTTGGCTACTTGGGTGATTTGAAGTTGGTTTTCATCAAGACAGTGCCACATGCGACACAGCTCGTGTAACAGTGGACATGTTGAACTACAAATTTGGTGAGCAGCTTATCCCTCGAAATGGCCCTGTGAGCTCACCGCCAAGATCATGCTATTTAAAGCCTCTTAATTATTTCTTGTGGGGTTGTGTAAACTCGTTAGTCTGTGTGGACAAGCCAAACACGATTTAAGCTTTACAGGATGACATAACACGCGTAGTTCGTAGAATACAGCCCGAAAGTGTCGAAAAAATGGACTTTTGGAATGGAACTTTTAAAACAGAGACGAGGACATTATCTTTAAAATGTTATTTGCAAAAGCCAATTTATCGATTCCAATGGAAAATTTGAATTTATGATGCAAATTTGATTGCTTTATTAAAAATAAATAAGTAAATAAATAGGGTGGCACAACGCACAACAGAGCGAAGAGTCCTAGCGAAGGCCATGCCTCGTAAAGGGATGCAAGGGACCTACAATTTACTGCTGGTTCCGAGCGACTAATTGAGAAAACTATTTTCAATGTAATGAATTAACTAATGGAGGACTTGCCAATTCCTCACGAAATGCGATACCCGTGGAGAAACATTTTTGCCTCTGTTGGGATTTGAGCCACGAACTTTGACGGTTAACAGGTAGACATGCTAAGCATCAGGCTACGGGTACAACGAGTGTTTTATAAGGTTGAAAAAAAAAAATACAATGCTGATAATGTCAAGGAATGAAAGACTTTTTTATACTTGGGGTTTGGGAAACCTTCACAAAGCCTGGGACGAAAACACAAAATCTTTTAAAACAAAAAAACAACATGAGGTGGGATAATGGTGGAAGGCCAAAGGACATAATAGTAAAGGGAGATACAATCACAAGGACACCGACAAGTACAAGAATGAATCTTTTAGTCTTCTTCCGAACAAAGACTAAATGGTAACAGTTAAAAAGGCAGGAAGTAGCGCTGTCTCGGAAAAAGGGTTTCTGTCTCTCTTTCTCTCGAGGTATTTAAGCAAAAGTTCTGAGTACCACGTCTCACAACTCAGCTACTAAATGAACGACTTCAAACACTTTACAGTCACTTTCCACTCTGAAAGTAAAAAAAAAAAACGAAAGGCCTGCGCAACAATTTAGAGCTATCAAATCGTCGTGATCAAAACCACCGATTTATATAACGACAACTCTAAAAAAAAGGATACATCATTATTAGTTTTAAATTCTTGTTGTAAGTGTACATTGTGTTGTATTGTGTGTGTATGTTTCCAATAATTGTTTCGTAATGTGCCGTATGAGAGTCTCCAGTATATACTGGCTCGATATACTGGTGATAACAGCTCAGCCCGTTCGCTGTTCCGCTGGCGGGTAACTGCTTTTGTTATTTGCTCTAAGCTTTGTAACTCTCAATATTGCTAAGAGCAAACAACAGGATAAAAAGGTTTGGACAAAAGACGATAGGTAAGGTGTAAAAAGGAGCAGAGATATTTTCGAAACTAAACGTACTTAAGGATGAATTTTATTGCGGTGATTTTTAAAGTAACGAACTGCTTTGCAGGTGATTTTCTGCAGCTGCAGTTGGTTCGTCATTTTTTCGCACATGAAGGTTTGAAGATTTTTTAATATTTCGGTCTACAATACTTTACCCACAAAACAAAAACCTTATCTGGCATCAGTTACATCATGTTCTTTGGTTGCAACCACCGCTACTTCACACATGAGACATCTCTCGGTTGCAACCAGAGTTACCAAATGCCCATGTCACACGATTATATGAGTTGTGAATTGTGATCTCTTACACTTATTTTTATGAAAACATCAAGAGGTTCAACTTCATTTGAGGAGAGAACAGGGAATGGTATAACTGCTTTGAATCAAGCCTGTCAATTTTCTACGCCTTGAGATGAGGCACTGACAGAACTGATACAGAGATAATTTTTACCACATCAGTTGTCAATCATATTCTTTTGTCAATTATATTCTTTTCTTAACAGCTGAAGAATTCGATCCTGCATAAAGGACTACAAAAATCTGGCAATCTGGCGTTACGTCCGTAGCCCATTTCTAGCAGAAAGTCAACCAACTTGTATAAAGGGTTAGGGTTTGTGTTTTTTAGCATTTTCGTAAGTATACCTAGTATCGAGTTATTCAGCGAAGAATAAGGGGCTCTCGAGTGTTTTTGTTTCATCCAAATTTATCGAGCGGTTTTTGAGTTACAGTGGTCATCGCTAGGACCCATTATTAAAACCTGTTCAAATTAGAACGCCATAACTTGTAAAATGATTAATTTTTTTTTTTTTTCAAAATTTAGTGAAGAAATGTCAAAGTATGATGGAATGATACTAGGTTTTTACTTATGTGAAATAAACTCAATTACTAGTAAAAAAAAATAATTAAAAAAGTGCTTTTTTCAAGCTCCTGACTACACCTAACCCCCTAAACAAGAGGTGGCAAATATTCTACATATGAAAACTATTGTCGATACAATATGCTAACTATCCTCTTCCGTAATTATGCGGTTTTATTGATTAGAGTGGTTTACTAAACATGCCCCTGGCGTAGTGGTTAACTTGTCTGCCTGTTACGAAAGAATCGAATTGGCAATTTCTTCGATATGAATTTTATACCATGTAAAAAAAAATTGTAGGTCTTCTTCATTCCCCATTACGAAGAATGGTTGAAAGAATACATTAAATGTTTTAGACCATAGGCTTTGTTGTGCCACTCTATTTGTTTTTATTTGATCCACAACTCTATGTGCTCTGGTCGTGTTCCACATACAATCAAAACTTGTATGCACATCACACTTAATGTTTCTGACAACATTGGCAGTGACCTTTCTCCCTGCAACCAGTGTCCGTGAACCTAATTTTCTAGACCTATGGCTCACATCCTAGGTTTTATTCACAAGTGTTTCAGCTAGGGCTAACAGAAGTTTTTTTGCCTTTTTTTATCATAGATTGTGTATTCAGACCATTAAAGGACGGGGGATTATGTGACTGAATGAGACTTCTGAACCCTTTTTCTGTCGCGTTGCTTTCTGAGCCTTTTTCCTGACACAATCCAGAAGACTGAGCTTTGATCCTCTTCCATACTCTAAGTTGATCAGCTCTTATTTCATTATTTTTGCCCGTCACGAGACAATCTGCAGATAATCGACCTAGGTTCACCCCCACACCTTTATTTCGCTTTTATTAACTTGAACATCAAACCATTATCCAACGCAGTAGACACTTCTAAACTTTTAGTACAGTACAGAGTAAGGAACATACCCTGACAATCAATTAAAATTTTGAAATGCATTTTGAAATGGAATTTTTAAAAAGCTCTATCTAATGAACTTCTGAGTCCCTTGAAAACATCAGTCAGCTGTATTTTAATTTCCTTTAGCCCTTTTCAACTATATATTTCCAACTATCGACGCCGTCGTTTAAATCTATTTATGTATATCTGACAAAAAAACAAGTCAAAATGGCAAAGGTAATACGATAAAATCCACTGAAAGTCACACAATGAGCAGAGGAAAATGATTTATAGATTAAAGTTTTCGATGGCGCCATGGAATGTGATGGTTGCATTAATCATTTTCTTGTCAAAGTTCGTGTAGAGGCCATCGAATTTAGTCGCATCAATATCAATATCTTATGAACCTCGGAATAGTTTCTGCTTGTATACTATTTCAATTAATTATCTTTGCCTAGTTATTTCGATGTCAGAAACTATTGAGTGTCTTAAATGATAAATAAGGGGGAAATGAGATTTGTAGGACTTTTTGTGACAAAAAGTTGGAAGAGTTTTCTATAAATTCGGACGTAAAATGACTCTAGGAGCTCATTTAGTAGAGGTTACATTGTTGGTCAGCCAAGCCTGTGGGCTGTGGCTATGTACAACTAAATAAAACGAAGAGAAAAAATGTATCAAGAAAAGAAGACTGTGCGCAAATTGACCTAATATCGGATTTCTAAAAATTTACCTGACATTTTTTTTAAGCGCAAACCATTTCAAAAACTCAACTGTTTTCTTGAAGTACAATCAAAACGTTTACGAATGGAACTCGACTTCGTTCCCAAGCCCACCGCGATGCTTGCAGTGTCTTTCTATTGTCTTCATTTCCTCCGATTGTTGTTTATATGCAACTGCTTGTCATAGTATCTACCTCTGCGTAAAATAGCTCGAGTTTCTTCAGTTTGCGCAGGTCTTGTAACATGACGCACATCGGCGAGGTGGTCAGAGGTCAGAAGACAGAAGTCAAAAGTCAGTCAGAATTCAGAAGTCAGGAAGTCAGAAATCAGGAAAAAAAAGTCAGAAAATAGAACCCAGATTTAAAAAGTCAAAATTCAGAAGTCAAAAGTTTGAAGTTTGAATTCCGGAGTCAGAGGTACGAAGTCCGAAGTCCGAAGTTCGAAGTCAGAAGTCAAAAGTCTAAAGCCTTAAGTCAGAAGTCAGCAGTCAGGAGTTAGCAGTCAGAAGTCAAAAGTAAGAAGTCACACAAAAGAACTCAGAAGTCAGCAGTCAGAAGTCAGAAGTCAGAAGTCAGAAGTCAGAAGTCAGAAGTCAGGAATGAAAAGTCAGAAAATAGAACCCAAATTCAAAAAGTCAAAAGTTTAAGTTTGAAGTCCGGAGTCAGAAGTACGAAGTCCAATGTTGATGTTAGAAGTCAAAAGTCTGAAGTCTTAAGTCAGAAGTCAGCAGTCAGGAGTTTGAAGTCAGAATACAGAAGTCAGAAGTCAGAGGTCAGTGTCAGTCGTAGATGGTCACCGAATTAACGTATCATTTCAGACTCAGCTTTTGACCCTGACTTTGAATTGTTGATGTTGGAGTATTGCTGGTTGATGGCAAAGGGATAAAGGACCCAATGCCCAGGCGTTTCTTGGAGCTCTAGTGCACCCAGGGTGGAGAGGAAGGAAACTCTCAGCGTTTGGTGCCATAATCTCGATTCTTCCACTTGATCTTTTTTCCTGATACCTACTCCAACCTTGAATAGCCGTCTTAGACGGTCAGTTTTCAGTTCAGTGTGTAAATAGACGTCAGTTCGATATTCAAATGAGCTTTTTTATTCGAGAAAAATTAAAATCAGAAAGAAAACTGAGAACTGAACAGAAAACTGATGGGAGTTTCATCAGTTGTCAATTCAGTTTTCAGTTCAGTTATCAGTTCATTTTTAAGCGTTTAGACATCAGTTTCATTGAAATGAAAACTGAAATGATCGTCTAAAAGGGCCTTATGAACTCCAGTGGTTCATGCTTGTGTAGTGTCCATCTATTCAACTTGACCATTTTCGATTAAAGCTTGCTGGTATTACGTCTTTAGTGTCTCCTAAAAAAGTTCTCGATACTGTCTATTCCGCAAACGTCGGAACCTCGAATCGATGGAATAGCATCATCGTAAAGCCTTCGCAATCGTCAATCGAACATAACAATAAACACCCGTATCTTTACCTTTTTTGTTGTCTTATTAGAAAACCCAGACGAAGGTGAAACTTCAGTCGGAATTCGACAGTTGTGTTTTTTTTTTTTTTTTTTAGTATTCTCTTCGTCTGCGTTAGTTCCTTAAATTTTTTTTTTCAATACATACATACTTACATAGGGGGGCGTAATAGAACGGAGAGCCCTGGCCCAGCGCATTTCGTACAACCATTGGCTTGTGAGGAATGGAGAGGACTTAGAATTTTCCAGCGGTTCCGAACGGCTTATCGAGAACGCTCTTTTCAAGGCAATGAGTTTACTTATCCGAGGACTTGCCAACTACTCGCGAAACGTGGTACCCGTGGAAAAACATTTTTCGATTTCTGTTAGAATTTGAACCACCCTGCTTAACAGGCAGACCTGGTAACTCTTACCCCACAGGCACCACTACTTTTTTCAAAACTATCATTCAAATGTAATGAAATATAGTTGCCATTCGATTGAAATTCTTCACCCAGGAAAACGCTATATTCTCACGGATAAATTGAATGACATTGAATCTCTAGTAGAACTTCGTCCTTCTCTCCGGAGACGTTCAAGTTCAAAGACACTGCTTGAAGTCTTGATACAATTACGATTATGCCAGATTCTACGACATCTGAGATCATTTGCGGTTTAAAAAGTCAGTGGTTTTTAGAAAGAA
Organism: Melanostoma mellinum; assembly: GCA_914767635.1. Classification (NCBI taxonomy): domain Eukaryota; kingdom Metazoa; phylum Arthropoda; class Insecta; order Diptera; family Syrphidae; genus Melanostoma; species Melanostoma mellinum. The sequence goes on along the minus strand of OU612060.1, from coordinate 166,824,972 downwards.
AAAAAAACAGTGTTTTTTCTCAAGTAAACATTTTATTTTCCCACATAGTCTGTCATAGTCGGTCTTAATACATTAAGGCAAGTGTTTTTCGAATTTGTTAATTTCTTCCAAGGTTCCAATTTTCTCAAAGCCCTCAAAATAGGAATTTGTGTCAGTGATAACCCTTTCATTTGACCCAATTGTCTTACTACAAAGCTATTCCTTCAGATTTCGATACAGGAAATGGTCGCAAGGGGCTAAGTCTGAAGAATATGCTGAAAGGGGTAGCATTTCGTAGCTTAGCTTATTAATTTTTCCATGGTGAATACAGTACACACCTATACATCGTCGCATTGTCTTGATGAAACAGCCCTTTTTTTCTTCGCCAAATGCGAGAATCGACATCGAGTATATCTAAAAGTTCTGAGTAATGATCTCCGTTTGTGGTTTAACCCTTTTCAAGGTTGAGCGAAATCGTTTGCATTTCAAAACCTTGTTATTCGCCAAACCCACATTGGGTTCCTTTTGTGTAAGTTGATCCGGAGAAAGCCACTGTTTTGATTGTTTCTTGGTATCTGGTGTATTGTGATGAATCCTGGACGAACGGCGCAAAAATTCGTTCAGATTGCAGCTGAACATCACCAAACACTCCATTGAATTGGTCTCACAGATGCGGTTATGGTCGACTGTGGGCAATCGCGGCACCCATCGCGTAGATAGCTTCTTCATAACCAAAAATTCATGTAAAATGTGATGCATTCGCTTAGTTGAGATGCTTATAGTCTCAGCCACTTGACACTTTTTCATTCTACGATCGTCTAATATCAGTCCATTTCATCGACGATTTCTGGTGTAACGACCTCTTTGGGGCGACCTGGACTTTCGGCATCCCTTGTGCTGATATGAACACAATGGAACTCCGTAAACCACTTTTGAACCACGGAAATTGAAGCTGGGGAAGCCCCAAAGTACTTGTCTTTCTTTGGTTTCGGTAATGGTTTTTTCCCTTTAAAATAACGCTCGTGTGCTGATTACACAAAACTCACTTTATAATCGTTACTTTCGACGCCAACTCCAACGGCCACCATGTCATGTAGACTATGATCGTTGTGGTGTTCGGTAGGTGCAATGGAGGGTGCTCCGTCGTTGATAGTAAGTCTATCATCGCAGGCAGGCAAATCCACAACTGCATATATCATTTCCTTGTGATACTTCTTCGAGAATCGAAAATTCTTCGTGATCTGACTTCATTTCTTCATATGGTTTACTTGGTTTATAACAACAATTTGAACTTAAAACTCACTAGCTCTTGGTGTTTCTGTGAGATGCGCTGTATTAGTTGATTTCAAATCATTAACCACCCATAGATTTTCCTCATTGTAGTCAACTCCAACTTAAAATTAAACTTTAACTTAAACTTAAAACAGTTAAATTAAAAGAGGCTTTATTTTGCGTTATATAAATGAGATATGTAAAGGTTGCCTTTTTTTATTGACACTAAATGACTTAACGCAAGTGCCCGATATCACAGTTAACAGTCGATGAAGTCAGTTAAGCAGGTAAGAACTAAAAGAAAGGCACTAGGCTAAATGAGATACAATAGAAGTTATGATTAAGAAATCAGTAACCAGTTGGGCCTATTCTTTACCTGCTGTTGTTTGATGTATTGCATCTTATTAATCAAACTATGGTCAAAAATCATAGGCCTTAAACTATATCTCCACGCAGTGGAGAGAGGTCAAGGTTGTGTTTATACCTACTAAGGCTGGGAAATCATCCCACGTAAACCCGAAAGATCTCCGACTAATAAGTCTGTCATCGTTCTTTCTTAAAACTTTAGAACGACTGATTGATATCCACCTGCGTATAGCTATAGATCCAAAATTGTTATCTACAGCACAACACGCCTACTGTAAGAGTAAATCTGTAGAAACGGCAATACACACCTTGGTTCGTACTATAAATATTCCCTCCATCACAAAGAATTCACTCTGGCCGCTTTCCCCGACATAGAGGGAGCCTTCAATAACGTCAGCAACTCTGCAATTACAAAGGCACTGACGAAGCTCACAGTAGATGGTTCCATAGTGGAGTTGATGAATCTAATGCTAAAAAGCAGAAGAATCAACTCTACTCTAAGAAACTTCTCTGCAAAGAGATCTGTCAGTAGAGGAACACCGCAAGGCGGAGTCCTATCGCCTCTTCTATGGATTCAAGTCGTCAATGAACTTCTAGTTGACTTAGAAGCTGAGGGATTCAAAGTGATTGCATATGCAGATGACGTCTCCATTGCGGTATCCGGCAAACATGCTCACGTCCTTACGAATCTGATGCAGACCGCTCTAAACTAGTAAAATTGGCGGGAAAATGTGATCTAGAGGTCAACCCTAAGAAAACTGAACTCGTTCTCTTCACCAGGAAATACAAAATTCCTCAACTAATAACTCCATCAATTAATTGAATTCCACTTGAACTTTCAAACGAAGCCAAATATCTAGGTATAATCCTAGACAAAAAGCTGAGCTGGAAAGCCAATATACAGGAAAGAATCAGGAAATCCACCGTAGCCCTATTTTCCTGTAAAAAAGCCATTGGTAATAAGTGGTGTTCCCCTCGGATCACACACTGGCTCCGCGGTCATCAGACCAATACTTACGTATTGAGTAGTGGTATGGTGGACCGCTCTTGACAAAAGGTCCTACTGCGATAATCTAAGCATGGTCCAACGAACAGCCTGTTTGTGTATAAGCCGAGCACTGAGATCAACACCCTCAGATGCCTTAAATACACTTCTTAACCTCACACCACTTGATATCTTCAGCAAACAAATGGCCGCCAGTGCAGCCCCTCGTATGAGAGCTATCTCCCAATGGACAGTAATTAACATCGGTCACGCTAAAATCTTGAATTTATTCGGATCAATCCCTTGCCACTCCGACTACACCATCCCCCAATTGGTTTTTGATAATAAGTTCCAGGTCTCAATCCCACCGAGAACGACCTGGGAAGACGAAGAATTTTTGAGAGATGATTCAATTCATTTTTATACAGATGGTTCAAAAACCGAAGAAGGGGTAGGCTGCGAGGTGTACTCAAACCGACTTAACGTAAGTCTCTCGTTCCGCCTTCCAAACCATTGTAGCGTGTTCCAAGCGGAAATTCTGGCGATCAAAGAGGTCCTATCATGGCTAAGAGAAAACGTGATATCCTCAACGACTATCCGGATTTTCTCAGATAGTCAAGCAGCCCTCAAATCACTCGGCGCTGTTTCTACGATCTCAGTAACCGCCCTTAACTGTCGCTTATCTCTTAAGGAGATGGCTGAACAGTTCAATATTCACCTTATTTGGGTGCCGGCGCACAGAGATATCGTGGGTAAATGCAAAACCGATGAACTCGCCAGAGAAGGAACCGTTCTACCGATCTCAACCAGCAGGTTGAATATTGGTATACCCATCGCTACATGTAAACTTATGCTTAAGCTCGAGTCGATGGATAGAACAAATCAAAGGTGGAACAATATCACCACGTGTGTGGCAACAAAACGGATATGGCCAGGACTAGACACTAGATCTAAAACGCACAAGACATTTGTTATCCATAACCAGATTGCAAGTTAGCTTCGTAATCAATGTCATCACCGGACATTGTCTGATAGGAAGACACGCCATATGATTTGGCTTCCCTCTAGCGACTTCTGCAGAAGTTGCTTAGATGAAGAGAAGGAGGAGACAATCCCACACCTCCTCTGCTCATGTCCTGCATTCTCTTTTTAAAGAAAGCGGCATCTGGGGAAATATTTTCTCGATGATTTATTAAAAGCACCAAATGGTTTTGTTAAGTGAGGCACTCCCTCGCATAATTTCTGTGGTATCACAATGGACCTAATATTGGTCTAAGTGTGTCAGTTTGTTTTCCTGACAGTCATTTAAAACTAACCATGGTCAAAAATATATAGGCCGTGTATATGTATAATAGCCCGATTAAGAAGAGAGCAAGGGAACGGAAAATCTAATTGAAACTGGAGCCCCAAGTAAATGACTGAGTGAATAAAAAATGGGTTTAATCATTTTTTAAACTGTGTCAGTGAACAAATCCATTACTGAATGTTTTTTTTTTCCTACGAACTATTAACAAGCCTCGTGAAATTAATATTGAAACCCAAGCAAATATCCCTGCTCACGCCAAAGAATCAAAAAATACAATCCACTTCCCTCTTCATAAAAGAAAAAGTGACTGGTGAACAAAAAAAAAAATGAAGAAATAATTAAATTAGTGTTTTATTGTTTCAGCATTATCCCTCCCTCCGGGTATACCATTATCCTTTGTGAATACAAAGAGACAGATACGCAAAAAAAAGTAAAAGAAAAATCATCGTAGTCCTCTCCTACTCCAGTATCCTCCATTCACGTATACAGTCGTAGACTTCCGTTTAATAGCTTTACTCAATTACTCGGACATAACTCTTTGAAAATTCCACGTCCAACGAAACCCACTCACAGCCCCTTCCCTCTTATCCCTTGTGGCCTTGTTGGGTTTTTTCCCCGTAATCACACTATTTCACCCTCGCTTGGACATCATTGTTTGAAAAGAAAATTTCTTCTTCAAGGACGTGATGGGCTATTATTGCCGGCACTCATTTCGGAAGTGAATGGCAGAGGCACAGTGTCTATACACCTCGGGCGATGAGTAAGCGCATCATGTCCCAATGAAACTCTTTGTCGCAAAATCCTTTTATAACTTTGTTTTTTTTTTTTATTCTCGTGTTCTCTCTCCCAAGAATAGAATAGAATGAAAAGCGAGATAAATTGAGATATGGATTGAATGGAGATAGGATAAATGGCGTGTATTTTTAATAGGGTTGAGAAGGAATTGCATAGTAGGTACCTAAAATGCTCTAGTTGAGCTTGCATCACACTTCATGGCAAATGGACGAGATAATTTTATCAGCATATCTATACCTAGTTTTGCTAGTCCTTTTTTTTACAAATTTTTGTGTGTGTTTTGTTCAGTAAATTTAATTATAGACCCCTGAGGGTGAGGTTGCTAGGAAAGGTCTGGTTGACACGCTTAAGTGCTAGATTATGCCAGAGATTTTGTCCGAACAGATGTATTTTTAAATTAGACGCCTTAACATGGTGCGGAAGGGGTGTTAGTTATGTTAGAGCGAGTTGAGCTTATGTAGGTTAAGTGGATGGTAATGTTGTAACAGAAATGCGGGTGGGTATAAGTGCGGATACGAATAACTATGAAGTGTGTAGTTAAGTTTAATAGTTTGAGTAAACAAAGTTCAAGCGAAAATGGTACTTGATTTAGTTACAGCCACACGGAGAACAAGCACACATTCTATTTCCTTGAAAAGATGGTTTCCCAAAACGTTTTTTATAAAAGGTTTACTTTAATGGCGGTAAAAATGGTTGTGACAATGGAAGGGAGTGCGACAGTAAAATAAAAATTGATTGAAAGTGATCATTTCAGCGACAGAGTACGGATCTTGAAAATGGAACCAGCAGCAGTGTGTCTAAGAAATTACACCGAAAGAAAAACCACACCCATCATTCATTGCTTGAAAATGGAGAGGCTTGTCAACAGTTTTTCTTTGGGCTTTCGAGCCTCCAATGCAAAAATTCAAATAAATGGGGCTTTTGAAATGATGTTTCTATGAAATTTTTGATCCCAAACAGCAAAGACACGGCAAATATCAGTCGGTTTGTGATAACCGAACCTAAAAAGTTCGGTGTAAGGGAGTTTGTTCACTTTGGTTGGGTTTCTTCAACATTACGAGCGATGAAAATGTTATTGACTCAAACTTAATCTTAAACCTAAATTTAAACTTAAACTTAATCTTAAACCTAAATTTAAACTTAAACTTAAACTTAAACTTAAACTTAAACTTAAACTTAAACTTAAACTTAAACTTAAACTTAAACTTAAACTTAAACTTAAACTTAAACTTAAACTTAAACTTAAACTTAAACTTAAACTTAAACTTAAACTTAAACTTAAACTTAAACTTAAACTTAAACTTAAACTTAAACTTAAACTTAAACTTAAACTTAAACTTAAACTTAAACTTAAACTTAAACTTAAACTTAAACTTAAACTTAAACTTAAACTTAAACTTAAACTTAAACTTAAACTTAAACTTAAACTTAAACTTAAACTTAAACTTAAACTTGAACTTAAACTTAAACTTAAACTTAACCTTAAACTGAAATTTAAACTTTAACCTAAACTCAGACATAAATTTAAACTTAAAAATAGATTAAGACGTAGACCTAAATTAAGACGTAGACTTTAAACTTTGACTTAGACCTAGACTAAGGCTAAGACTTAGACATAGACTTAAGCTTAAACTTAGACTTAGACTTAGACTAAGACATCGCCTTAAACTTTGACTTAGACTGAGACTTAGGCTTAGACTAAGACCTATACTTAATTTAAGACCTAGACTTAATTAAAGACTTAGACCTAGACTTAGGCATAGATTAAGACATAAACTTAAACTAAGACTAAGACTTTAACTTCGATTTGGCTTTGACTTACACAGACATAGACTTTAACTTTGATTTACTTAGACTTAGACCTAGACTCAGACTCATACTTATTCAAGGACCTGGACTTAGGTTTAGGTTAAGACTCAGACTAAGACTAAGACTTTGACATAGATTTAGACCAAGACTAAGACCTAGACTGACCTAGACTTAGACTTAGACTTAGACCTAGACCTAGACTCAATTTTAGGCTAAGACCCAGATTTAGACCTGTACTAAGACCTAGGCTTAAACTAAGACTGAGACTTAAGCTTCGACTTTTACTCTGTCATCAGTCATCAGTCATTGCACACGGTTTATAAAAATAATTGCCTTTCTCTACTTAACGTAATGTCGTTTGAATGTTTCTGACTGATAATGAGTTTCTGCCGGCTGTTGTTTGTCGGTTGAATTTTCATTTCAAATGCGTTAATCTAAGTGCAAATGCAATGCATGTCATAATCAACTATAACAATATTTGTTGGAGGTGTGATATGTGTACCCGTAACCTTGCTATCAATTGTGATGCTAAAATAAATCTACTAACCAAAAAGGTCAATAATCAGTACCACGATGATAACGAGGCCGGTTCAAGTGTTCTAGAAACAAAATCTGTAAATACTCGCTTCAAACCAAATTAAAAGCTTCTGTTCTTTAAAATGCATTAAATAATAGCCATTCGGCGTCTGCTTTATCCCACTCAATGCAAAAACCCATAAACATTACCTCTGTATCCTTGCACAAGAGCACAACCAAGCTCATTTCATCTGAAATAAAAAAAATCGTAATCGACAGTCTCACAAAAGAAGAACAAAGTTGGATCGACTGTAAATACGCCGATTGGTTCTGATGTTGTGTCTAGCAAAACAAAACTTCAACGTTATTTGCCGAATCACGATTTCCTGTTGATGCAGTTGTGAATTTGCTGAAAATGTTCAATAGTCCTTCTCCTGATTTGAATTTCAACTGTCCAACATTTGAGTCTGTGAGTATTGGTGGCATAAGTTTTAATAGCTCTGAAGAAGAATCAGCTTTATTTGAAAGTAAATCAGACACTAAACCAGATGTTGATGGAATTCCTCCATTTATTTTCTAAGCTTGTAGAACAGCTCTTGCAGTCTCTTTGCAAATGATCTTTACTAAATCTCTCGAAACAGGTGAGTTTATAAGTACTTGGAAACGATCAACAATTACACCTGTTTTTAAATTAGGAATCAGACAAGAAATCTCAAACTACCGTCCTACTAGTAAAACTCCTATTATTCCTAAAACACTAGAAAAATTGGTGTATCAAAAGCTAACTCCTGCTCTTAAAGGGAAAATTTCTTCCCATTAGCATGGTTCTTAGCTGGTAGATCTATTGCCACTAATCTCACCATTTTTTTGTAATCAAATTTTTAATGGTCTTGAGAAGGGCTATCAGTATGATGCTAAATGTACTGATTCTGCGAAAGCATTTGACCGAGTAAATCATGATGTTTTACTCAATAAACTTGATAATTTTGGGTTTCATTCAAATCTTCTCAACTGGTTAGAACAATATTTAAAAGAGGCGTAGGAAGCGCCTGTTTTGTGTCGTACGGCAGGACAATCTATCGGCGGTTGTGGACTTTGCAGAAAGTGCATGGGTCTGCGTGGAGGCAAAACACTCTGTCGGCGACGGCGGACTTCGTGAAAAAGGTCTGCGGGTGGATGATATTAAGGAGGGTTCAAACGCTCAGCTCGAATAAGCCAGAGCAATTCAAATACACTCTGCGGAGGCTAACTATTAAAGAAGAAGTCAAAGCTCAGCTCAAGTAGCCAGAACAATTTGAATTCCCTTTACGGAGAATGTCAAAACGAAAATAAGGAAGATATCAATGCTTCTCGGTGGAACGAGAAAAAGTCACTGGTAAATTCCTTTTGTTCAGCTCAAATAAGCCAGAACAAATAGAACCCGATATAACTCTTTCTGATTTTTGGTGATTAATTCACCCCTATTCATAGATTTTGCTACAGAAACAAAATGTGAACTATAAGTCAGTGACGGCGATTGCCAATGCATTTCTCCATAAGAAAATGCACATGAAGAGATACGGCGCGGAAAGGTAAACAAAGATTGGCCTTGGAGTGTGTGTTTACTTTGTTTTGATAAAAGAGAGATGGAGATTGTCGTTGCATATCTCCATAAAGAAATGTACACGCCTGAAAGGTAACCAACGTTTGGCCTTGAAGCGTGGGCTCACCATATGCTAGAAAAATAAATGCGTGCATTGTTTTGGTGTGGCCTTTTGGGTAGAAATTGTGACGCTTCGTCACAGACTTAAACTTTGACATAGATTAAGACCTTAACTTAGACTTAGACTGACTAAGACTCTTAAACTAAGACTTAGACTTAGGTTAGCTGGGCAAAAAACTGTATGCTTTACGTCAACCCTACAAAACCAGAACTTCTGTTTACAAGAAAACGTAACATTCCAGATATAGGTACTTCCACCCTCCATTAATGATGTACCAATAAACTTATCTGGTACGGCAAAATATTTCGGAATTGCACTTGATCGTAAACTTAACTTGAAAGAAAATTTAAAAGAAAGAGAGAGAAAGGGAAGCTCAAATCGCTTTCTACACTTGTAGTAGAATGAAGAACCTGGTCCCAAAACCATTCACTGGATCTATACATCCATCTTCTTCTTCTTCTTCTTCTTCATTTTCGGCGTTACGAGTAGTGATCTTGAAGCGATCACAACTCTCCCACTTTGCTGCTTCACACTAGTGATCCGCCTGTGGGGTACGCCGCGTTGACCTCAGAAATCGTCGGCAAGCCTCCCGGTTTTGGATTGTTCCATGTCTGAGGCCAACCAAATGCTGCTGTTTTTGCATTTGCTTGTACCAGGAGTGTTTTGGCCTGCCTTTTCTTTTTCGTCGCGAATTTGTTGAAACGTTGTACGATATTGCCTTTTTGACGGGGTTCTGCGGATCTCTCCTTTGAACATGACAATACCAACTGAGCCGGTCGTGCTGAATTTTGTCCAAGATGGTACTTTTGACATGAAGGCTTCCACGGATCTTAGTACTTCTAATTCGATCAAGCTTTGTTACTCCTGCTGTCATCCGAAGCATCTTCATTTCGGCTGCCGTCAATTTGCTCTCATACTTTTTGTACATTGTCCAACATTGTGAACCGTATGTCAGAGCTGGACGGACAACTGCTGTGTAGAGTCTTCCCTTCAGCTTAGGGGGCATTTTTCGATCACAGAAGATAGCGGAGTTTTCTCGCCACTTCATCCACCCTACGCTTACTCGATGATTGATGTCGTCATCACAAGATGCTTCACTATTGATCATAGATCCCAGATATTTAAACTTTTCACACTTGGGAAGCACATTTCCATTCAAATAAATGTCTGGAATAGGCTTGTCTGGATCAGAAAAAGGGCAGCACAGGTATTCAGTCTTTTTAGCGCTAATACGGTACCCATTTCCTTCCAGAACATCAATCCAAACGTCAAGTGCTCGTTGCAGGGATGTAGGATCCTCGCTTATGATGGCTCCATCGTCAGCAAAGAATAATTGTTGTACTTTATTGTCCGTTACTTTTCCTTCGAGCAAATAATCCAGAACAGCAATAAAGAGCAGTGGACTCAAGACACTTCCCTGATGTACACCTACTGTTATTTGGAATTCTTCGGTGACTCCAGCTGGACATCTCACTTTTGTAACTGCTCCTTCGTACATGTCCATAATTATTCGCACATAGGCTTCAGGAACTCCTCGGTGTCTGAGGGCCACCCATATCAGATCTCGTGGTTGTCGATCGAATGCTTTTTCGAAGTCAACCAACACAATATGCAAATCCTCTAAGGCATCTCGGTGTTTTTCCATAATGATCCTTATGCTTTGGATTGCGTCTGTAGTTGACTTACCCGCGACAAACCCGCATTGGTCATCAGACAGCCTTATTAATTTCCGCAGTCGGCTATCCAAAACCCGCTCAACGATCTTCATAGTGTGGGACATCAACTTGATCGAACGATAGTTGTCACAGCTTCTGGTATCTGACTTTCCCTTGTACATTGGAAGAAGAAAACTTTCCCTCCATTGATTAGGCAAACTGTCACCTCTTACAAGTTTGGAGATGAGAATCGTGAGCCATCTTAACCCGATGTCTCCCATATTTTTCCAAAACTCATATGGTACCTCGTCTGGCCCAATCGCTTTGCCTTTTTTGGAGTTCTTAACTGCCTCCCTAACTTCTTCGACTGTGACGTCGGATACTTCCGTAAAGTTAGGTGCAGCTGTTGGAAAGTGGCGCCGAGGAAACTGTTCATTCAAAAGATCATCACAATACTGTCGCCACCTGTGAAGAATTTTGTCGTCATCCACAAGTAGCACTCCTTGAGCATCATTGATGAACTTCGGCGAACGAATCTCCTGCGCATTTCTCCTTCTCTGAGCGGCTATTTTGAAAATGGTTGCTCCCTTATTCAAGTTGCTTTGTCTTACCTCTTGGATTGCCTGATTTGCTTCAGCAGCTGGGGCAGAAATCTCTTCCAGCTCTCGATACAGGCCCTCCGTGCTTTTTGGTTGAAGTTGGGCGCACTTTTTCTTTGCTTCTTTTCTGCAGCTCTTGTATTCCATTTTAAAACGCGCTTTTTCATTTGTATTTCTTGAGGGGCACTTCCACCAAGCTTGGAAAGCTGCTTTCTTCTTTCTAATCACTGCTTTAGCTGCATCATCCCACCGCCAGGTTTCTTTAGCTTGTTGGTGGTGTCCGTTTGAGACTCCTAACAGTGATTTGGCTCTCTCTAAGCAGGTTCGTTGTAGGTGATCCCACATATTTTGTGCCGTGATTGCATTTGAAACTGCGTCGATGGTATTACACAGCTGACTTTGCATAATATACGAACTCAATTGCTGTCCTTTGGTTTTCTCTAAATTGTACCACTTGATTCTCCTAGGAGCCTTTGTTTGTTTGACTTCCTTTACCGCATCCGTAAAAAATTCTGTTAAAAGAAGACGGTGTTGTTGAGCGGCAGCTTCTCCTAGTATCACTTTGCAGTCTTTCACCCGAGATTTCATGTAATTGGTTACCAAATGGTAATCAATCTGGGTTTCATTTCCTCCACTGCTGTAAGTGATAAGGTGTCGGTCTTGTTTGATGAACATGGTATTTAGTACGATTAGACCGTATGACTTGCACATATTTAGAATATCTTCACCAGGAGTGTTCCTGGTGCCGAATCCCAAACCTCCATGGCAGTCTTCATAATCCTCGTTTGTCTTCCCGACATGTCCATTCAAATCTCCTCCAACAAACAAATACTCTTCTTTTGGGATGTTCTTAAGTAGGTTATGAAAATCAAGCCAGAATGCATCTTTTTCCTCCTGCTCACACCCTATTTGGGGAGCGTATGCACTGATTATATTCCAGACCTTTCCTTCCATCACCAATTTAAGAGACATCAAACGGTCACTGGACTTCAAAATGGTCAACACGCTGTTACATAAACTTTGGTCAAGGATGATACCGACTCCGTTCCTACCTTGTTCCGTTCCATAGTAGAACATCTTGTATGCCTTGGTCTTTGCATCCAAGAAACGGGCTTTGTTTGCTGTGTTTCGCCATTTCGTTTCCTGAACACACAAGATGTCCACTCGCCTCCTTCTCATCATCTCTTCGAGTTCGAGACTTCTACCAGTCATACTACCAACGTTCCAACTCGCGACTCTAAATTTTCGTCCAACTCGTCGCATTACTTTGCTAGCCCCCGGAATCCGTATAGCTCTGACCCGAACATTGCTGCTCGGTCCAGGATCAGCTCCATGCATAGCAATGGAACTGCCTGGCGGGGTAGTGCTTCTTATGTTCGCAAGTACTTCCATAATGCTCAAAATTTTTCAAAAATTTTCTTTCATCCTTTTCGACACATGCATGCTCCATTTAATGAGTTTGATTTCCCTTTTACTACACCGGTGATCTCCAGTCGTGTAAACCCCGGGATCTGCATGCATACTTGGGGAGAGTTTTAAGGTGGTATGTGTGTCGCTAGACTCACTTTGATGTTAGTCGTCTAGATATGATTGTTCCTTTAGTCGCCTTTTACGACAAGCGGGGAGGCGCTGCAGTGCTATTCTAACCCGACACTGCACGGGGAGTATCTATACATCCATAATAAGACCAATCCTCATATATGCCTGTCTAGTGTCTAGTCTGGTGGCCATCATTAGAGAAGGCGTCAAAACTTAAAACCATGACCAAAATCTAAGGGCTTGCATGCATTGGCTTAACTAGTGCCATGAGAACAACACCAACTGCAGCTCTGGAAATCTTCCTGTCGCTAGCCCCCCTAGATCTTTTTACTTATGAGATGGTGGCCAAAAGCGCACTGCGACTCAAAAAATGCAACAATTGCAAAACAGGCCTATCAGGCCTTAGAACCATCATGAACCATACAGATATAGACATTCAAACAGACTATACCCGCATATTGACTTCAATCCAGTGGCCCTAACAGTCTTTCCGACAAGAGAAAGCTGGGAGGAAAACAGGGTTATAATAGAAAATTACATTTCCGTCTTCACAGATTGTTCCAAAACGGACGAAGGGCTAGAATCAGGTATCTTCTCAGATTGCCCTTCCATGAATAGATCAATAAAGCTTCCCGACTTCTGCAGTGTCTTTCAAGCAGAAGTACTTGCAGAAACCATAAAACACCAAGCTACGCAAAACTTGATCAACAAAAATATTGACTTCTTCATAGACAGTCAGGCGGCCATTAAAGCTATCTCATCCATTATCACAAAATCCAAACTAGTGAACAGCTATCGCAGTTACCTAAGACTGCTCAGCGAAACAAACAACCTGGGTTCCAGGACATCGTGACATAATCAGTAATGAAATGGCGGATAAGCTGGCTAAAATCGGGTCAGCATTCGAATCCAGCGCAACCAGCACCTCAGTTCTAAGGCCACCAGAACAAGGAAAAAACAGAATCAAACCTAAAACCGCCTATGACTGGCGGTCATCTTTAGAAACATGCTGAGTCTCCAGAAACCTTTGGCCAGATATTTCCAAGAAAAAAACTGAATTTCTACTCCAGCTAAGCAGACCTCGGCTCTCTCTGTTGATTGGCATTCTCACGGGCCACAACTCGTTGGGTACCCACGTGATGAGAATGGGCATCAGCACATCGGACTTATGTAGAGAATGCCAAGATGAGGAGGCAGAGGAAGGATCATTCCACTTCCTCTGTGAGTGTCCTAGCTTGGCCCACACTCGGAAAAAAACCCAAGGAGAATAGTTCTTCGACGAACTGGGCGACATCTCTAATCTCCCATTGAGCAACGTCCTGAAATTTACTCAGGGCTCCATATGGTTCAGTGGGAATTCCATAACCTAATAACCATCTACCTCTCCAATCTTCCCATCTCCTCATTCTCTGATTTCCCGGGGAGCACAATGGATTCTTGAGATCCGAGTGAGGTGTTGCCACTTGAGGGCTGCACCTCCCCATGCAACCTAACATAACCTAGACCTAGGTTTAGACTTATACCCAGACTTAGACCTAAGCTCAAACTATGACAGAGACTTAAACTTCGATTTTTACTTTGACTTACTTAGACTTTGACTTTCATAGACTAAGATTTTAGACTTAGACTCATACTTATACTAAGACTTAGACTTAGGCTTAGGTTAAGACTTAAACTAGACCTTGACTTAGATCTAGACTCGGACTAAGGTTAAAACTTAAATTAAGTAAGACTAAGACCTAGATAAATACTTAGACTTAAATTTAGACTTAAACTAAGACTTAAAATTAAACCAGATCAAACTTGAATCAGACAACTCCTTTAAGCTTAAATATAATAATATACTAAAAAGAAAAAAATTGTTAACTACCTACACAGCCCAACCTAGTTACTGAGTGATTATGAGAGATACTTCTAATTTTTAGGGACAGCCACAGCAACCGCAATGCAGACAAATTACCCGATTTACCCATTAGTCGCACGTGCACATCACTTTTCTGATTCTCAGTGGTGGTTCTAAACGTTTCACACAATTGCTATCAAAGATAATCAATCAAACGAAACCATTTTATCGGCTTTTCCTTTATCAGTTAAGCATCAACAAACCTTCACACAAAATTCATTAGAATCGTATCATTCCGACATGTCATCAAATATAACCCATCTACAGTTAATTGGACCGACATCGATATAGTTTATTCTAAAACGACGACAATTTACAAATGTGTGCTGTGCATGCTACAAAAACTATCCATGATTCAAATTGTCAACGAGTGACATTTAAAGTTTTGGTCACATCTAAACAATAGCTGCTCCCCTCGACAGGACGACAAACGCATCACATATCCCAGATTTGTCGCTAGTTTATGTTTAGGTAGAGGGTGGGTGTGAGAGTGTACTGAATGCTGATGTGTGTGGCTTTAACCATTTTCAATATACATTTATAATGGCCATTTGCCATGCAGAATATAATACTTAAAGTTTGTGTATGAAGAGCATATAATGGATTTTGGTGCTATTAGGTCACATCACCAACAGAAGAGAACCGGATGACGCAGTGCTTGAGGTTTTTGCTTCGTAAGTGGTTAGTTGGTCATTTGACCGCATTGTTTTTGCTGAATGTTTTTGTTCACTTGTACTTTGTCCTCTTGACCACATTCAATTGACTGAAAAAAATCCTTTTTAAATTTCCATTTACGATTTATACTGACCAACCAAAATACTGACGATGTTCTTGACAATTTGCATTTCCACTCATACGGTTATCTTTTTTTTCTATCTCTTTCTTCCTTTTTGTTTAATTTTGTAATGCGATGCTGTGGAATATAAATTTTGAATTGTCCTTGAATGGAGAAGAAAAGATTTCCAGCTGACAACTTTGCCGAATGGAACAATGGCCATCCACTGGGGTTGCGAACGGTACATGCTTATGTTTTGGTTTTCGACATGGGCAATTTGGAAACGTTTCAGGTGAGCTTTTTGTTTTGCATTGTTTATTCGTGAAATTCCAAAAGACTAACGAGATTCCATTGTTGTATTTGCAGTATTGCCGATCTATGAGAGATCAGATTTTGGACAGTTTTTGCCATCGTGATTTTAGTATTATTGTTGTTGGAAATAAGTGCGATACAATCACTGAAGCTCAATCAAACTCTCAGGTAAGTCTGCAAATTATGCTATTTCAATGTTTCTAGTTAAATATTTTGCCGTGATGACAGGCAAAAGGACGAAATGAAATTTAAAAAAAAGCTCTCAAGACTGGACAAATAAATTGTCTATCTCTTTTGCTTGAGACCTACATCATCTGACATTGAGTACCTACCTACCTCATCTGAGGTCGAAGGATGTACGTGAAGTTTACTGTGAGAGATAAATTGCGGTAGCAGCTTCTTGCAGGTACCCGTGGCGTGATGGTTAGCATGTCCACCTGCTAACCTAGAGGTTAGAATCCCAGCAGAGCAAAAATATTTTTCCACGGGTATCGCCTTTCGCGAGGAATTGGCAAGTCCTCCGTTAGTAAATTCATTGCCATGAACCGGTAGAAAATTGTAGGTCCCCTCCATTCCCTCACAAGACATGGTTGTGAGAAATGCGCTAGACCCTGGGGCTCCTCGCTATGTTGCGCCACCCTATTTATTTTATATTTTAACTCCTTGCATAAGATCTTGACTGTTTGAAACTAGCTAAGTATAAGCCAACTAGAATTGAAAGGCTAGAAATAAGAATTAAAAATTTGCTCTTTCAATTTGAGTTAAATCAGGGCCTCAACAAACGTCTTTCGGTAACAATTTCGATTTTAGGCGAGCTCTTTAGGAAGTTGCATGACAGTTTGTCCTTTTTAGCCTTTTTCATCATCAAAGGTCTCGTTTAGCTCCTTACTGACCTTGGCGGATCAGCGTAAATTCTTCAAATCATCCTGCATGACCGACCGAGTTTTGAAGGGAACCTGAAACTAGACATGGCTCTGTACAGCTCATCTCTGTCAATACTGTCGAAAGCAGCCTTGAAATTAAAAAAGGAAAGTGTATGTCGATATTATATTCTCGAGGTTATTCCAAGATCTGCCGGTATGTGAAAATATGATCAATAGTGGGCTTTTCTGGTCTAAAACCTCATTGATAAGGGCCTATCAAGTAGTTGACGTGCGATTTCAGACGTTCACTTAATACAGTAGACAAGGTCTTATAAGCGACTATGAGTTGGCTTATCCCTCTATAATTGGCGCAATTGTGAGGGTCTACCTTCTGTTAAGATCGCACATACTATACTGAGATTCCAATCATTGGACAAACATGCTTTCGAACATATCATTCAAATCAGCTGGTGCATGATCCTTTCCAACTGATCTCTAGCTACCTTGAAAAGTTCGGCTTCAAGGCCATCTACACCTGCAGTCTTATTTGATTTAAGTTTGCAAATGACAAACTTAGCTACTTCTAGGTAGGGAGGATGGGGTTATTTGTCATCATCTAAGTTCAATGGGACAATCTTCCTGACAGCGAAATGAGTGTCGTCATCGCCGCTAAGAAGCCTGCAGAAGTGCTCTCTCCAGATCCTCAAGAGTTACTGCGATTTTATATCACTATGTTTTCTTGCTGGTCTTTACAGCCCTGAGTTTGGGGCTTGCCACACTGTCATGATCTTTTTACTTTGCGGTTAGATTTCTGAACCTCTTAATCCAGTCATGGCATCTCTCAATTTCCTCAAACGAGCGCTTCTCATGTTTCTTCTTCTTCTTTTTGAGAATTCGGTGTTCTCCCCTTCTTTTCTCTTTGTAAATCTCGTTGTGCTGCTCGAAAGCAGCCCCTGTACTCTTCTACATTCTTCATCGAACCACAAATTTCGTTTAGGAGGCCTAGTGATACCCAGAACCTCAGAGGCAGCGGTTCTGACAGCTTGTGGGCTTACTATCACTGGTCTTCAATGCTTAATGCTGGTGGCTACAAAGATAGTTGGAGGGACACTTGATTGGAAAAGCACTAGCAATCACTTGTGATTGTAACTAACCGACGTTAAATTGTGTCATAGCGATGGTTCGCACGCGTTGCAAGCAAGGAATTCTCATTTGTACATTGGCTACAGCATGGTTGTCGTCCGAGTCAAAGTTCGGCCCTCGGAAAGTTCGGACATCTATCACAGCGGAAGAATGTCTTGCGTCGATCGCAACCTCGTCAATTTGATTGTCGGTAGATTGCCATGTACCTTTATGAACTTTGACATGCATTAAGCACGTACTGCTTACAACAAGATTCAGCCCCGCAGCAAAACTGATTGGCCTGAGTCCGTTTTCGGAGGTTTTCTATGAAAGCGTGGGCGCATATTAGCCATATTTTGGCGAATTTAGCCATGATGCGGATGGCCATTAGGTATATCTATTCTCATTGACCGGATTTTGGCTGGTAACTTTATCCCTGAGTCTACCTCTAACGACAAATGCGCACCCAAATAAGCGTTGTTTCTGTTGTCTGTAGCAGTTTTTCATCTTCTCTATGTCCGGTCCATTCCATCATACTTCTTCCGTTAAGGGACCTTACGTTCCACGTGGAGATTCGGAGGTCTTTGTCCTTTTTTCGTTAGCTTGGGTCGTCAACGTTGAAATCATAATTGTTATCCGAGACTGTTGGTTGCAACGAAACCATGAAATTTTGGCGTAGCTGGGTTGTCAACCCCACGCAATAACCTCAACCTTGAAGGCCAGGTCCTTTTGGAGACCTCTTAAGACATATAGGCTTGATAATCCGGCGTCAGTACAAGGATTTTGAAAGCTGTCGTTAGCTCATCCGCAACCATTTCTATTTCAATACCCTGATCTATTAATGAAAGACCTTTAAAGACGTTTAATCGAAATGTGTCAAAGTAGTTCATTCAGATTCAAAGTTTCTGCCATTTGACTGAGGGTGACCCCTATGCTTCTAAAGCACTCAATCTTATATTCAGAGCACGCAAAGATTTTTTAAAATACTTTTTGTGAGGGCAAACTAGAGGCTAAAACCAATAAATCTTTTGTCTAAGCTCTAAGGCATGTAAGACGTCTGGGAAAGTGGTTACACAAATCCTTCTTCTTATACAACCAAATACATAAACAAAATTAATATGTAGGCATTTCAGAAACCTTAAATTTTATGGTGAACGACTGAGTAAGGCCGGCCATTGCCGACACAATATAACTGCGCAAATTCGAGTTTGCGCAGTTCAGTTGTGCTGTGAATGGGGTCACGGTTGCCAGTTTAGTCATTTATGTCCAAATCTGGTCATTATTTTTTTACTCGATCGCTTGGTCACTTTTTATTCCATTTGGTCATTTTTTCAACGAAATAAGAGAATAAGAGAAACCCTACAGTTTATAGATCCTTAAAATTGAACTGTACACGTAAGGCAGTTTTCTTATCGAATTATGTAAATAGTGCATCAATAAGTTCGTTCGTTCAAGCCCAACGATTGCTCTGAGGTATCCACACTGCGTTCTTTGGAAAAACATCAGTTTACCCATAATACCAAATAAATAAATAAATAAATAGGGTGGCGCAACAGAGCGAGGAGCCCCTGGGCCTAGCGCATTTCTCACAACCATGCCTTGTGAGGGAATGGAATGGAAGGGACCTACAATTTTCTGCGGGTTCCGAACGGCTAATCGAGAAAGCGCTTTTCATGGCAATGAATACTAACGGAGGACTTGCCAATTCCTCGCGAAAGGCGATACCCGTGGAAAAAACATTTTTACCTCTGTTGGGAATCGAACTTGAACCTCTGCATTAACAGGCGGACATGCTATCCATCACACCACGGGTACCACCCTTAATACCAAGCTAGGTTTTCTTTTTTTTTTGAGTTCTTGGCTTGCCCTGCAGTAGAACTAGGACTTAGCCGGGGAGAATTCAAACAAACAAACACTGATATCAAATGACACGGGCTTTTCTTCAAATGATCGGCATGTGTGGTGACTTCGTAATTAAATCTATTTCACGAACTGAAAACCAAGGTTTTTTGGCAACTAGACATGATGTTGCACAGCTTGTTTCCGTCAATACAATACAATACAGTCATACGCATGTTCTTCCAAGATCTCTCGTGTGCTGTACGAATTTGTTGAGGTGGGGGTTTTCAGACTCTCACAAAGACAAGACATCGCATCTGACGTTAAGGAGAAGTATTCCTCTATAATTTGTGCAATTGTAGGATTTTCCATTCATTGAACATGCTTTCTCCCGACTAAATCATGCAGCTGGTGCACTCTCCTTTCAAGCTAATCACTAGCTTCCTTGAATATTTCGGTGTCGAGACTGTTTTATTTGATTTAAGCTAACATATACGAGTTTGCAACCCTAACTTCTTCTGATCTAGCGTATGTCATTCTTTATTGATAATCGTCTAAGTTGAGTCTGCATAATTAACTTTTCGAGATGCTCAGAGACGAATGCGGTTCTACAGCTTTGTTTGCTTGGTGGTCTTTAGGGGCTTGGTTCTCAGTTTTCCAACCCTGGCATGATTTTTTAACTTTTGGTGCCAAACTTTGAAGTTCATACTTTTATGAAATTTCTATATTTACTTAAACAAGCACTTTTCATGCTGCTTTTTCCGTTTGAGAACTTGGTGTTTTTCCCTTCTTTCTTCATCGGAATCAGTCACAGTTTTTGTCATTTCAAGCTACGTTTGGTCATTTTTATTTTCAATTTTGGACACATTTTTTGGGAAGTGGTAACCGTGAATGGGGTTGTTTGTGCTGTTTGTGCAGTTAACTGTGTAAAAATAAAAACGATTTTGATTTTTACTCAAGTTAGTTTGCGCAGTTATATTGTGTCGCCAATGGCCGGCCTAAGACAGTGCTTTTCATGGAAATGCAATTGCTCTCAGAGGACTTTCCACTTCCTTACAAAATTAACATTACTTTAAATTATGTTTTCTACCTTCTTCACTGTAAAGAGCCTAAAAGTATGCTACAAAGAAACTTTTTTGATTCATTTCAAATTTACAAAAACTAAAACGTGAATAAAAAGACGAAAGGGGGTCGTGGATACTCAGCCAAATTTAGATGGTGCGCAATGCGGCTTTTTAGGCGTCAGTAGTTTTTTTTAAAAAAATTCGCATTAATCGCTTATATACTTCGTTTTGAACTTGTACTCTGTAATGCTCTCATCTCGATATCAAAGAAAACGTTTTATTAGAATTAACGGCGACATCCGGCTGCAATTGAGTCTCATTATTTTCACAACTGACAAAAAAAAATTGGCATCGATAGTCCCCGGTGGGGCCGTAGATAATATGGGTGTAGGTTGTAGATAAGATGGCACTACCTTGCCGCACTTAACTCTCTGATTCTACTGTGTACTCTGCATAATAAGAAATCCTCAATTTTCTCTTATCACTTAAAAATTAAAATTCATTGAACTTTTCCAGAAAGTTACTCGTATAAAAGCAGTTATAGCAAAGTCTAAGTTAGGGGAAGGAGGGGGCAAAACCGCACATGGGGGCAAGACCGATTTTGTACAACACTGTATGAAAAAAGTTTGAATGGCAACACTTTTTAAACAAAACACGTATCTTTTGGTATGATCGATTATATCTGAAAGTATGTCAGTTCGGTTGAGACGGAGAGAAGTTACGGATTACGGTTCTTTTTGTGGTTTTTCGTGAAATCGCTATAGTTCAGGTGCAATGAAATTTTTGTTTTTACCAGTGAATTTCTGATTATTGATATTTTTTTTCTTTTGATATTAACACATTGTGAGAGAAATCAATCGAAAAGAAAACAATTTTGCGAAAATTCGAGAAGGTACGGTTGGACCCGAATGGAGCAAAACCGCACATTGACGGTCTTGCCTCCAATGTTTTCAGTGGCTTATTTTTTGTTCTATTTTACTTATTTTTTCAATGTAAAAAAATGGATGCGAACAAATTCACCATCAATGGTTACTGAGCATAAAGTTCCTGAACTGTTCGTCGTCGCTTACATGATATCTGCCATCATTCAGACCGCAGTTAACGCATTCAAAAAGACTGGATTTTATCCATTAAACAGTGACGGGTATGAGGACTGGATCACTTGATGTAAAAACCACCAACCAGCCTTTTTCTGAAGAACAATCTTCCACAGAAGTAGCTGAAAAGCTAATCACAAATTTTCCATCACAAGAAGTTTCTGGAGTATTCCTTGGAAGGGCACGTTCAATTGAACCGCAACGACAATAATCTACACTTAAGAAAACTATGTTAACACTGACTTCGCCGATGCCTTAGCTGCCCTAAACAATACTCCATCATGAAGGCTGTAGCTGCTGATGCTGATGTCAACAGCTACAGCCTTCATTTTATCTTCTCCAAAGGAAATTTTTAAGGTACCTTTTGGGAAGACAATTTCTTCGCAGAGAAAGTCAAGGAGGGGAAAAACGGCAATATTGACAAGTCACCATATAAATCTGAGTTGGAAGCTTTAGTTGTTTCTATCAAAGATAAAAAAGTCACCATAAAAACCGACAAAAAATTAAGCGTAAGCAAAAAGGACTGTTGCCGAAAGTGAGGCTGAGGATACTAGTGTTGAAGATTGCAGTTGCATCTTCTATTTGAAGCTTTAATCCAAATCAAATCCAGTTGATGGCTGGATAAAATGCAGCATTTGTTCTGGTTGGGCTCAAGAAGCTTGTGCTGGAATTGGAGAAGATGAAGATGTCAGATTTATGTGCGACTTTTGCAAACAGTAATTTTGCCCCATATGGGGGCAAGACCGTTTTTTTGTTGATGTTTTTTTAAAGCTTATTATCTTTTTTTGAATAATCTATATTTTTTATCAAAGTTCCTAGATAAAATGTAATACTATGTGAATAAAGACTTTAAGTTAATTAAAAGATGTTATATAATGGTTTTTGGGGCAGTCAACCAATAAATGTGCGGTATTGCCCCCACTTCCCCTACATTTAGAAGCTTTTTTAGGAACTTCAATCCATTTCCCTTACACACCCCAAACGCGGTTAGTACAATTTACGTAATTGATGATATCTTCCAAATTCCTTTCAGGACGAGTATAAGACAATTGAAAAGCTAGTGATACCATCTCTTAACTGTGTTTTCTGGCACTCCAAGACAATAGGCTTAGTTTCGATAAATCCCATAGGTTCTTCCATCTCTCTACACACTGAGAGTAGTTCTCATTCGGTAATAGTTGTCATAAATCATCGTATATGAAACAAAGTCCAGATACGAACACACTCATCCAAATAACAAGTTCCTTCTTCATACCAATCTTGTTTCATTAATCGACTCTTCCTTTAACAACCCTTAAACCACACTCAATTAACAAATTGTTTGCTGGTGACCATTAACTTAACAAATTTATGCTCAATAACCCAACGGCAACGATTTAATAAGCAAATTACCATAATTAATGTTTATGACTGAATAGTAAACAAAGAAGATACACATTCTGCACGAGGAAACATCAAATAATTCCCAAAATTATAACAATTTCAGGAGCTAAAGGACATATCCACCCTGGTACGGAAGCATTGGCGATGCGGCTACGTGGAATGTTCAGCAAAGTAAGTATTAAACCCCATAGATCAACCCACAGAAAACAATCCCAAATGTGTCCCATGTAACTAATTTGTAGCCCATATTTGTATCTCTGCTTGAACAAATTCCCATAGATACAATTACAAAATTGGTGATGTTTTTCGAGAATTAATGGGCTGTACGACAACTGGCGGCAGCGGTGGTGGTGGCGTCGGCAGCGGTATTGGCATTGGCATTGGCATGGGCATCGGCAGTGGTGGTGTTATTGGAACTGAATATTCACAATCAAATAGGAATAAAGGACGTTGCACAATCCTCTAGCAATATCTCAGTAAGTTCATAAATCAACAATCGTGGTAGGTTTAATAAAACTAATAATAATAATAGAAATGTATAAACAAAAACATGTGTACGTATTGGAAAATACAAAAACAAAATTTATACTCACAGGCACTTACATAATATACACACTCATCAACATTTTTTAAACCAAACAATAAGCAAAATGAGAATGACATAAACATGATTTTTACCAACTAAGCAAGAACCTTATTATAACTTACCGAAGAGTTTATATATAGGTAGTTCATCAAACTTTTACATAACATAAAAATGTAAATGAAATCGAGTATGCAGATCGTTTGTTTTTAGAAAAGACCGGAAGAATTTGTAGTTTTTACGATGCTGATTGCAACAAAATTTGTTATACAAAGTATTTAAAAAAAAAACAATAATTAAAAAAATAGAATTACAGTAGATAATATTCAAAATGAGTGAGTTTCAATTAGTGGAGATATTTTTAGTTAACTGTCATGTTTACAAAATGCAATGGATCGTGGTTTTTGTTTTACCTTTCCTGTTTCCTGTCTAAAATTTTTTGAGAAGAGGTTTAATACAGCTACTTTATTGCTTCAATAAAATCTCTGTCTCTGAAGGGAATTCGTTCTTTTTTTTTAAGTTTTAAATATGGTATCTATTTTATTTTTGGTTTTAAGTCAACCCACCGAGCTTTAATTAATTGCTTTAAACTAACCAATGAGATGATACGTAAAGGTTCCATCACGTCTGCTTTGCTTTAGAGCTCACCTTTGGCGTAAGTTTTTCTTATATTTCCTTTCTTCATACTTTTACCCGTACTTGGTAGTACCGGCTACACTGCAAACGTGAGAACAATAAGCTGAAAACCGGGATCCATATTATTTATTTCTGAAGGCAGCCATATTTACTTCCTTTCTTTGGAAGTGTCTCAACAAGACAGCTTTTTGTTATAATTCATGTGTTAAAACGCTTAGCAGAGTCACAAACCCCCTTCTAAAGGGTTTTCCAATAAGAGTGATATGATTTCTTTTTTGAAAAAAACACACTTTTTGTCAAAGAAATTCAAATAATTTTTATTCAATGTGCATTTCAATCAATACAATAAAGTTTTTAATAAAATTTCATTCAAATGGCCACCACGACTTCTTCTGCAGCAACAAATTCGATGAACCCAATTTTCGAGCACTTTTCCCACTAAATGAAGTTGTATATCATTAATGGCACGTTCAGTATTGACTTGTAAAGCTGTAAGAGAATCTTGTTTATATTGAATGACCAATGACTTCAAATACCTAACCCTACAAGAAATAGTCTTATGGTGTTAAATCACGACTTCTTGGAGGCCATTTTATAACACCATTTCTTGAAATAATCGAATCTCTAAATTTTTCTCGCAATAATTCAATTGTTGCATTTGCCGTGTGACACTACGTAGCCCCGTCTTGTTGAAACCAAATGTTGTCAAAATCAATTGCTTCCAATTTCGCCCATAAAAAGTTGGTTATCATTGATCTTTCTATACCGTTCTCCATTGACAGTAATGGTGTTACCAACTTCATTTTGAAAGAAGTACGGACCGATGATTCCACCAGCCCAAAAACCACACCAAACTGTCAATTTAGGTGAATGTAATGGTTTTTCATTGTGGATTTTCATCGCCAGTTTTGTTTATTCAACGCACTATTCAAATAAAAGTAAGCCACTTCGGAAAATATGATTTTCTTAAAAAAATCGCTTACGACTTCAAGTTGCTCCAAGGCAAAATCAGAAAGTTCACGACGTTTACAGTAGGCCAATAGTGAAATTGTAAACACTTCTGAATGCAATGAAAAACAAATGACAGATCATGACATACTACAAATGGTCGAAACGCCACTCCAAAATCATATCATACCTATTGGAAACCCCTTTACTAAAAAGATATCTAAAGGTATCCTAGTATTTTTAATATACTGTAACATGAACCCAACATTTAATACCAATTTCCCAATCGAAAACGTTCAAACGAAAACATAAGTGGCAACACTAGTGTAAGTGTAGAAACATACTAGGAGGAAAAATGTTTGACAGTTGTAGTGGAGAGTGGAGACAATGTGGAAGTTACTGGAGAGTTCTATATGAAACGTCATTCGATATAAATAGCACTTATTTTTATTATTTTTCATGTTGATTTTTTGTTTTAGTGTCCATTTATTTCAGCTTAAGAGTCTTTAAAAACACATGGGAAATCGAAAAAATTAAAAATTTAAATAAATAGCAAAGATATTTTGAATGTTTTTCTGTTTTCAAAAGTCGAATTTTAATACTTCACAGCTGTTGTCTGCAGCTATCTGGAAAAAGATATCTGAATCGTTCAAAAAGATATCTAAGATACGGCTATCCGAGATAGCAGATAGGTTGTCCGTTAGGTTCTTGAACGCGCCCAGTATGTCTAAAACTTTGAGCTGAAACACACAAAGTCACAGCAAACTGAATAGAAACTACAAATTTGTCGGCGGGGGATTGGACCTCTTGACTGGGAGCATTATACTGTATTTTTGCCTGGCACATCGCGAAAACTATCCAAAACCTACATGAAAAGTTTGCGGTTTGCCATGCAAAATGAAACCTCTTCAACCTACTTGAAACCAAGTGCGCCGAATGCACTATTTCCAATATTCCAGTGAATTTGACTTTAAAAGAGTGGAAGAGAGTGGAGAGAGAATCAAATCTCTCATAGGCGCGTATTGACGTTCACACTTTATGTGTGTCTCTTTTTAATTTAAGACAAAAATATTCACTCAAAACTTTTTTTCATAGGTATGTGGACACTACTTGGTCAACTCAAACCATCCTGTGCCCCTGTTCTGTAACTATCGCCCCGATAAAAGCAGGCGATAAACGGTGAAAGATGGAACAAAATCCTATTAAATTCATAGAATTTCGTTCCATTTTCCACCGTTTATCGCCAAGGCGATAGTTACAGAACAGGGGCACTGGAACGAAACCGAGAATAACTTCAAGTGGGGACGTAGCGTTACTCGAAACCTAGTGAAAAATTTCGTGCAGAATGCACCATTCCTTACTTTGACGTTTGATTGCAGTTCCTCTGCTGACCTGCTGTAATATGTCGGTGACATTCTGTAACATGTCTCTATCTTGTTTATAGACAAAAATCAAGCAAAACAAAGAAAAGCAAGTCGGCGGGCGTCGACATAGAAATACTCATAGGTTTACACAAGCCATCCTGTGCCGAGATTTAGCTAATTTCACTTTCTCGAAAGTGGGTCACTTTCCATTGAAAGTCGATTTAGCTAAAGGAATTCAGTGAGTGTTTTAGTGCAATTGGCTGTCAGATAACTCAATTAGCATTTCAGCAGTGACTCCACTCACTAACTCTGTGGAAAGTGAAATTAGCTAAATCTAGGAACACTGGAAAGAAATCTAGTTCAACTTCAAGTAGAAATGTAGTATTAATTATTCTAGTAGTCTTCCCTTCGACTAAGGGAAAACTTTTCTATCACAGAAGACGACTAAGTTTTCTCACCACTTCAACCACTGTTTTTTAACTTCACTTCATCACAAGGTGCTTTACTATTCATCATTTAACTCTGATTTTTAAGTTCTTCATATCTGGGAAGCACATATGTGTTCGAAATATGCATATCTGCTTTAGAAAACGCGGTAGAAGTATTCAGCGTCTTTTGCACTAATACAGTACCCAACCCATTGCCTTCGAAAACGTTTGCCCATACATTGAGTGTTTCTTATAGAAATAAAGGATCCTCAATTATGATGGCTCTATCGTCACCCGATTTACTTTGGTTTTCAGTAAGTTATCTTTCAATTAATAGTAAGCTAAGGGACTGTCATAAAGAGCAGAGGATTTAAGACATATCCTTGCCGTTTACATAGTGACTTTGAATGCTTCGATGATTTCAGCTGGACTTCTTTACTTCGTCACATTCTTCCTTCATACATATCCTTTCCTTAGTCAGCCGCACATAAGCCTTTAGAACTCCTCTTTGTCTGATGAGGGCTACTGTTATTAGATCTCGTAGTTTTCGATCGATTGCGTTTTGCAAAGCCAACCAGAAAAACATGCGAATCTTCCATGGAATTATGGTTTTCTTCATTAGGATCATAATTTGGATTGCATTTATTGTTGACTTGATTGCGACGAACCAGTTGGGTATCGCAGTCGGATACACGCAACGCCCTCTCAACGATCTTCAAAGTTTGGGCGACATCAGCTGAATCGAACAGTAGTTATCACGAAATCGTATATGTGTATCTCCCTTGCCTTTGTTAATTAAGAGGGGTAACTTTCCCTCCATTGCTTAGGCAGACTATCAAATTTTATAGGCTTGAAAATGAAAATTATGAGCCATTTAAGCACCCTTGCATTTTTTTCTGGTATTCTTAGCTGCTTCACTAACTTCTTTTATTGTGATGTAGGATATCTCGGATGAGTTAGATTCAGCTGCTAAATAGTACTCTAGTGGTACCCGTGGTGCGATGGTTAGCATGTCCACCTGCTAATCCAGAGGTTCGAGGTTCAAATCCCAGCAGAGGCAAAAATGTTTTTCCACGGGTATCGCCTTTCGCGAGGAATTGGCAAGTCCTCCGTTAGTAAATTCACTGCCATGAAAAGCGCTTTCTCAATTAGCCGTTCGGAACCGGCCCAAAATTGTAAGTCCCCTCCATTCCATCACAAGGTTTGGTTGTGAGAAATGCGCTAGGCCCAGGGGCTCCTCGCTCTGTTGCGCCACCCTATTTATTTATTTATTTATTTAAATATTACTCTAGTAGAAATTTATCATTCATAAGGCTGTCACAACGTCATCGCCACTTTTTGTGATTTTCTTCGTCATTCACAAAAGGCTGTCTGAACTAGCTTGGTTTGTATCAAGAACCGGGACAGAAACGTCTTTCAGCTCCCAGTAGATTAGATAGATTTTTAGATTAGATTTATTGACTTTAATAGTAATACTTTTCACTTTCTTAATTTTGAATGTTACATAAGTCTGTAAATGGTTTGGCCGAAAGCCGTCTACCTTCCAGATTAACATTTTTTATTTTATAAAAGATATGAGAAATAGCTCCCAGTACATACCCTCAGAAGTCTTCGATTGAAGTTGGGCGCTCATCATCGTCGCTCCTTTCATGCCGTTTCTGTGTTCCCCTGTGAGCAGCGTTGCCAGATCTTTTAAAAAAAAATACCGAACATGGAGTAAAAAAAAACATTACAAACCAGCACACACATACATTTTGAATTGACCATTGAAGGTACTTTAATATAAACTTATAACAAAGAATACAAAAGCAACGCTTAATCTAATTATATTTTTTATTGCTGTTGCAACTTGCAATGGTTGCAAGCAATGCCTTATTTGGCTTAACGGCC
The DNA here is from genome assembly GCA_914767635.1 of Melanostoma mellinum. Classification (NCBI taxonomy): domain Eukaryota; kingdom Metazoa; phylum Arthropoda; class Insecta; order Diptera; family Syrphidae; genus Melanostoma; species Melanostoma mellinum. Next base: position 166,796,241 of record OU612060.1, on the reverse strand, counting down.
TCGTGCATTTGGCTACATGAAAGACTGAAATTGCAGAGTATGCATACTCGTAATGCATACTTTACCATGTCCACACTTAATTTATTATGGCTATACTTTCCCACAAATGGTTCATACGGCTGAATACTCTTTCTACAAGAGCATTACTACATGGTACTGCCAATATAGTTTAAATTATTATTTTTAGGTTCTTAAAAAATTTTTCCACGAAAACGTTGCACTAGATGGAAAGCTTGGTTTTTCATAAAATATAAAGCATCTTTATCAATTTCGTTTTCAACACCAACAGCTATTGATGCTTCTACAAAATATTGATATGTTGGAGCTATCTTATCTACGTTGACGTTTTTAAATGCTTTAAATTGGGAGTTTTAGTGGTAAACCACTTTTTCAAATAATATTCTGCTCTTTCATACGCAACTAATTTATCATGGTTCACTTCATTTAATTTTTGCATTTCATGGGACATAGTTCCAAAAAATATTCTTTTAATTTTTATTTTTGAAAGGAGAAAACAAATGCTTCAATTCGCGATGTGCGGAAAGCGGCAACTACAAAAGTCGATTGCGAAGAAAATTTTATCAGAAAAAAACACCGAACCTTCCATACTTCGGTATTTTTATTGTACCGAAAACCGAATACAGAGCTAAGATACCGAACAGTTCGGTAAAATACCGAACACCTGGCAAGCCTGCCTGTGAGGTGAATCTTTTGGTTTTTTATTATTTTTAACTAAATATATCAACAGTGTTAAACGAAGATAGAGAAGCAGCTTGTTCCTCCGAAAGGCACAGATTCTAATTATTCCTGAAACGCAATAACGTTTTGCCTTCGGTGTTGCCTGATGTTTGTGAGTTCAACTAAAGGAAATCCATACATCCTATCACCATGTCGCAATATTCCAAATTTTCATCAGCAATCGTACTTCAATTTTGTTGATGCGACTTTACGACGACTTTGTCTCGAATACTAAGGTCGCCCCAGCAATAGTTCTTCTGACAGAGCTACTTAGCTTTGTAGTCCTGTAGTAACAAACTTTTGTGATATCGTTGATTTCATAGCTTTTGTGACGATGTTGTTGTTTGCTATAATGCTGTTGCAGTTCCCATTGCTCTGTTATGATCACTTCCATTTTATTATGGTTTATCACTGATTCTGCAGTTTTGCTGATAAATGATAATTATAATTCGGTTCAACTATTTTCACTTTTTCGAGGCTAAAATTTTATGTCGGTTGTGTCATTAACACCTTAGCTTCGTTGGAATTACAAAAACTCTGTCGTGATTAAGACTCTGTCCTGATTTTGACAACTCTGTGGAGACTACGACAATTCTGACGTAACTACGAAAAATTTGTCGTGCTTGTTACTACTCTGTTATCATAACGTCAATTTTACAATTCTGTTGATATTAAGACCAATGCGAGACCATATTCTACATGCTTTACGACAAATTACTCTCGCTATAATCATAAAAAAAGAATCCACATAAAAAATAAACAACGTTCAGCTATTTATATGTCTACCGGCTTAGTTAGAAAGCAAACAAAAAACATAGCATGTAAGACAAGGTAGTGTGAACAGTTCTGTTTTCACCTTGATCATGAACTTGAAAATGAAAACGGTCTTATCTTAGACATCATAGTAATGAAATTAAAATACATGCTGAAAGGCATGAGTATGAGTATGCTTAGGAATGTTAAACATAGACGACAAAATAAAAACTTTCGTAAGTACACAAAAAAGGATAGGGTAATTTTAGGTTTGCTGATCATACACTCAGATCGTACCGATATGTGAGTGCTTTTTGATTAGCGATCACTGATCAGTTTTTTAAAACCCAGTAATTAGCTTTATTTTTTCCCCGGACAATTGTCTTTAAAAAAAGCTTAACTAATCGCTTAATTAATCGTGCCGGACGCACCCAGGCAAGTGTGTTCTTCTCGGCTCAGATTCCGTAACGTTTTTGAATTTTGATTACTTTAGTCAAAATTTGACGACTGTGTTTAAAATTTCAATTTCGACTATTTCAGGAACTTAAAATACGTGTTTGAGGCCCTAAAAAACTTACCCAAAGTTATAAGACGATAGAAAAATATTATATCACAAATTACATAAAACAATCTTTTTAAGGTACACTGGACGATAGGCGATTGAACGAAAATCGTTTATCGTGAATGACGGAATCTTGGCGCTGCTCTAGTCATAGACAGGAAAGAAGCCATGCAACTCATCTAAATTTGGATTGCTGTCTGGTGTCTGGTAGAAACACAAAATTAATGGCAATGTCCAAAATATCAGCGAGAACTCCTTCATTTCATAACAAGCGCCAGCGTTAATTTTCTATAGCAAATAAAAGAGCTTGTTTCGACTCGTTCGAAAAAATCTATTTCTTTCTAATTTTCGAGTCAAACTTTGCAGTAGGTACTCTCATCCACGATGTTGATATTTAATTAATATGCGGAGATATAGGTACCACAAGTGTATGGAACTACCAGCATTGGGCTTTGAAGACTTCCTGCAGACCAGCATTTCTTTTGCTATAAAGTCTGAAAATTCTGTGTTTAGACCCGGACTAGTTGGTCTTCAAATGTCTTGTATAAAACTGTTTCTTTCACTTCAAAACTTCGCTCAACGGTGACGGCCAGGACGAATGTGATTTTAAGCACAGGTCACATCTGCAGCTTGTTTCACAGAACTGCCACTTAACGAAAGTTTACAAGTAGAAGTCTTAGGAGAACAAATTGAATGATCTCGGTGGGCAACTCACGTTGCCTTTTCGGTAAGTTTACCATAATTTCATAATCCTACCCAGATTGTTTATTGTGGCATCGGCTGCGTCGCGTCGAGTGTGATATGTACCATAGTCATGTATGAATCTCATGTTATTTACGTCAGAGTTGTACCAAAAGATATTACATAATCTCAGTGTCGGATTAATCTGACCAAAATTTAACACAATATCTCATCTTGTTTGTTAAATATGTACAAACAGAAAGCTTTTAATTGTTAACAAGTTGCTTGCATAACCAGCACAAAGTATGTGACCAAAATTCATGGCCTTATAGTCAAATTGCTTTCTCTCTTGTAGATCTACATATATATATAAACATCATTCCTGTAATAAAATCGTATATTAAACAATAATTCTTCAGAGTTAAGGAGTTATCATTTTAAATCAGTGCATAGCTTGTGCTTCTTGCCATGTCGCGTGTAGAAATTGGCGTACTCTTAGGAACAGCGACATTGGCTGACGATTATGGCTTTGAAGTGACAGGTGGCTCTTGTCGCTTTGAAAAGATTTCAAACTGGCTACTGTCTCTTGTGACGACTCAACATGTGATTTATTAAACAACTCTTATATAAAACAATTCACTCAAATAAACGTGAAGAATATGTTGTAGATACCACTAAAAGGAGTTGTATCACCTTCATCAGGTACTGCGCATACGTGACTAGGTTCACTGTTTTTTTTTGGTTTTTTGGGTCTTGAAATGTGTTTCCGCATTCGAATTAGGAACTGCAAAAATTTGCAGTAAAATATCTTCAAAGTGTACAATATTATGCTTTGGGATAATTGCGAGGTATGACAACTTTGTTAGATTTATGTGAGTGTTATTGTTGCTCCAGCCTCATTTTCCAAAAAAATACGGTTCAAAGAATGAAATCAGTCCAAAAATCTTACTGTTAATGTAGCTTCCGAGGCAAAAATGAACTTTATCGAACTTTGACAACGAAATTCACAGAATTTTGTAGTAGATTTTAATAACTTCAATTCTGAAGTGTATCTGAAGTGTGTCGTTAAATTTTAAAAAGAGTTGTTTTTACGTGACATCTGTCATGTAGTCAAGGGTTGAGTCATGAGAGCTGTTAGAAAAGAAGGCAATTCAAAGTGATACCTCGTTTTGGAAAACGTGGCATGGTCTTCTTCTTCTTCCTTTTTCGGCGTTACGAGCATCTTGGAGGAGAGCGCAGCTCTCCCATTTTAGTGCTTCTCACTGATGACCCGCTCATAGCGTACCCTACAGTGTACCTACGTCTAAATAAAACATGTATGAAAGTTCAATAAAGTGTCTTACTGGTTAAAGTCTATCCATCAAATAGCAATCTGAGGGTAACAACCCCAAAGAAGCCAAAGGCAAATCTGAAAAATTGAATTTTTAACTTAAGTTTGTTTCAATTAATATTTAGCATATTGCTAAAAAATAGATTTTAATTTCGATGGTCCCACATTTATTAGCTTACTCCAATCTTAAAAGAACTAAAACAATGCTAAACTTAAAGTAATTGAACCTAAAAAACTAGATTATACTACATAGATGACAATTCGTTTAAAAAGAGGGCTTTTAGGCAGGGACTTGGGAGACTGAGGTTGAAAAGAAAAGAATTAATCTTACTCAGTATTCGTGTTAAAGGTCTGTTCAGACCATAGAATGTACGATAAGCAGGAAGGAATAAAAAGCGGGATGATATTTCATATCGGGTTTTAGTTTTAGAAGAGAACAGGTTTAAAAGAGCTTTTATATTGTCATCCACGGCATGAAAAATACTTAAATGTGAGAAATTTCGAGATCGGTTTAATGACTTCTTGGTTAGAAACTTATAATTTGTAAGACTGGTAGCGTAGCAAATGAAATTTGTGTTTTTGTCGCTACTCAGCAATTTTATAACCTGCTCAGCAATGGATTCTGCGACTGAACTCAAAAATAACTCAAAATCTGAATATTTTTAACTCAGTATTGATTTGTTTTTTTGTGGTAAAGTAAATTGCTGAGCAAAGTATGGGATGGCGTCAAAAATACAACTTAAATCACCATTTGCCCTAACACCGGTATCGACTTAACGACAATCTTTCAACCGCTTCTACAAGTAGGGTGCGTGTACTAGGCAATCGATAACCAAGTTTTTGCGAGAGAACTACTCAATAATATAATCATCCAAAAATTAGTGCTAAGAGTCGACATCGGTATGAAACTGATGTCACTTTCCATTGAACGAAAAGAACCGTCCAGAAGCGCCCAGAAGCATTCTCAAACAGTTCCATTGGTGCAAAAAGATCGCTTCTCATGATTCTCAGGAGTGACAGCCGCTTCTCGATTTGAAGTGAGAATCGACTCAAGAAGCACTAACACATGTTACTCAAATGTCAAAAAGAAAATTTTCCACAGGAAATATTTTTTATGTGCTATTGGTGTTTCACTCACACAAAGCCAACACGTTAAGTTGAGCAAAAAGAATTTTAGGTGTTCCATTGGTTTTTAAAATGAATGCTTCCCCGAGTGAAACCAATGCAAAGCGCCATGAGAAGTTACGGTGAAATTGTCGCGTTTATTAACAAGTTTAAATGTCAAATGTTATGTCAAGCTTTGTGCAAAACGGAGCGGACTGCAATGGCAATTTATCGCCGTCAAAATGAAACACATGAAAGCTTAATAAAGAAGAATGCATTGCACTTATCGCAGTCGCTGGTGACTTTGGTTTTGCACAGGACCTAGGGCTTTATCTTCGATGTTGAGTTCTAGTGCGTCAATCTAAGCGGGCTTGCCGTTATAGACATGAGCCCTTGCATAGCCCCACAAAAAATAGTCTAAACGGGTTAGATCGCACGACCTAGGTGGCTGCCTCAGACGTGAAATGAACTGTTCACCAAAGTCGGCTCTCAATTGGTCCATTGTAAAGCGAAGCCACATGTCACGCGCAAAAAAAAAAATTTATAGAAGCCCAATTGCTGTAAATCGCGCTGAATCGATAATTCAGTTTGAACTACATATGTACATATGTATACTAAATTCGTAAACGTGTTGGAGATTTATTGTCCAACAAATAATTTGGTCAAAATGGCACGAATAAATTGCCCTTATAATTCCAAAAAATTGTCCATCAAGGAGTAATGGCCATGAACTGTTTTAACCATCATTTGACAGCGCTTTCATAATAAAATACAATAATTGGCAAGCTTTGATCGTTTGTAAAACGATTCATTTCTAGGTAATTTATTTTCCGAACGAAAAATATTTGACAGTGAGAAAATAAACGAAACGTGTGTGAGGTGTCAAACCCAGTGCTGCCAAAAAGTAAATAACAAAAAAAGACGCGTTTTTAGGTGAGTTCGTTAAAGCTTTGGGGTCGCCCTGTAGTCGTCACCAAAAACTCGACCTCGACCTGAATATCAAACAGAGTGTTTTTTGAGCCCTGGGTTTGCCTGGGTTTTCCCTCAACTCGGCCTAGTTTTTTGGAGCAGCGATTTTAGGTTATGAACACATGAACAGGGCTGTCAAATGGCATGTATTTTTGTTCAAATGACAGGGATGTGAGGTGATTTTGCGGTTTAGCGTTTTTTGAGAACTGGATAACCCAGGTTGTTTTGACGATTCATAGGGTTGGCAAAAAACTAGGGTGTTCTCTTGGTAAGGTTCAACGACAGAACCTATTATGTCAAAGTTACGTTCCTTTACTTTGTTGCGATGACCTTTTCTACAGTCCACTTACTTGGCAAATTTGGCATTAATTTACTTGGTGTAAGTGAAATGAAACGCCACTAAGAACCAAACTGAGTTTCCTTTAATGTTGACAATTCCATGCTCTGCACATGCACATTGCACACCACGCACTCCATTTGAGGAATTTTTTGTTCTTGAAGTAAAGGTGCATTTTATTTCACTTTACAAAAGTGATGATATGCAAATTTTTGAGTGTGGGTCTTACTTCACAGAACGGGAGCTAAGTTTACTTCATGACCTGATGGATATGTTTGATACCTTTCATGGTTGCATGAGCACTAAGTTCACTTTTAGCAACTGAATGAAAACCAAGCTGACCACCGAACTTAGTCCCCTGGGACTTTCTTAAGTTCATTGTTTTTTATGGTTACTACATTTTTACTAGTTGTACCCTTTCCAATTTCAAAAGCTGTCTGCTATTACTTGAGAGTTTGAGTTTATATTCCCAGGACCTTCCAATTGTTTTTCTACGTATATAGCCTCTCGGTAGTTATAAAACTTCTTTCCCAATGATTTGTTTCTTTCCTGCTCCTAGAGAATTTAGTTCATCAATATAAATTATTTCTAGCAAATATCTTACAGCTCAAACATTATAGTGTTTCTGGCATCAACTGCTTCGCTTAAAAATATAATCGGATTCTGTTCTGTATCATACTTTTTTTGTAGTTTTTAACTCACGATCCATTGCAAAAGCCTTGAGGAGGGAAGATCAAACAATTTTATAACAAAAAAAAACAATTTTTTAGAATCCTTCCCAAATTGAATATAACATTTTCTTATCTTGCTTGGCATTCAAAGCACTCAATCCCACTTCATTGTATTTAAAAGAAAATTCAATAAAAAGAAAAAAAGTATCCCACCATAGTTTACAATAAAAGAATTGTGGAATTTTGAAGACCGAATTTGTATACACACACAAAATAAAATAATAATTTGCATTGAAAAATAAAAAGGTTTACGAAGACAAACCCTCTCATGATAAAAAAATAAGTAAACGCAATACTTTCTTTTTTAATTTAAAAAAAAAGACAAAATAAAAAAGATAAAACAAAGTTGTGATCTTTTGTATTAGGCTATTTATAAAAATAATATTCGATGAATTAAAATTAAAATTAACATCTCTTAAAAACAAAAAATCAAATAAATGATAAATAAACTATAACTAAAATCTGAAGCCATGTTTTTAGCAATAGCTGTATAAGCATATTAGTAAAAAACAAAAAAAAATAAACTTATATTTTAGTAGTGTTTACATAACATAAGAAATACCATACCTACGCACAAATGGAAAACAGTGTTAATACAACTTATAGTACGAATAGTTACATACGTAAGAGTTGTTATAGAATTTGATAGAAAATGAAGTGTATTTTCATGGAGCTTTCATTGTTTGTTCATAAAATACAAAAAGCGAAAATTCCAAATTTTGAATAAGCGCCTGAATTAAAGCAAGGCTGAACTACATTTTAACTAACTGCTGGCTACTCTTATTGATCATGTGGCTGGACCTTTAGCTTTCGTTATTTGATTTCTATCTTTTTTTTTTGACTATTATTGTACTTAGCAGTTCAGCCCGGAACTTTCCCTTGTTGTTTTATATGTTTATTTTCAAAATTTCGCACATAATTTTAAGGAGTAAGTACTACGACAAAAATAAATTGAATCGTCAAAATGGCTGTTAAGAAAACAACTATCAGAAAAACAAAAACAAAAATGTTCATGATAATCTTATGTAGCAAGCTTCAAGCATTAAAGCAAAACATAAATTATTAATTTTTTAAACTGTTTTGCCAAAGCATGTTGTACAAAATTAAAAAAAAAAAATGTTGCTTAGTATTAAATTGCAAGTTGCATATAAATAATGTAAATATACACACAATGAGTTATATATATATACTTGATTTAAGCCAAAATAAAAGAAGGAAATATTAAAAATATATAAATTAAGGTTTTACTGCTATTGTTATCAATTTTTAGGCACGCTAGCACAAAAGGCGCATGAATATTTAAACGAAAAGTAAGAACATACATAAATGAGATGAAACATTTGAACGCTATGTAGTTATGTTATAAATTTTTAGCAGAAACAAAAACAATGTAAAACAAAAAAAAATTTAAATATAAAAGTGATAAGAAAAAACAATAAATTTGAAACAAAAAAAAATATAATAATAAATAATGCGTGATTGTTGAGAAATAAAAAGGAGTTTATTTTTTATAGGAGAGATTACAACAAAACGAGAAATGGTTTGCAATCTGACAAGGAACTCTAAAGCAGTCAAATCTATTAGATAGAATCCTTGTATATAAAAACTATAGAAGGATTGGGTAGACTTTTGGACTGGTGGCGAACCTTTTGTCTCCGGTCCAACTTAGCAGTTTCTGTTCCAAGGTATTGGTTTCAGCATTGTTTGTAGAAAAGCAAATGCTGCGCCATTGCGTTCCTATAGTCCATGACATTATTAAATCGTGCTTTGAACTTTATATAGCTTATAACGGGCGATTTTTTAAGAGGTTTAGAACTTTTTTTTTGAAAAAACATAAAAAATTCGAAAAAATGAATGAAATATTTATTTGAATCGATAGTTTGAACCTTGCAATTTAATGTTTAAAGATAATTTCATGCAAATTTTGACCGCGGCTGCGTCTCAGGTAGCCCATCCGCTGAGTCCAATTTTGGCATACTCTTTCACACATATCGGCCGGTATCTCACGATTGAATGCATGGATGTTGTCTTCCAGGGCGTCAATCGAAGCGGGCTTGTCCCTATAGACATTAGCCTTGACATACCCTCACAACGTGTCAAATCGCACGATCTAGGCGGCCAATTGACCGGCCTGAAACGTGAAATTAACTGTTCACCAAACTCGCCTCGCAATTGCGCAATTGTTTCGCGTGCTGTGTGGCATGTGGCACCGTCTTGTTGAAACCACATATCATGCAAGTCAAGAACTTTCATTTCGGGCAAAAAAAAGTTTGTTATCATCACTCGGTAGCGTTCACCATTGACAGCAACGCTGCGATTCGCATCATCTTTGAAGAAATATGGCCCAATGCCGCCGGCCCATAAACCGCACCAAACAGTGACTTTTTCGGGATGCATTGGTAGCTGTTGCAATGCTTCTGGCAGATCTTCACTCCAAATGCGGCAATTTTGCTTATTTACGTCCAATAATTTTACGACCATAAAATGGAAGCAGCGCGCGATGAACATTTCGAAACGAGTACGAATTTTGATAGTAAAATTCAATAATTTTCAAGCGTTGTTCATTTGTAAGACGATCCATGGTTAAATTGCAAACCAAACTGAAGCTGTTTGACAGTGACACAAGGTACTAAGCACACGTCAGCTGTCAAAACCAGTGTTGCCAAAACCAAACCAGCTAAAAAATCACCCGTTATATGCTATGATAAAATATATATAGTACTAGCTGACCTTCCCGGCGTAGCTCAGGTCCTACGTTCATCAAATTGAAAGTTAAGTAAAGTAGTTTCAAAGTTTCTATTCTAGTTGGAGAGTGAGGATGAAATATAGTTCATGTTACTCAGGGACAATTAAGCACTCTAACGATGACCGAATTTGTGATATCGGTATAGCATTTTCGAAGTTTCCGAATATGTTCCAGTTCTCGTTCCATTACCATATGGGGATGAGATATAGTCTATGTAGCACCGTATTGTAATGGCGAAAACCGTACTAAAATCAGTACAGTGGTTTTTGAATTCTGGTTCCCGTTCCTGTGGGTAAATGTTGATGAACTATAGTCTATATTACTCAGGGACATCTGTACTCTAACCATGAAAGAATTTTTGGAATTAGCTAAGTACTTTCCAGGTTCTGTATTGTGTCACCATTCCCGCTTAAATTCCCGAAAGAATAGGTAAAGAAAATAGTTATAGTCTTTGTTACTCAGGAGCACTTTACACTCTAAAGTTGACAATTTTTTGGAATTGGTCCAGTATTTTCCAAGTTCCCGCTTATGTTCTTGTTCCCGTCCCATTGTCGTGGGAATATGGCGATGACATTGTACTGTAATAGCTACAAAAATTTAAATTCGTTCCAGTGGTTTTTGAATTTCCGATCCCGTTCCCATTACCGTTCGTGGGAGAATTTGAGAATGAATCTAAATATTCCCCCATTCTTTATTATCGCATTTTTCACAAACAGTACTCTAGTGAAATAGTCAGTTGCATTCCTCCCCTGAAACAATTTAGCAGCAACACCCGCCTTGCTAAGAATGCCCATCAGTTTTACTGTTTTGTGAGTCCACTTCAGATGGCAGTGGACGATCTCTTGGATCAAGAAGATTTTGAACCCTTGTCAAAATGAAACACAGTTGAAAATTCGATGTTTTTTGGTTTATTTTGACAAAACTTTGGTTAAAATTCCTGAGAATATTTTAGTTTTTATTATTTGCTTATTATTATTTGATTCAACTTACTTTATAGTGTAGATACCAAGAGATTATAAGGGATTACAATTTTGTTATTCCGATTAACAAATTAAATCAAAATGAATGAAGCAGATGGCTTCCGGAAACAGTTCAATTTTTTTTCTTTGTAGAAGAAAAAAGAAACAAATTTTAATAATTCATTGTAGTAGATTAAATCATGATATATGGTGTTGCCAGTGGCGGTAACATTTACCTTGAGCCCAACTTCGGGCGTACAGAGATATATATAGAGTTTCTTATTTTATTCCCGTATATGGAATGCTTTACCTGGCTGTGTATTTCAACTACATTACGATTTACAAAGGTTCAAAAGCAATGCGTATCGGTGTATCCTATTAAATCCTCTCCTATTTTCCTAAATGTTCGAACTGTGCTCTTTAACATTATAAGGGTAGTCATAGTCATAACTCATTGATGTGTGGCTTGCCTGATTTGACAGTGTGAGAGTTACCCCTTTAATAGTTGGGGGTCTGAAGTCCGGAATTTTGTATTTCCTCGTAAAGAGAACTAATTCCATTTTGTGTGGATTGATGTTCAGACCACAATCTGCAGCCCAATTGTTAAGCTTGTTAAGTGCTGTTTGTAGCAGCTCAGCTAGGGTTTGTGGATGCTTGCCTGAAACGGCAATTGCTACATCATCGGCATTGGCTATGGTTTTGAAACCTTCATCCTCTAGGTCGATTAATAATTTGTTAACGACCAGGTTCCACAGTATTGGAGATAAAGCTCCTCCCTGCGGGGTTCCTCTATTGGCCATTCTGTATTTTTTGTTGTGCAAAGATTTTTCAATGGTGCAAACCAGAGAGTGGAGTGCAGTTTCCATACTGATTTGCCTTGCGATAGACAATGACTATTCAAATAACCTACTCTTTCCCGATACATGAAAAAACAACAACAACAAAAAGTTTTATCGACACTTCATCAGGTGTTCGTTAGCTTTAATCGATTAAATTTACATGAGACAATAGGGTAATCGTTCACGGTCTTGTTTAGAAAAAGGTGTAAGACTATCGAATTGTATTTTTTTTTTAATCTTTTGTATTGAAAATTACAGCTGCCAATCTGTCAACGGCACCAGGTAAGTCTATGTTAACGACATAAATAAATAAGTAGGGTGGCGGAACAGAGCAATGAATGCCGGAGACTATCGCATTTCTTAAGACCATTGGCTATTAGAGAGAATAGAGGGGACCTACAATTTTCTGCCGCTTCCGACGGGTAATTGAGAAACCTTTTCATTGCAATCAATTTAATGGAAGACTTGCCAATTTCTCGCGAAAGGTGACACCCGTGAAAAACACTTCTGCTTCTATTGCGATTCGAACTACAAACCTCCCGGTTAACAGGCAGACCCTGGCGAACGCAGGGGGGATTTGGGGGTTGACCATTGCTTGAGTATGCCTAAAGAAAAACAACCCAACAACTTTATAGACATCTTAAATGTTTGCGATTCGTCCCTATATAAAACAGTTCATTGTTTTATGCAGATTGTTGCCACACCTCCGGTATCCGTGGTTTCAAGCGAGCGATCTTTTTCATATCTGCGCAGATTAAAAACTTATCTGCGATGAAGAACCAGCGAGGAGCAACTGAACGGTTGGATGTTGCTGAACATCTATAAAAGTATTGAGGTTGACTATCATGGCTGTTCTGATTTTTTGCCAAATAGAATTGTTTACTTACAAGTAGTAAGTACAAGTACTTTCGTTCCCATGGGAATAATGGAACGATGAAAAAAAACAGACAGATTTAATTTTGGAATTTTTGGAATATTAGTTACGACTCCCGTTCCCGAGGGAATATGGTGATTGTTCTCATAGGAATATGGGAATGAGTAAAGGCTTATGTTACGCGCTCGGGGATAGTGAAGCATTCTAAAGGTGGAAAACTTTTGATTTTTTGAGATAAAACATAAAGTCTATGTCTTTCCTCAGGTCTTAGACCACCTCTGTACAAAATTTCATTTGAATTGGTTCAGTGGTTTGGGCGTCCCGCCCTAATTCCAGACAGAACTACTTTTGCATATATAATATTAGTAAGGACCGGTTCCCGTGGGAATATTCGGATGAATTGAAGTCTAAGTCCTTCTAGATCATCTCTGGTATAAAATTTTACTTAAATCGACTCAGTGGTTTGGGCGGGAGATTCTTTCGTACTTGTTATAGTAGTAAGGACTCTTGTTCCTGTAGGAGTATGGGGATGAGTTGAATTTTATGTTACTTGAGGATAGTGAGGCGTTCTGTCGATGGAAGAATTTTCAAAATCGGTGCTATAGTTTCTAGGTAAATGTATGCTTTCCCGTTCTCATTAAAATAAAGGGTAAAATGCATAGCCTATGTCCTTTCTCAGGTTCTATACTATCTATGTACCAAATTCAATCAAATCGGTTGAGTAGTTTAGGCGGAAGACGGTAACATAGAAAGCTGGACAGACAGAATTACTTTCACATTTATAATATTAGTTAGGATTCCTCCTAGCAATGAATTTTACAAATCAATAGGTACAGAGTATAAAAAAAGCATAAAAATGTATGATTTGCCGTTCTAACTGCAAGACATACTAGTGTTTTTTCTTAAGTTCTCCCCACCAGCGGTAAAGAACGGTTTGATTTGAAGTAATTGAGTGCATGCTATTGATTTCCCCCCACCAGTGGTAAGGTGTTAATAGTAGGTCCTCAACATAACAGAGTTAAATTGAGTGTCAAGCACCACCCTGGCTGACCAGTAGCAATAGTAAACTTGTTGAAGCAAGCCCACCCCCTTGCTGAGGAGCGAGGCCCATCTACACCTCTTGCATTCAATGAAGAATGCCAGTTGTTTCCGCATTCGGATAACCACAGCCACCACGATACTCCCACAAAGGGGGCCTACCTCATAGATAGTCCAAAATTCCCGCACCTCAGCACCTCACCAGGAGGGCATATCTCCCGTGGTACCAGAGCTCAAGGTTACTTACAATTGAGTACCCCAATACTCGAGGCCTTTCAACATCAATGTACGCAGCCAGACACTGATCAAGGTAGAAACCAGCAGCCAGCCACGCACACCTTGGACTTTCTTAGTTTGTTTGACTCAACGCCAAACGTAAGCCCCCCCACCACTCGACAAGGTGAAGTTCTCGGGGGGATCAATTTGATAAGTATAAATGTGGGCAGTATGTAAGCAGCCGCTGGCCGATAAGGATGTTATAACAGTGTTGTTGCTAACATCGCCGAAATCTATAAAATCATCCGATTCCTAATTTCTTTGTTGGCCCTATTTGTAAGGCTTTCTATAAAAATCTTTACTTTTAGCTGTTTGCCTTCGTCCAGCAGATTGATCCAACGTAATTTAAATCTAGGGTGAGTAGGTAATGGCAGCTATTGCTGCAGATTCACTCTTATCTTTAAATTTCAAAATAGTCGTGACAGTAGTGAAATATTTAACTTCTCAATGATAGGAGCACAAAACTGGAGCTGGTTCCTGTTTATCAAAGTGGGACTCTTTCCGCCATATTGACAACAAAGTTGGCAAAACAAAACCTAGTGGCAATTTTCTTCCCCTTGCAAAATATCTACCGCCTTCGCTAGGTGGTTGCCCCAATAACTTAACATAATCAGCAATGTATTCAAAATCTGTGTCATGGAAAACGGAAATTGTATTAGATATCAATTCCAGATTCTGTCTGGACAAAATGGATGTCTAATAGATTGCTATTAAATTTACCAACGTTCGTTTTATTTAAACTTATGCATCGCGATAAGCTTGGGAGAGTGTCCCCTTCCTCCTGCAAAGGAGTGTCCCATTCATCATGTAGGGCACTTCAAGATAAGGGATACTAACACTTAAAATACGGCACAGACTAAACAAAATAAAAATTATTTCACTTCACAAATATTTGATAATACCTATTTAATTCATCCCTGTACAGTAATTTCACTCACTTATTTATTTTTTTTTTTTCACTCAAAGTTCACTCAATGACTTAGCTTTTTATGCAATAATTACCATTTTTTCTTCTCGACTGCGTAATTCTAACTGCGCACAAGACCTGTTTTGTTGATATGGCTCTGTACAACTCGTCTATGTAAAAACTGTCATATGCGGCCTTGAATTCGATAAAAAGATGGTGTATGTCAATATTATATTCCAGAGTTTCTGATGGTCTCTCTTTTTAAGGATCGGGCATACGATACTGAGGTTCCTTTCATCGAGCATAGTTCCTGCCAGCCAATATCATGTACATCAACTGGAACATGCTCCTTTCCGGCTAATCTCTTGCTGCCTTGAATAGTTCGCCATCGGTTCAATCTGCACCTATTCAGTCTTATTTGGTTTAACTTTGCATATGACAAACTTAACTTCTTTAAGGTCGGGCGGACGGCATTCTTGATCATAGTCCATGTTTAATGGCGTATTCTGCCTGAGAGCGGAATTAGTGTTTTCATCGCCGTTAAGCAGCCTGCAGCCTGCAGAAGTGGTCTTTCCAGATCCTCAGTAGCAACGTGCGTCTCTATTACTATGTTTCCTTGCTGGTCTTCACAGGCTTGAGTTCGGGCCTAGGCAACCTGGCCATTGTTTTTTACCTTTCGTTAAAACTTCCCAACTTCATTCATGTCATTGCATCTATCAGTTTCCTCAAACGAGCGCTTCTCATGCTGATTTTTTTTCTTTTCTGTTTGAAAATTCTTTTTTCTCATTTCTTTTCCACGAAACCATATACCCTAAATATTGAATAACGTGATTACTTGCTTTTGCGTTGTTATAATTTCTTTCCTCGTTACCGTAACTTAACTTTTTAATTTCCTTAAACTATTCGATGAATTCACTCTCGTTCCATTGTTAGTAAACAATGAAGAAAGAGTGTTGTTTTTATTTTTATTTTTATTTTTAAGAGTAAACAGCACGCGTTGGTCCGATTGACGCAAGCACTAATTGTATGGTTTTTTCGTCTTTTATAAGTTCTTAGTTTCACTTGTATCTATATTTGATTACTAAAATAAAACCCACCATCTGTTACAAGACAAAAAACTTATAAGAAATTCTTCTGAATCGTTCCTATAAAAGCAGTGAACTTTTCTTTCTAAATCAGTTAAAAAGAAGACATGGCTTCAAAACTTGGTTTATCCGTGGTATTTATAGTGCTTTTAGCAGTTGTTACTGCTGCTCCGCAGAGAGGTCCTGGTGGAGGAGGTCCTGGTAGAGGAGGTCCCGGTGGAGGAGGTCCTGGTGGAAGAGGTCCTGGTGGAGGAGGTCCTGACGGAAGAGGTCCTGGTGGTGGAGGACCACCTAGTGGTCGGGGACAAGGTGGCCCAGGCGGTCCAGGTGGGCCAGGTGGTCGGAGACCAGGCGGTGGGCCATCAGGAGGTGGGGGTCCAGGAGGGCGCAGACCAGGAGGTCCGGGACGTCCAGGAAGACCTGGTCCACCACCACCACCACCAGGTCCACCTGGAGGTTGTTATCCACCGCCACCAAGATCGACAACTGCAGCTCCAACCACTGTTGCACCCACAACTGCAGCACCAACTGCAGCTCCATCCACTGCAGCTCCATCCACTGCAGCTCCATCCACTGCAGCTCCATCCACTGCAGCTCCATCCACTGCAGCTCCATCCACTGCAGCTCCATCCACTGCAGCTCCATCCACTGCAGCTCCATCCACGGCAGCTCCATCCACTGCAGCACCATCCACTGCAGCTCCATCCACTGCAGCTCCATCCACGGCAGCTCCATCCACGGCAGCTCCATCCACTGCAGCTCCATCTACTGCAGCTCCATCCACTGAAGCTCCATCTACTGCAGCTCCATCCACTGCAGCTCCATCCACTCCGCTCCCGTAAAGTGAACCCGGAAAATAAAACTGCAGAAGTTTTGCGTCCTTGCATGCATCTTTGACTGCAGTTCTAAGCATGTCAACTTTTAACTTTACTGAAAATAAATGAATAAACATAATACTTTCGTAGTGACTAATTTTTCTTATTTGACGCTGAAATGAGTGTCGTGATCTCTCTCCCAATCATCTCCTTGACACCGGTTAGCTTAGCTGGGTATGTTCGATAGGTTAATTTGATCAGGTAGGTAAGGTGAATTAATAAAAGGGACGATTAATTGGATTATGGTGGATTTACATGCATCTGCAAGTGCAGATGAAAAAAGGAAAAAGAGACAAGATGTAAAATTCATACTTGTCTGATAGAGAGGGAACGCACAATCTGCACTTCCTTAGTTATGGCTGCAAATGAAAAATTATGGGTGCAGATGAACATGTTCATCTGCACCCATAATCCTTCTTCCGTAGCCATAATCCTATTCGTCTCTTTTTTTAACTTTTGTGCTTTGTAATCTTCATCCGTCTCGCTTTACTTTTCTGCATTTCTGCAGTTGCAGATGCATGTAAGCCCAGCATTATAGTGAATTTAAATAAGATGTTCAATTTAGAGGAGATTGGCAGGAGGCCAATTCTCGAAATAAGGAAAAGTTAGAAAGTTTAGAAGTTAAAAAAAAAGCAAAACAGATTGGTGTGTCGTTTGAACGCAAAGAAGAATTACGTGAGGAAAGTTTCCGAAATAAGAAGTAATAGTATAGTAAAGTGTGGTACCCGTGGTGTGATGGATAGCATGTCCGCCTGCTAATCCAGAGGTTCGAGTTCGAATCTCACCAGAGGCAAAAATGTTTTTTCTACGGGTATCACCTTTCGCGAGGAATTGGCAAGTCCTCCGTTAGTATCCATTGCCATGAAAAGCGCTTTCTCGATTAGCCGTTCGGAACCGGCAGAAAATTGTAGGTCCCTTCCATTCCCTCACACAAAGTATGGTTGTGAGAAATGCGCTAGGCCCTGGGGCTCCTCGCTCTGTTGCGCCACTTTATTAATTTTAGTATAGTAAAGAAAAACTACGGTCGCGAGTTCCGCAATATCGGGAAAGAAAACGGTAAGACAACGAAGGCATAGCGGGTCTAAATCTTTGCCCAAATAAGGCGTCCCTAAAAAAATACTCGAAAAATCCTTGAAAAGGAAGGATTTTCCGAAGTGAAAAATAAATATTGAAAAGAAAATAAAATACTTAGCTCTTCTATCACAATCTCTTGGGCTCCTCGAGAAAATTTTCTCTCCGCTCTAATCTCAATTTTTCTCTTCCTTAAAATTCCCAACTGGAATTTTCCGCACAATCGGCTTAGCAATATATCTCCCAATTCCAAATCACCAGAGAAATTTCGAATATTCCAAAAATCGCTACAATTTCTCCGACGCTTTCTTTTCGATCTTTCTTCTTTCACCAACCAGAATCAAGAGGTCGTCAAGATGGCGGGTTTTTCACATCCCTCCGGCATCGGCCATGCAGCCATCCTCGTCAGACCTTTAAGCGTGGTGTTGTTCGGTCTCACTTTTACTGCAGCATTCCGCCATTAGGCTAGGATGTGCGAGTAGATGTCACGCATCAACTACCCGCGGTCCTTTGCGTTCAGGTGATGTGATCACCAGTAGCCTAGTGGACGAGTTCAACCCCTAAAGTAAGACTTACTCCGAAAAATTATTTCATTCGCGCAAAGTCCCCAGCCCAAACCAGCCAAAACAAAAATACGAAGAAGATATTTTCTCGGAGAACAAAGAACAGAAGAAGCTAAGTTTGAAAGCTCGAAGTACTGTCCGTAGACCTTCGTCGAGATCGTTAGAGAAAGAAGGTGAGAACAAAATCGGAAACACGTCTCTAAGTGATTCTCCCTTGATACCCATATCAATTTAATTTTGATTGAAAGTAAATAGTAAATTTATGTTGGGCAGAAGGCCATACTAATTTTGTCAAAGTGACGTAAATCGTTGGGTAGGCATTTATCATCTACCATTGATGGTGGTGTTGTGTCATCTCGTGTGTATTCACACCGGACATCTTCATTGTCTTTCGTGAGACCGCCCGTCTGCACGCTTCTTGATCGTCGTTGGGGACCGCCTGTCCCTTTGTCGGTCTAGCCTCGACCAATTTTGCCTCATCACCTTGCGTGGGATGTTTTTGCAAAATGCTGGGTGAGTAAACCACAGGCTGATAGAACCTTGGTTGCACCTAACTCTCCCAGAATTATGCAGCCACACCACAAAAACGAAGAAGAGGTAAGGATATGTGGAAGGAAGATACCGCAACATAAGTGCTTTTAGCTAAGGCATCATGTCTACTTCTATTATTACGTCAAAATCGGTGGAGAATCTGTCTCTGGTCGTCAACGTCAAAAAAAAAAAGTACGATGTAAAAAGAATCGCATGTCAGTGTATCCACTTGAGGAAAATTTTATTTGGCAACGATGAGTTCTTGGCCGACCTAGACGAAACTGAATTCTTCTAAGTCATCTTTGCATACCCGTACGAGTTTTGAAGGGTTACCAAAAGCAGACGTTGCTCTCAACAGCCCTCGTCTCTTTTAACACTGTCGTACGTGGCCTTAAAATCGAGGCTTTTGGTTATTCCGGAACCGTGAAAAATTAACGTGGTTGGTTAGTTAAACCGTTGCAAAACCCGAAGTTTTTTTTTTTTGAAATCTCTTTGGACATAAGCAGCTGGATAATAAGTGGCAGTACCCTATTGCGCGAGTTGGAAAGCTGTCGGTGGCCCTCATTTGCCACAGTCTCTATTTGAATAACCAGTCCATTTATTGATAGACCCTGAGAGACCTTCAAGCTGACAAATAAGTCGTCATAGCTCTGATGCTTTTAGACGGCTGATGTCCACTGATTTTAGAAGTCACATCCGTTCGCTCTTTAAATTGGATGTGAGACTCAGTTTAAGTTGGATTATTTTATCAAGGTCTTCAAAAGAAGATAAGTGCCCAGAATAATTCTCCTTACTTTTTGCATTAGAATTTCACCATCAATGAATCCGAGGTGAGTTGTGCTTTACCTTATTTTCCGGGATTTTAGAATTGCTCGGAATAATAGCAGCTGAAAAAAATAAGTGCTGAAGCAAATGACTGTCGCTGCAACTGAAGCCGAAAAGCTATTTTGTATAAGGCGTTTAAGTTTTTCATTTTTGAAGAATATGCAACTAAACGAACAAGACGCAACTTAACCTTGCGATATAGCGAATATTAACAGGAGAATGTACATTGCACAATGCACATAGGTACATAAGACAAACGAACTGAATTAAGGGGCAAGCACATTATCCATTTTCATTCCTGTCTGGATATGCCATGCTTTTTTCCACATTCTGCCTTAACATTGTATTGCCATGCGTATTGCAATAATGAACCATACTTTACGTCCCTAACGGTGATGTAATTTAATGTTGTACGTCTGTTCAGCAAGTGTATCGAATTTTTTAGTGTAAAACATCTTTAAGCAGTAGATGCAAGAACGTTGAGACCTGAAGTTGCTTATAATCAAATAGAAAGGATAATATTGAAACACAATATTTGCAGCTGCAGTAAGAGACTTTAGCCCTGTTAAAAATTTTCATTTGTTCAACAACCGATACTGATCTGCTATTTGTAATGAAAAAAAAACACGTCTACTCCCAGGCAATAAAGCGAAAAGTCTAAGCCAAATTACAGTATCGTAAAGTTGGTAAGTGTAGGTGTTTACTCCAAAACTATCTTTTATTTATCTTTAGAATAACAAATATGTAAAGCGTTGTTTAATTGACGCATATACTAATTTGGTGTGTTTTTTTTTTCCAAAGTACCTTATTGTTCTTCCCTATTTTATCTTTATTTGATGTCTAAAAACAGACATTTACAAGATTATGTACAAGAGAAAAAAATCAAGAAGAAACTTTTTGGAATGGTATAAAAGGAGTGAGCTTGGTTCTTTCAAAATCAGTCAAAAAGTAATAATGACTTCAAGACTTGTGTTATCCATAGCATTCTTAGTACTTCTAGCAGTTGTAACTGCTGCTCCGCAGAGAGGTGGGCCTCGTCCAGGTGGCCCAGGTGGTGGGCCAGGAGGACCTCATCCAGGCGGCCCAGGTGGTGGACCAGGAGGACCGCATCCAGGCGGCCCAGGTGGTGGACCAGGAGGACCGCATCCAGGCGGCCCAGGTGGTGGACCAGGACCAGACCAGGAGGTCCACCACCTGGGCCGCCTGGATGCGGTCCTCCTGGTCCACCACCTGGGCCGCCTGGATGCGGTCCTCCTGGTCCACCACCTGGGCCGCCTGGATGCGGTCCTCCTGGTCCACCACCTGGGCCGCCTGGACGAGGTCCTCCTGGTCCACCACCTGGGCCGCCTGGATGCGGTCCTCCTGGTCCACCACCTGGGCCGCCTGGGCGAGGTCCTTCTGGTCCACCACCAGGCGGCCCAGGTGGTGGACCAGGAGGACCGCATCCAGGCGGCCCAGGTGGTGGACCAGGAGGACCGCATCCAGGCGGCCCAGGTGGTGGACCAGGAGGACCGCATCCAGGTGGCCCAGGTGGTGGACCAGGAGGACCGCGTCCAGGTGGCCCAGGTGGTCAACCACCACCACCACCACCACCACCACCACCAACAACAACAACAACAACTGCAGCACCTACAACAACAACAACAACAACAACAACAACTGCAGCACCTATAACAACAACAACAACCACAACTGCAGCACCAACAACTGCAGCACCAACAACAGCAGCACCAACAACTGCAGCACCAACAACAGCAGCACCAACAACTGCTGCACCAACAACTGCAACACCAACAACGGCAGCACCAACAACTGCAGCACCAGCTACTGCAGCACCAACAACTGAAGCACCAACAACTGCAGCACCATCAACTGAAGCACCAACAACTGCAGCTCCATCAACTGAAGCACCAACAACTGCAACTCCATCAACTGAAGCACCAACAACTGCAGCACCATCAACTGAAGCACCAACAACTGCAGCTCCATCAACTGAAGCACCAACAACTGCAGCTCCATCAACTGAAGCACCAACAACTGCAGCACCATCAACTGAAGCACCAACAACTGCAGCACCATCAACTGAAGCACCAACAACTGCAGCTCCATCAACTGAAGCACCAACAACTGCAGCTCCATCAACTGAAGCACCAACAACTGCTGCACCATCAACTGAAGCACCAACAACTGCAGCACCATCAACTGAAGCACCAACAACTGCAGCTCCATCAACTGAAGCACCAACAACTGCATCTCCATCAACTGAAGCACCAACAACTGCAGCACCAACAACTACTGAAGAACCAACAACAGGACCAACAATAGCACCAACTGAGGAACCATCACGCTAACGTGATGATTTAAGGATAAAATTAAATAAACTTACACATGTTTATTATCAAAATGTCAACATATATGTATGTAGCATTAAAACACAAACAACTTTAAGTACAAAAATTTGAGTACCCTAAAGTTGTCAGCATTTAAAAACAAAAAAAGTGGATGGTGTTTTCATGAAGCTTGAAAGTTTCTTCTTAGGAATCGGAAATTTTTCATTTTTAGAGCTCCACGTTTTAGGGTTCCTCCGTAACTGAAGTCTTCATAAGTGCAATTTGTTCTAACATGGTTCTTACCTTCTGGTTAATGAATTTTGCAATTGAAGAGGCATCTAAATTCAACAAGTATCCCAAAAGTTAATCTGTCAAAAACGTAGATTAGATACGATAGCTATTCGCCCACTTCCATTTCCTTTGATGTCATTCAAGCTGACAGCACTGCTTTTGATTCAAGTTAGAAATATTAGGTAGATGCTCTAAGCTCTCATATGTGCATTTTTTAAAGAGAGCGACAAAATGGCGGCTTTTGAAAACAAGCAGCTAAAATAATTAATAAAATAAATAAGGTGTCGCAGCAGAGCGAGGAGTTCCAGTTCCAGGGCCTAGCGCATTTCTCGCAATCTTGCCTAGAGTTGGAAGGGAGGTCCCCTACAATTCCCTCCCAGCTCGGAACGGCTAATCGAGAAAGCATTTTTCATGGCAATGAATTTACTAACGGAGGACTTGCCAGCTCCTCGCGAAAGGCGATGAAAGATCAAAGATATCTCATTTTTATTGCAGTGCGCCATGTTCTCTACATGCTCTGCAAATTACAATAATTATAAAAAAGACTCCACATAAAAAATTAAACAGTACTCAACTGTATACATGCCTAACGGCTTAGTTAGAAAGCAAACAAATAACATATAGCATGTAAGGCAATTTAGTGTCAACAATTCTGTTGATCTTGAACTTGAAAATGGAAAAGATCTTATCTTAGAAATCATAGTAATGAAATTAAAATACTAAAAGGTAAATACTCATGCCTAGGAATGTTAAGCGTAGGCTACAAAATTTAAACTTTCAGGTGTGTTTATTAAGTACACAAAAAAGATAGCGTTATGCTGATCATACACTCAGATGGTATACCGATAAGTGAGTTCTTTTTGGTCGGAAAGAGCTGTTTTTTATGTTTTCCTCTGCGACAAATGGCCACACCGAGCACTTAGCGATCACTGACCTGTGATTAGCTTAATTTCTTCCCCGGACAGTTGTTGTCTTTCGTTATCCGAGGCTGCTTGTTGTTTCGGAACAAGGTCGATATTTCGATAATCTCCATCTTTTTATCGATTTCAATGCCGCGTATGACAACATTTACAGAGACGAGCTGTACAGAGCCATGTCTAGTTTCGGCATCCCTGCAAAACTCGTACGACTATGGAGGATGACTGTGAAGAGTTCATGCTGCTCCGTCAAGGTCGGTAAAGAACTCACCGACACCTTTGATGTCGAAAAAGGTTTTAGACAAGGCGACAAACTGTCATGCGATTTCTTCAACATCATACTTGAACAGATTGTTAGAAACCCAAACGTCAACACCAGAGGAACAATCTTTCAAAAGTCTACAATTACTCGCCTATGCAGACGATATTGACGTAATGGGAAGAAATAAGCGTGATGTCATAGGCGCTTTTGCGAGTATTGAAACAGAAGCGTCTAAAATGGGTTTGATGGTTAATGAGGGCAAAACGAAGTATATGCTGTCATCAAACAAAAACACAGAACATCGACGAATTGGACAATACGTCACAATAGACAGACATAACTTCGAGGAGGTACAGGACTTCGTCTACCTAGGATCCGCTGTAGACACGGACAACAACATCATTGCGGAGATCAAACGGAGAATAACCCTTGCCAACCGTTGCTTCTTTGGGTTAAGAAGGCAATTGAGAAACAAAACCCTCTCCAGAAAAACCAGGGTAACCTTGTATAAGACCTTAATCATCCCAGTCCTGCAACAAATTGTACAAAAGTTTTCATCTAACGCGATTACAGTGAAGGAACATCAGTGAAATTTCATACGAGACTTCCCAGCGAATTGGAGGGTCTTATTGAGCGTCAGATTTTTGAGTCGACAATAAACAGACTAAACGAGTTTTTTTGCAGAAGCTGAAAAGGGTACGTGCAGCACATACTGTGAAGGCTGCAATGGCTGCATAACTGTTTACTTAGTCTACATGTGCTCAGAAACGCATTACGAAAAGGTCCTGCGTAAGATATCTAAATTCATAGCTGCCCAAAATGAACGCATTTACAATCCGAAAGGCTTACAGGTCATCGATCCGACGTACCGCGGACTGCGCGTTATAGAAATTTCCATACTCGATCGTCCGGGACGAACGTGACTTCCGCTTTCCCACTCTACAGAGGAATTTTTTTTATATTTACGGCGCGGATGCATGGACATTATCGAAAGCGGATGAGGAAACCCTTGGTCGTTTCGAAAGAAAAATTCTCCGAATGATCTTTGGTCCCGTATGCGAAGACAATGTGTGGAGAAGAAGATACAACAACGAGCTGTATGAGCTGTACCAAGACATGGGCATAGCCAGAAGAGTACGCATCGCGAGGCTACGATGGTTGGGCCATGTAGAGCGGATGGACCCAAATGCTCCGGCTCGACGGGTTTTCGAAAGCACATTGCAGGGAAATCGCGGAAGGGGAAGACCTCGTCTTAGGTGGTGCGATCAAGTGGATGAAGACCTCAACCGACTTGGAGTGCGAAATTGGAGAGAGCTCGCCCGAAATCGAAGTCATTATAGAAGGATGTTGGTTGAGACCCAAGTTCACCCCGAACTGTGATGCCCACCTAAGTAAGTAAGTAAGTAAGGACTGTTGTCTTTGTGAAGGACAAACTAATTGTGCCGGACGCACTCCGGAAAGTGTCATCCTCTCGGCAAAGATTTTTATGACTTTCGTCTATCATCAAATAAACAAAAATAGGATAGTTGGCGTAAGGAATCCAATACCGGAAGTTATCAACTCAACTTGTTTATGAGCCCACTCGGGTTCCTGATATTGACGGCTATGCGGCCAACACTCTTGACCTATTTCTTACTTCTCATCCCGAAAAATACAGGGTTGTAGTATCATCTCCTCTAGGCAAATCGGACCATTGTGTCATATCGGTAGATTTTCTATCACGGTAAAAAAAGGTAAAGTCCCTAATTTTTTTTTTTTTTAATTCCCTCTTTATCTTTCTTGTATTTCAACTGATTTCTTATTGATTGTAAAACTTGTTTAATTGTTCTTATTGTTTTGCTTTTAATTCTTTTTTTTCTATTTCATAGTTCTTGATTGTTGTACTGTTTGTTTTCTAATTATTGTTGGGTAGACTTTCATCATGAATTGTATGTCAGTAAAATCCACTGTAAAAATACTTTCAAGTGCCCGTGAAGGTTTCAAAGTATGTTGTATCAATGCTCGTAGCCTCAATATGAACAAATTAGATTTTTTAAAGTATGTGTTTGACTCATCTGGGGTAGATTTAATCTGCATTACGGAGACATGGTTTAGACCAGATACTCCAAATAGTATGCATGAAATTCAAAACTACACTTACTTCGAAATGATAGAGTAACATACACAGTAGGAGGTGGGGTTGCAATATACTGCAATTCATCCCTTAGTTGTAAAGTTCTGGCAAAATCAGCAAACAGTGGAGTGAAAATTTAATGTTGGAGGTTTCTGATGGTAATATAAAAAGTGTTGTGTGTGTAGGGTATAATCCCAACCGAAGTATTTCTCCTGAACCCCTCTTTGCATTTCTGGCATTTCTGTCTCAACTTCGCAAATGCTTCCGAGAAGGTTGAGTGCTTCCAATCCTTAGTTCTTGAACTATTTGAGAAACATGTTCCTATAAAAACGGTTTCAATGCGTAGCAAAAACTGCCCTTGGTTTACTTCTGATGTGGAAATGGCAATAAGAAATCGAAGAAAATCTTATTCTAAATGAAGGTTATCCCCGTAGCCAAGAAAAATAATGCAAGTTCTTGTTCAGATTTTCGACCTATTAGCATTCTTCCGTGTCTGTCAAAAGTCTTTGAGAAAATACTAGCGTCGCAAATTTCATGTCATCTCAAAAGGTTTAACATGCTATCACCATTTCAGTCGGGCTTTCGGGCAAATCATTCTTGCCAAACTGCAATGATCAAAGTAATTGATGATATAAGATGTGAATATGATAAAGACAATCTAACTCTGTTATGTCTGCTTGATTTCTCAAAGGCTTTTGACAGAGTTAACCATGATATACTCTGCAAGAAACTGAAGCATTATTTTGGGTTTAATGACAGAGCAGTACACTTAATTAAATGCTACCTGCACAATCGCCGCCAAAAAGTTTGTATTGCTCAAAATCAATCAGGATCTCTGAATCTGCGTATGGCTGTACCACAAGGCTCTATTTTGGGACCGTTGTTATTTTGCATATTTATAAATGACCTGCCAAACGTATGTTCAAATCCTTTGGTACATCTGTATGCAGATGATGTACAAATATATTTATCGCGTCCTCTTGGTTTACAAGAGGATTTAATATGCAGAATTAATGAAGATCTAATGGCAATTTTTAAATGGTCAGTTAACAATGGTCTTTGTCTGAATCCAGAAAAGTCTCAGCTTAATGCAATTTCCAAAAAGCTTGTTGATACATCACTTTTACCTCCTGTTTTTCTGTCTTCTTTCCAGCTGTCTTTTTCGGAAACTGTTACAAGTCTAGGTTTCAAAATTAACAGAAAACTTTCAGCTGAAAGTCATATTAATCATACAGTAGCAAGAATATACTCTGGACTACGTAGACTTTGGCCATTCTCCTCCGCTACTCCTGTAAATACAAAGTTAAGGCTTATAAAAACGTTGCTCGTGCCATTGATCGACTACGCAAGTGTAGTCTATTGCAAACCCGATTCTCACTCTCAACATAAATTGCTTGTGGCGTTTAATGATATGTTAAGATACGTGTATGGTCTCCGGAGACACCAACACATTTCTCATTACTACCAACTTGTTCTTGGATGTTCGTTGCATCAATTTTTGGATGCCAGACTTTGTATATTTTTACACAAAATTATACATAATAAGGCACCTCTGTGCATTTATGATAAACTTCAATTTGCCCAATCTTTAAGAACTACGAATATTTTAGTACCAACTTACAACTACTTGAACTCTTCACGGCTTTTTATTGTGTATGTAATTAGGCTTTGGAACTCTCTACCGATTCCCATTAAAAGAATAATTGGAATAACAAACTTTAAAAATGCAGTCACTGCTCATTTTCGCTAGGACTAATGTAAAAACTAAATCTTAAATTTAAACAGATTATAATGTACAATGAAACAATGATAATAATTAAAAACAAAAAAAAAAAAAATATATGTTGCTATTACTAAATGTATATACATTTATATTTATAATCAGTTAATCTACTATGTTACATTTGTATTTTGTTTCAAGTTTATTTATCAATAATGTTTACTTTTCTTTATATCCGTATTTTTTTAGTACTATAAAAGACTACGTCTTACTTGTACATCCTCAATAAAATTGAATTGAATTGAAACTGTGTGGCAACATGAGAAAGCCAATTGGGACAGCCTGAACAATTTCTTTTGAAATTTTAATTGTTCATTGTACTTTCTCGACGGAAACGTTGATGCATCAGCTGATATGATATCTAACGTAATTCTCAACGGCATGAGAAATTTTGTTCCTCACAGAGCATAAAGTATCATGACCAAAAATAATTGGTGTGGTTCAAGCTCTAAGGAGGCGATTAAGGGTCGAGAAAGTTGTTTTCGAAAATTTAAAGACAACCCCACAGTAGAAAACCGAAATTTGTTTAAACGGGCCATAAATATCTGTAATGCTCATATACAAAAGGCCAAATTTTTGCATGACCAAAAAGTAAGGCAAGAAATATTGTTGTGTCCAAAAGGAAGCAAAAACTTTTGGTCTTTTGTTAAGAACGTTAAGAACTCGACCCCGTCATCGGTCCCAAACCTCGTTTTCAATGACTCTCCGGTCCCAAACCTCGTCTTTAATGACTCTCCGTGTGTCAGCTCCATCGATAAAGCCAATTTGCTGGCAGCTCAGTTTGCTGCTAACTCGACACTTCCTCATAGCATATTGGCTCCACCTGAGCTCGAGTCTGCAAATTCTGTGATGAAGCAGATATTCTTTCGAACTCGCTCGGTTGCGCGAGTACTCAAAGATCTCAACATACATAAATCCGCTGGTCCAGATGGTATCCCCGCCGTTATTCTGAAGAGGTGTTCTTCTACGCTGGTAAAACCACTGCGTAAACTTTTCCATCTTTCCTATTCTGCTGGGATTTTCCCGAGCAGATGGAAAACTGCATTTGTCCAGCCGGTCCCTAAAAAAAAAAAGGGGAATCTTCCTTCCCTTCCAATTACCGTGCAATTGCATTAATGTTCCTTCTCTCAAAGGCGTTGTTAGACCGTCAATGATATGAAATATCTTGAAGAACGAAAGCTTCTTAATGACCGTCAGTACGGCTTTCGTAGCGAACAGTCCACTGGTGATTTGATTTTCCACCGAAAGGTGGAACCAATCCTTACATTGTTTTAGAGAAAGTGTTCGGGAATAAAGTTCACTTCCGAAGTCAACAACGAGAGGGGGAGAATGAAGAAAAGTGCCTTCCCAAGCGGAACCAAATTTAGAGGGCACAATGCCGAACCACACCGTCAAATTTGTTTATAATTATTTTTATTACACCTTCGGGTTACAATACAACTTATTCTTATAATATAATTCTAGTGAATATGATGCACCAATACAATACAAAGGTTGATACCACGTATACACCAGGGAGACGACCACGTCGCGGAGAAGAATAGAGTAAGACTTTTTACGACCACGTCGGTTGAGGATAGAGATTGAACTGTCTGAAGTAACCACCAGCCACTAGCCACCATCCTTCAGTCCACTGCGTCCAAACTGCTGACTTACCAAAACTCCCACACGTTTAGGGAGTCCAGTAGCTGATACCAATGCCATGCACTGGCTGTCCAACGGCACAACAGAAAGAATGTGCCGACCCCTGCAACTAAGGCTACGATCCGTGGGAGAGACATCATACTGCAAACGAAAAGTAGCGGCAGGTCATAGATGCGACAGTATTTATACATCATAAATACTGCCATCGTATGACATCATCGACAGCGGTGTGTATCGGGTATCCACACCAAGTAGTAGATACCCTCAGACAAACGATCGTATCTGTGCCAAGTCATTGGCAGATACATTTCTCTGTACTTGCGTGGGTGTTGCTATGGTTGATAGCTGGGTCGTCAAATGTGGATATTTGAGGCGACCGATTTATCCATGATATGAGGCTGGCGGTGGTGACTGTTGGCTTGGATTGAAAAATAGAATGCATCGTCAGCATTCCGTTGGAGAATTAATTCGGTCATCGGACTGACCGAACATCCTGCCCGGTTGAACCGGATGGTTCAAGGAACTCTGGTGTCAGCGTCTATATCAACGAGCCGGCAAAGCTTCTGCACCGGTCGTCGACATTCTCCAAATGCGGTGTGTAGGGTGGCATTCCGGGCCAGCCCATCGCTGCCCGGATGCACGGCTGTGACTCGACCGACTCGCCAATGAGTGGGAGGTAGATTGTCATGTCGTACCAAAACGATGTCCCCGATTTGCAGATTCGGCTCTCGTTTTTCCCATTTGTTGCGTGTCTGAAGGGTTACCAGGTATTCGTCAGACCAACGCTTCCAGAATTCCTGATGTATCTGGCGGAGCCACTGGTACTGCTTGAGTCTGTTCAGAGGAACATCCGGGATATGGGGTTGAGGAATTGCCAGTAGTGGGGTGCCAATGAGAAAGTCCCCAGGTGTCAGGGCCAACTTCTCGTCCAAGTCGTCATGCAGTGGTACCAAGGGCCTGGAGTTGAGGCAAGCTTCAATCTGTGTCGCCAAGGTATGAAACTGGTGGTACCAAAGTGATTGCGTACCCACCAGCCGAGTTAAGTGGTGCTTGGCTGATTTAACGGCAGCCTCCCAGAGTCCGCCTTGATGAGGAGCACCCGGGGTAATGAAGTGCCACCGAGTGCCAGCATGGGCCAAGTGCTGCTGGTTCTGTTCGCTCTGGAACGTCTTCAGGTCTTCTTGTAGGTACCGGTTGGCACCCACGAATGCGGTTCCATTGTCGCTGTATAAGTCTCGGCAGCGACCACGTCTGCTGATGAACCGAGTAAACGCATCTAAGAATGCCTGGGCGGAGAGGTCCTCGACGGCTTCCAAATGGACAGCCTTTGTGGCCATGCAGATAAAGATAGCCAGGTAACCTTTCACTGTAGTGCGAGATCTCTTCGTCCCAATTCGAAGCGTAAAAGGGCCACAGTAGTCCACCCCGGAGGCCAGGAAGGGGCGGGTGGCATTGACTCGATGGCTAGGCAGTGGAGCCATCTGTTGCTTGATCAACTTCCCTCGATGGCGTCGGCAGATGACGCATTTGTGTAGGGCCGTCCGGACCAGTTGTCGGCCATTCAAGATCCAGTACTGCTGCCTGAGCGTTTGCAGCATCAATTGGACTCCACCATGCATCGTCGTCTTGTGGGTGTGCATGATGAGGAGCCAAACCAGGGCTCCGACCTTCGGAAGCACGATCGGGAACCGTTGCTCATGTGGGAGTGCGGCGTGAGTGAGTCGTCCTCCAACTCGGAGCACTCCACTGGGGTCCAGGTAAGGGTTGAGTGAGAGTAGGGGGCTAGTGCTCGCCAAGGTAGCCCGCTTACGAACTGCTTGAAGCTCGTCAGGAAACGCCATTGCTTGCTCTAGTATAATGAGCCGTTCCATTGCGTGTTGTAGCTCGTCTGCGTCTACAACGGTCTGCTTACGGGATTTCTGGTTCCGCCATCGGAACATATAAGCTACTGTGTGGAGTAGCCGCTGGAGGGAACTGAATCGGTCAACTAGGGGAACGACGACCCCGTCTTGACGCCTCGTTGTAAGTTCCGGACGCCTGATGGTAGCGCCTGCAAACACCATGGTCTTCAATTCGTCTGAGACAAGAGCCAAGTCTCGGTCTTTGAGCTGCCCGGTTGGGCTGAGTGGGAGGTGGCCAGTGGTCAACCAAGTCGGACCTTGCCACCACAATGGATGTTGAATGAGTTCGGCAGCCTTGATTCCCCGACTAGCGCAATCGGCAGGATTCTGAGCTGTGCGAACGTGGTTCCAATGTTCTGGAGGGGTGATCTCCAAGATCTGTCGCACCCTATTGGCAACATAGGGTTTCAGGGTAGACGGCTCCTTCCGCAACCAGCAAAGCACAATGCTGGAGTCTGACCACATGTAGTATGGAGACGTCCGAAGTCCAAGTGCACGACAGGCATTGTCGTATGTATGTGCCAAGAGATGCGCGGCACATAATTCGAGTCTGGGCACGGTAGCGCCCTTGATTGGAGCTACCTTGGTGCGGGCAGTCAAGAGTGAGACACACACCCGGTTGTCAGCGTCAGTGGTCACCAGGTAGATCACTGCTGCGTATGCGCGAGTACTAGCATCGCAGAACCCATGGACAGTGGTGACATGCTGGCTGCGCATGCCCAACCACCGTGGTATACGCACTCGGTTGAGTGTATTGAGATCGTTTCGATAGGTAGTCCACGTTGCCTGGAGGTCGTCAGGCAGTGGGGTATCCCAGGTGATACCCGCCGTCCAAAGCGTCTGAATGAACATCTTCCCCACAATGACTACCGGGGCCAAGAGACCAGTCGGGTCGAACAGCTGAGCGACTTCACTGAGAACCCGCCGCTTGGTTGGCTGCGAGGCAGCAGGCTCCAAGTCCACCAAGAAGAAGAGCTCGTCAACTGTGGGGTCCCACCGCAAGCCAAGTACTGTGGCGGTCGGGCATTCTATAACGAGCTCTGTGGAAAGAGAAGAAGGAGAAACATTGTTAGTTAGGAAATTTGTTACCTCTGCGCGATTAGAGTTCCATTTGCGCAGTGTAAAATGCCCACTCTTGAGCACCCGGTCCACGTCTTTCGCCAAGGCCACGGTTTCTTTGACACTGTTACAGCTGGTGAGAAGGTCGTCCACGTAAAAGGCCTTCTCGATAGTCTCCTTTGCCGCTTGCGCGCGGGCTGGATTCCGGATAATGTTGTAGTTGTCCTCTGCACATTGTACCATAGAGCGAACGGATGTGTAGGGACTTGATGCCATGCCATAGGTGATCGTTGTGAGTTGGTAGACCGCCAGGTCTGCTGTAGGGGATTCACGCCAAAGAATCCGCTGATAGTCCCGATGCTCCGGGGCAACCAGAATTTGCCGGAACATCTTCTCGACGTCGGCTGTCAATGCTACCATGTAACGACGGAATCGCAGGATCACATTGATGAGTGAGTCCTGGATTGTTGGACCGCCCAACTGGGTGTCATTAAGAGAGACACCACTGGTCGTCTTGGCTGAGGCGTTGAACACCACGCGGAATTTGGCTGTCACGGCGTGGTGTGGGATGTAGTAACAGTTGGGGTGGTCGCCATGTTGACCCACCCGTTCCATGTGTCCAAGACTCTCGTACTCCCTCATGAAGTCGATGTATTTCTCTCGTATCTCAGGGTTGCTCTGCAGTCGGCGTTCGAGACTGTAGAACTGGCGTAGTGCTGCACGGTAGGAGTCCCCGAGGGCAGGGGCGTCGTGGCGAAATGGGATTTGTACCATGTACCTCCCGTCAGATGTGCGGGAATGCGTCTCTTTGAAATGACGACTGCATTCATCTTCTCTGGAGTTGTCCGTTGGCACCTCTTCCAAGTGCCAGAATTTCTGTACTAAGTCTTCCAAAGTGCTGGTGGAAGAGTCTGCATGAGTTGGTTGGCAATGTAGCGTGTTGACCACTTGAGCGGGTCCTTTGAGCGATGCCGGTCCAAAAACCACCCATCCCAGTTGGGTGCGTTGTCCATGTGGTTCGTGAGGTTTCCCATGTATCACCTCACCTTGTACTAAGGAACCCCAGACATCTGCTCCCAGCAACATGTCAATCGATCCGGGGGTCCCGTAGTGACGATCGGCCAGAGCAAGGCCAGCTAGGTGTGTCCATTGTGACACGTCCACGTGTGTTTCCGGAATGGTTGTGGTGATAGTCGGAATGACTAACACTTTGAGGGTGACCTGGAAGTCAGTTCGGGTCGACCGGAGTGACAACGTCACTTGGTCTCGGGCCATGATGTTTCTAGAAGCGCCAATGCCATGTACGGCGACTTCTAGGGCTGCTGGCTGTAGGTGAAGCCTGTCAATTAAGTTAGTGGTTGCAAAACTTACCTGCGATCCAGGATCGCACAGAGCTCGGGCCAAGCGACGCTCTCTTGTTGGACCGTACGCATAGGCAAGCGCCGTTGCCAGGAGTACGGTCGAGTTCGGATTGGTGAGTCAATCCGCGAGGTCTTCGGCTTCCTCTTCGAAGATCTCTGGAGGCCCACATCGCTTGTTGATGTATGGATCCGGATACGGACCTGCGCCAGGATCGGATAATTTCATCTGTCCCGGACTCCTCTTATCGGCATTCCGGCGGTTGGTCCCAGTTGACTCAGCGCTGCGACAGAGGAGGGTGTGGTGTCGCGCGCTGCAATGGCGACAGGAGCGTGTTGATGGGCATTGCGGTGCCCTGTGCCCAGTGCCGAGACAGTTGAAGCAGGCATTCCACTCCCTCGTCTTCGTCAGGCGGTTGTTGATTCCCATTGAACCAAAGCGTGAACACTGCGTGATAGAATGCGATTCTTGACAACAAATGCACCGTCCTGCGGTATTGGTAACCGCATATGTCCGGACTGCCCGGGTGCGCTGCTGACTTGAGGCAGGTAGGACAGCCTCTCTTCTAGGGTGTGGCTCCTGGCGTGTGGCGGGAGCCGACAGGCTACTGGCCCGCTCCTCCAAGTACTGGAGCAGGTCTTCTATCTTTGGTAAGTCGCGGGATGGGTGATGTAACCGCCAAGCCTTTTTTGTGGCGGCCGGCAGTTTCAGTAGCACAGCTGCCGACGTTATCACGTCCCAGTGCTCCACGAGCACCTTCAAGACCCGGAGGGCCCGGTAGGTTCCTCGGACGGTGTCTACGATTCGGAGGAGAGCGGCCTCGGTCTCCTCTGGCTCCGCCTTCAATAGGAGTATGCGCAGAGCGTGCGTTTCAGATAATTTTGCCGGGTTGTCGAAGCGGCGCTTGAGCTCCTCCCATAGTTGCTCGTACCCGCCTTCATACGTGCCACCAACCAACCCAACATCCTTGTCGTTGATGGCACTCCGGAGTTTTTGCAGCTTGTAGGGCTCCGGGAGATCCGCCAAGTGGATCAAGCTCTCGAATGTGTCCCGGAACGCCATCCAGGACTCCAATTTCCCATCGAATGTGGGAATCTTGACCGGGTCAAGTTTCATGTCAATTTTCCGGCGCGTGCCATGTTGCGCATCTCTCAGCCCCGCCACGCTATGCTCGCTCCCGTGGTGGCTGTCGCGTCGTTCGCGCGTTGCGTGGAGTCGTTGCAGGCGCCGCTCTATCTCGATCTGAGCGGCCTGCTCCTGTGTCTCCACCATGGCGTACAAGGCATCGTGGACCTTGATACCATCAGTCGTCGCCTCGCCCGACACGAGTTCCATGTGTACCTGTACGAAACTCGCGTATGAATCCGTGAGCTTCTGGCGATAGCTCAGGAGCGTCGCCAGATCCCAATCCTCCGCCTCCTCAGTCAGGACCGCTGAGCTGAGCCTCTTGATGGCGGTACATAGAGACGATCGTCGGTTCAAAGCCATGATTTCTCTGATTTATCGTCTCAAATTAAATTGTCTTTCACTTGATTGCACTGGTTACTGGAACCACAAAATAACCCACGTCACGCGCACGAGGATGAGTACTGCAAACACGCACAAACCGAGTATGGTAGCTTCTACCACACACATTAACTGTCCAAACGAAAACACGCACTTTTCAGGTCCTCACAGGAGGCACCAAATGTTCGGGAATAAAGTTCACTTCCGAAGTCAACAACGAGAGGGGGAGAATGAAGAAAAGTGCCTTCCCAAGCGGAACCAAATTTAGAGGGCACAATGCCGAACCACACCGTCAAATTTGTTTATAATTATTTTTATTACACCTTCGGGTTACAATACAACTTATTCTTATAATATAATTCTAGTGAATATGATGCACCAATACAATACAAAGGTTGATACCACGTATACACCAGGGAGACGACCACGTCGCGGAGAAGAATAGAGTAAGACTTTTTACGACCACGTCGGTTGAGGATAGAGATTGAACTGTCTGAAGTAACCACCAGCCACTAGCCACCATCCTTCAGTCCACTGCGTCCAAACTGCTGACTTACCAAAACTCCCACACGTTTAGGGAGTCCAGTAGCTGATACCAATGCCATGCACTGGCTGTCCAACGGCACAACAGAAAGAATGTGCCGACCCCTGCAACTAAGGCTACGATCCGTGGGAGAGACATCATACTGCAAACGAAAAGTAGCGGCAGGTCATAGATGCGACAGTATTTATACATCATAAATACTGCCATCGTATGACATCATCGACAGCGGTGTGTATCGGGTATCCACACCAAGTAGTAGATACCCTCAGACAAACGATCGTATCTGTGCCAAGTCATTGGCAGATACATTTCTCTGTACTTGCGTGGGTGTTGCTATGGTTGATAGCTGGGTCGTCAAATGTGGATATTTGAGGCGACCGATTTATCCATGATATGAGGCTGGCGGTGGTGACTGTTGGCTTGGATTGAAAAATAGAATGCATCGTCAGCATTCCGTTGGAGAATTAATTCGGTCATCGGACTGACCGAACAGAAAGTAAGATTATTGCGCTTGCGATATTTCTAAAGCATTTGATAGAGTTTGGCATCAGACTCTTTTATCGAAAATGCGTGCTTTTGGTATCGATGAGTCTCTTCTTCGTTGGATTAGAAATTACCTTTCCGACCGTTCAATACAAGTTGTCTTGGATGGCTTCAAGTCTGATACCCATTTCATAAATGCTGGTGTGCCCCAGGGCTCCGTTTTGTCTCCCACTCTCTTCCTTATTTTTATAAATGATCTCTTGTCTGGACTTTCTAATCCTCTCAACTGTTTTGCTGACGACTCGACCCTCAGCTTTTCATATTCGTTTCCTAATTCACGTCCCTGCTCTCCGGATGTGGAACTGGAACGGTTGCATATGATTGGCTCATTGAATTCTGACCTTGACGCATTATTGCATGGGATCATAAAAACCGAGTAGAATTCAAGGCTTCGAAAACTCAGTGCTGTTTCTTGTCGTTGAAGCTTAACATTCCCCCATTGCCATTATCCATGAATGATACATGCAAGGTCTTCATCCACCCAAAACTGGAGTATAATTCTCATATCTGGTCAGGTGCTTTTCAAACATCTTTGCACCTGCTTGATAGGGTACAAAATAGAGCGTTAAAATTAATAGGTGATAGTTCTATCGTAGAATCGATTGATTCTCTTGAACATCGTCGAAACGTTGCCTGTCTCTCTCTCCTTTTTATCGCTGTTTTCACAAACAGTGCTCTAGTGAAGTAGCCAGTTGCATTCCTCCCCTGAAACAATTTAGCCGCAACACCCGCCTCGCTAGGAATGTTCATCAGTTTTACCTTGAGCCCAACTTCGGACGTACAGTTAAGTATAGAGATTCATATTTTAGTCGCACCACCTGAATGTGGAATGCTTTACCTGGTTCTGTATTTCCCATGCATTACGATTCACAAAGGTTCAAAAGCAGTGTGCATCGGTGTCTCCTATTAAATCCTCTATTTTCATAAATGCCCGTTCAATAATATTATAAGGGTATTCATAGCCCCTTGATGTGCGCACTTATTATAAAAAAAAATCAATCCAACGACAGGGAAGTCAGATCAGATCTGGAAAAAGCGAAGGCATTCGCTAAACACTTTAAAGGCAACTTCGTGCCCATACTAACGGATGACCCTGATTTTCTGGAAGGAAATTGAGACATCATCCAACGGATCCTTGGACCCAACACTGATGTAGCAAAATTAAGCAACAACAATCCGTCGAGTTACCCAATCAACTGCCCGAACCTGTCCACTCCGGCAGAAATTGTGGAGATAATACACAACTCAAAGCCCAAGAAGTCAACAGGCCCAGACAATGTCTCAAATTTAGTGCTGTAGCAAATGGTATGTATTCGTTACTCAGTAACAAGTATTCTCTTTTGTACCGAATAACGAAACGTTACTCCCAAAAAAATTTCGTTACTTTTACGATGTCGTTACTGTCGTTACTTTCGTTACTTTCGTTACTTTCGTTACTTTCGTTACTTTCGTTACTTTCGTTACTTTCGTTACTTACGTTACTTTCGTTACTTTCGTTACTCGGTATCGGTATCGGCATTTCGTATGTTTAGTTACTTTGGGTAGTTTGGTACTCGGATTGGTATTTGGTATGTTTAGTTACTTTGGGTAGTTTGGTACTCGGATTGGTATTTCGCATGTTTAGTTACTTTCGTTACTCGGTATCGGTATCGGCATTTGGTATGTTTAGTTACTTTGGGTAGTTTGGTACTCGGATTGGTATTTCGCATGTTTAGTTACTTTCGTTACTCGGTATCGGTATCGGCATTTCGTATGTTTAGTTACTTTGGGTAGTTTGGTACTCGGATTGGTATTTCGGATGTTTAGTTACTTTCGTTACTCGGTATCGGTATCGGATCGGCATTTGGTATGTTTAGTTACTTTGGGTAGTTTGGTAGTCGGGTGGGTAGTCGAGTTGGTATCGATATCAGTACCAGTACCTGTACCTTGTGTGTGTACTGTGTAATGTGTATAGTCAGTTTATTGTATGCCTGCTATGGAGATGAAGGGTGCAACAAACAGACTTATTTGTGTGTCTGATTGGGAAACAAATGTATTTCTTTTTTTTAAATGGAGCTAAATTAGCGTTTGTAATAATGTAGATGAAACCACCTCTTTTTCTTATGTGGTGCTGTTATGCGTTATGGTTTGTTATTGGAATTACTTGTATCTTTTATTGTATCTTGCTTTATTTAATTTATTTTAACGGTTATGCGGGCATTATTGCTTTTTCTGAGTTCTAAAAATGGCAAATTTTTGGCCAGGTCTGTCAATAAAGTTTAGCAATGGCATGTTAAGATAACATGATAAAAAAGATGTTTGGAAAATTGTGGAGAACTATTGATCTATCTTAAATTTTTAAACCTTTTAGTACAGATTATTATTTTGGCGATAAGTTTCTATGGTTAATTATTTAATTTTTGAATTTGTAGGCGAAGTAGAAAATTTGCATATCAATGAAAAAAAGTTGAATTCCCATGGGTTGTGTAATTTTCATTGAGTAAAATTTCGATGTAAACTGAAAAGTCTTGTTAATCAATCAAATCGGTATGTGTGGGTAGTTTGCATTTCTAGCAGAAATTCGAGGGTATCTACACCATTTCTTCCTTTAAATACAGTTCTATAATTATATGACAACGCCAGGCATATGACTGAATATAAGGTAATAACTTTTACGCAAAATTTTTCAACAATTATGATATAAATATTTTACCCTGTACAACTACACAGCTAAATATACTATTTTTTTTTAGATTTCGCCATAAAAAGTACTTTTTTAGACACCAATACCAGCTTTTCAAAAAGTAACGAAAGTAACGAAAGTAACGACATTTTTATACCGAGTACTCAGATCAAAAGTAACGTATACATACGGGTAGTCATTTTATCGTTACTTTTACAGCTCTACAAATTTCGTCCTGAAGAGGCTCCCACAGACGGTGATGATCCCTATGGTTATCATTTTTGTTTTTTTGCATCTCAGAGACTTAGCCACTAAGTCGCACGAAGCTTAGACCAAGCTCATTTGTACGTACTTATTTATCTACGCTCTACATCATAAATGCAAGTGTTAGAGGTTAGAAAACACCAACACCCACACAAAGAGAACGTATAGAAAATATATATATGAAAAAAAAATTCAAATAGTGACATAGGGGAGAGTACCTACTATAACTTTGGCGACAAAAAATAATAACGGTTTTTGGTGGAGGGGTTCAATACAAGCATTTTTTACTATGGGAGGGGGGGTCTATCTCCCCCCGTTTAGGCGGTAGGGGCAATTTTATAAAAATTGACTTAAAATCTAAAAAAAAATATTGTAGATCAACGGGAAAACTAACAGACACAATTTATACTTTTTATAAAAGCCAGAGACTTGCACTTTATAATAAATTTTAAATGAAGTGCTTTCAATTTATAGTTTTTGAAATAACTGACTTCAAAGTCAAAATTTACGAAAAAATATTTTAAAAAATCACTTTGAGTATTATGTTTCTCATGATTACAAATGCTAATAAAAAAATTATTGATGTAGTTAGTTGCTTCAATAAATTTTTTATCAAACGATATAAATTACTTTTTTCTATGTCTTATAGTTTTTGAGATAATTGAAAAATAGTAAAACTATTGAAGTATGCATTATTTTCAAAAAATTACGGAAATACGTACGAATTTACAATAATGTTAGGAAATAGACTAGTGAAAGTATAAAAATTCATAAGACAGGTACTTATGTGCAATTAATTTCCGTATGCAACAACTTTCCGCATGGCTCGCTTCGCGGGGGCTCATTATTTTAACCCTTTTTCCGCAGGGCTAAGCTGCTCATGCTAAATATGAAAATAGCAAATAATTTCCGTATGCAACAGCTTTCCGCATGGCCCGCTTCGCGGGGACTCATTATTTTAACCCTTTTTTCCACAGGGTTAAGCTGCTCATGCTAAATATGAAAATAGCAATTAATTTCCGTATGCAACAGCTTTCCGCATGGCCCGCTTCGCGGGGACTCATTATTTTAACCCTTTTTTCCGCAGGGTTAAGCTGCTCATGCTAAATATGAAAATAGCAATTAATTTCCGTATGCAACAGCTTTCCGCATGGCCCGCTTTACGGGGACTCATTATTTTAACCCTTTTTTCCGCAGGGTTAAGCTGCTCATAAGCTTTGGGGTGCAAATTTTTTATATGAAAAGTTTCTTTTAAAATTAGAAAATTTTTTGATTTTAAAAAAGAAATATAGTTTTACTATTTTTCAATTATCTCAAAAACTATAAGACATAGAAAAAAGTAATTTATATCGTTTGATAAAAAATTTATTGAAGCAACTAACTACATCAAAATTTTTTTTATTGGCATTTGTAATCACGAGAAACATAATACTCAAAGTGATTTTTAAAAATTTTTTTTCGTAAATTTTGACTTTGAAGTCAGTTATTTCAAAAACTATAAATTGAAAGCACTTCATTTAAAATTTATTATAAAGTGCAAGTCTCTGACTTTTATAAAAAGTATAAATTGTGTCTGTAAGTTTTCCCGTTGTTCTACAATATTTTTTTTTAGATTTTAAGTCAATATTTTATAAAATTGCCCCTACCGCCTAAACGGGGGGAGATAGACCCCCCCCTCCTATAGTAAAAAATGCTTGTATTGAACCCCTCCACCAAAAACCGTTATTATTTTTTGTCGCCAAAGTTATCGTACTCGTGCCGTGACATACAGTATAGAACACCTAACATAAAATACAATTATAATTAATTAATTAATTTAGCAGCTACAGCTGTCATACAAGTAAGACGTGTAATCTATGGTTCCATAAAAGTGATTCTGAATTTGAGCCTAACAACAAATCTAGTTGAATATTTTATTTCATAACCACTGTCAATTTGTTTTTAAACTCGCTGCGTGAGTGCAGAGTTAAATTTGAAAAACTTTTATATGTTATTTGTTGCATAAATTCGTCACTTGATAACTCATAATTTCTCGGGCCGTTGTAAATATACAAAAAAAATCACACACACCATGTCAGATATAAAGAACACACGGCTAACCACAAAGAGGCAACAACGGAAACCTCTGACGGACTCCCCTTCCTGTGCATCACAAAGTCTGAAATCACCATTGCTGCTTAACACATTGACATCAACACAACCACCTGAAGCATCGTCACCATCGCTCAAAACAATGACGTCAGAATGTTTCTCCAGCCTTCATCTCAAAATCACTCAACAAGGTGAGTTAACTCGTAAATCAATTTTTAGTCTTGAAGAAAAACTATCGGCTCGAATTGAAACCATCAACAAAAATATTTGCGAGAAGTTGATGCTTATTGAGGTCGAAATGGAAACCTTGAAGGAACGGATTTCAGCTTGTGAAGAAAGTGCAACCAATTTTAGCCACTTGCAGTCGGAAGTTGTTAGCATCAAAAACCAACTTCAACGAGAGCTAGTGCAACTGAAACCAGAAGAACACATAAATAGCACTGAGCTGCTGGAGTTGAAGGCACAAATTGAAGTACTGCACTCTAACAACCTCGCATCCGACGCTGTTTTGATAGGGATCCCCTTTTTCCCGGAGGAAAGTCTTGAAAGAATTTTCACAAAAATCTGCCAAGCTATTAACCTTCAAACACCCATCATAAACCGAATTTTCCGAGTGAAACAAAGATCTGATTCTGTCATTATTATCAAGTTTGGGTCAGCTCATGATAAGATGACGACTCTAAGAGCTATGTCGGCATTTAGGAAAAATCACTCGCGGCATTTTTGTTTACGGGATGTCGGCTTTGAATCCAACCGAAAAGTTTATTTGCACGAAAGCCTCACTCCAATAAACCGCGGCATTTTGCGACAAGCGATTAAATACAAGGGTATCCAATGTAGGTTATTATATAAATCTGATGGTAGCAATGACTTATTTGAATTTTGTTTTGTTGAAATTTTGTGTGGGCAAGATAAATGCTTGATAGGAGCTATCTATAAGCCCCCAAATTTAACAAATTCTGTAGTTATAGCTCATCTACTAGAAAGTCTAACGGTACAACACAGTAATATAATAATTTGCGGGGATTTTAATATTGATCTGTTAGATAAAAGAAACAGTGATGTAAATCGTTTTGTCAATGATATAACATCGTTAAGCTTATTTCCCGTAAACAATCAATCACCTACCCATTTTAGCAGTACAAATTCCACACTGTTAGATCTTTTCCTAGTTACAGATATGAATCGTGTTCTTTTCTATGACCAACTTGATGTTCCTGGTTTTTCTAAGCATGACCTTATTGTAACTTTCCTTGATTTTCATGTTGTGGAGTCAACGCAAAGTAATATCATCACATATAGAGACTTTAAGGCAATAGACCATAACTCCCTGTTTAGAGCCACATCAGCAATAGACTGGCATGAACTTCGTTTAATGTCCTCGATTGATGAACAGATTGAACATTTTACCCAAAAAATCAATTATCTCTTTGAACAACATGTTCCATTAAAATCTTTTACCCCTCCTAATAAAAGTTGCGAATGGATGACTTCTAGGATCCAAAATCTTCTTAAACAAAGGGACAGCGCATATAAGAGATGGAAACGATTTAGAATTCGAGAGTTTTTTGATGCTTATAAGTCTGCAAGGAATAGCACTAAACGAGAAATTAGAAATGCAAAAATCCAGTTTTTCAATTCTAGGTTCAGCTCTTGTACAGATATTTCAAAAACTTGGAAAAATCTTAAGGCATTAGGGGCCTCCAATAGAAAAACTGTTGATGGAGACGTCAGCGAGACGAGCCCCGATGATTTAAACAGAGATTTTGCTTCCAATTCGAATGCCTCAAATGAAGGCGACCATTTTCATAGAAGATTATATGCTGTTGAGGAATCGCTCATTCCAACAGTTTCGAGGAGTTTTAGCTTCCAAAGAGTTACTGAGTTCGAAGTTCTAAATGCAGTTACTTTAATTAAGTCAAATGCTATCGGACTAGATAGAATGCAGCCAAAGTTTTTGAGAATTATTATTCATGCGGTGCTCTCTGAAATTACTTATATTTTCAACAACATTTTAACCTACTCCACATATCCGTCTTCCTGGAAGATCTCCAAAATTATCCCTGTCCTTAAAAGTACTGCCTCTAGAATTAAATCCTATCGACCTATATCGATTCTGCCTTTTCTCTCTAAGGTTTTTGAGAAACTTTTGAGCAAGCAGATGCACTCTTTTCTCAATGAGTTTAACCTTTTATCACCTGAGCAATCCGGTTTTAGACCAAACCACAGTTGTACTACGGCACTCTTAAACTTGGTAGATGACATCCGAATGGAACTGACTGAAGGTCATGTAACTTCTCTTGTATTGCTTGATTTCTCAAAAGCCTTTGACACAGTTCCTCACAACATTCTTATTCTTAAATTGAAAAATTACTTCGCTTTCGAATCCACAGCATTTAAACTTATGGAAAGTTACTTGACAGGTCGCTCACAAGCTGTCTACTGCAACCAAAAAATGTCAAGTTTTCTTCAAACGAAAGCTGGTGTCCCACAAGGATCCATCTTAGGTCCACTATTGTTTACCTTGTTCAATAATGACATTCCTTCAATTTTGAAATGCTGTAAGGTCCAAATGTACGCGGATGATGTGCAGATGCATTTAAGCTACCCGATAGGTCAAGTTGAGGATGCCACTGAGCGAATTAATGAAGACCTTAGCTCGATAGCCTCTTGGTCGAGAATGAATAAGCTTATGCTGAACTCCAGTAAAAGTCAAGCCATATTAATTAGTCGCTTAAGCATTGACACTCAAAGCTTGCCAAAACTCTGTTTAGAAGGATTAGTGTTACCCTACGTCACCAGTGTAAAAAATCTCGGTGTTACATTTAACCAAAATCTCACCTGGG
The DNA here is from genome assembly GCA_914767635.1 of Melanostoma mellinum. Classification (NCBI taxonomy): domain Eukaryota; kingdom Metazoa; phylum Arthropoda; class Insecta; order Diptera; family Syrphidae; genus Melanostoma; species Melanostoma mellinum. Next base: position 166,752,335 of record OU612060.1, on the reverse strand, counting down.
GAAATCATATTATTAAAATAGTATCTAAGATATATGGATCCCTCCGTATTCTATACCAAATTGGGAACTGTCTTCCTTTCAGGAATAAGGCTATGTTGGTTAAGTCACTTTTATTCCCAATAATTTTTTATGCCTACCCAGTTTTCTGTGACCTAGATAGTGTCTCCTTACGTAAGTTGAAAGTAGCTATAAATAGTACAGTAAGGTTTGCCTATAACATTGGTCGACGAGAACATATCCCTGGTTATGTTAAGGCTTTCCTTGGAATGGAGTTACAACAGTATCTCGAGTTTAAAACACTAACTTTTCTTTTCAGTCTTAAAGAAAATAGAGTGCCCGAATATCTTTTCCAAAGAATTCAATTTGCATCTTCTTCCGGAAGAAGTAGAAGTTTCGTGCCACCTTTTACGAACTACTCTATAACTCAAAAACAGTTTTTTGTCTGCGCCATAAGACTCTGGAATCGCCTTCCGCTCAATGTCAGACGGTCTTCAGGTATGAGGGATTTTCAAGAAAAGCTTAAACAACATTACTGCTCATAAGCATATTTACAAAAGAAAAATTAAAAAAGTTCAAGTAAATAATGTAAATAATAATTTAAATCATAATTTAACTATAATTTAATAATATTAAAATAATTAATTTTCATTTCATTCATTAATTTTCAAATTCATTAATATTTAAACCCTGTTTATATTGTTCACAACTAAAAGATAATATTGTATCTACGTGTAACATAATTTCTATACCAATAAATAAAATAAACAAAACTACTAAAAAATAAAATAAAGTATAAACTACAAATATTTTGAAGAAAAATAAACTACGAAACATTGAACCAAAATCATACATGTGGAGCACTGGTTTTAAATTTTTGTTTTAAAGTACATACATTTATTAAAGTTGAAATCTAAAAGTAGTGAGTTAGAATTGTATAATCTACTCATGCGCGATAGCGGCTCATTCATGCCGTAATTGGTTCTATGATGGGGGCAATGAATCAACTCCAAATTACGCAAGTGGTGAGATCCTCGGCTGTAGTTAAAATTTATGGATGAGAGCAAGTAAGGAGCATCTATAAAGCCAGTCAAAAGCTGATGGAAAAATACTAGGTCGTTGTTGATATGTCTTTGACTAAGGGTTTGCAATTGCAAAAGTTGAATTCGATGTTCGTAAGGAGGTAGATTGAATGGATCTTCCCAAGGAAGACCCTTCAAAGCAAAACGTATAAATTTGTGTTGTACTGCCTCGATACGATGTTTATGAATTTCATATAGGGGAGACCAAACATGTGAGGCGTACTAGAGATGAGGACGAACATAACAGTTATACAAAGATAATGTTACATAAGGATCATCAAATTCTTTTCACCACCTTTTTATGAAACCTAGCATAGAATTTGCTTTCCTTACTATTGAGCTTATATGCTCGCTAAATTCAAGGTTAATATTGAAGTAAACATCTAGGTCACGAAAACTTGAGACATTACATAATGAATGACCAGTCATTAAGTATATAGCTTTGCTAGGTTCACGTTTTCTCGAGAATGACATTGTTTGGCACTTCGAGGGGTTAAGACTAAGACCATTCTTTTCACACCATGTTCCAAAGCTATCGATCTCTTTTTGAAGAAGTACGCGATCAGTAGTGTTTTCAATGGATTTAAAAATTTTCATATCATCTGCGAAAATCAGAATTTCACTATACGAAATGCATGAAACAACGTCATTGATTGCGACAATGAAAAGCAAAGGCCCGAGGTGACTGCCTTGGGGTACACCCGACAGAGCGATGAAGGGACTCGAAAAGCAAATCCATGCAATAAATATTTCTTTAAATCCAAAAGCTTTGAGCTTATATTATATAACATCAAGAGAGAGTTGATCGAGTGCTTTGGAAAAATCAGTGTAAATACAGTCGAGCTCATACCCATTTTCAAGGGCATTGGAACATATGTGAAGAAAAGAAAGAAGGTTTGTTACCGTTGATCTTTTCTGCATAAAGCCATGCTGCTGGCTGCAAACAATATTTTTTGTAAAGAATGAGAGAGTTTGGGGATGCAAGACAGTTTGGATATGGGCCTGTAGTTTTTTATTTCTATTTAAAAACCGGAGTGATAAAGAACTTTTTCCAAAGACTAGGAAAAACACCTGTTTTGATTGTGGTGAGATGAACACTTACGCTTGCTTAATTGCAGTTGATGGATATGTGCAATTTTGTTTGGCAGACCACAACTTACGCCTTCTATGCTTTGCTGAGGATGAACACACTTGCAATTAGGGAAACTTTTTCTCATCCAAAATAAAGAACGCCATATGATTTTCCCTTCTTTATAATTTTATTGTGCACGTAGGATTGTTTGTTGTTTAAATTTTAGTTTTGAAAATACATGTAATTTCATCCGAAATGTAAAATTTTAGAATTTAGAAAAAAATGGCGGAAGGCCCAAGAAAATACTTTAATTAATAGAAATGATGACATGTGTGTTGGTTGGCTGTTGGAATGTGGATCGTAGGCCTGTGTAAATTATGATCGATTCGATCTTTATGATTCGATCATTCAAAAGTATTGATGATCGAAATCATTCAAGTCCGAATCAATCGATCTCAATCAATCTCGATATTCGATCTCAATTACAGTATTATTCTATGCATTTTGATTAGATATTTCATTTCCATTTAGTTTCGATTTCGATCTTTTGATCTTATTCAATCATTTGAATGTGTACGAAAACTTTACGTTGCTCTCTCTATCATGGTGCAGTGAAGGGTGGAGTCATAAGCAGTGTAGGAATGATGTTGATGTTGGGTAGATGAGAAATGATTTTAAAGGATGTTTGTACATATTAGTACTAGTATTTAATATTTTTAGTGAAAACGATTCGAAATTAACTAAGTAAAGTATGTAGGTATGTATGTGTCAAGCATTTCTAGCGGTGTGTGATGACTTCGGGACATAAGAGTATAGCTTATCGGAATAATGTTGAGTAGATGTAGAATGCACTACTATTTGAATTGTATGTATACATGCACACATGTATGTTTGTTAACATTTTCAGTGTGAACAATTTTTCAAGTTTGAAAGAGAAATCTTCCCGAGCTAATGTTGCTTGAAAAAAATACATTCTTGCCTATATGACTCCACAGCACCAAACCACGCCCGCGGCCACGGTTGGGTTGGTTTGACGCATACATACCTATTTTATCGAATCGTACAAACTAAAATGATTGAAATCGAAACAGAACGAGAAAATAAAAATGATTGAATGATCGATCGATTCAAATGATCGAATCATTCAGCAAACCGATACTTGATCGATTTGATCATCAAAAATGATCGATTTGCCCAGGCCTATGTGAATGCCGTCGTCGCTATGCGACGAACCACTTACAAAAAAATGTATTAGATTATACGAAAATTCTGTTCATGGAGTAATTAGTTCCAGAGGGCGAACCATGAATGGTGCCAAACTCTAGTTTTTGATTACGCTGGGGAGTGGCAGTGTTCACACTAGATTCGCGTGAACAGATTGAAAGCTGAAAGAGATATTGAAGTGGGAAAAATATTACGGAACGGCATTTCTTTAACAGAATTGGCGGGATTCCATCCGGATCGGACGAAAAGTCATCTTGCAGAAGTGATAAATATTTTAAAATTTTGTCACTATGAACAGGGATATTATTAAAATTTACTTGAGCGCAGTTACGTAAATACGTACAGTTGTTTTCATCTATTACTATGGGGGTATCACAGAAAGAGCTTCGAAAATGATTAGCGAAGGCATTACAAATATCGTCAGTATTCTCTAGCGGAGTATCACCAGAAATAAAGTTCACTGGGTATCATCTTGAGCAACTGCATTAACAACAGCTACTTTCCCGGGAAGTAGAAAACGGTCGAGATAATGGCGATCCCAAAGAAAGGCAATCTGAACCTCCAATATTTTTCTGTCGGACCTACGTCGTTTTGGCAGTAACACATAATAATAATAATTGCCATGTTTGCAGACGATACTGCGATTTTTACGTCGAAAGTTCTTCCTCAAGACGCCCTAACTTCTTTGCATAGATAGTTCCCTTGATACTCTTCTTAGCTATTTTAAAAAATAGAATATTAAAGTTAATGCTAAAAAATGTCAAGCTACGTGGTTCACTCGTCATAGAAAGCAAAGCTTCCTACCGCAAACCACAATTCAAATGAATTCAACTAGTGTGCCATGGACAGATAGTTGCAAATACCTTGGTATCATAATTGACAAAAAGCTCACTTTCGAAAAACATATATCTAACTCCATTCATAGAACAAATTTATTAATTAAAATTCTGTACCCATTTATTAATAGAAAGTCTCGCATTAGCATACATAATAAAATTTTAATCTACAAAACCATTTTCCAACCGGTTTACCACATAGGCGGATCCATGGGGGGTTTTCGGGTCATTCTTGTTTAAGAAACAGTTGCCCGAAACTTTGGAAAATGAATTTGTGTTCCGAAAACTGACCTTTGAGTTGAGAAATGAACGTATCAAGAAACGGAATGTAGAAAGAAGTTCTGTAGTAGTCTTTAACACTTTGTGCTTGAACGTTGCAACGATTTTTTTGTTGATTGCAATTTCACTGTGATTTCGTATTCAGAACAATTTCTAGCAACATGCTCATATAAATATAACGTGGAAATACAATCTGCGCTTTCGCGTTTGTATAAGAAATCATTCAAGGCGTCATCTGCAAGCTTAGTAGCCTCACCCAGATCTTGGTTTTTAGATTGTATTCCTGACTCATGGGCAAAACAATCGAATTAACTGATTCCATAATGTGACAGGCGCTTTGGGATTCAACCGTCAAAATCGCTGTCAAAAGATGCAATGCATTTTGCGAATTATTTTGATCTTTCCACGTTTTGATTTCTTCCAAAGATTCAATAACAGCCGGTTGCAATTCAACGTAGATACGTTCCAACTGCTTCATGAGACTTAGCCCACCTGGTAGGACAAACAGACTTCAACCTTTGTTTTTTCTCAAAAATTCGTTTGTCATTTTTGAAATTTTTTAGTGTAGAACGTCTTGTCTTTTAGGCCAGTGAAAAAATGCTTCAATCGCTCCGATAGTTCCTAAGGCATTTTTGATTGCTGACACTTTGCATTCTGCATTGACTGCCAAACTAAAGCTATTTGCAGCGCAATGTTCATAAATTGCCAGGCGAGGAAATACGATCTCAGATGAGCCTGTGCACCAATAAATTGGACACTCATTGCCGGAGCTCCGTCGAATCCTGGGTCATGTATATATAAGCAATCGACGCCAACATCATGTAAATAATTTCTGATTGAATCTGCTAAACCTCGTATGTATATATAAATAAAATTTTGAGTAAAAGACTGATAATGCAAAGTGTTTTATTTCAACAATTTTAAGCACCGGTCAAGTCTGCGGCTTGTTTCACAGAATAAGGCCACTTAACGATCAAATTGAATAATCTCGGTGGCCAGCTCACATTGCCTTTTGCGTCAGTTTACCATAACTTCATAATCTTACCCAGATTGTTTACTGTGGCATCGGCTGCGTGCGCAACTTATCTGACCAAAATTTAACACAATATCTCATCTTAATTATTTATAGATGCAAACAGTAAGCTTTTAATTGTTAGCAAGTTGCTTGGATAACCGACACAAAGTAGGAATGTGACCAAAATTTTATGGCTTTATAGTCAATTTGCTTTTTCTCTTGCAGATCTACATATAAACATAATTTCTTAAATAAAATCGTATATTAAACAATAATTCTTCAGAGTTAAGGAGTTATCATTTTAAATCAGTGCATAGCTTAAAATGCTTCTTGACATGTCGCGTGTAGAAATTGACGTAATACACTTAGAAGGTGTTTTACTGCAGCTTTTATTAGTTCTTAGTTCTAATGCGATGACACATTTTAAGACGCAGTTAGCCGAAAAATCTTGTCACGTATTGCGCAGTAACTGATGAAGATGATACCACCTCGTTTTGGTGGTACAATATATTCTTCGTGTTTGCTTGAGTGAAATATGTATTTTATATAAGAGTTTACTAAATCACATGTTCAGTCACAAGAGTCAGAAGCCAGTTTGAAATCTTTTTTTAAAGCGACAAGAGCCCACCTGTCATTCCAAAACCATAATCGTCAGCCAATGTCCCTTTTCATAAGAGTACCTACATTAGACTACTCCGGAATAGTTGTGAGACATGACAATTTTGTTAGATCTATGTGAGTCTTATTGTTGCTCCAGGCCCATTTTCCAAAAAAATCCCAATGAATGAAGCCAGGCCAAAAATTGCACTGTTAATTTAACATCCGAGGCGAAAATGAACTTTATCGAACTTTGACAACGCAATTTGCAGAATTTTTTAGTAGATTTGAGAATTTCAATTCTGAAGTGTATCTGAAGTGTATCGTTAAACTTTTATCAATAGAGTTGTTTTTACTTGACATCTGTCATGTAGTAAAGGGTTAAGTCATGAGAGCTGTTAGAAAAGAAGGCAATTCAAAGTGAAACCTCTTTTTGGAACACGCTTTGTATGGGGAGCATTCGAGTTCTTTTTTTTTCGGCGTTACAAGCATCTTAGGAAAGATCGCAGCTTCCTAGTGCTTCACACTGATGATCCGCTCGTAGAGTACGCTACAGTGTACCTACTTCAAAATAAGACATGTTTGGAAGTTCAAAAAAGTGTCTCACTGGTTTAAGTGCATCCATCAATTGGCAATCGGAGGATAACAGCCCCCACTGAGACTAAAGTCAACCGACTTTTGAAAAATTAAAACCAATTCTTAACTTAAGTTTGTTTTTGGCATATTGCTAAAAAATATATAAAACAAGAAGGGTGGTGAAGCAGAACTCGGAGATTCTCTGGGCTTAGCGCCATTGCTCATATACGAAAGCAGGTGAGAAACCGAGGGCACCATTACAAGTTTGTGTAAGCAAAAGCATAGTCTAAAAGTGGTTCCCTGCGAAGCACCAACTTTTATTTCTTTAAACTTTGAATACTCCGCGTCATGCTTTGTTTTGAATATTTTATTTTAAATTTTTTTTTGATTTTGGTGAGGCTTATGCCCCATTAATTAGGAATAAAAGGCGGGATGAACTTACTTTTGGGTTATGAGTTTTGAAAGAGCAAGGGGGTTACGGAACTCTTGATGAAACCAGGGGGGGGATTATCTCTTGGTATAACTTCGTCAATATGAAAGCGAAAATTTAAATCTTCATTGTGAAGACGATAGGATCTGGGAGGAGGTTTTCATCTATTTTCGAGAAAAGTTATTGCCTAGCATTTGGCAATGTTTAATTCAAGGAAATTTTTACTACACCAAGGCAGCTGGAGACCAGTTGGAAAGGAGCATGCACCAGCTGATCTGCATGATATGGTTGGAAAACAGCATGCCCGATGAATGGAACCTCAATATCGTATGCCCGATCCTAAAGAAAGGAGACCCTCACAACTGCGCCAATTATAGAGGGGATTAAACCTCCTTAACGTCGCTCATAAGATCTTGTCTGCTGTACTGAAATATGTGGACGTCTAGAACCCCACGTCAACAAGTTGATAGGTCCTTATCAATGTGATTTTAGACCAGAAAAGTTCACAATATACGAAATTTTCCAAAACGGTAGATCTTGGAAAAACACGTAAATATAATATCGATTTACACCATTTTTTTATCGATTTCAAGGCCGCTTATGACAGTATTTACAGAGACGAGCTGTACAGACCATGTCTAGTTTCGGCATCTCTGCAAAACTCGTACAACTATGCAGGATGACGCTGGAAAATTCACGCTGCTCCGTCAAGGCCGGTAAAGAGCTCACCGAGACCTTTGATGTCGAAAAAGGTTTTAGGCAAGGCGACAAACTGTCATGCGATTTCTTCAACATCATACTTGAACAGATTGTAAGAAACTCAAACGTCAACACCATAGGAACAATCTTTCAAAAGTCTGTACAATTACTCACCTACGCAGACGATATTGACGTACTTCTTCTACCAAGGATCCGCTTTAGATAAGGACAACAACATCAGTGCTGAGATCAAACGGAGAATAACCCTTGCCAACCGTTGCTTCTTTGGGTAAAAAAGCCAATTGAGAAACAAAACCCTCCCAAGAAAAACCAAGGCAACATTTTATAAGACCTCGACCATGCCAGCCCTGCTTTACTTTATCAAAAGCGGATGAGGAAACCCTTGGTCGTTTCGAAAGAAAAATGTTCCGAATGATCTTTGGTCCTGTATGCGAAGACAATGTGTGGAGAAGAAGATACAAAAACGAGCTGTATGAGCTGTACCAAGACATGGGCATAGCCAGAAGAGTACGCATCGCGAGGTTGGGCCATGTTGAGCGGATAGACCCAAACGCTCCGGCTCGTCGGGTGTTCGAAAGCACATTGCAGGGAAATCACGGAAGGGGAAGACCTCGTCTTAGGTGGCGCAATCAAGTAGATGAAGACCTCAATCGACTTGGAGTGCGAAACTGGAGAGAGTTCGCCCGAAACTGAATTCGTTATAGAAGGATGTTGGTTGAGGCCCAGGTTCACCCCGAACTGTAATGCCCACCTAAGTAAGTAAGTAAGTAACGAATGAATCGAGCTCATTTTGAAGCTGGAAAAACCCCGATTAGAGGAGATGACATTGAAGAATTTTGCATCATTGCAACGCAAAGTGAGATAAAAGAATATTGGATGATCGTTTCAACATCATTAATGGCAAGGATGAAAAAGAGGGGTCCAAGATGGCTACCTTGGGGTATACATATACTGGAGGTTGTCACAAAAGGAACTTAAGGAGTAGAACGAAAATGATTCGTCGTATCGTTCGTCTCAGAATGGATTGCTTAGCAAGTGTAAATAAATAGAAGTTAAAATTAATCGATGATCAACCTGACATAACCATTTCTACTACAACAATCGCCTAGTATTAAGCAGATGGCTCAACGGCTGGTGATTTTGAAAATTTTAGACTATTGGCAGCAAGCATCGGTTGCTAGTTCGAAGAAATAAAGCCGTACGTTATGCTTGCTAAATTTTTCGCTCTATGTTTAACAGGAAAAAATCACCTCAAAGTCAAAACTTTGCTTGGGGAAGAAAATTTGAACACCATTTAAAATTGAAAATCTGGCAACCCTAAGCCTATAGGAGCCCAACCTAGATACATTTTTAAAGATTATTATCTTTCCAAAAAATTAAGTCTGAAACTAGGTCTCTACCATCAGTGACAGAGAAATCGAATTTAACACAGGTCAGGGTACACCAAAGTTAGCCTTTTTTTGTCAAAAGTGATGTCAAAGTTGAAAAACGGACTTTACTGTAAAACAATTTTTTTCTTAGAATAATAATCAAGGATCTTATCCCAAAGTATGTAACACGGATTACGAAACACCCTGTATAACCTTCAATATGGAATAACGTGATTACTTTCTTTTGCACTGTTACAATTTCTTACCTCTTTACCATAAACTAACTATTTAATTTCATTAAACTATTTGATAAATTCACTCTCGTTTCATTGTAAGTAAACCATGAAGAAAAAATGTTTTTTATTAAATTTTTTTTTTTTTTTTTCTTATGTGTAAACAGAACGTTGCCGTTGGTCCGATTGACGCAAGCACTTATTGTGTGGTTTTTCGTCTTTTATAAATTCCTAGTTGCACTTGTATCTATATTTGATTACTAAAATAAAACCCACCATCTGTTACAAGACAAAAAATCTTATAAAAAAAACTCTTCTGGATCGTTCCTATAAAAGCAGTGCACTTAATTCTTTCCAAATCAGTTAAAAAGAAGACATGGCTTCAAAACTTGGGTTATACGTGGCATTTTCAGTGCTTTTAGCAGTTGTTACTGCTGCTCCGCAGCGTTCTAGGGGTCCTGGTGGACCTCCACCAGGTGGACCACCGAGAGGTCAGGGATCAGGAGGGCAAAGACCAGGAGGATTCGAAGGTCCAGGAGGATTTGAAGGTCCAGGAGGATTTGAAGGTCCAGGAGGATTCGGTGGTCCAGGAGGATTTGGAGGTCCAGGAGAATTCGGAGTTCCAGGTGGATTCGGAGGTCCAGGAGGATTTGAAGGTCCAGGAGGATTTGGAGGTCCAGACGGATTCGGAGGTCCAGGAGGATTTGGTGGTCCAGGAGGCTTCGAAAGTCCAGGAGGATTCGGAGGTCCAGGAGGATTTGGAGGTTCAGGAGTATTCAGAGGTCCAGGAGGATTTGGACGTCCAGGAGGATTCGGAGGTCCAGGAGGATTCGGAAGGCCAGGAGGACCTCCTCCACCACCACCACCAGGTTCTCGACCATCTAGAAAACCAACAACTGCTGCACCCACAACTGCAGCACCAACAACTGCAGCACCCACAACTGCAGCACCAACCACGGCTGCACCAACCACGGCAGCTCCAACGACTGCTGCACCAACAACTGCTGCACCAACGACTGCAGCTCCATCCACTGCAGCTCCGTCTACTGCAGCTCCATCCACTGCAGCTCCGTCCACTGCAGCCCCATCTACTGCAGCTCCATCCACTGCTGCTCCCTTAACATAAACCAGAAAATTATAATTGCAGAAGTGTTGCGTCCTTGTATGCATCTTTGACTGCAGTTCTAAGCATGTCAAACTTTATTAAACTTTACTGAAAATAAATGAATGAACATAAATATACTTTCGTAGTGTCTAATTTTTCTTATTTGACGCTGACATGAGTGTCGTGATCTCTCTCCCACTTATCTCCTTGACATGTGCATTAGGTGCAGCTGATCAGTCTGTCTCCGCCTGTTTGCGTACAACAATAAAATACGATAGCTTCTTGAGCACAAACTGCGAACAGTGTTAACGCATAACCTAGCTACTTACTCACTTTGGTGGTCTTTACATTTGATCTAACTTCGTTTTGCACTCATTAAACATCACTTTTGTCTTTCCTGTTTTAATGCTCGCCATAAATGCTTTTAGCTAAGGCATCATGTCTACTTCTTTTATTACGTCAAAATCGGTTGAGATTCTATCTCTGAACGTTTGAATTTAAAAAAATCTTTTAAAGTACGATGTTAAAAGAATCGCGCGTCAGTGTATCCACTTGAGGAAAATTTCATTTGGCAACGATGAGTTCTTGGTCGACCTTGACTAAACAGCGTGAATTCTCAAAACCCACCTTTCAAGTTTTGCAGGGATACCTGAAACAGACGTTGTTCTTAACAACTCGTCTCTTCTAACACTGTCGTACGAGGCTTTGAAATCGAAGCTTTTGGTTGTTTCAGAACCGTGAAATATGAACGTGATGGGTTAGTTGACCCCTTGCGAAGCCCCGAACCTCGAAGTTTTTTTTTTTAAATCCCTTTGGACATAAGCAGCTCGATAATTCAGTGTCAGTTGGAAGCTGTCGGTGGCCCTCATCTGCCACTGTCTCTATTTGAAAAATCTGTCCATTTATGGATAGACCCTGAGAGACCTTTAAGCTGACAAAGTAGTCGTCCTAGCTTTGATGCTTTTTGATGGCTGATGTCTACTGATTTTGGAAGTCACATCCATCTGCTGTTTAGATTGGATGTGAGACTCAGCTTAAGTTGGATTATTTCATCAAGGTCTTCAAAAGAAGATAAATGCCCAAAATATTTCTCCTTACTTTTTTCATTAGAATTTCACCATCAATGAACTGGAACCACATTTTTCGTGCCTAAGTCCCTGTCCTTACATGTTATGCCCATAAGGTTATATCGGTCGTTTCTGGGCGAAAGGGGTGAGGAAGAAAGGGACTCAATGCGCAAATTGAAATCTGATTTATCTGCCTAAGCAGTACACCTTGAGTGTCCAGATGGGTTATGCTCATAACGTTATGCTTTTTTCAAAACGATTTCCAACACAAAATGGAGAACTTGTGCGAGGAATCATAACAACGTCTGGATACTTGGTGTTATCAGCATAACGTTAACAGCATAACACGTGTAGACAGGCACTAACGCAGATGTTAATTTAGAAGATTATGTTTTACGTCTGTTCAACAAGTGTATCGAATATTTGAATGCAAAACATCTTTAAGCAGTAGATGCATGAACGTCGAGACCTGAATTTGCTTATCATCAAATAGAATGGCTAACATTAAAACACAATGTTTGCAGCTGCAGTAAGAGACTTAACCTCTGTTAAAAGTGGCTTTTGTTGAACAACCGATATTAAATTGCTCCCTGCAATGGAGAAGAAAAACACATCTACTCTCTGGCGATTAAAGTTGGCAAGTGGTGTTTACTCTAAACTTATCTTTTATTTATCAATGAAATAGCAAATATGTTAGGCGAAGCTTTATTGCCGCACAAACTAATTTGCTGTGATTTTTTTATCAAACAATTTCTCTTGATTATTTCATCTTTATTTGATTTCTAAAAAAACTGATATGTGCAAGATTATGTATACAAGCGAAAAAAATCAAAACGAAACATTTTGCAATGGTATAAAAGGAGTGAGCTTGATTCTTTCGAAATCAGTCAAAAAGTAATAATGACTTCAAAACTTGGGTTATCCATAGCATTCTTAGTACTTCTAGCAGTTGTAACTGCTGCTCCGCAGAGAGGTCCTGGTGGAGGAGGTCCAGACGGAAGGGGTCCGGGTGGAGGCCAAGCTGGAGGTGTGGGACCAGGCAACCCAGGTGGTCCACATGGTGGACCTCATCCAGGCGGCGCAAATGGTGGACCTGGAGGTCCGAATTCAGGTGGCTCAGGTGGTGGACCAGAAGGTGGTAATCGTCCACCATCAGGTGGAAATCATCCACCACAAGGTGGAAATCATCCACCACAAGGTGGAAATCATCCACCACAAGGTGGAAATCATCCACCACAAGGTGGAAATCATCCACCACCACCACCGCAAGGTGGAAATCATCCCTTACCACCACAACAAGGTGAAAATCGTCCTCCACCACCACAAGGTGGAAATCATCCACCACCACCGCAAGGTGGAAATCGTCCACCACCACCACCACCAAATGGTGGAAATCGTCCTCCACCACCACCACCACATGGTGGAAATCGTCCACCACCACAACCACCAACACCACCACCACCTCCAACAACAACAACTGCAGCACCAACAACTGCAGCACCAACAACTGCAGCACCAACAACTGCAGCACCAACAACTGCAGCACCAACAACTGCAGTACCAACAACTGCAGCACCAGCAACTGCTGCACCAACAACTGCAGCACCAACAACTGCAGCAGCAACAACTGCAGCACCAGCAACTGCTGCACCAACAACTGCAGCACCAACAACTGCAGCACCAACAACTGCAGCACCAGCAACTGCTGCACCAACAACTGAAGCACCAACAACTGAAGCACCAACAACTGCATCGCCATCAACTGAAGCACCAACAACTGCAGCACCATCAACTGAAGCACCAACAACTGCAGCACCATCAACTGAAGCACCAACAACTGCAGCACCATCAACTGAAGCACCAACAACTGCAGCACCATCAACTGAAGCACCAACAACTGCAGCTCCATCAACTGAAGCACTAACAACTGCAGCACCCTCAACTGAAGCACCAACAACTGCAGCTCCATCAACTGAAGCACCAACAACTGCAGCTCCATCAACTGAAGCACCATCAACTGCAGCTTCATCAACTGAAGCACCAACAACTGCAGCCCCATCAACTGAAGCACCAACAACTGCAGCTCCATCAACTGAAGCACCAACAACTGCAGCACCATCAACTGAAGCACCAACAACTGCAGCTCCATCAACTGAAGCACCAACAACTGCAGCTCCATCAACCGAAGCACCAACAACTGCAGCACCATCAACTGAAGCACCAACAACTGCAGCTCCATCAACTGCAGCACCAACAACTGAAGCACCATCAACTGAAGCACCATCAACTGAAGCACCAACAACTGCAGCTCCATCAACTGAAGCACCAACAACTGCAGCACCATCAACTGAAGCACCAACAACTGCAGCTCCATCAACTGAAGCACCAACAACTGCAGCTCCATCAACTGAAGCACCAACAACTGCAGCTCCATCAACTGAAGCACCAACAACTGCAGCACCATCAACTGAAGCACCAACAACTGCAGCACCAACAACTGCAGCACCATCAACTGAAGCACCAACAACTGCAGCACCATCAACTGAAGCACCAACAACTGCAGCACCATCAACTGAAGCACCAACAACTGCAGCAACAACAACTACTGAAGAACCAACAACAGGACCAACAATAGCACCAACTGATGAACCATCACGTTAACGTGATGATTTAAGGATAAAATTAAATTAACTTATACATGTTTATTATCAAAATGCCAACATGTATATGTATGTAACATTAAAACACAAACTACTTTAAGTTCAAAAATTTGAGTACCTTAAAGCTGTCAGCATTTATAAACAAAGTGAATGGTGTTTTCATGAAGCTAAAGAGACTGATTTTAGGAATCAGAAAAAAAGATTTTTCATTTTCTTAGCTCCACGTTTTAGGGTTCCTCCGCAACTGAAGTCTTCATAAGTACCTACTATTTGTACTATCATGGTTCTTATCTTGTGGTAAATGAATTAAAGAGCTATCTTATTCAAAGAAGTTTCCCAAGTTAATCTATGAAAAACGAAGATACGGTAGCTATTGGCCTGCTTCCATTTCATTTGATATCATTCCAGCTGACAGTGATTGGACGTGTACTAATCGGGAAGGGTCTGATTGGTGTCAACTTGGCGGCTCAGTGAGAGCGGATAGCACCACATAGTAGAACCAGAGCTGAGTTCAACAAGGAACTTAGACATAGAATGGCGGCATTTTTTCGTCGGTTGGACCAGAGTAAGACCGTGGTAAGACCAGGTAGTGCGACAAGGTAGTGTCATTTGGTTCAATAGCTAAATTAGACCGAGAACTTTTAAAAGGTAACCCAAATGAGACGTTATGTTTGGTTTGAAAGATAGTTTGAACAATTTAAAGGTGCTTCAGGTATTGTGGGTACCTACGAGTAGCTGTAGCAGTAAGTAGCCAGCAGCTTATAGTTCGGTAATGCTATTGCCAGTGACGTAGCGTATTATCTCAACGCCCGGGCGGGAGATACATTTCGTCGCCCCCAATACTCAGTAAAAATTTAATCTCGAGATAACATTTCACGGGCAATGAGGCATTTTTTATGGAAAGTTAAAAAGAATCAGTGCTCTCACAAACGGATTCTTTGGGCAATACGAGCAGCACAGTCGGAAACGACTTTGTCAAAATCAATATTTGCAGCCAGTTCTTATTTGGTAGACGCTTCCGCTCCATCTGAAACTCGTCTTTGTCAAATGTCTTCTAAAACATGGGAAAGATTACACTCGTACATACTTGCTCTCCAAAACTTTCGCTGGTGTCAAAAATCCGAACTTGTCCGCTATTTCTTGAACTTGCTGGAATCGATTCATTCCTTGAATAATCTTGTCAAATGATGCGAACACTTTTCTACAGAATTCCTGACAACGCCAAACATCCATTTTTACGGTTCTATTTTTAATTTTTCGCAGAGTCATAGTAAAGTAGGTTGCGGGTTGTACGAAACTGTATCGGCCCTCCACTACGAAAGCTTTTGAAGCACAGAGTTGGTCAGCACACTGTTCACTCAGTATTCGATGCTGCTTGCTTGCTTGGTAAATCTGTCTATCGTCTACTTAAGGTAGCACTGCAGTCTAAAAGCAAAAAAAGTGAGGAAGTTGAATGAATACATGGCTGTCAAAAGAAGACGATGAGAAGAAGAATATTGAGATTGATGATTGAGATGAGAAGATGATGATTCTTCCAGTAGCTCAAGAACATCCTCAAACTTATTTTCAAGCATATGGACAGCTTCATGTCTAGCGCTCCAGAGCGTTTCAGCGATTCTTTTCACTGCTTGGCCTGTGACGACAACCGTCAAAGACAGTCATCCAGTCCGTCTGATATTATCTTCACGATAATATCGTTGTTGAGATCTTCTGCATCTTTTCCTTTTTGGCGACATTTTCTCCTTTGATATGTGCATACCTACACGTATCTCATAATTTAGCCTTTTGTAGGAAATGTCTGGTGTACTGTCGAAAACTACGCAGTAAAATAAAGCCTCTTGAATGCGATTGACGATGGTAGATCGATCTTGCTCTCCCAGTAAGTTTATAGATTCATTCTGGGTTTCTGGAGATAGATACGAAACCAGGATTCTTGCTACCAGCCTGTCAGGTTGTCACAAACTCTAGAAAGTTCCGCCATTGCCACAATTCAATTTTAGATAATATTCAGCAAACGGTAGGCTCAGTACATCCCTCCACTTATTCTCCTGCCATTCGAAAACTTCTAGATGTTTCTGATCAATGAATCCTTTACGGTTCAGCTTCCAGCTTCCAACTCTTTCCATTGCAAGCAGCTATGCTCATGGTTCAGACTCTTCCGATTCTGAATTTACCTTCCACCATTTGGTGGAAACGCAACCCGGAAATGCCAAACAACTTGCAACATAAGCCATGCAAGAATTGCTTTAAGGGCGAGTACATCATCATGTCGATGAACCTTTTCATCGTAAGATAATTGGTTTTAGACCATCAGCCGGTCACATCAACGACTATCACAGCTATGGTGGCAAATCTCAAATATACTGTAACGTGAACCCAACATTTTATACCAATTTCCTAATCGAAAAACGTTCAACCGAAAATCACATCTGGGAGCACTATAATGGAATGGTATAAATGACAGGCGTTGCTTGTAAGCCAGTGTGTGTGAGTGTAGAGATGCTTGACAGCAAATGTGGAGAACATGTAGAAGTAACTGGAGAGTTCTAGATGAAATGTCATTCGATATAAATAGCCCGCCCGAGGCAACCAGAGGGCAGTTTTGTTTATAGAGTGATAAAGTACAAGTGATAGTCCAAAAGTCGAGTTGAGTTCGAATAAAGTGTATATCGAAAGTAGATACTGAAAAGTGGTTGAAATAAATTGAAAAGTGGAGTTTTATTTTGCGAACTAAGCGCACGTTACATTGGTGTCAGAAGTGTAAATAAAACTTATTTGATAAAAAAAAAAGAAAAAAAAAACTAGTTAAGTGCAAAAAAAAAAAAAAAGTTAAATACAGTGAAAATGCGTAAGTTGTTGGAAGAGCTCAACTGCACTGAGCTTAAAAGTGAGTTAGGTAAGCGAAATCTTTCTAGAGCGGGATCGAAGAATGAGCTCGTCCTGCGCTTGCGCAACTATTTGGAACAGCAAGGGGAAGACGTAAGCACTTTTGTTTTTGAAACAGAAGTGGAAAAAGAGGAAGTAAGTGAAAGTGTAGATTTTTCTAGTATGATGAAGCTTTTATTAGAACAACAAAAGAAGCTGATTGAAGAGCAACAGCAGAATATTCTCGGACGTCTGGAAGAGCAACGACACGATCAAAAGAAGGAACAGCTGAATGTTCTCGAACAACTTGGAACACAACGAAACGAGCAAAAGAAGGAACAGCAGAATGTTCTCGAGCAACTTGAAGCACAACGAAACGAGCAAAAGAAGGAACAGCAGAATGTTCTCGAACAACTTGAAGCACAACGAAACGAGCAAAAGAAGGAACAGCAGAATGTTCTCGAACAACTTGAAGCACAACGAAACGAGCAAAAGAAGGAACAGCAGAATGTTCTCGAACAACTTGAAGCACAACGAAACGAGCAAAAGAAGCTGGTTGAAGAACAACGAAGCGAACAAAAGAAGGAACAACAGAATATTCTCGAAAGACTTGAGGCGCAACAGAATGTTTTAGAAGGTCAGAAAAACATTCTAGAAGGAAAATTGGGTAACATTGAGAAAAATGTATGTGCCCTTGACGAACGAGTTGAAGGTGTGGAAAAACAGCTTTCTGTTGTAGAGAATCGTTTGGAAAGATGATGCGATAACCAGTTCTCTGTTCTGTCCAAGGAATTAGACCAGATCCGGAAAATCAAAATTCGAGAATCTGCTAGAGAGTTTGTAAAGAAAAAGGAGATGAAACCGCCAACATTTGATGGACAGTCTTCTTGGCCTGTTTACAAGAGACAATTTGAGGCAGCCGCGACAACAAATGGCTGGGATAACGAAGACAAGTACATTTCACTGACTCTTGCTCTTAGAGGACCAGCAGCTGAATTACTTCAAACAGTTCCAGCTGGTAAGAGCCGTGATTTCAGTTCTCTCATGGCAGCTATAGATAAACGCTTTGGCGATAGCCTCTTGAAAGAAGTCTTCCGAGTCCAACTCAATAACAGAGTCCAGAAAAGAGGTTCACCTGGCATACCCGGATGCTGGAGAAGAAATCATCAACCAGCTCGCTGTTGAGTCCTTCGTTCGTGCCATTTCCGATATACATCTTCAGAGGTCTGTGCGAACTGCTAGAACACGTACTCTTTTTGAAACTTTAGCATTCGCATTGACAATTGAAGCAGCAGAACAGGCTTCTCAGGGAGTACATCTTAGAGAGGCCATAGTCGAAGAATGCTCGTGCCAAAGAGCTGAAATACAAAAGAACCGGAGCGGACTAGCAAGATGTTGGAACTGCAACAAGACCGGGCACTGTAACGATGCATTTGAAAAGATCGTTACATGCTTGAAAATCCATCTCCCCAAGGCGTCATCTAGCGGATAAAAGCCGAAGCACCCTCCTCATCCGATACACCAACCAGTGGGTGGTTATATAGCCCAGACACCATACCCAGGTTGTGGCTGCGATAAGCTTTCACACCTCGAGTAACCCATCATTATGATACTCAGTTCACCTCACCCATTCTCTAGGTAATAGGGAGAATTACTTGTACGTAGCAAAGTGCCGAACTCCCCATGCACAAGCAACGAACAAGACAACCGTCAGCAGACCTTGATGGTGAGTTTCGGGTATGCCAAGGCTATGGCATATAGTCAGCGTAATGAGTAGCCAAGAATTACTACGTGTGGTATAGCTATGGCGTATAGCCAAATATAATAGTGTTCTACGTTAACTATTGCGTGTGGTATGGCTATGGCATATAGTCAAATATAATGGTGGCCTGCATAAATTATTATCATATGGCTATGGAGTATAGCCAAGTAGCATGGTGAAGTACCAGTCGGCCCTGAGGAAATATAGTAAATGCATGGGAGTGGGGATTTTCCATTGTGTAAATGAATCCCCATATGATTCCATGGCGAGCCACAAGTATAAAAGGAGCAGCTCAGCACAGGAAAAATCAGTTCGCCGGCACCGGTCAAGAGGTGCACTTCCCAGTAGTAATGAAATGGTAAGAGGTTTGAGTAAGTTTTTAATAAATTATATTTTCATAAAACTAAATTTCTTAAGTATTGTGCCACCAGGGGCAAAGACTAGTGCCTGTTGATCCCCCAGAGCTATTGCCTGTTGAGCCTTACCTACCAAGGGTCTTGTACCGCTTGTGTTTCTGCCTACCAAGGGCCTCGTGCCGCTTGTGTTTCTGCCTACCAAGGGCCTCGTGCCGCTTGTGTTTCTGCCTACCAAGGGCCTCGTGCCGCTTGTGTTTCTGCCTACCAAGGGCCTCGTGCCGCTTGTGTTTCTGCCTACCAAGGGCCTCGTGCCGCTTGTGTTTCTGCCTACCAAGGGCCTCGTGCCGCTTGTGTTTCTGCCTACCAAGGGCCTCGTGCCGCTTGTGTTTCTGCCTACCAAGGGCCTCGTGCCGCTTGTGTTTCTGCCTACCAAGGGCCTCGTGCCGCTTGTGTTTCTGCCTACCAAGGGCCTCGTGCCGCTTGCGTTTCTGCCTACCAAGGGCCTCGTGCCGCTTGTGTTTCTGCCTACCAAGGGCCTCGTGCCGCTTGTGTTTCTGCCTACCAAGGGCCTCGTGCCGCTTGTGTTTCTGCCTACCAAGGGCCTCGTGCCGCTTGTGTTTCTGCCTACCAAGGGCCTCGTGCCGCTTGTGTTTCTGCCTACCAAGGGCCTCGTGCCGCTTGTGTTTCTGCCTACCAAGGGCCTCGTGCCGCTTGTGTTTCTGCCTACCGGGGGCCTCGTGCCGCTCGTGTTTCTGCCTACCAAGGGCCTCGTGCCGCTTGTGTTTCTGCCTACCGGGGGTCCCGTACCGCCCGTGTTTCTGCCTGCTAGGGTCCTCAAGACGCCTACGCGCTTCGACTGGCCTGCGGCTACCTATAGGGTGAATGCGCCGCAAGGGATAGTGCCATCAAGGCAGCAACTACTTATATCAATAATTATTAATCCTTTCTTTTTCTTAGTTATTACGCATAAAGGAGATTTCCGACCGCCATCAGTGTAGGACTGACCGACATACCCAGAAGGGGCATAAGCTGCTAGAATCCGCCTGAGGGACATACGAAGTTACCCGACAGCAGCCGATGCTATACCTGCCGTACTTTTTATATAGATTTGTACACTTTAATATTTGTATAATTTAAGTTCAAAATAAAGAGAGAGTTTCTGGATCTTGTGAAGTTTCGTGTTTCCTTCACTATACCTTGGCCCGCCCTGAGTATCACCTCGGCTGGGAAATTAAAAGCACGTCACAGCACTTACAGCGTCAATGCCGACTACCACCAAACAAAGCCAGTTGTCAACATTGTGGAAGCAAGAGATCCAACCCAGAGCAAGGTAACAACAACACCAGCGTTGCCTATCAGCCCATTTCCCATCAGGGAAACGAGTAAGAACCAACTTCGAGGGGCAGAGGCTGGTTTCTTGTATCGATGGCCCCAAAACCACCATCCAGGTCTCCCAGACCAAACGCGACAACAAAAGTCTGACTGTGGAGACTACTATTAGCGGGAACAAACATGTGGCTACCATTGACACCGGTGCCACAGCATCCATAGTACGTCGAGACCTGGTAAAGATAAAGATGACGTGGCTCCATAATACCAATAGCTACCGTCTAAGAACCGCAACGGGAGAAGCAGCAAGAGTATATGGAGAAGTGTGTCTCAAGATCCGACTGGCCGATCTAGTGTTTACTCATCAATTCCTGGTGGCAGATATATGTGACGAGTGCATCATTGGAATCAACTTTATGAAACAGCACGGAGTTATTTTGGACATCGGTAATCAGGTTTTGAAGTACCAAAATAAGTAACTTCCAATTCCAATGACTTATTCGAACGAAGGTACGTCGACACTGAGAACCGTCATCAGGGAAGATCTGATTCTGCCTCCTTCTTCTGAAGTGTTCGTTTGGACAAAACTGGAAGGTGAGTTTGGAAGCCTTCGATACCTCATTTTTTTATTATTATGGTACTTTATTTAATCACTAATAGGTTTTTAATTTACATGTTTTTCATTTGGTACATTTAAGCATGGCTTTAGCCGTCTGCCGAGAAATGACAACAAATTTAAAAAGAATTATTATAAGTTAATACTATTATTCATAAATATTCAGTTCAAAAAGGAAAAAATTAATAGTAAAAGTAGCGTTACAAACATTTAAAAATTTTCATCTATTATTCTTGTTCTATACTTGAGAGCAGTGTGGCAGTAGGAGGCAAGTTTATTCCAATTTTCGCTATCGTTAAGTACGCGTTTGACATCTTCGATGGTCATAAGGTCCGTTCCATAATGACTACGCCTTATCTCCTTCAATATTGGGCAAACACCAAGAAAATGTATCACATCTTCGTTTTCTCCAGTATTGCATAGAGTGCACCGAAATGCAATATCCTCACGATGTGGCATATAGTTTAGCTTAAGAAGTTCTCCTCTCGCTCTAATTACCATTGATATTTGTGCTGTACTTAGTCCAGTGTTAGCATAGTTTACTTGTTGGTGTTCTAGTTGCCGGTAAACAACCCGTGTTCTTGAACTTTCCGCTTGAATTACATTTTCTGTTTTGATTGCCTGTTCTACATCCAGGATAAATTTTTCAGATATAGTTTTCCACTCTGGGATGTTGTTTTCAGTCAAATCGAGATGGATGTTATATTTTACTGAAATATTTTCCCAGTCTTTGAAGAAAAGGGTTTTCGTCCTTATGGCTTTTTTGGCAAGAGCCTTGGTCAGGCGTGTATTATCATCCCCATTTAAGATTTTTGTTATGTAGCTCATGTTTAGTTTAAGCGAAAATACAAATAAGGGAGACATTCCACTTTCAATTTGAACCATATAATTTGGGGTGGTTGATGGAAGCCGATAGAGTTTTTTGAGAAAGAACCGCAGAAGTTTCTCTACATCTTCATAGTATTTGCCTCCCCAAACCTGTGCCCCATAACACATTACGGACCGCATAACCGCTTCAAAAACTTTTATTTTCGATGGAATTCCAACTCTTGCGTTTGCCATCAAGTTTCGCCAATTTGAATTTATCGCCTTTTTCGAATCGGAAAGTTTCATTTTAAAGTGCTTTTTGAATGAAAGATCATGATTTATCAGAACACCTAGGTACTTATATGATTTGACAACTTCCAAATCTTCCCCACCATATTTCCACTTTTCGTTTCCTGCTAAGCGACCTGATCCTTTTCTAAACACGAGTACTTTTGACTTTGTCGTATTGATTTGTAGACAATTATATTTGCAGTATTTTTCTAGCTTATTTATCATAAGCTGTAAAGAGCTGGGTGATTCTGCCAAAACTACCAGGTCGTCTGCAAAAAGTAAAGTTGTTACTTTGATTCCTTCCACTATGACTCCTGCCGGTAGGAAGTCTGCTATGTCATCCAAAAACAGTGAAAATAACAAAGGGCTTAGAAGACATCCCTGTCTTACACCTGTGTCTATTCCAAACCAATCTGATAGCTCCTCTCCATTCCATATTGCTGATTTGTTACCACTGTAGAGACTTATTATATTATTTACGAACTTTGTTGATACGCCGATTTGTGACAGTTTGTAAAATAGACAGTTTCTGCTGATCATATCAAAAGCCGCTCGAAAGTCGATAAAGAAAGCATACAGTTTTTTGCCCCGATTAAGGTAGCATTGGGCGATGCTTGTTAGATTGAAGATTTGGTCTACTGTAGAAAAACCTTCCCTAAAACCTGCTTGGAATTGGCTCAACTTATTGTTTTCTTTGACCCATTTTGAAAGCCTAGTATTCAACAGACCAGTAAAAATTTTCGATATCGTATTCATGAATGAAATTCCTCTGTAGTTCGCTGCGTTATTAGGGTCACCTTTCTTGTATATTGGGAAAATGATCGATTTTTGGAATTCTTCTGGTACCTTCGCCTCATTGAATATATTATTAAGTGACCTTAAGACTTTTTCAAGGAAATTATTCGGAGCATTTTTGAAGAACTCATATGGGATTCGATCTTCCCCTGGTGCTTTGTTCTGTTTAGCTTTTCTCAACACTTCGCAAAGCTCTTGCATGTTAAATGGAACGTCCAATGTGTCATCAGTTACTTGAGGCATTGCATACATATATGATAATTGTGGTTCCTCTGGATTAAGCATTGTTCGGAAATGATCTTTTAGTGTATTTACTTCAACGAGAGTGCCTACTTTGTGTTTGTTCCCGTTGAGTTTTTTTGCAATAGTCCAAAACTCTTTGCTATTGGAAATATTAGCTATTTCACATGCCATTCCATTGAAGTACAATGTTTTCTTTTTATCGCAAATAGCTTTGTACCGACAGTTGGCCTCTATATAGATTTGTTTCGTCGTTGCTGTGTTCAGCTCTCTAAAGAGATTAAGAGATCCAAGCGATTTTTTCCTTGCTTTGTAACATTCCTCATCAAACCATGGTTGTTTTTTTTCTATTTTATTTCTGTTGGTTTTAGATTGTGCTATATATTGGATTATACTAGTCAGAAAACTTGGGTATAAGAGTGCGTTGTTCCAGTCCAATTCCAGTATTCTAACGTATTCCTCTAATTGTTGTTGGTACTGATTTACCCAGCTATCTTTCCAAATGAGTTTTGGCAGTAGAGATAAATTTTTAGTCACAGTGGTATTACTATTCATTGTTCCTTGGATAGACAGTGGCATGTGGTCTGAAAAAGTTTGGGATGTTACCTGCATATCCTGTATCATTTCGTGCCATATTCCGCTTATAAGTGCGTAATCAATTACTGAGCATCCATTTCCTTTTATAAATGTATATTCCCCATCGCAATCACTTTTTGTTCTTCCGTTTAGTAAACATAAATCAAAGGTTTCGCACGCTTCGATAAGTTGTTTGCCTTTAGCGTCTGTGGTTTCATCCTTCGATTTCCTAGTAACATTGGCAAAACACTGGAATTCGCCTTTGTAGATAGGTGTTACTTGTTCGCTTCCAACTCTCGCATTCAGATCGCCAACCAAAAGCATATTTTTGCATCCTACATTGAGAAGAAAATCGATGAGCTCATTATATTCCACTTGCCAGTTGGAACAGTTTAAGTAAATTGGACAAATTTCCATACTTGATCCTTCAATTTCCATTTTCACCAGGACTCTACCTTCTTTCCTTATAAAACAGCAATTTGCTTGAGACGAAAACTGTTTATTTATCCCAAAAACCATTCCTCCACTTGCTCTACCATATGTCTGAGTTCGGACTGCAGCGCTCCATAACAATTCAAATTTATCAAAATAATTTTCAAAGTTTTCACAATTTTCAATTAAAAAAGTTTCATACAAAAAGAATATTTCATATTTTTTGACATATTCAAAGAAATCTAAATATTTACTTTTATTTTTCGATACCTCATGGTGGAACCAGACCCAGAGTGTTCCTCCCAAAGCGTCATCATTGGGAAAACACTGGTAGCACCGAAAAACAAAATGGTCCCCGTACGATTACCAAACACCAGACCGTACGATGTAAAGTTGAAGAAAGGAGAAGTCGTTGGACGTTGCGAATCGGTTGCAGCAATTACGAAGATCACAGACGAGGCCCCGAGAAAAACGTTAACTCCGGAGGAGCTCAGAACCATCAGAGCTAAAATACTGAGTTCATCCAACCTTGATCACCAACAAACAAGGATGGCTGAAAATCTCGTACAAGAGCACACTGACATCTTCGCAACGGAAAAGGGACAATATGGTAGGACACAGTTGGTGCAGCATCGCATCAACACAGGAGATGCAAGACCGATTCGTCAACCCGCAAGACGCCTTCCACTGGCCAAACAAGGTGAGGTTGAGGACATGATAACAGCAATGAAGAAGGATGGTCTTATCGAAAATTCCAAAAGTCCTTGGGCGTCACCAGTGGTGCTAGTGAAAAAGAAAGATGGAAGCACTCGTTTTTGTGTGGACTACCGAAGGCTGAATGATGTGACTAAGAAGGACAGCTATCCCCTGCCCAGAATCAGTGATACCCTGGATGCCATGGAGGGAGCCCAGTGGTTCTCGACGCTGGACTTGAAGAGTGGATATTGGCAAGTTGACATCCACCCTGATGATCGGGAAAAGACGGCATTTTCTACAGGTAATGGGCTCTGGCAGTTTAAGGATATGCCGTTTGGGCTATGCAACGCTCCGGCAACATTCGAGCGTTTGATGGAGTGCGTTCTTCAAGGACTGACGTGGAAAGCTTGCCTAGTCTACTTGGACGATGTCATTGTTTACGGGAAAACATTTGACCAACATTGTAAGAACCTTAAAGCCGTGTTTCAGAGACTTCGAGAGGCTAACCTTAAACTGAATCCAGAAAAATGTGCACTTTTCAAAACCGAAGTCAAGTATTTGGGAAACATCATATCATCCCAAGGAGTAAAGACTGATCCTGAAAAAGTTGACTTCTTCAAAAATTGGCCAACACCACAGGACAAACATCAACTCCGAAGCTTTCTGGGTCTTGCCACATATTACCGACGTTTCGTTAAGAACTTCGCTGGAGTTGCAAAGCGTTTGCATCAGCTCACCGAAAAGGGGAAGCAGTTTAAATGGTCAGGTGAGTGTGAGAAATCTTTCCAGGAACTCAAATACCGCCTCTGTAACGCTCTAGTGCTGGCACATCCAACACCTGGCAAAACATTCATCGTCGACGCAGATGCAAGCAACGTTGGAATCGGGGCGGTACTTTCCCAAGTGCATGATGGCGAAGAGAAAGTGGTGGCATACTACAGCAAGGTCCTATCGAGACCCAAAAGGAACTACTGCGTGACCAGAAGGGAACTGCTAGCTCTTATCTTGGCAACAAAGCACTTCCATAAGTACATCTATGGACAGAAATTCCTTCTGCGGACAGACCACGGTGCTCTGAGCTGGCTGTTGAACTTCAAAAATCCAGAAGGTCAAGTCGCAAGGTGGATAGAAAGATTGCAGACCTATGACTACCAGATCCAACACCGCAGAGGAAAGTTGCACTCAAACGCCGATGCATTATCACGAAGACCTTGCAAAGTGGATTGCAAGCATTGCAAGCGGCAAGAAGACAAAGAAATCATTACCGCTCAGCGACTAAGAGCTGACCCCATAAGCGGATGAAGCAATGAGGAAGTGAGGACTGCTCAACAGGAGGATCCAGATATCGAACCCATTCTCGCATGGAAAGAAAATGAAGAGAAACCGGAATGGGGAGACATTTCTGACAGGAGTCCAGTTCTCAAAGCCTATTGGGCACAGTGGGACTCACTATATGTGCAAGAAGGTGTCCTCAGGCGAAGATGGGAATCCGCTGACGGTAAGTCATATGTGATGCAGCTGATCGTACCGCAATCGAAAGTCAGTGAAGTTCTTCAGGAGATGCCCGACGGACCTTCTGGAGGCCACCTGGGGGTAAACAAAACACTGGAGAAGGTGCGACATCGGTTCTACTGGTTAGATGCTAGAGATGACGTGGAGAAGTGGTGCCGAACATGTGACAAGTGTGCTGCAACCAAAGGACCTGGTAGGAAGATTCAAGGTAAGATGCATCAGTACAACGTTAGATCGCCTTTTGAGAGGATTGCAGTAGATGTGGCTGGGCCTTTTCCAGAGACCAACGCTGGAAACAAGTACATTCTGGTTGAAATGGACTATTTAAGCAAGTGGCCTGAGGCGTATGCCATCCCAAATCAAGAAGCCAAAACGGTGGTCGACCAGATTGTGTTTAACTGGGTGAGTAGGTTTGGCGTGCCTATGGAACTCCATTCGGATCAAGGGAGGAACTTTGAGTCAAACATCTTCCAAGGAGTGTGCGGACTACTTGGCATTAAGAAGACGAGAACCACACCGCTTCATCCACAATCTGATGGGATGGTTGAAAGATTCAACCGGACCTTAAAAGAACACCTCACCAAGGTCGTAAGCGACTTCCAAAGAGACTGGGATAGGCACGTACCGCTATTCCTGATGGCCTATAGAAGTGCAGTACATAGCTCGACAGGACAAACACCATCTGACATCCTGTTCGGGAAAACCATGCGGCTGCCCAGCGAACTTAAATTTGGATGCCCCACAGAGGAGCCACAGGACACAA
This sequence comes from Melanostoma mellinum, assembly GCA_914767635.1. NCBI lineage: Eukaryota > Metazoa > Arthropoda > Insecta > Diptera > Syrphidae > Melanostoma > Melanostoma mellinum. The sequence continues at coordinate 166,725,032 of OU612060.1, read as the reverse complement.
ACGAGTATGTGGACGACCTCAAGGAGAGACTCGCTGACATCCATAAAAGAACAAGGGAACGGATGAAAACCTACAGCGACCGGATGAAGACACGGTACGACAAAGCGACAACGTCAGGATTCTAAGCAGGAGATCGTGTGTGGCTTTATAATCCTCATCGTCAAAAGGGATTGTCACCGAAACTTCAGCAAAACTGGGAAGGTCCTTATACTGTAGTCACGAGGATTAACGACGTGGTTTACCGCATCCAAAGAGGACTAAGAGGCAAGTTAAAAGTAGTTCATTGTGACAGGCTGCATCGATATAGTGGCGAGGCTGCAGATGGAATTATTCGGGACGAACAATCCTAAGGAGGGGGCAGTGTAACGTGAAACCAACATTTTATACCAATTTCCTAATCGAAAAACGTTCAACCGAAAACACAACTGGCAACACTATAATGGAATGGTATAAATGACAGGCGTTGCTTGTAAGCCAGTGTGTGTGAGTGTAGAGATGCTTGACAGCAAATGTGGAGAACATGTAGAAGTTACTGGAGAGTTCTAGATGAAATGTCATTCGATATAAATAGCCCGCCCGAGGCAACCAGAGGGCAGTTTTGTTTATAGAGTGATAAAGTTAAGAGTAAATACAAGTGATAGTCCAAAAGTCGAGTTGAGTTCGAATAAAGTGTATATCGAAAGTAGATACTGAAAAGTGGTTGAAATAAATTGAAAAGTGGAGTTTTATTTTGCGAACTAAGCGCACGTTACAATACGTTATTTTTGTATGTTGAACTGTCAAACGTTCTGTCATGAAACATATAATGATCTCTACTCTACCCGCTACACCTGTCACTGGTTAGGTTAGGGTGGGCCGAATCCAGCCTTCATCGTGGGCTCCCACTTGGTGCGGACCGCCCCCTCCAACCTACCCACGCTACGACACTGCCTTTTGCCTTTTAGTCGTTTGCTTCTTTAAGCAAACAGCTACAGAAAACTACAAATTGGCAGCAATCTACATATTTTATATATTTAATCAAATTTTTAAAGAAAGACTTACCAAATACTGCGTGGCCTGAATTAGATAACTTTTAAAAGACTTTCGTCTAAATTTTTGGTAATAGATAGGCGATAGTAAATTAGCTTCAATCGCTGAGCAAAGCAGAGTAACCATGAAACCGATATAATCGACGCGATGGGCTGTAGTCGTTCAAAAAGCAACGGAATCTAGGTACATAGTTATATTCTTGTTAGCAGCGCTACTGGTATCGAAAACTTGAAAATACTCAACTTTATATGATGCTGCTTAGATGTTTTGAATTTCATGTCCACAACATTATAGAGCTGATAATACAGTGAGTCAACTCGTAACCCCTTCGCCTAAAATCACGCCTAAAACACCCTTAAATTTTTTTCGTGGTGATTTGTTTGATTTTGGCGCAAAAATAAATCTTTTTGTATTATCCGTTAGTGTTATCTAGTCCACAAACCAAATTAGAATGGGAGCCCTCGACGCCATCTTTTGTCTTTTGGTGGTTTGAAATTGATTGAAAAAAAATTTACGTCTTTTGAATGTATTTTTGAATTTGTAACAGTGAAGAATGTTGACATCTTTTTTCAAAACCATCGTAGTAAACATTTTACTTGGCATTAAAGTGAGAAATGAAATGGCTTATGAGTCCCAGCGGCAAGTTGTAGTAGCTGTTGTCAGCCGCTGTTCAGCTTGATCAGGAAATTCACCAAACTCACCGTGTCAGCCGGCAAAATTTTCTCAATGCTGTAACGAACCGTCACAGTGCGGATATTTCGTTCAACAAAGTTCGAGTGATATACACAAGATATATGTATATCGGAGTAACCGAACCAACAAACGCACCGAATACCTCCGCACACGCAGCAACACACAAAAGTTACATACGCATTTCCAAGTTGCCCATTCACCCCACTCGTTATGTGCAAACACAGGCATATCAGCACGACATTGGGTATGCATTCGCCACGAACAATAGTCAATGGGTTTTGCTCATTTATAGAGCTCACACTCACATGTTGTAGGAAATGTGATATAGCGATGCAACTTGTAGAGGTATAGTGAAGTTTTCTGCTCCGCTTCGGTAGAGTGTACACCACTCAATTGAAAACTTGGGATTTGGTACCTTGGTACTATCCCACCGCATTTTTTTGAGAAGGACGGCGCAAGCTATCCAAATTTGTTTATTCCTCTTTCCACTCCGTCTGAGTGTAGGGAGGACAGGCTGAAGCCATTTGATTATTCTTCAGCATTGTACGCTGAGGACAGAGTCCGGAAGGCTCAAACGTTTATTCCGTGTGAATTCCCGTCAGGAATCCTCACGGACATTAGAAGCTGCCGACGCAAAAGTAGCTTCAACGATAATTCCATTGCATTGGTGCTTTGGACAGAAGGCAGAAGCGAGAACCTGCTTTGTTTATTCCTCTCTCCACTCCTCCTGAGTGTAGGGGGGACAGGCTGACAGCCACCCATTTATTCTTTGGCATTTGCGCCAAGGACAAGAATACTTGTGTTTATTCCTCCTTCCCCTCCTCCTGAGGGTATCGAGGACAGGCTTGTAGCCACCCGTTTATTCTTCGGCATTTGAGCTGAGGACAGCATTACTGTGTTTATTCCTCCTTTCCCTTCCTCCTGAAGGTACCGAGGACAGGCTTCAAGCCAACCGTTTATTCTTCGGCATTTGCGCCGAGGACAGAATTACTGTGTTTATTCCTCCTTCCCTTCCTCCTGAAGGTATCGAGGGCAGGCTTATAGCCAACCGTTTATTCTTCGGCATTTGCGCTGAGGACAGAATTACTGTGTTTATTCCTCCTTCCCTTCCTCCTGAAGGTACCGAGGACAGGCTTTTGGCCACCCGATTATTCTTTGGCATTTGCGCTAAAGACAGAATTGTTGTTGTATATGCTAATTTAAGAAAACCTATTGTTATTAAGAAGATAAATAAAAAGGAATTTATTGTAACGATAAAAGTTGGTCGTGTTTGGTTATTTTTGGTGGAATCTTTATCTCGACTTCTGGTGCTTCGTCGAGAATACCTTGGACACGCTGAGCTTACCTCAGCCTTAGAAAGAAAGCATCGCAATGCAGATTTTAATTTATGTAGATTCGGAAATCAAAAGATAAATTTTAATATGTAGTAGAGCCAAAGTTCTTATCGTTTTCTGTAGCCACGCCTATCTGCAGCGCTCGCGAGTAGGTGCCAATATCGTGACAGTGCTACCAACTACCAACCACTGTTCGCTACTGCCACTACCAGGCGCATTTTTTTGAGTAAAGAAAACAAATAAGCAAACATTTATACTTTTTATCCAGTACATACAATTCTATAGAAATTTAGGTTCAAATGGTTTCAATTGACGTTGATGACTGAACAAATATTGATAGACAAATATGATCTGACAAATAGACAGCAAACGTGCGATTGTAGTATCAATCAATTTGCAAACAAAAAAAAATTAGGTGCAGGTTCTTAATTTAATTTCTTTTATTATTTTTGTCTAGAATTGTTATGGGTTTTTTATCTTTGAGGCATTGGCATATTTCAAATTACATTGACACCAGAGTATTGATTCACATGTTAGTAGGCTAACGGCTTACGCTGTGCGTTTGTTAAAAAAAAAAATAGAGACAGGCAAAATAAAAAAAGACAAACTTTTTATTTTGCTTTTCTTAATTTATTTTAGACAAGCGAGACGTGAATGTACTTAACTTAGATACAACTCTTTACATAGCGCTGTTCCCATATTTGATACTTTTTAGGGCTTGGATCTTTGACATAAAGACATACCTCTTGTTCGGTACAAGATGACATACTTTGTCATTTCATGTTTTTTGTTTACTTTAACCCTTCAAAAAACACCTGACCAAATTAACTCGATTGACGCAAATACTAATTTTAGTTGTTTTTTGTACCTCGCATGCAATGACGAATGAGTAACAAAATTTACTCAGCTTAACTTAATGCTTAGTTTCACTTGTTTCTATATTTGATTCCAAAAATAAGACCCACGATATGTGCGAACAAAAAAATAATAAAAATCGCTTTCAATGGTATATAAGTTACGAGCTGGATTCTTTTTGCTCAGTCGAAAAAAAGAAATGATTTCAAAACTTGGTGTGGGCTTAGCACTTTTAGTGCTTTTGGTAAATGTGACTGCTGCTCCACAGAGAGGTGGTGGCAGAGATTGGGGTGATGGGCCAGGTGATGGACGAGGTCCACCGAGAGGACGTGGTCCAGGACGTGGGCCAGGACCTGGTCCACCAGAAAGATGGGGGCCACAAGATGAGCGTGGTTCACCAGGAGGATGGGGCCCACAAGATGAACGTGGTCCACCTAGACGTGGTCCACCTGAACGTGGTCCACCTGGACGTGGTCCACCTGGACGTGATCCACCTGGACGTGGTCCACCTGGACGTGGTCCACCTGGACGTGGTCCTCCAGGACATGGCCCACCAGGAGGATGGGGCCCAGAAGGAGAGCGTGCACCAGGAGGAGGACGTGGTCCACATGGACGACCTGGTAAACCAGGAAGACCTGGACATCACGGAAGGCCTGGAGATAACGATCGTCCAGATATTGTTGCACCAACAACTGCAGCACCTATGACTGAAGCACCAACAACTGCAGAACCAACAACTGCAGCACCAACCACTGCAGCACCAACCGCGGCAGCACCAACAACTGCAGCACCAATCACTGCAGCACCAACCACGGCAGCACCAACAACTGCAGCACCAACCACTGCAGCACCAATAACTGACGCGCCCAGCACAGCTGCACCCACAACTGCAGCACCTTCAACTGACGCGCCAAGCACAGCTGCATCCACAACAGCTGCAACAGCTACTGATGCTTCAAGCTCAGCTGCACCCACAACTGCAGCACCTTCAACAGACGCGCCAAGCTCAGCTGCACCCCCAACTTCAGCGCCTTCAACTGACGCGCCTAGCACACCTGCACCCACAACAGTTGCAACAGCTACTGATGCTTCAAGCTCAGCTGCACCCACAACTGCAGCACCATCAACTGACGCGCCTAGCACAGCTGCATCCACAACAGTTGCAACAGCTACTGATGCTTCAAGCTCACCTGCACCCTCAACTGCAGCACCTTCAACTGACGCACCAAGCACAGCTGCACCCACAACAGTTGCAACAGCTAATGATGCTTCAAGCTCAGCTGCACCCACAACTGCACCTTCAACTGACGCATCAAGCTCAGCTGCACCCACAACTGCAGCACCTTCAACTGATGCGCCTAGCACAGCTGCACCCACAACAGCTGCAACAGTTACTGATGCTTCAAGCTCAGCTGCACCCACAACTGCACCTTCAACTGACACATCAAGCTCAGCTGCACCCACAACTGCAGCACCTTCAACTGACGGACCAAGCACAGCTGCACCCACAACAGTTGCATCAGCTACTGATGCTTCAAGCTCAGCTGCACCCACAACTGCACCTTCAACTGAAACATCAAGCTCAGCTGCACCCACAACTGCAGCACCTTCAACTGACGTGCCTAGCACAGCTGCATCTACAACAGCTGCAACAGCTACTGATGGTTCAAGCTCAGCTGTAACGACAACTGCAGCACCTTCAACTGACGCGCCAAGTACAGCTGCATCGACAACAATTTCAACAGCTACTGATGCTTCAAGCTCAGCTGCACCCACAACTGCACTTTCAACTGACGCATCAAGCTCAGCTGCACCCACAACTGCACCTTCAACTGACACATCAAGCTCAGCTGCACCCACAACTGCAGCACCTTCAACAGACGCGCCAAGCTCAGCTGCACCCACAACTGCACCTTCAACTGACGCATCAAGCTCAGCTACACCCACAACTGCAGCACCTTCAACAGACGCGTCAAGCACAGCTTCACCCACAACTGCATCTTCAACTGGCGCATCAAGCTCAGCTGCACCCACAACAGTTGCAACAGCTACTGATACTTCAAGCTCAGCTGCGCCCTCAACTGCAGCACCTTCAACAGACGCGTCCAGCTCAGCTGCACCCACAACAGTTGCAACAACTACTGACGCTTCAAGCTCAGCTACACCCACAACTGCAGCACCTTCAACAGACGCGTCAAGCCCAGCTGCCCCCACAACAGTTTCAACAGCTACTGATGCTTCAAGCTCAGCTCCACCCACAACAGTTGCAACAGCTACTGATGCTTCAAGCTCAGCTGCACCCTCAACTACAGCACCTTCAACTGATGCGCCAAGCACACCTGCATCTACAACAGTTGCAACAGCTACTGATGCTTCAAGCACAGCTGCACCCACAACTGCAACAGACGCGTCGAGCACAGCTGCACCCTCAACTGTAGCACCTTCATCTCCAGCACCAAACAGTATAGCTTCATCTGGAACTACAGCACCTGCAACTCCAAACACAAGGCGCAACAAAAAACAACGAGCTCGAGATAGGAAAGCTCGAAGAAAACAAGCCCGAAGAGAAAGAGCCCGTAGACTGAGAGAAAGAGCCCGTAAACTAAGAGAACGCAATCGCAAGAACAGAAATCGAAAGCCCACAAAACCACAAGCCAGTAACTAAAAGTAAAATTACTTTAGAGCACTAAATTAAGTTACTTTTCGAAATTAAAATTCATAACTTAGAAATAGAAAATACGCAACATCATTAAATCACCCAGCAAGTACTGTAAAATAAAAGTTAAATTGCAAACAACAATCAAAATATCTTTTCAATCAACTAATCAATTCTCATCGCACTCCTTTTTCAAAAGCACAGGATCAGAGTTAACGAGAATGAACACTGCTATGTCCAGAAGTTGTAAGGTCGATTGTTTAAATGACGAGTTTTTAGCAAATCTTGTCTCAAAATATCAGCTGGCAACTCTATTCAAATTGAAAATGAACACATTTTTTAAGTTTTGTTTTATATTATTTATATTTACTTTAACTTTAGCAATCCTTACACATACACTTCACCATGGGATTCATGGGCACATCCGGATCACATTCGAATGCATCTTGGAACTCAAGTAAATTCATAAAACTTCTATTAATCAATGTCGCATACATTTCATCGTCTCGGCCACAATGAATTTGGGCTACAGAATAGAAAAGCACTCGACTGGAGTTCAATTTGAAGTGCTCCAACACATAGTCCTCGGCAAAAGCGAACATCTCACCCTCTAACCAAAAGAGGTAATCATAAAACGACTCATAAAACGCTCGATTAAACTTCAACAAGTCCTCTTTTTGGTCAATTGTTAAGTTGTCAAATATGGGGTACTCGTCGATGTACAAGTCAGACTGTCGGTCCAAACAGTCGACAGCTGTATACAGGTCGTCGGTAGAGGACAGAAGACCCGAATTGTACCATAAATCGAATCCTTCCGAGGCAAAGTAGTGGAACAGAGGTTGTTCTATAGTGATGATGGCGAAGTGGAGAAATTTTCGCACAAAGTTCTCCGGATGATTGGAATTTTCTTTGTCAACATAGTTATCCGTCTTGAACGATATTTTTAGCTGTCGTTGCTTCATGTTGAAATAATTCTCGAGAAACGCATCTCTTAGTATTTGGATGTTGGCATACTGCGTTTCGATGAGCCCTGGGGAGAGGTTGTTTTTGGCATATTTTGCCATCAAACGTTTCAGATTGAGGTCCTGTCGACGGCGTTTTTTGTTCAAAAATGAATCTAGATCTTCAGGGTACATCAGGTCATTGAGACGTTTTTGAAATCGGGTCGTGTGATAGAGAAAACTTGCCAATGCTACATCCTTACTCAGTTTTGCCCTTAGAACTCCCCAGTTCCAATATTCCGAGAGCAGTAATGGTTCGAACTCTTCAATCAGGTGGAAGCAGTCATCATAGTCGAGAGCTTCAAGCATTTTCCATATGATAAAGTTGGTGACAATCCTTGGTTCCGTTCTGTGTGCCACTGTGAGGATTTCCTCTAGGCGTTCAGTCTTAATCTGGATCTTACGCGAAGAATTCACTTCCTCCTCAGAAATGTTGAGAGCAGCGTAAAACTCATCAAAGAATAACTTGCTGTCCAGGTCACCTGCTACTTCATTGGTTTTCTCGAGAGATCTCGGCAGTTCACCTTTCAGTTCTTTGCAAAAGAACCACAACTCGGATGAAAGTATGTCGGCAATTTGAGGATTCACAATGCTCGTTGCTGGACTCATTATAATCGTTTTAATATCCTCTTGAGACTCGGGACATCTAATTTCAGCTGGGCTAACATAAATTGTGTTCAGAGCGAAGAAGACATCGAACAGCACTGGAACTCCTCCAGCCGCCAGTCGGGCTGTTAGTTTGGGCCAAGTTGTCTCAATGCTTAAGTTTTCCCATTGATGGTATAAGAATGGCCATTGAGCAAATTCCTTCAAAAACTCAATGCTCTTCCATTGTCCTGAGTTCCAGTTCTTTTGCTTGCAAGATTCGTAGAGTCCATTTAGAAGAATACCGCCAGTCGTGGTGAAGTTCGCTCGATTGTTCTCAAAGAATCGCACAGCAGCCTCCTTGTTGTACATGAACGGAGGTACAGGCGCCACCGTTGTGTCATAATATCCACAGGCGTGTTTGAAGAAATCCTCACAAGGATCAAAGAAATCATCAATCAACGAAGTCATCACATTCAAATGCTCCTGATATGACTGTGAGAAGTGCATTCCAGCCACTAATCCGGTCAAACTAACCATTGTCAGAAGCCATACGAAGCTTTTTAGAAACGTCAACACTTTAGCGTTGTTCATCGCGTTTTCTTACTTTAGCTATTTCTATGTCCCAAGAAAGCTGATAAGCTACTGATGCTTTCGCACTTAGAGGCGACTGTTATGGTTGCAAAATAAATTCAGAGTTCACAATCTGATGTAATTTGTAGCACACGAAAACTGCATTATCTTTCGCATTAGTCGGTCAAGCTTCGCGACCTTGAAGAGAGATAAGACGAGTAGCTAATGCGCCGTCATAAAGTGATTCAAAATTGTTTTTGATGTGTTTTTTATCAGTTTTGCTCTCCAAGAGGTAGATCGTTGTTTTGAGCGTAAGCTTTCGGTGAGTAGGCCTTGAGACTATCTGTGAGCTTTTGAATGGACTCACTGTGTGATTAGAAAAATAAAGCCGCCAAAGATCGCATATCACCAGTTATTTCCCATGTTAGTTTCGTTTGTGGGACGCTGGTTCAGGCCGCATGGAATGTGAAACTCTACAGTTCCAGAGCTCTGGGTTTTAAGAAGTTCTTTGAATTATAGCTGAACTATAGTAAAAAGGCAATAATTTTTTTTTTTGCTTTAGCATCACAAAATCTATCGTAAAACTGGGGCCGAATTACCGCATCAGTGATCGAGTTAGTAAGTACTGTTTTTCTTCAAAATTCTTTCCATATTACACATCATCAGCTCGATAGCGTGAGAAGTAATGCAATAAACATTTAATTCAGTCACGTATTACTCGATCACGTGTGGTAATTCGACCCCTGGTAATTGAATTTCGCTTTTAAATTTAAAAAGGGTGGTCCAATAGAGCAAGAAATCCCTAAGCCTAACGGATTTCTCTCAGCCATACTTTGAGATTGAATGGAAGTGACCTACAATCATTTGCCGATTCCGAACGGCGTGGATCGAGAAAGCGCGTTTCATGGCATAAAACACTAACGTAGAAATAACCGATTCTTCATAGCGCCCCATCCTCAAAGAATCAGTGGTTTTCTAAATCCATGAATTTCAATAAAAAAAAAAAAACAATTTGGCGTTGTTCAGCTGGGAATCTACAAAGAAAAGTGGCGCTTTCCAAAGCTCGTATGAAACTGTCACTTTCTATGGATGCATTGGCCTCTCGACAATAACGTGCAAGTTTGCCAAGCGCAGTTGCGGCGTACACGCCTGGATTTACGCTAGGTGCTCTCGGTGCTTAGGCACAGGGTGGCAAATTCTGCGGGCGGCAAAATTTGAAACGAAATTCAAAGATTCTTTCAGTCATAAAAGATATGTATGTATCTATAGTACTATCGAAAACAAAACTGTTGCTCAAAGCCATCTATCTATCCGCCGGCGCTTTAAAAGTTACAGAGGGAATGTTAGTTAGTACGCCGGCAGATACATAGATGGCTTCCAGGGACCGTTTTTGTTTTCGATAGTACTACAGGTTCCAATGCTGAAAATATGGTAGTGCGAAAGAGAAAACCGCCGAGAAAAATTTTTCTTCTCATTTGCACTACCGCTTCTTTTGAAGAGTGTGTGACAGATTTTCAACGACCTCTGAGCAAAAGCTACTTAAGAAGGTTTTAAATAAGTTTTGCAAGTTGATCATATGAGAAACGCTTGTCAAGGAATTATTTAAGCTATCCTTAAGAGTTTTTGGTTACATCTGAAAGAAAATCCACCTACAAAGAGCTTATGAATAGGTAAATACGTGGAATAGTATTCTCAAGTATAAGTTAAGTCCAAGTTAAGTGCTGAGTAAGCTTGGGACGCCTGAAACACATCACATTAGATATCAATGTAAGTTTCCGAGATTCCGATTTATCTTAGCATTATTCATTTGCAGTTAGTTATCTACCTCTTCCCGAACTCAACGGTAATTGTCTAAAAGTGGTTAGTGAGTTGCAAAGCAAAGTATTCAACATTTCACTTTTTTGATATCATCTAACCCAATTCAATTTAAAATCACGCGCCTTTGTATACGAAGAATAAAACGCCCTGATACACTCGTCGATCGTCGTCAACGATACTCGTCTTCGATACAATTGTTTTCCTTATGCTATCGCGCGCCCATGCTACTGTTTCGTCTTTATAGAAGCAACGAGTGTATATATACACTACCGCGACGAAACAGTGGTAGTGGGCGGCAACTCAAGGAAAAAAAATGGGCACGACTGGGTCGCACGAACTTGCGATTGTGTTCTAAATACGATATCAAAATCTTAAGGCTGAGTGAAAGGTTTTGGTATTAGCTTTTCATAATATATTTTGTGGTACACGGTTGCCAACTACACATTAACTATCAAAATTTTAAATAAAAAATGAAAAAATTAAATTAAATATTCCAAAGGTTTCAAGCAAAAATCAAAAAACGCCAATCTTTTGCAATTGCTAATACATATAAATAATGAAAATTAAATCAAAATCGTTGGACCAGTTTTTTCAAAAAACGGTTTTTTATTTTTCACTCTTTTTGAAAAACTGTTTTTTAAAAATCAAGTAAACAAAGTTTTAGATCTTGCTAGAAGTTATTTTGACAAAAAATTTAAAAAAAATCAAAGTTATAGTTTTGAAGTAGTTTCTAAAAATTAAAATTTTTTTAAAAAATTTATAAAAATTTCCAAAAGCAATTTTTTTTAAATATTGATATGCAGTCTTTCTTAAACAGTTTACGACTTCTTAAATCCAAAATTTCGTCAAGATCGTGTCAGCCATTAACGAGAAAGTCGGTTTTGAAAAAAACGGTACTATAAGAGGTACCGTTTTAAGGCTTTTTCCAAATATTTTTTTTACATCATAAGAAAAACAATCTAAAATTAATCCTTCACACAAAATTTTATCGAAATCGCTGGAGCCGTTTTCGAAAAAAATAAGTATTATCATATCGGTTGTATGGCAGGTACCGTTATTTCAAGACCTAGAGACTCAATTCCAAAAACCCCTCTGTAGGCTGCTCCACAGACCCTAACTGCAAATTTTGAAGCAAATCGGTCTATTGGTTCAGGCTGTAGATCCATATACAGACAGACAGACACACAGACAGACAGACAGACAGACAGACAGACAGAATTGCAGGACCCACTTTTTTCGTATTCTCTATCATCGTAATGTCATGTTTAATTGTTATCTCAGAATTTTTTTTCTTCACGATTGCAAGACTTGCCTTATAGTACCTATAATCGCAAGTAAAAATCGATGTACCGAAACGAGTAACGTTGACGACGAGTGTACAATTTTTTTACTGCATCTACACATCGCTGAGAAATTCTACAAACTCATACAGGAAATAAGATTGCTTTGAAATCATTGTCAGTAACAAGATGGTCAGCTCGTCTCGAAGCAGTTAAGGTGCTCAACAACATGGTGATATAATGAAACTCTAATCACTATTGAAGAAGATATCACTGAGAACGCGATCACGAGGCAAGAAACAAAAGGACTTCGCATTCAACTTGAACGACTGGAAACAACATTCATGCAGATTCTTTGGCATTTTTACTTGCGATTATAGGTACCATAAGGCAAGTCTTGCAATCGTGCAGAAAAAAAATTTTGAGATAACAATTAAATATGACATTACGATGATAGAGAATACGAAAAAAGTGGGTCCTGCAATTCTGTCTGTCTGTCTGTCTGTATATGGATCTACAGCCTGAACTAATAGACCGATTTACTTCAAAATTTGCAGTTAGGGTCTGTGGAGCAGTCTACAGAGGGGATTTTGGAATTGAGTTTCTAGGTCTTGAAATAACGGTACCTGCCATACAACCGATATGATAATACTTACTTTTCTCGAAAGCGGCTCCAACGATTTTGATAAAATTTTGTGTGAAGAATTAATTTTTGATTGTCTTTTTTATGATGTAAACAAAAGTTTTGGAAAAAGTATAAAAACGGTACCTCCCATAGTACCGTTTTTTTCAAAACCGACTTTCTCGTTAACGGCTTGCACGATAATAACGAAATTTTGTATTTTAGAAGTTTTAAGTTGTTTAAGAAAAACTGCATAACAAGATTTGAAAAATTTTAATTTTTGAAATTTTTAAAAAAAATTTAAAAAAATTTAGATTTTTTGAAATAACTTCAAAACCATAACTTAGATTTTTCTCAAATTTTTTGTCGAATTAACTTTTGCTAAAGTCTTAAATTCTCCATACTTGAATTTTACAAAACTTTTTTTTAAAAAAATGTAAAATAAAAAACCGTTATTTATAAAACTGGTCCAACGATTTTGATAAAATTTTTAGCGTTTATATGTATTAGAAATTGCAAAAGAATGGCGTTTTTAGATTTTCGCTTGAGACCTTTGGAATATTTAATTGAATTTTTTTTAATATTTTTCGTGATTTAATAAAATTTTCCTAATTAATGTATAGTTGGCAACCCTGTACCACCAAATATATTATAAAGAGCGAACACCAAAACCTTTTACTCAGCCCTAAGATTTTGATATCGTATTTAGAACACAATCGCAAGTTCGTGCGACCCAGTCGTGCCCATTTTTTACTTTCGAGATTCGATGCTGTCAGCCATTGATTGCAAAAGGTTTCTATCAGCATAGATGACTATAGTGGACTGATCAAATTAGTAACTGATGCATGAATGGAATTTGAAGTTTATGAAAAGAAAACGTTAGAAATCTCACAGAGTCAAGAGTACCAGACAAGTGATTCTAGAAGAAGGAGGAGAAACTTGCAGGCTAATGCATCACGAGATGGAGATGTTCAATTGTCAGGAAGGTATAATTTTCAAGTCAACACTTTCAACGTAATTCTTGACAATCTTGATTCTGAAATGCGAATATGATACCAAGCATATGAAGAAATTCATGGAAAGTTTTTAGTTAACGCTGAATTTGGTGATTTGAATTCCTGCGAAATTCATAAGATGTCGGAACATCTAAGAACAATTATACTTTGGACCTCGAACCATCATTGGATGACGAATTGGTGCACTTCCACTCGTATTGCTCCGAGAAAAAATTAGAAGGTGATTCACCGTCCAATCTATTAAAAGTCTTGAAAACGAACGACTTATGTATATACTGAGTTCCCAAACGTAGAAATTGTAAATTTAATTTAACGAAAACGATTATCCGTATTTATATTGTATGTCAACTTTGAGTTTTATTATCTTATAAAAAGCCTTATGTGATTATTCTTTAAATTTTACGTTTTTGATTCATTGCATTCGTTAATTATATAGTTAGCGATCTCACTAACATTTCATATAATTATAAATCAATAATAAAGGCGGCTTTTTTTTACAGCGCCCAGGGCTTTAAAGAAATCCGGCCCTGTGCGGCGATGATAATTTTTATTACAAAATCGTTGTCCAATTCAAGTTGGACGGAACTGCGCTGTGTTCTCATCTATGTATACCGTACAAGTACGCAGACCATAACTTTTGTATCCTCGCTGACAGCTTCACAATCTCAAGGCCCCGACCCATGGAAGTTTTGCCGGACACAACGGATAGGGGTGACCCATAGAATCCGTTGCGGTGTTTTGAAATATATAAATTTGTCAAATTGAATAAAAGAAATTAGGCATGATTCCATGAATCAATTGGAACGAGAGATGAGTAAGCTCGTCATTAAATTTTTCACAGTTGGATTTTTTTGAGGTGGTTTGGTTTTTATAAAAGTAAAACCCGAAGAACAGTAGATTCTGGAATTATGATATGAGTATAATCTCTTTTCTGCGGGCAATTTGTTGACAATTGTGCTACAGAGATGAATGAAGACTTTCTGAGCTGAGCATAATGTGCTCAAGAATGATTCTATTTCAAAATTTTGACAGAAACTATTTTTTCCAAAATGCTCTACATTGTTTAGTGTCCACTTTGAATTCACTTTTTTCAAAAAAAAAAAAATAATAATAATAATAATAATAATTAATCAATAAATTACTTCAGTTTTCAACACGGCTTCTAGGAGGGAAACGAAAACTAGAGGTGAAAAACTTATCATCAATAGTGGAGGGCCGTAAGCTTTTTACCTACACCGAAAGAAAAAACCTTGGTTGATTTAAACATGTTTCAATTCATCTAAAGTTGTAAAATTAACCAAGTTTCATGATGAATTCAAATAAGAACACATGTTCAAATCAAGTATGCTGCCGTGATCAATTTTTTTTTTCAGGTAAGTATCGTAAAAATGTTTAAATTAAGTATGTTCGTAGTTGATTTGAATATGTTATAATTCTTAACCAACAACGTGATTGTTGATTTCATACTTGATCAACAACAAACATATTTAACTAACAATTAAGGCTGAAATTACAAAAACCATCACGTTTGTGATTGAAATATCAAATACACTGTTGAACTATTACCAAAATGTTTGATCAACAATGTTCATACTTCTTTAATCAATAAAGAATAGTTAAAGTATCAGTAGCATTTTGAATTCCAATATTTTTCATACTTAAGCCCACAGAAAACGTGAAGTCGCATAACGGAACTGCAATTCAATATGATAAGTTTCGTGACCATTTTATCTTAAGGGATAATTAATTATTCTTTATTGTTGATCAAGTATGTTCGTGAGAATTCAGCCACGTTTTTATTTGCTCAACAGTTTTAATGTAAAATTTCTATGATAAATGCCTAAATTGAAGTTCGACCTATCAAATGTATTAGTGCAGTCAATGAAGCATTTTAGGTCCGAATTTTTTTACTGTGAACCGATTTGCATGAAATTTTGGAATTAGGCTCATCTCACCCTTAACTTCAAAAGTGAAAATGATTTGAACACCGCCACCACCCTGGGGGTGGTTGCCACCCCTTTTCGGGGGTGAATTTTTTTTTCTTCAAAATAACCTCGGATATCGATAAAAGGCCTAATTTTAAGCAAAAAATCAAATATGAAGTTTTTCTTTAAGTCCAATGCTTTTCGAGTTATTGGCAATTGAAAATTCGCAATTTTTTCACGTTTTTCATCTATTTATTGCAAATATCTCCAAAACTATACGTTTTATCGAAAATTTTATAAAGAACAAAATTGTAGCAAGTGAAATAAACAATTTGGTTTTTTATTAAGTATTCTAAGAACAATATTAAGCTAGATATAAAAAACCAAAGCTATTTTTTATTTTGTCTGAAATTTAATCGTTGTGGTCAATGCCATTTAGCGGCGAGCAGATGCATTTTATGCATTCTAATACTAAAGGATGTTTTGTAGTGCTTAAAATAAGCTTTAAAATGAGCACTATTAAAAGTCTTTTGCACGTAAAATAAGTGAGCTGTGGTGCAAATAAGAAGAGCATCTAATGTTTTTTTCTTTTAAATCAATGAGTTTTTTGACCATAACTACTTCAATTTTCATGCTAGCACAACTTATAAAAAACCATTGTAAAGGTAATTTAGAGAGCTACAACATGCTTTATTGCAATATGTAGTATAGTAAACAACATTTTGCTAAAATGGTGAAGGGTTAAAGGACTTAAGAGAGGCTGCGATTGCGCTGCCACGCGCTCTTTAAACAATCATATCTCCGTCAATTTTTGTTTGACAGAAAAAACTAAAAAACCAAATTGTTTGTCAGAAAAATACCTAAATTTTTCCTATTAACACTTTTATACGTATCTGTCGTCATTTTTGAGATATTATGAAAAAAGTAGGTTTTTTAAAAATTTTAAAATTTTTTGTTTTTTTTTTTAATCGTGACTTTTTTGAAAAATATATGTTCTGAAGCATCCAAACCGATACTATCTATCAAACTCTTCATAACAAACTTAATTTTAGGCGGAATACGATTAAATTTAATTTTGGTGGAAATGGCACTTATGAAACCCATTTATGTAAAAGAAAAAAACATTAGATGCTCTCCTTATTTGCACTACAGCTCACTTATTTTACGTGCAAAAGACTTTTAATAGTGCTCATTTTAAAGCTCATTTTAAGCACTACAAAACATTTTTTGGTGTTAGAATGCATAAAATGCATCTGCTCGCCGCTAAATGGCATTGACCACAACGATTAAATTTCAGACAAAATAAAAAATAGCTTTGGTTTTTTATATCTAGCTTAATATTGTTCTTAGAATACTTAATAAAAAACCAAATTGTTTATTGTTTCACTTGCTACAATTTTGTTCTTTATAAAATTTTCGATAAAACGTATAGTTTTGGAGATATTTGCAATAAATAGATGAAAAACGTGAAAAAATTGCGAATTTTCAATTGCCAATAACTCGAAAAGTATTGGACTTAAAGAAAAACTTCATATTTGATTTTTTGCTTAAAATTAGGCCTTTTATCGATATCCGAGGTTATTTTGAAGAAAAAAAAATTCACCCCCGAAAAGGGGTGGCAACCACCCCCAGGGTGGTGGCGGTGTTCAAATCATTTTCACTTTTGAAGTTAAGGGTGAGATGAGCCTAATTCCAAAATTTCATGCAAATCGGTTCACAGTAAAAAAATTCGGACCTAAAATGCTTCATTGACTGCACTAATACATTTGATAGGTCGAACTTCAATTTAGGCATTTATCATAGAAATTTTACATTAAAACTGTTGAGCAAATAAAAACGTGGCTGAATTCTCACGAACATACTTGATCAACAATGTTCATATTTTACCAACAATTCAGAATTGTTGACGAAACACAAACGTTGTTAAAGTATCATGGACATGCATGTTTCTAGTATCACAAGCGTTGTTGGTTAACAATGAAATTGAAAATGACGTTGTTGATTTGAGCAATGAAAATTGTAGCATTTAAATAAATAAAATGAAAATGCCAGCTTGTTTAATTTAAGTATGTTCCTGCTTGACGCAAAAACAAACAAGTTTCCTGTTTGATTTTACCAAGGTTTTTCTTTCGGTGTAGGAATCCAGGGCTTGTCCATGGATTTTCATGAAATTTTTGGAAATTTATTTTGAATGGCGTATAGAAAAAAGTAAAAAAAAAATTTCACCGCTCTCAATTTTTTAATTATTTTGAAAATTAATGAGGTATTAACTTTTAGAATTTTATTTTATTTATCTAGGGTGTTTTAGAAACGATTTTCCAAAGTGTAAGAATGGATAGGTTTGGTCAAGACAAAAAGAAGTTGTATAAGAGTGGGGGTCTATATCCCGTGTAGCCGCGATGGGCAGTTTTATATGAAATTTACTCAATTTTCTAAAAAAATTATTAAAAACTTTGCCCCTTTGAGGGCCATTTTTTCTTTTCATATTCAATGCTTTTATTAATATTTACTCAGAGCAAAAAACCGAACAAAAAGTTTTGTCGTGGTTTAAGAGAAATTAAAAAAAAAAAACGAAAGGTACTTTTTTCCAGAAAACAAAATGTCGTTAATTTCCCGCTAATTGAACTTTTTTCCTGGAAGTGAAATATGAAATGTGTCTTAAATAGTATATAAAAAAAGTTAAAAAAACAAATTTTGTATGATCTTAATTTTAATATAAATTATAAATAATAATAATTAAAACTTTAGAGTTATCTTTTAATTATATTAATTTAAAGTTACATTTTAAAACTAAGACCTATTATAAACTTGAGCTTTGGTCTCAAAGGACAGCACATATACTGATTTGTGCCCTAAATGCTGTTTCCTGTCAAACGAGTTGATCAAACCGAAAAAATGGTTTTTGGCCAAATTTTGAATTTTCAACCATTCAAAGAGACTTAAATCAGTTAAATTAACGGCTCAAATTTTTTTTTAAGTGGAGAGCATGCTGATGTGTAGTTCTTTCTTTTATATAAGAATTGATGCATCCCTTACTGAAATAAATGTTTTTTTGCATACTGAATGCACGTAGCAAAATTCGCGAGTATTTATTTGGCAAAAAACCATATTTTTTTGGATTCATCAACACGTTTGACCAGAAATAGCATCTAGAGCTCAAATCAGTATATGTGCTGTCCTTTGAGACTAATTTATAGGTCTTTGTTTTAAAACTTAACTTAAATATAATATAATTAGAAGATAACTCTAAAATTTTAATAATTACACAGGTCTGCGACCAAAAAACTGCATAGGATTTTTTTACATTTTCTTACAGATTTACCCCTCCCAAAAACAAAGAAAAAATTCAATTTATTATATCACATAAGTTTTTATGCATATTGCAGTATCTTTGTTCATTGGTATAATAAACCCATATGATTTTTATTTGATAATGGAGAAAAACAACCTGAACTCTGGGTGAGACTGGGAATGTTTTAACATTTTGAGACAAGTCAAATGACGTACGAGTATATTGCTTGAAACAAAGAAAAGCTCTCAGTAGACATGGATGCTTTGTGGGGGCTTCAAAATACTGACAATGCTTTTGGGTCAGCAGCCAGGCTATACCAAATACCCATCCTTCCTATGCTTGTGGGATAGTAGAGCCAGAGAACAGCACTGGAAAAAAAGTGATTGGCCATCCCGAGAAACTTTAAAAAATGGAGAGAAAAATGTTATAAACACTACCTTGGTACCATCAGAAAAGGTTTTATTGCCGCCTCTCCGTATCAAACTGGGGTCAATGAAACCATTTGTAAAATCGCTCCAAAAGGATGGAGACTGTTTCAAATATTTATGTACAAAATTCCCGAAGCTGTCAGAAGCAAAGTTGAAAGAGAGAGTTTTCACCGACTCCGACATAAGAGAACTTTTAACGCACCCTTCATTTGAGAAGGAAAAAGAAGCTTGGGTATCGTTCAAGAACGTAGTGCGAAAGTTTTTGGGAAATTCATGTAATGATTGGTTGTTTTCTTTTTTTTTTTTTGATTACTCGAAAAATATTTAAAAAAAAAAATTTCAACTCAGATTCGAAAACTAGACACCTAGAGCTACAATTTGCTTCTTCTTTTTTTTGGTTTACGACCATTTTTGTATAAGTTACAGCCTGTTGACAATCCCCCAAAAATTTGGATTTTTTATCTGCTTCCTTAATTTTTGGGGTGTACTAAGGATCCTATAACTATAAAACCATTGTGCAACGGATGCTAGCAGCAGCAGCATACGAAGCTCAAGGCTGCAAGATGAGTTTTGTGTTTTCTTGTGTTTGAATTTGCAACAAATCCTTATGTGATAGAAAAAAATGGCCATCACTTTTGAAATCAGCGCACTTTAAAACATATAATTCAGTTGAAATATCTCATGCAGCTGACAAAAAAAAATATTTTTCGCAGACCTGTGTTATTTATGATTTGTATTAAAATTAAGATCATACATCTTTTTTTTTTAACTTATTTTTTATACTATTAAAGACACAACATTTCATATTTCATTTGCAGGAAAAAAGTTCAATGAGCGGGAAATTAACGACATTTTGTTTTCTGGAAAAAAGTACCTTTCGTTTTTTTATAATTTCTCTTTAACCACGACAAAATTTTTTGTTTGGTTTTTTGCTCTGAGTAAATATTAATAAAAGCATTGAACATGGAAGGAAAAAATGGCCCTTTGTGGGGCAAAATTATGAAAAAAAAAAATATTTAGAAAAAAATATTTTCTTTTTTCAAAATTTTGAATTTGAGGCTTGATCTCTCCAAAACTTTTCACTTTGTGCACTCTAATTAAAATTTTTATTAAAGAACAGAGCAATAACTTTCAAAAACATTAAAGTATGGGGAAGTAAGTGGCTTAGTTGATTTTTAATAGTTTAAAAAAAAAAAATTTAGTAAATTTCATATAAAATTGCCCCTCTTGCCTACACGGAAGGATATAGACCCCCACTCTTATACAACTTCTTTTTGTCTTGACCAAAGCTATCCATTCTTACACTTTGGAAAATCGTTTCTAAAACACCCTAGATAAATAAAATAAAATTTTAAAAGTTAATACCTAATTAATTTTAAAAATAATTAAAAAATTGAGAGCGGTGAGATTCTTTTTTTTTTAACTTTTTTCTATACGCCATTCAAAACACATTTCCAAAAATTTCATGAAAATCCATGGACAAGCCCTGAATTCCTAGGTTTTGCCTTTTTTATGTCTAACGGCCCTCCACTACATACAAATAATGCAAAACGTAAATGCTTTGAAAGTTCTCAATTAGCTGCTTCGAATACATAGCCACTTGAGTTCTGGATGAGTCTCAATAGGAAAGTATCGACAAATTGGTCGATTTATTGAAACTTTGAGCGAATAAAGCGATTGTTTTCTTCTTCTCTTTATCTGTTACACCAATGGTTTTCATAGCTAATGTCATCGGTTCCACCATCCGATGCTTATGGGTCACCTCCCATAACAACGTGTGTATTTAATGAAGCTGTCATTTGGATCCGGCAGCAAACGGATGCAACGGATTCTATGGGTCGTAGCATTAAATTCGCTGTTGTTTGCTGGTGCTGTTGTTGCTGGTTGACTCATCTCTAGTTCGAGCTGACTCATCGACTCATCTCCAATTCCTCTAATTCATTTCAACTAATATATCTGTGAAACACCGGGCGAATCCCATGTGGGTCTTCTCTAACCGGTGTGTACATACGCAAAACTCATTGAACTCGTTGCTGATACAGACCCTTGTATATTTATTCTATAGTATTATCACAGTTCATTTCTCATTTTCAAAATGAATTTGGAATGTTGTCCACAACTTTTTTTCCTATACAAAGCTATATGAAAAAAATTTGTGGACAACATTCCAAATTCATTTTAAAAATAACAATGAACTGTGATAATACTATAGAATAAATATACAAGGTACAGACGCAACGGATTCTATGGGCTGGGTCTTTATGTTCACTGAACTGATCAGTTCATTTCACTCAATTCTCCATGTTGGCCCAACCAGCAAACAAAAAGCTAGAAAAGAAATGTCTTTGGACTACTCTACGAACAGATCCCCCGTAACTTTTTGTATTGTTTTATGTTGGTATTTTGGAGATGTGAAACCAAAACGTCACAACTTAAGACGACAAGCGAATCGCGAACGAAGGTTTTGCACTTCATTAAAAAGGTATTTCTTAATCATAGTTGACAGAAGTTGGTTTCTTTATTACTTGACAGGGACCAAAAGAATAATACCAACTGCAGAAAATTCAAATCAGTCCACTAAATAAATTAAGGCAATGAAAGGGTGATACACCTTTTTGGTAATTCCGAACGGCCAACGGCCTATCTATATCTAAAAAGAGCTTTTCATGACGTGAAATGAATATCGGAGAAATTTCCAATTCTGCATGAAAGAGGACAACCGTAGAAATACTTTTTCTTTTAGATGTTCCTGAGACTCGAACCTCGAGCATCCCTCGTTGTAAGCAAATAAGCTCAAAAAAAAAAAGGGGGGGGATTACAACTAGCCTATTCCCAACGGGCCGAAAACGCGATTTTGACAAAAATTCCAAAAACCCAACAAGTTTTACCATACATTTCTCTTAAACCACATCATGTTTTCATAAACAAGGTGTTTTCAAGTTGTTTTTAATAAAACCCATAGAAAAACTAGTGTGGTGTTACAGGATATAAGCTATTTGAATCTTGCTTTAATTGTCATTTTTTTCATATACCTCTTCACAATTGTTTTCCGCTGGGTGTTCATCCACGATTGCCTTGTGGATGTGAAGACCGACGAAAAATTTCGTTTAGCATCTTCAACAGGGCTTCACTAGGGCTTAAGATAGACATACTTTTGAAGATTATTATAAAAACGCGACTTTTGCTTGATTACTGCCTGAACAGAATGGCGAAGCTGTAGTAGGAGTACGCCGCACTGTCAAAGTTAAAAGTAAGCAAATGCCATAAAAGTGTACACAATGTGTAGTATTAGCAGTAGTTCGTTGAACTTTCCCCACGGTTGACCCGAAACGAAATCCTACTAAATTCATAGAATTTCGTTCCATTTTGAACCGTTTATCGCCGAGGCGATAGTTACAGAACAGGGGCACAGGTTTTCTTGACAATCCTATGAGTTGTCAAAAACCTGGGGTTCAGTCCTCAAAAAAAGCTAAACCACAAATCACAACACATCCCTGTCATTAAAAAAAAAATACATGCCATTTGACAGCTCTCAATTCGCCACAGCAAAAACCTATGGCGAGTTGAGGGAAGACCTAGGTCAACCCTAGGGCTCAAAAAACATTAAGTTTGACAACTTTCAGCTTTTGAGTGTGTTGCTGTGCTACATTTTCACGTTACACAAAAAAAAAACAGTACAAAGCAAAATGGCTCAGCAGAATTGACATCTTGTGCTAAACAATTGGGTGCGTTCAAGAACCTATCAGATAGCCTATCTCGGATAGCCGTATTTTAGATATCTTCTTAACCATTCAGATATCTTTTTCCAGATAGTTGCAGACAACAATTTAACAACAAAATATTAAAATTCGACTTTTGAAAACAGAAAAACATATTTATTAGATTTCCCTAAATAGCTCTGAACAAATGAATAGTTATATACAGCCATATTTATAAACCCATAATAGGGAGTGAATAGCGCTATGTTCTTCTTATAATCTCTGAACAGAAAAACCTATTTATAAAACTTTTTGAACTTAACATAGAGGTGGAATATCCTGAACGCCTTTTTAAGTAGTATAGCTACTGAATAGGTTTATGTCATCGCTATTGTGAAATGACAAGGAAATGTTAGTACGCCGGCAGATACATAGATGGCTTTCAGAGACCGATTTGTTTTCGATAGTGAAGTACACCTGTGTATTACCGCTCAATGCTATAAATTAGATTATAGATTATAGATAGGTAAGATATACTTACCATAACTATAATGGTTTATAAATAAGAATTTTTTTTAACGTAGAATAGAGTGCTATTCACTACCAGCCATATTAATAAAAAACGCTTATTCCACTCTTATTCTACAGACTCACTAAACTATAGAATAAGACTTAATCTATGGGTTAAAATTTCTCATTAATAAAAATAAATTGTTCCCGGAATAGTAAAGTGACGTTTACCATAGATTTCCCTTTGGGAAATTTATTTTTGCTGCTTATTGAAAAGTAGCCTGAAATATTTATTTAGAAAGTTGATATATTATGTTTCTGGAAAAACAAATTTCCAGTATCTGTTTGGCATATTTCGCTATTTAGATTCTATCTCGACATGCAAAATAGTGTAGATATTTCATGGTCGGAGAGATGTCCAGCAAATGTAAGTTCCTTGCATTATATTTGGACGACTTGCACACTATAATAACTTGATTGTAAGATTGCAGGGTCAGATTTGATGACAAAACTCAATAAAGCAGTATTCATCGATTTGGTTTTAAATAAACCAACTAGAGTTCTTGTTGAAAAGTAAGCGAAGAAGGCCTTCTGCACTTTATAGCAAAGTGTGTGCTTCAACCGCGCACGCAAAATCTTCTAGATCATCGACGAAAATGAAGCCCAACTAGTCAGCTATTGAAGTCCACACTTTCAAGGCAACAAGCCAAACAACAAGCTTAAACCGAAACCGTTTACCCTCTGTGTGTTATAATGATAAATAAACGAACATTTGATTTGTAACTTTCAACCATGACAAAGTTGGTTTTCATACTTTCACTTTTTATTAGTTTAATTGTCTTAGTAGAAAGCATAACAAATTTTTATTTTTTGTAACCATGCAGCTACTCCTGCGACGAGAATTGCGTTCGAATTTGCGTCTCTTTGATGGGACGTATGGACGAGTATGCGAGTAGGGTACTCCAAGTGCCTTGCGGATGTGCTTATTAGGAATACGAGCAGTACGTATACCCTGCAACAACGTCTTCTTGCTTGTTGCCGATTTGAGGGCAAATTGATCGAGATCACACCCTGCCTTCAGGATGTGCTCACCTGCCTTTTCAGCTACGTATAATGCACACACAGGCATCTTTGAGACAGTCCAAAGACGCAACTCATTGCGGTGACCGTGAAAAAAAAAAACAACAACTATGTATGTTAAATTTCTTATTAGTACGACGCTGAAGGAAGTTGTACAACTGCAAATAAAGAAAAGTTTTCAACTAATAATTTAATAAAAAATTAGTAAATAAAGCGAATCACCTTTCCAAGAAGCCTTAGGCCAAAACAACATTGTGGGATTTGGGCTCAGTTTCGCGAGCTTTTGCGATCGTATTTATGATAAATATCAATTCACTGACGAGAAATCAAATTAAAAATCTATTTATCAAAACACTTCCAAATGTATTTTTGACTATATTTGATTTACCTAGCATAATCATTATTTTAGATGTCACTGAATTTACAGAAAGTAAATAAAAAAATAGAACTGACCGCCAGAGTCATTTTTTTTTGTAGGCACATGTATTTCAACTCAAGAATTTCATTCATTTTGTATTATATGACAGAATTCTTGTCTATTCCTTCGCTAAACCACCCTCATCGGTGGAATAACTAAGTAGACGTCAGTTAAGAAAAAATTTCCTTTATTAATAGCAATTTCCACTTAGTCCATGGAATAAGGCTTAACCCTTCGCTACTCCACGTTTATTAATACGGCTGTACATAACTATTCGTCCGTTCAGAGCTATTTAGGGAAATCTAATAAATACGGCTGCATAGCTATAGGTAATGGTTTATAAATAAGAATTTATGCCACGTAGAATAGAGTGCTTTTCACTACATAACTTTTAATTTGTTCAGAGCTATTTAGGGAAATCTAATAAATACGGCAGATAGCGAATAGCACTCTATTCTACGTGGCATAAATTCTTATTCATAATGCTGGATTTACATGCATCTGCAACTGCGGAAGTGCAGAAAAGTAAAGCGGGACGGACGAAGATTATAAAACACAAAAATTATGCTGGGTTTACATGCATCTGCAAACTGCAACTGCGGAAGTGCAGAAAAGTAAAGCGAGACGGATGAAGATTACAGAGCACAAAAGTTAAAAAGAGAGACGAATAGGATTATGGTTGCAGATGAAAAATTATGGTGGCAGATGAACATGCTCATCTGCAACCATAACTAGGAAGTTGGTTCCCTCTCTATCAGACTAGTATGAATTTTACATCTTGTGTCTTTTTCCGATTTTCATCTGCACTTGCAGATGCATGTAAGTCCACCATAAACCATTAACGTTATGATGCTACATACAGCTACGCCATTCTGTTCAGGCAGTTAACATGCATTTGCTACAACAGATTATAGAAGTGCAGAAAAGTAAAGTCTGACGGATAACGATTATATAGCACACAAGTTTTAAAGAGAAACGAATAAAATTATGACTGCAGATGAAAAATTATAGGTGCAGATGAAAATATTCATTTTTCATCCGCATCTTATAGCTAAAGGTGTCTCCCCTCTCTATCAGACAAGTGTGAATTTTACATCTTGTGTCTATTGTTTTTATGCACTGCCAGATGCATGTAACTCCACCATAAATCCACCATCTCAATATAAAACGCTCTTGTCAAGATTTACAAGAAATTTGTTTTTCATTTTGCACCACCCTACAAGTACATTTCTTTTAATTCTTTTTACTGCCATCTATCGGCACGTAGAAAGAACATTAGAGTTCTTACTACAAAATCTTCACACATAGAGACCGCTACCAGTCTGACCTCTATTCGACCTTTTGACGTTTCATTATCAGAGACTTTTTTCCTTGCTGAGACGAAATTTCTATATCTTTCTTCTCTGCAGCTCTACTCATAGAGATTTGGAAATAAAAAGTGAATCGTTTTGTGTCCACCTTCCAGTAAAGACACCGGAAACAGCCAAAATTAGTTTCAAAGAAATTAATTGATTTAATTGCATTAATACCTCAGCCAGTCAAGTAAGTGGACGTTTTCTTTAAAACAAATTAATCTTCCCCCAAAAATAATCTCAACCATTTAAATTTGCTAACGAAAAAAAAGTGATGTGATTCTTCTGGTGATTTCATAACAACCTTTTCAAAAGTGGAAAAAAGTGATATTTATATGATTTTAAATTGATTTTGTGGGCTCGTGAGGTGGACTCGAATGGAATTACCCATTGACTGCATCGAGGAATGGGCATAAAATGCTTTTGTTTCAACCAATGCCCTTGGAAGGGCTGAACAGCTTAAGTTAGGAAAATACTACTCAGTGACCCACTACTTCTAAAGTAAATCCTCATCGACCTTGACGACAAAAGGGTTGGCATTTCTTGGACTTTGCTCAGCTGGAGTCATGTCAATGAGTGATCCCACTTCTCCGTGTAGTATTCTCAAATGACCTTCGTTTTGAAACGAAATTGTATCGAAGTTATTTTTGGCTCTACGAAATAGAAAATGTCAAGTTCAAGACAAAAAGTAACGATCTACAACTGCAACAATAGTTTTAGCTCGTCACGAATCACATGATGACGAACGAAGTCATCTTCCCTCTTAGGCATTCAAATTCTGTTGTTTTTTGCGGTTCTTTTTAAATGCGCCGCTTTCAATTGCAGTTTTACATTGTCTGTTAGCTAATTGCCAACACACTCTCGATGTGGGGGCTGAAAATTTGAATTTATTTTACCTACGGAAATATCTGGTGCTCACTTGGTGTTTATCCCCCAAAATCAACTTGTTTTTGTTGATTTGTTCACTCGTTTCATTTAAAACATTCGTCGCCATTGTTGTTTTGTTCCTCGTCTATTTTAGTTGGACAATATTTGAATAACTAGCTTATGGAGGTTCCGTGCTATGGTTGGTGTGGTTTGGCTACTTTCTTCTTGTATCGAACTTTCTAAACTAGATCGAGGACTTTGGTCGAGCTTGATTTGCTTATCTAAGAAAGGTCAAACCTCAATTGGAATTGCAAAGTAACTCGACAATGGCATATCAGTTTGGGGGCTTGTTTTGTTGAACACGACTGATAACATAACGTAGCAGCTTTTCTGTCTGATAACTGGTTGGTATGGTAATCTATTATATTGGCCTTTTGGAAATTTGAATAAAAAATCACTTGTCCATGGGATTTGTTGCTAGTTTTACTTTTGGTGCCGAGAGACACACCCGCTGGCGAGTGAAGTTTGTGAGTAAATTTATTTTACGTCGCGGTGCGTTAGACGAAGCATTTTTCAAATAAAGTTTGGCCTATAGAAGTCGATTTGTGTCTTAATCTTAGAACCAACTTAGGAGGTATATGTTAACTGAACTCACGTAGTAGCTTTCCATCAGAGCACTGATTTCTTTGTGTCGTTTGCAATCGCTAAACTTCATCCATCTAATCTGTGAATCACTTGTCAGTCAGCAAAACACTTCAGTCGGTATACGTTTCTATCAGGAAGGTACTCCAGTCAGCTAAACTAAAAGTAGAAACCATTCAGATTTGGTATTGAACTTGAGTAGGGCCTTCTTTATTTTTGATTCATGAAGACTCATCTAGCTTCATGACTGTGGTTTTTTGATCCCTGGCCCTCTGGAACTAGTGAAAAGTAAGTCTTTGCTTTCGTATTGCGGATTGCTTTGATCTGATTGGGTTTGACTTGTGGGA
Source organism: Melanostoma mellinum (assembly GCA_914767635.1). Lineage (NCBI taxonomy): Eukaryota > Metazoa > Arthropoda > Insecta > Diptera > Syrphidae > Melanostoma > Melanostoma mellinum. The sequence continues at coordinate 166,697,011 of OU612060.1, read as the reverse complement.
TTTGACCAAATCAGTATAAAATACATGGCATTTGTCATCTTACTGTACTCGGGCCAATTGATAATGAATGGGTTTCCATACAGTTCCTGGTGCCACCAAGATTCTTTCTTCTTTTCTTTAGGTGGCTCAACTAGAGCGTGGTGCTCCTAGGCCTTTTCCAATATGCCCCTCCAGCCGGCTCGATCTCTAGCCTGCCGTCTCCGATTTTGCACTCCAAGTTGGCGGAGATCTCCTTCTACCTGGTCGCTCCATCGAAGATGAGGTCTACCTTGGCTTCTGACTCCCTCTGGCTTGGCGTTGAAGACCTTGGAGCGTTGATGTCCATTCGCTCTACATGGCCCAGCCATCTTAGTCGTTGGACTCTAATTTTTCTGGCTAAGCTTATGTCGCTGTACAGCTCGTATAGTTCGTCGTTGTATCTTCTTCTCCAAACGTTGTCTTCTCGATTAACGCAAACAGGACCATAAATCGTACGCAGAACTTTTCTCTCGAAGACTCCAAGTGACTTTTCATCCGATCGGGTCCATCATCGAGGGTCCATGTTTCTGCACCATATAGCAGGATGATGAGTGTTTTGTATAGTGTCTCCTTGGTTCTTCTCGATAGGGCTTTATTCCTCAATTGCTTATTTAACCCAAAAAAACAGCGATTAGCAAGAGTTAGTCTGCGTTTGATTTCAGCGCTGATGTTGTTGGCTGAGTTTACAGCAGTGCCCAGGTAGACAAATGCACTGACTACCTCGAAGTTATACCTGTCAATGGTGACATTTTGACCAAGTCGGTGGTGGCATTGGACTTTTGTTGATGAGAGCATATATTTCGTCTTTTCTTCGTTTATTCTCAGCCCCATTTGGCTTGCTGCTGACTCCATAGTAGTGAATGCACCAGTTACTGCTCGCTTTGTTCTTCCTATCACGTCTATGTCGTCTGCAAACCCAAATAATTGTGTTGATTTATTGAAAATGGTGTCCGATGTACTGGCATGGGTTATATACATACGTATTACATTTTCAAGCACAATGTTAAAACAGCTGCATGACAGTGCGTCGCCTTGTCATAGCCCTCCGGTGGTTTCGAAGGTTTCAGTAGAGTCTCTACCAACTTTGACGGAACAGCTAGCGTTCTCCTGATAAGGCGTATCAGTTTAGCAGGGACTCTAAAGTTAGACATAGCACGATACATTTCAACTCTGTTAACACTATCGTACGCTGCTTTAAAGTCGAACAGGTGGTGGGTGTCGATGTTGTACTCTTGGGTTTTCTCCAGGATTTGGCGCAATGTGAATATTTGGTCGGTGGTAGATTTTTCAGGTCTGAAGCCGCATTGATAAGGACCTGTCAAATCATCAGCAAACGGCTTGAGACGTTCACATAACACGCTCGAAAGGATCTTGTAGGCGACGCGACGTTTATAAGACTAATGCCTCTATAGTTGGCGCAGAGTAGGCGGTCTCCTTTTTTGTGGATCGAGCAGATGGTACTGAGGTTCCACTCATCGGGCATACTTTCCTCCGACCATATTTTACAGATGAGTTGGTATGCTCCTGACCAGGCCATCTCCAGCGTGTTTAAAAAGCTCCGCTTGTAGACCATTACATCCAGATGCTTTGTTCATCTTCAGTCTGGTGATGGCTACCTTGTTCTCATTTTGGTCGGGCGACTGCAGTTCGTGGTCGTCATCTAGATTAACTGGTACAAGTTGATCTTGGGCGGGATTTTGGCTGTCATCGCCATTTAACAACTGGTTAAAGTAGTCTTTCCAGATGGCTAACATCGCATGCGTTCCACTATGGTGTTTCCATCCTGATCTTTGCAGGGTCCAGGGTGACTTGTGAAACCCGATGTTGAATGTCTCACTCTTCTATAGAAGTTTCGCACATCTTTCCTACTTAAACATCTCTGCATCTCCTCGACCTTGCATTTTTGATGTTCTTTTTTCTTCCTCCTGAGTAAGCGTTTTTCCTTTTTCCTTCGCTCAACACTGATACCTCACAAGTCACAATGAACCACCATCCAAGTTCCGTCAATATTCAAACTGTTATGTAGTTCTTAGCTCGTTGTGACTGGTTGTAACTTCAGATTTTGGGCAGAATCGGGCTGTAAGACAAGTTTTAACCACAAAGTTCATTTTTAGATCTGTTCGTTGAAGCCCTGAGCCTTCAAAGTGTTTATTGAAAAACCCAACTCGTCCTGAATGTTGACCAAGGGCGGCCCTGCAGTGGTAGAGTGTTCAGTAGGTAGCCCGGTCTCGTGGGTTCGAATCCCGCTATGGACCTCTATAGCTTTCAGGGTGATTACCTTGACAGTTTACACATTCCGCTTTCTGTTCTTTGCTTGATGAACAGTTTTTAGTTGCGTATTTTTCTTCTCACTAAACCCAAGCAAACTCGCGGTTTCAAAATTTTTGGGTGTGGCCAAATACTTGGCATCGTTTACATTGCGGTACAATTTTTGATTTTCGCAGTGGTTCAATTTTGACTTTTATGCCCAAGATTGATCGAATACTATAGACATTTTCAAGACTTTTTTTACTGTCAAAAAATAGCGTGAATAAAGCCAGGGATCTCTTTATTATTATTGGTTCCCCAGCAGAGTTTTTAGTAGTCTCATTCTTAATAAGATTGACTGCATCAAGGGCTTCGAAGCCTGCTTGAACAAGGTCTTCTACTAATTCTTTTGGAGAACATGAGGAATGTAGGCCTCTGGCTACTACTTTTATTGGTCTTGCGGATTTGTTTTCATACGAGTGCCACTAGATTTTATGTTTGCTTAGTTCTTCAGCGACCAGTCTAAAGTCATCATCTTCCTCGACATTGACTTTCCAATTGTCTTTGTTATACGATGTATATTTGCAAGCTTTTTTAGTACATTTCTCAATCATTTTCTTAAGATCTCCAAAATTTGGGAACCCTGTGATCATAATTGGAGGTGGTACAGTTTTTCTGTTGCCTTTAGACAAAGACTTCGGTTTAGCATTGGCTAGCACATTATTTGCATTATTCTTTGTAGTATCCAAGTCTTTTTTATTTTCAGTTTTCGAGGTTTGCTGGTTCTTTGTATGCAATTCGGGACTGCCTTCCGCTTTTTGTTTTTTAGCAGTGCACTTATTTCTTTTTCTTTCGGTTTCAAATAAAAGTTCTTCTTCGTCAGTTTGATACACAGTTACAGTATCTTGTTGACTTGTCTGAACCGTAGACTTGTGTTCCTTGTCAAATAGGGACACCTTTTCTTCGAGTCTTTTTACTTGCTCCTGAAGACTTTGAACTAAGGTTTCAAGTTTCTTTCTTGCTGCTATTTCCTTTTGCCATTCATCAAAGTAATCTTTTGATTCGGTTTGGCAGTTTTCTTTGATTTATTTGAAACTCTGTTGTCCTGCAGTGTCGATCATTTCAGAGACATTGGTTTCTTTTTGGCTAATGACTTTTACGTCATTTGTTTTAGTTGGGGTTTTCGATGGTGTAACTCTTTGGGAATAGTTTTTTGAGGGAGTTTGAGGGAGTGTATTTTCGTACTCCGTTTTTCAAAATGTTTAAGCAATAAGTGGTCCTTCCCAGATACCGTAGGACCGATCTCTTAGAGAGTGGATTTTCCAATTTTGCTGGACTGCCTGGGTAATAAATCTGTTTGTTTTGTTCATTGCCATAAATTATTTAAACTTTTTTTTATGATACAAAAAGGTCAGTTACTTCTATTCGCATTTTATATTCAGCCGCCCCACTGGGATCAGACGCTGACCAGTGTGCCGCACAATATGTGTCAGACGCTCTTGGATTTATTGTTGAGCTGGTACATTCAGAGTGATATTTTTCTTTCTTTGCTCCTAGTTCCTGAAAAGACTACTCAGGTGACACAGCTCGTGGATCAATTGATCCAACGCTCGTCGTTAGTTGGTTATCCAGCGGGCACCACTTGGAGGTGACGATGCGATTTCGCTGGTATGAGATCAGGTAACGAACAGCGCTCTTTTTTAAATGACAGAGAAGCGTAGTGATTTCGTGGTTCAGTGTTTTTAAAAACCAGAAAAACCAGGGCTCAGGTATTACGATATCAGTCATCGAGTGAGTAAATTCGCGCTTAATTACACAATCGTTCGGTTACCCATCTGTCTAACGAAATTCCGCTCAGTTAATGATTCTAGAATATTAAATTATGAAATTGAATTGCTCGATAAGGAGAATTTAAATACCAAAACCCCCTGATTCCGTCACGTATTACTCGAAACCGTGTGCAGTAATTCGGCCCCAGGTTTTTTTCGACAAGTTATAGGCTGTGGAGCAAGCCCTGATGAACTGTGGATAAAGTTCAGCGAACAAACGTATTAATTGCTTGTATACCAAGAGTTCGGACTTCTTTTCGCGTTTTAGAATATTGTGGTTTCTTATGTTTTCCACTTCTCTTCAAAGAATTTCGCTTCTTTATGTCGCTTTCCATTAGACGAAAGGTACCATCCAGGGGCAACCAGAAGCATTCTCAAAACGTTTCATTACTGCAAATGCAAAAAGATCGCTTCTCATGCTTCTGAAAAGTGACAGCCACTTCTCGATTTGGAATGAGAATCCACTCAAGAAGCTCTAATATATTGAACTCAAACTTCAAAAAGTAAATATTGCTTTAGGAATCTTTTTTATGAGCCATAAGTGCTTCACTCACACAAATACAATTGGTCAAAACTGAACAAAAATCATTTTAGGTGTTCCATTGTCTTTTTTTTTCAATGAGTTCGCTCCGAGTGAAACCAATGGAAAGCGGCATTACAGTGTTCAAGTTGAACTGGCTGAAGGACTAATTTTTGATATCTTCTGCAATTCTTCTTGGCCTTCGCCTACAGTTGTTGTCCTCATCCAGTTTCTGGTGTCCTAAAACAGATGAATTCTCTCTTTCTGACAATGATATTCAGTTATCGCTTTAGACAATAGTTACAAGGTGGATGAGGTGGATTTTGTGGAAATGAAGTCCTGGGCGTACATCTTTCTTTTCATGCCAACAAACGGCAGTGAATAAGTAGTGTAGCATCACTCTGGTAGCTCACTTTAACTCAATTAAATGTTTCTTTTTTTCTGTTTGAAACTTTTTGAAATACTCGCTGGATCACTAAGACCCAAATACCGGTCCATTGTGGTACCAGACAGAACCTTCTTTTGTTATAGATTTCTAGATGTTCTTAAAAAGGCCAGAAGACGCAACTATGATAATAAGTCAACTTTCATCATCTCTGCGTCGATTTATCTGTAACATGATTCAAGAAAATTTACAATATCATTTCTGGAGTAATAAATGCCTTTTGGTATAATAAATAGCGATCTACGTTGTTTTCTTCTAAGAGAAATAGTCACACACAATCAGTGACTGCAAAGTCATTGCAACTTCGGCATTCATGAGGGAAATCCTGCGCGGTGTCTCTTCCAAAGAATTTACAGAGCGTGAGATCACGTAGGTCTAACACGTTTAAGTTTTTGGCAAAAGATAAGGGCCTCACCAATAAGCTTTAGAGAGTCTTTTTTGTTACGAGATCGCAAAACTGTTAAAGTTTTCTTATTAACGTTGGGGAGCATATGTTTGATCTGTCATCCAATGGAGGCAAGTTTCAAATGGGGATCATTTGTAGTTCCCAGATTGGCAATTCAGGTTAAGGAGTGCACTGCTTACCTCATCGCTGAAGGATTTGGGGCATATAAATTAGGATGGGAACTTTTTCAAACTCCTTTTCTTTTTCTTGTTCCCCTTTATGTTCACAAAAATTATTTTGAGAGGAATCTCGTTATTTATAGCTTGATGAGTAGTTTTCATAGAATTCGAACATTGTTTGCTTCTCCGGGCAAAACCAAAAGTCTTATTTTGAGCCACAGCCATTGCTCTGATTCTTTTTTCAAAACGGGAAGGAATAGTTATTTTTTATGTTTTGTATCAAATTCGAAGCTTAAGTTAGCCTTTTATAACTTGTGAGACTCAATTTTTTGTATTACCGATTGTGAATGAAGTTTGACAAAAACGTCAGGTTTTCTACATATTCTACTGTGCTTTCTTCTGGTCCATTGTATTCGTTTCTTGTACAGAATATGATAGACATAATTATATGCTCCTTAAACAAATGTTTTTCGTTGCCAAGGTAGGTAGGTGGAGGTTGGTACCAAACAGTTGTTTATTAGATTGTCCGGTTTTACTCCTAGTACTTCATGTGCAATAGTGAGAATCATGCATGCCGTGAGTTGAAAAGTGCTTTCTCGCATAGTCGGTCGGAACTTGCAGAAAATTCTTGGTATCCTCTATTCCTCACTGGAGTACTTACTTTCATACTTTGTAGGTGGGCATTACAGTTCGGGTGAACCTGGTCCTCAACCAACATCTGTCTACAACGACTTCGATTTCGGGCGAGCTCTTTCCAGTCTTCCACTTGATTGCGCCAGCTAAGACGAGGTCTTCCCCTTCCGCGATTTTCCTTAAAATGTACTTATGAAGAGTTGAGAGAAATGCACTAGGTCTTGGCCTATTTCGAGCCTCCCAAATATTTGTTTATTTTTCAATAAATTTAGTTGGTTGGGTGTTTAAAGCGTGAGTTGAAAATTCTCAACAGCAATAGAAAGTAATATTTCTCAGGTATTTCATCACACACGTTGGATTGAATTTCATCAATTGAGTTGCAGTTGCGGAATTTTGTTCCGAGTAGGCTATTCATTCACATGATGAATTTTCTCAGAGATGATGAAATTTGACCTATGCTATTCGATGATTCATTCAACTTGCTTCTTGGATGATTCAAGAGTGGGGACTTAACATAAAATAGTAACACGGTTACCTGTCGAATTCAACAAAAATGAAATATGCCTACGTGATGCTTGCAACATATTCTTAAATGAATCAGTTTGTTTGATTCGAAACTTGTACTATTTTTAATGTACGGTGGTAAGGTGAAGTAAAGATGACTCTGAGGTAGACTGGGACACTTGAGTTGGTCATCTACGTTTATTCATAGACAACAATCCGGGCATAAAAAAGAAAATTCAAGTTATTTGAATTCGGTAATTTGTGTTGGAGTTATGATTGTTTATTGTGTGTTTTTATAATTTTCTAATATAACTTAAGTACCCAGTACCCGTGGCGTGATAATTAGCATGTCAATGCAAAAATATTTTCCACGGGTATCGCCTTTCGCGAGGAGTCTGATAGTAAATTCATTTCAATGAAAAGCGCTTTCTCAATTCGCCATTTGGAATCGGAAGAAAATTGTAAGTCCGCTCCTTCCCTCACAAGACAATGATTATGAGAAATGCGCAAGACCCCGGGGCTCCTCGCTCTGTTGCGCCACCCTATTTATTTATTTATTTATTTCTCAACACCCCAATAAAAATAAATAAGCAAAGCAATGAGGTCTAATTATGTTTATGTTCATCAGATCACCAATTTCATAAAAAAACCTACTGTAAAGCTTATTATACGCCTTTCAAGGATTTTCGATGTACATAAGCATAGAAAGTGAGACATGTTCTCCTCCTCCTCGTCGTCAATGCAACTTTTGTAGAAATCGTCCAAGAAAAGTCTTGTGGTTTGTTTACCTTTAAATTGTCCATGATGCCAATTGTGGAACTAACCATAAATTTACATACATATATCTAGTTCTTTGTCGTCCAACTTGTATAAACCCTCCGATGAAACCTAATCTTCAATGAAAAAAATATCAACTTACAAACTTTTGCGAATATTCCGCTGGGTGTAGTTTAAACTAACGCTCTTGATTTCTCATTTCTGTAGATTTCATTCAAAATCAACAAAAAATAATCACTCATACGCCCGAGTGTCATTTTAATTGCTTTGCTTTTTGTTCAGCCATCTGTCATTATCTTTGGAGTGTTTTTTCGACTCCGAAAACATCTGAGTACATTCTTTTATACTCCAATAAGCCACATTGTCTTCTGAAAAGATATGTTTCTTTACTTAGGTGAGCATTACAGTTCGAGGTGGACCTGAGCCTCAACCAACATCTTACGCCAACAATTTCGGTTTCGGACCGAGCTATCTCCAGTTTTTCACCCTAAGTCGGTTGAGGTCTTCTTTTACTTGATTGCGCCACCTAAGACGAGGTCTTCCCCTGCAATCTGCTTTCGAAAACCCGCCGAGTGGGAGATTTTGGGTTCATCGTAGCCTCGCTATGCGTACTCTTCTAGTTATCCCCATATGTTTATTACTATTATATTGTCTTCGCATACGGGACCAAAAATCATTCGGAGTATTTTTCTTTCGAAACAACCAAGGACTTCCTCATCCGTTTTAGATAAAGTCCATTCTAGGTACAGATTCTTTCTTAAATCCTTGAGGAGTTCTTTATCAACACACCTATCCCATCCTATTCTTTGTGTTGTGCTTCATTGATTTTGACATGTTGTTGTTTCGTCCGTCATCCATTGGTTCAAACAGCTAAAAGGTTTTGATGTGGGAGCCCTGATTTTACCTTGTTTTTTGAAAAATACCAACTCTGCTGATAAACAGAATGTTTTTTGCTTATATCTCAGCCAAATAAGTAGCTCTAGGTTGATTTAGCTAAAAACAGACTACGCCAAGCTAAAAACAGACTACACCACACCTCAACTCGAATTTGATACAAATTTCCGAGTAACCATTCCATCCAGAACAGATTGCGATGACCAATCATTCTTAAATCGAATACGTTCATTTTTATACGGAGGGTTCAAAAACCAACGAAGGAGTAGGTTGTGGTGTCTATTCAGACGAATAAAGTAAACATCTCGGTTCGTCTTCCAGATCATTGTAGCATGTTCCAAGCGGAGGTTATGCCAATCAGCGAAGCTCTGTCTTAGCTAATATAAAACATTATATTCAAAGGGGATATGTGTATATGTATATTCTCAGACAGGACAGAACACTGTCTCATTGGAAGAAATGCCGCAAGGCTAGCAGTCGCCTCAAAAGGTTTTCGCAGAAGCTGTATCTATGAGGAGGAGGAGGAAACTATTTCCCACCTACTCTCTTCATGCTTAGCTTTAGCTCACAAACGTAGGATACACCTACACCTAGGTTCGTATTTCTGTAATGACCCTAGTGATCTTACTCACATCGACGCCCTGCGCCTCTCCCACTTCATTGCAAACTTAAAAATGGTTTTCCATTAGGATGAGTATACATTAGATCCACGGTGGTACCCCAATGGGCTCTAAGTGTGTCAACCGAACTGACCTAAGCGTGTCAACCGAGCTGAAAGCCACTTTAAGCCACTTAAGTCTAACCTAGCTCTAGGTTTCTGCTTGGACGAATGCAGGTAACGACAAATTATAGGGCTATGGGGTAATTTCGTGGTTAAGCGTTCTCTGAGAACCGAAAAACCCCAATTTGATTTTGACAACTCAAAGGGTTTACGAAAAAACCTGGGTCAACCCTGGGCAAAGTTCAACGATCGAAACTAATGTTAATGCTTTTTTACAACAATTTTATTCTCCTCTCAATCGAATGCATTTGCTATTTTAAGAAATCTCCTTAAGAAAAATAATATTCTCATCTTTTCAATTCTTTTTCTCCGCAATGTCAACAATTTTCTGTTTCCATGCCATCCAAAATACACTTCATGAGAAAATTCCACTCAACACATTTTTGTTTAAAGTAGATACAGCCAACGGATAGATTGAATAGCTTTGTTCAGTTCATATAAACAAAAATGTATTGGTTGACATTGAAACACCTGGTGGAAGTCAAAAAGCTCATATTTTTCTATTGTATACGCGTATATCCTACTCAATAATGTGTTAACGAATTATTGAATTTAATGCTCTTGACATTGAAAACTAAGATGGAATATTTGATTCGTATATGAAGAGCAATATCACATGTGAAATACAAATATATTTCTTGTAGTCATCATCGACGATTTAATTAATTAAAATTTCTGTTGCTATTTATGTGAAATTCATATCGCCTACGTATTCTTTGTCTAGTATATTAATTAATCTAGTATAACATTCCACTTATTCGCTCAATCTACAGCTGATTTGATTTGTGAAAAAGCTTTTTTCCCAATAACATTGTTGAAAAGAGTAACCATTCGTAGGTCACCTTTGAAGAATGAGAAACTCAATGCAAAATAATTTTTGTTTTTCCACATTTAGAATAGATTAGGAATCTGAAGAAGCAAATAAGTCGTATGTTATCCAAGAGACTTATAATTTTATTGCACTTTGCAGCAATAATAAACAAGGACGAGCTAATTGATTCCACGGTTAATTCATTTGGTTTTTGTTGGTAGAGCTCTACCGGGAGTCATTGACTTTTTTGGTTCAATTTATTGTAAAGATCGGTAATTAGCTAACCGTTATCTGTGCCATAAAATAATTAATGATAACCCCGCAAAATGTACGTAGAAGGCTCATGGGAATCGTATTCCGACATGCATTGTAATTGCGACTTTTTAACAGTGCGTGGCTATGTTCGTGATATGAAGAACTTTTGCTTGCGTCGGGTCTTTCCAAACAATTTTTTTTTTCTACTTAATCTTTCGAATTGTACAAGATTCATATAAGCGTTCCTTGCGAGGTATCCGTCGAGAAGAATTGTTATCAACGGCGGACGAAATCTTCCAATTCCAATAAGCTGTCAGAAATTTTATAAATAAAGCACTTGTTCCCACTTCATCAGTTCGCCGGTTGTGTAATTTAATAATAGGTTTGTTCGTTGAAGCCCTGGGGTTGCCCTATGGTCGCCACAAAGCGTTTTTTGAGAAACCTAAATTCACCCTCAATGTCAAATTGAGTGTTTTTTGAGCCATATGTTTGCCATAGGGTTTCCCCAAACTTCGCCAGCTTTTTGCTGTGGTGATTTGAGGGCTGTCAAATGGCATGTATTTTTTTTTTTAATGACAGGGATGTGTGGTGATTTGTGGTTTAGCGTTTTTTGAGGACTGGAAAACCCAGGTTTTTTTGACAACTCATAGGGTTGTCAAGAAAACCTGGGTCAACCCTGGGGAAAGTTCAACGAACAGACCTAATGTCTGCAAAAATTTCAGAACAGCTGTTCGGATGAATACCTCGAAGCCAAAAAACTTCCGAATCGTACAAAATCGGAGAATTTTATTCTTTGAACGGATACCTCGCCTAATTTTTTGACTAGTCCTTCACCATTGACGCTTTTTTTCACATCAACAAAGCCTCTCTCGAATAAATGCTTGGAAATCCATCAGTTGATTTCCTTAGCGTGTGGCTAGTCCATCACCATTGATTTTTCAATGTCGACTTCTAGCTGTTGCCATGGGATTATGATTAACGATACTCTACTCATTGTCATTTGTTATCGTTCTGATATTTTCATAGATCCATTTTTGTAATTCATAATCGATTTGTGTCTTGGCTATCGTTGGTTTGGGTATCGTTTCGTAATACGAAGTGCAGGCCCAGATTCATAAAACCATTGATGAACATCATAGTACTTCCGAGAGGTTTTGAAACGGTTTCACCTCGTCGTTGGATAATTTTCATATCTGGTCAGCTTGATATGGTAAAAAACACAGAGCGTTAAGATTGATAGTTGAACATCATCGAAACGTTAGTTGCCTTACTCTATTTTATCGCTTTTTTTAAACAGTGATCTAGTGAAATAGACAGCTGCATTCCTCCCTTAAAAGAATTTAGCCGCAACACCCGCCTCGCTAGGAATCCAAATCAGTTTTATGTTGAGCCCAACTTCGGAGTCAAGTACAACAGAGCTCGGTGCCCAGCGCATGTCTTTCAACCTTGCCTTGTGAGCAATAAAGGCAACCTACAAATTTTTGCCAATTCCGAAGGGCTAAGTGAGAAAGCGTTTATAATGGCTGTGCACTCATTCTGAGAGGACTTGCCTATTCCTCGTGAAAGGTGATAGTCGTGGAAGAACAATTTAATATTTCTTTGATTCGAACAAAAAAAAAATTGAAATTGAAAATTGAGAAATACACCACGAGGGCCAATTGGACAATCTCTGTGCCAATTCTGATCGTGGGTTTTCCGCTCCTAAAACGTATACGATGTCTATGCCCCTTGAGCACTGCACATCTTGTTCACCAGGTGTACCTACTTCAGCATTCTGCTCAATCGAATCTAAGTTCAGCAGGGGACGGCTGTTTTTCCATCAAGTGTAGCTTCTTTGTAGTTTTTGAATAGATTAATAGAAATTTGGGTTTTCCAGTACTAAAAGGTGTACGATGTCAACGCCCCTACTGGCCTTCTTTTTTTTAGCATTCTGCTCAATTGAATCTTCATCATTTGAGGACATTAATTTAAACATTTTGGGCTTTCTGCTGCTACGGTATACGGTGCCTGCACGTGCACATTGCGAAGCTTGAAACGACTCAGAACTTCTTCATTAATCTGTGAAAAGTACTCTCTCTTCATCTTAACACCATAAACTAGGGCAACGGATGTGCATAGGCCATCTTGCTTGTAGAGAAATGGATTGTTGCTATATCAATTGCCTATATAACGATTGGTGGTAGTTGATCTCCATCTTTCCACTCTTTTGATTGACATCTTTTCAGCATAACATCGATTACGCTGGCGTTTCTTCGTCACATCCTGAGCTGAGTAATCATCTATCATTTGTTGATATTTCTTAATATTCAGTTTTTGATTTTGTTTAATAAACTGAGAATGAAATGTAATTTTATTCTATTTATAAATATGTAATGGCTTTGCCGCGTGCCGGTTGACACTATATTTATTTTCGTTACACTTAAGTCATAAATAGACTTCAGATCATTGACTTTTCTGCACTCAGACATTTTTCTTGCACAGTTTTGTTCGATATTAGGTCTGTTCGTTGAACTTTCCCCAGGGTTGACCCAGGTTTTCTTGCCAACCCTATGAGTTGTCAAAAAAACCTGGGTTTTCCAGTCCTCAAAAAACACTACACCACAAATCACCAAACATCCCTGTCATTAAAAAAAAAATACATGCCATTTGACAGCCCTCAAATCGCCACAGCAAAAAGCTAGGGCGAGTTTGGGGAAAACCTATGGCAAACCTATGGCTCAAAAAACACTCAATTTGACATTCAGGGTGAATTTAGGTTTCTCAAAAAACGCTTTGTGGCGACCCTATGGCGACCCTAGGGCTCCAACGAACAAACCTATTCTTAGACCAACAGGCGGAACTGGATTGATTCATTAAAAGATAGACACTTAATATGTAAACGGAAGGCATACCTAGTCAACTTTTCTACTTATTTGATTTAAAGACCAACTGTTTCAACAGAAATTCCATCCTGAAAACAGATGTTATGTCTATGGAAAGTTTTTTACTTTAAATTCAAAACGATCTGATAAAATTGTATGGTCCCATAGCGCGATGGTTATCAACAGATAACAAAAAATGTTTTTCCGCAGGTATCGCCTTTCGCGAGGAAATGCCATGAAAAGCGCCTTCTCAATTAGCCGTTCGGAAACGTCAGAAAATTGTAAGTCCCTCGATTCCCTCACAAGGCATGGTAAGGTACCGGGGCTCCTCGCTCTGTTGCACCACCCTATGTATGTATGTATAAGAAAGTTGATTCGGTTCTAAACTAAAAAATGGTTGCAGTTTCGTTTGGGACCAGGCACTTGATAAACTATGCCAAGGGCATGAGTGCCATGAACTTGAATCACTCCCTCTTCTTACGCAAGTTCATTCGACCCAGTTGTGCTTAATTTTTTGCCCCTTTTATATTAAACTCCGTCAACGCTAGCAATATCCACTTGTGATGTAATGATTTCGTTCTGCTCTTACGTCATCAATCCAAAATGTTGGTATTCCCTTCTCAGGTCATTGTACAAAGACCAAATATGAATGCACTATCAACCACCACAACTCACTACTACTACCACCACTTCTACACCATCCCACTTTAGATTTACCTTCTGAGTGGATAGATACAAGAAATTACGTACCCGCATATCACTTCGACCTTTGTCAATGTCACGAGAGAATGATAGAGAAAAATTCTTTTCAATTGATTACTCACTTCAACACTGCGCATGTTTTATAAAAATAAAGCTTATTAGTGTCGTCTTTCCAACCGCTCATGTCATGATTCTTCAAAAAAGTAAACCTTCACACGGCAAAATATCGTCACATTGAAAGTGAAAGTTATTTTCGTTTTAAAATAAAAGCTTCCTCTCATTTCACTCACTCTCGCTCTGAGACATGTTCTATACACAGAAGTAGAAACAGAAACTCATATCAGTATCAGCAGGAGCTAGGCGGTTTGTATTAAATAATTCCATTGGCACAGTTCTAGTTTTTTGGAAAACTCTCGACGGTACGGTTCGAAATTTTGTTTTTATTGTGTTTAGTATTTTTTTATTTGTGTGATTTGAGATTTGAGTGTAGACTTTTCTTATATATTTTACAGAGGTCAACGTCAAGGTTATTACTTAGCATTCGTTTTTAACTCAGGTTATCCGGAACAGGTGAGGAGGGTTTAATTATTTTAACTGGCAAATTTTATTTGTGTACTGCAAATGTTTTTTTCAGCTTTTTTTTAAAACATTTCGGTAGCGTTTTCTTATCTCGTCTGAAGTACTTGCTCGATACACTTTGATCTTTTGATGAGTTTTTTCTTCTACTTTAAGCGTAAGTCATGTGTATTATGTTGCTTTTGAAAAAGGGTGCCAATAGCTTCTTTCTAATCAAGAAGCATTTCAATTTGCTGTGGAAATTTTTGTCATTTGTTTTCAATGAACTCAATTTAGAATGGCGTCTAAATGAGTATCTGTTGAAAGGAATTTGATACAGAGATCTATCAAATTGCGTTGATTGATGCTTGGCAAGGGTATATACCCTGGAAGGCTGGAAGAGAAAAGTACTGTCAAGTAATCTTTTTAGTCTATAGGCCGCTGATTGTACAAGCTGTACACTCCCATCCGCACTTTGTGCCTTCTACCCGCTTGATAATTGGCACTGTTATCCTCGTCATGCGTAAGGCTAGGCTTCCTTCATTTGTTCATTAATAGAAAGTCGACTTCGTTTGACCTTGAGATTTGTTTGGTAGGATGGCAATTTTTCTTTTTTCATGCCAAAAAGAGGTAGATGTTGCCTCTTGCAACACTTTCTTTTGCTTACATATCTGCTCTCAACTATTTGAAAGACTTCCTACCTGTAAAGGGTTACAGAATCAATAGGATGGTAATTCTCATTTTGTGCGGTTTCTCGAGCTGCTCCTTCTATAGTTCCAGGTTCAGGACTAGTTCACCAACTACTTCTAGTAGCCCCGAATCCTTCTCGACTATTTCGTTCGCCAAATGCTTCGAGGGCGTCCCACTCTTCTTCTTTTGTTATTTTTTACGTCTTTTATCATCTGTAACGATAATGTCTAATCAATTTCAATATCTTTTCTTTGCAGATTAAATAAAAAAACAATCTCAATATGACTACCTATTTCAACTACCCACCAAAGGAATTGCAAGATGAGCTAAGCCGCATCGCTAAGGCCATCGTTGCCCCTGGCAAGGGTATTCTTGCTGCTGATGAGTCCGTTTCCACCATGGGCAAGCGTCTCCAAGTAAATTTTTTCACTTAAATTTATTTCTTTTCTTAACTAATGAATTTTATGAATTATGTACTTTAAAGGACATTGGTGTTGAGAACACAGACGAACACCGTCGTGCATATCGTCAATTGTTGTTCTCCACTGACCCAAAACTTGGTGAAAATATTTCCGGTGTTATTCTGTTCCACGAGACCTTGTACCAGAAGGCCGATGATGGTACTCCATTTGTTGAGTTGTTGAAGAAGCGTGGAATCATTCCCGGAATTAAGGTCGACAGCGGTGTTGTCCCATTGATGGGATCTGAAGATGAATGCACCACCCAAGGTGAGTTTTAGTTTTGCATAAGAGAGGTTTCCATATTAACTTAAACTCGTAAACTCAGGCTTCAGGGGTCAGTTTCGTAACAATTTCGAACTACGATTAAGAAAATGCTAGCAACAATAGTGAATGTTTTATGAAAGAAGTTTTTAAGACTTGTGTCTTGTTTAACAAAAGCTGCTAATTTTGTTTCAAAATTCAACTACGAGGGCATTTATGACCTTCTTTCTTAGTATTCGCGTTACGAGGCTTTGCAACGGTGAGAGAGTTTGGAGCAGAACAGCTCGAATCCCAGAAACATCTAATTATGTTTGCCGGGTATCGTGTTCTAAGGATTTTTAGGTCTGACTGCTTCATTTAGTATTTTAAAAACCTACGACTGAAAAAAATGTAGGTTTTTAAAATACTAAATGAAGCACTCAGACCTAAATATCTATCCATTATACTACCAGATAGCAACCGTCTTTTGTTTGACCTTGAGCCTGCTCAAAAACAAATTAATTAACATTCAAAAGGTCGCACAACTTTCCTGAAATAGATTTCCAGATGTTCGTAGAAAAGACAAAAGACGCTGCCATGATAAGGAGCTTAGACTCCCATCTCTCACCATGTCTGTGCCGAGTGTCTGTAATTTGATACGGAAAAATGCCCAATATTCATAGAGGAAGTGCTCCGCGGTGTCGTCACCCTCTCCACCCGATTCACAGAGTGTGTTATCTGTTAAGTCTAACGCATTTAAATGTTTGGCAAAAGAAAAGTGCCCATGGCAACGTCACTAAGCTTTCTACAGTCTATTTTGCTACGAGACCGCAAAAGTCTTACAGTTTTCTTATTAATGTTGAGGAGCATACGTTTGTTCTGCAAGCATCCAATGTAGGTATGTCATTTACGATTGTGCTCTTGACAGATCCTATCGTTGATTGAAACCCTCACCAAACAAACCCCGGCAGATCAAGCACTGTTTCAGATCCTGAGAAAACTGTCTGAGTTCCTTGCCTCACAAGTTCATCGGCGATCTCATTTTCAGTTATGCAGTGATGGCCTGGAACTCAAAAGAGATTGAAAAATTTTAGACTTCTGAACGCATTAAGAGCTCTTAAGCACAGCTTGACTGTCGCTGCAAACACAAATACTTCCCCCAATTCAGCTATTTTTCGAAAAGCAGATTTCAGAGTCCTGGTCTATCGTTCTCCGATAGTAGTTCCACTGCTTGCAGTGCAAACGCTTTCTCATTTAGCCTTCATTCCTCACAAGGCATAGTTGAGAGATATGCGCCTGATAAGGCTCTTTTCCATTCCTTTCGAGAGATATTCCTGCAGACAAATGAAAATTATCTGATGGGTTTAATTAGAAATGGTTCATGTACTCGAGGATTTGAAATTCAGTCCTATCGTTGACGTATTTCTCATTTTTCAGTGTCTATGAGCTTTAAAGGTCGGGGTGGCTCTAATTTATTTTGCTGAATGACAGATTTAAAGAAAAGTTTTACAATGAGATGACTTTTTACTCATAGTATTGTGCTACATCCTGTTTTTTCAGAGTGCATTTGTTAGAGCCTTACTAAGGTGTGCATTACAGTTCAGGGTGAACCTGCGCATCAACCAATATCGAAAATGACTTCAATTTCGGACAAACTCTGTCCAGTTTTTCACTTTAAGTCGGCTGGGGTCTTCTTCCACTTGACTGTGCCACCTAAGACGAGGTCTTCTCGTCCCTTCCGCGATTCTCTGCAACATTGAAAACTCATCGAGCGGAAAGTTGGTGTCCATCCGCTGTAGATGTCTCAGCCATTTTATTCTAGCGATGCGTACTCTTCTAGCTATGCCCATGTCGCGGAACAGCTCGTTAGTTTTAAAGCCGTTCTGTAGTAAAGATGATGGTGTGTTAACATGTTTGTTTTAATGCTATAATTTGAAACAAAAACAAATAAAGTAGCAAGAGCTGAGGTCTTCCATGAGGATGTTGGAAGGTTGTACCTAGTCTCATCTTCTCGAAACTAATAGTTCAACGCTTTTCATTTAACAATTAATTGGTTCTGTTCTCAGAAGGAGTATTTTCTTCTGGACTTGTTCCTATATGAAACGTGTGTTGAGATAATTGGTTGTTTTCGTTAGACAAGAAACGTACAACTCCTTGAAAAGTTTGATGAAATACTAAAAAGAGTTTTGAACATGTTTTCATTTTTAAATGCTGAATTAGTTTGAGAAGTTAAATATTGAGAGACTTAAAGATTTCACAAGTCTTTGACGAAAAAATACCTGGGTTTAGAGTATGCTGGTTCTACGGACGAACTTGTCTAAGTCAATGCATTCTAGTGCTTACTTTCAAAAGTCTATATATAGCCCTCTGGTATTAAGTAAGATTCCAAGTCTAAAAGTCCGTAAATACCAAAAAGTATCTTAACAAAAGAAAGAAGCTTGTAAGTTGTGTGGAGCTCAATTTTTCTTCCGGTCCTTATGGAATTCATCTAAACAACTGGATGGTGTGAAATCAGTACCCTGTTGCAAGGATTTGTGCTGGTGTCTCAGGAGCTGACCAGCCTGAATAACTATTTCAATATTCTGTCCTCATTGAAAGTTGCTGAGTGACCTTTAAGGACCTCCCAAACCAAAGCGGTGTTTTCAGTCGCGGCAGCGGCGATTGCTGTTGTCAAAATTAAGTTATACACATACGAGAATACCCTCACCGATGCGGCGATGCCAAAGGAAGCGTTTTCATACATTTATGTTGAATTGAAATATATAGCAGTAGCTCATTCAGTCAGAAATTTCTACTCTTTGACTGCTGCCGTTGATTCTGGAAGCCGAATTCATTCGATATGATATTCCCCATAAGCTCTGACAGGCCACTGAGCTTCGGACAGTCAGTCATTAGAGCATTATAGTGCTGCTCTTTGGCCCTCTGTCAACGCTCTTACTACCTCGGCAAGCTATCCAAGGACTTGGACGAAACCAGCAAGTAGTGGTTCCTGTAAGGAGCTATATTATAAGCATAATTAAGGTGTGCTACCAGTTGCAACATCTGTGCTCCAACGCCAATCTTACATCAATAGAGCCTTCCCAAATAGTTCGGTCCCAGCCAAATATAACACATTGTTAGTTCATTTCAGGTGTATTTCTACTTGGTCGGGACTCAAATGAGTTGCTTTCGTTGCCATCTAATCACATTTCATTTTATTCAAGGTAAAGCTAACTGATTTTAATTTAATTTTTACGAGCAGCTCGTGCTTTACAACTTTTTGTTCGTTTATTTAATTACTTGCTGGAGCTCGGGAACTGAAATATGTACTTTCTTGTTCTTCGTTGATATCATAGAATGTGGAGACAATATGATATTAAGTTCGTTCGTTGAACTTTACATAGGGTTGACCCAGATTACCTTGACAACCCTATGAGTTGTCAAAAAACAAGCATTCTCAGTTCCCACAAAATCACCAAACATCCTTGTCATTTGAAGAAAAATATATGCCATTTGACAGCCACATTCATTACCTGTACTCGTTCCAGCAAAAACGCTGGATGTACGAACCTCTTATAAGAGACTAAGTTGACTTAATCTTTCGATATTCGCAGAAAATTAAGTATTTTTTCCTTCCTTCTGCATACTGTTCGCAGTGCTGCCGTTTCTACTGTCATGACAGTAGACTACTGTTTTTTCACTCTAAAAAAGTCCAATCTCCTGTCTCCTGTTACCAAGGCATTTTTTTCAGTATTCTACTGTTTTTCTGACTTTTCTAACTATTACATTTAGTAACTCAGTAGTCAAACATTTTATTACTTTTTACAAATATTTATCATAATTTCATAAGAATTTTTCTTATCCTCGTGCCACAATATTCTTCATCTTCAAGAAAAGATATTATAAAAGAACATACCTGTTCAAGTTCTACCTCCAGTTCATCCCTATTTTGAAGTTTGCATGACAGTTTGAAAATTATTTGATTATTTATTATTTGAAGATGTTGAAAATATTCTGGAAAATGCTTTCAATTTCTACATTAAAGGATGCAATGAAATTAAAAAACGTTTTCCAATAGATAGTTTACTTTTTCATCAGTTTCAATTTGTAGATCCTTGTATAGCTCTTAATTTAAACAGAACACAAAACTTGAATTTCTTGCAAATACTTTGTTATCATTTTTCAAAATTGATAAATACAGTTGATCTTTTAAACGAGTGGCATAGTTTGCCTACGTACTTTAAAGAAGAAGAAAGACAAAAGTAAAAAACGCAGGTATTGAAGAATTTTGGATAATGATTGCAGGTATCAAGGTTTACAACGGTGAACTAATTTTTAAAAATATCTTTAAATTGGCTGAGATTGTTTTAAGTTTGCCACACACAAATGCAGAATGTGAGCGAATTTTCAGCATTGTTACCGATGCAAAAACAAAAAAACGAAACTGTTTTGGGAATAAGACTCTCAATGCAATTGCTGTCATAAGATCGCACTTAAAAGAAGATGATTTGAATTGTATAGGTACGGTATTCCAAATTACGGAAACACATTTGAATTTAATGAAAAATCAATGCAAAAATATGTGACTATATTTTAAATAATAATTTCAACTAAAAGACTGATATATTGTCCTATTGTATTTTAGTTTTTAATTCTTTTTTCATTAGTAAGCCACACATTTAAAAATATGTAATTGTGAACATGAAATTTTTTTGTTTAGTTCTTGGATAATTTTATAAGTTATTTATTTTGTTTGCTTTGAATAATGATTTAAGTTTTTTTTTGAATGTGAAAATACCGACGTAAGCGAGGTTCACTAATTCGAGTCCAGTTGGACGTTCTATTCGAAAAAAATTAAATCTCCTGTTTTTTTAACCCGTTGAACAGGAAATCTCCTGTTTTTGTCAATTCATCGAACGGCAGCACTGACTGTTCGTTGGCTTTAAATTCTTCTAATAATAGAGCTGAGGTAGTTGGGTTTAGCGAATGAATGCACCAATTTAAATATGTAGGTTCGTTCAGTCAAGCCCTGCGGCTGCCCATTTGAAGATCTCAACTTGCCCTGAATGTCAATTTAAGTGTTTTGAACACTGCGTTTTACCTCAAGTCGCCCTGAAGTAATACCAGATTTTTGCTGGGGTGATTTGAGGTTACAAACTTACTTACTTACTTCCTACAAAAACTAAGGTAACCCTTTATAAGACCTTAATCGTGCCAGTCCTGCTTTATTGCGCGGAAGCGAGGACTTTATCGAAAGCGGATGAGGAAACCCTGGGCGCTTCGAAAGAAAAATACTCCAAATCATCTTTGGTCCCATATGCGAAGACAATGGGTGGAGAACAAATGGCATGTATTTCCTTTAAATGACATGTATGTGTGGTGATTTTGTAGTTGAGCTTGACTTTTTAAGAACCGAAAACTTAGGTCTTATAGGTCCGTTCGTTGAACTTTCCCCAGGGTTGACCCAGGTTTTCTTGAACACCCTATGAGTTGTCAAAAAAACCTGGGTTTTCCACTCCTCAAAAAACGCTAAACCACAAATCACCACACATCCCTGTCATTAAAAAAAAAATACATGCCATTTGACAGCCCTCAAATCGCCACAGCAAAAAGCTACGGCGAGTTGGGGGAAAACCTATGGCAAACCTATGGCTCAAAAAACACTCAATTTGACATTCAGGGCGAATTTAGGTTTCTCAAAAAACGTTTTGTGGCGACCCTAGGGCAACCCCAGGGCTTCAACGAACAAACCTTATATTTTGAAAACTCATGCCTTTGTCAGCTGTCAAGGAAAGCTGACTTAACGAATGAAGTTTAAGGAATGAACCTTATGTTTTTTGTGTTGTTGGATGAAACTATCTTCTTATAGTTAAGTTCCTTACCATGTAGCCTCCTTTCGGAATCCACTATGTACTTGTCCACCTATAGGATATTTGCTTCATTGTTTCTTGTTGTCCTCTTTCTTGAGACAATTCTAGTGGAGTCCTGTGCTGATACACATGATCTTCGTATCATAAGATTCCTGCTTCTGAATGGTTGCCCTAAATTTGAAATATTGAACCATATAGGTTAAATTATGTTAAAGAGGAAGCAAGCTTCGCAAACCACCTGGGCTCAATCCAACCTCATTGGATCCATTGTACTCCTCAAGATGTGGGTAAATAAATTATACATTGCTCAGTTTTCGACAAATTTTCTCTGGCTTGCAAGATAAGCTAAGCTGAGCTCAAACAGATACGAACCTTATTCACTCTTCATCTTGAAAACATCAGCATTAGTTAGATGTACTGGTGTTTATTCTCCTCGTGAGCTACTATTGAGTTGAGACGTACTAAAATTACTAAAAAAATAAACATAAACGGCCCTGTGTTAGTAAATAAGTATATCAAGTTTTTTTCATTTCATCCTTGCACATGAGGAATAATGTGGCATATAGTTAAAATTGTGGAATATGAACCGCATTTTTGGTTAGACTGATGCTGATGCTGAGGAAGTTTGTGGTTGAGCGAGGACATCAGTGACACATGGGTCCTCTAAAACAAGATAGGACTGACTTAACTGAGCTCATAGTGGTTTAAACTCTTAAAGTCGCCTTGCGCTCGTTGTTTTGCTATGAGTGTGAATTTGATCCTAAAGAGTTTTTAACATGCTCAAGAATCATCATATTTTGTTGTAAAACAATCTAGCCGCTGTGTTTTTGACCAAGACAGTTATTGAGTATATTTTTGGACGTTGAAAACAGATAACATTTTCAAACAAGTAGTATGCCACAGGCGTACTTTTTAGTAAGCTTCGAATCAAATTTGTCCTAATAAAATTGAATTGCCATTTAAAAGTGGAATCAACTTCCGCTGTCTCGGTCTAAACAACATGTTAATTGTTACCAATACTCCCAACAACTCTTTTTGCTTTTCACAAAACTCTCAGACAATTTTATTAAAATACAGTCTCAAAGAGCAACCGTTTTGTGTCTATTTTTAGAATTTGCTTATATCTTCATTAAAAGGTGACAGACATAATGAATTACTAATGATTTCCCACTATTTGCTGTCGACTTTTGAAAAATCAGACTAACTCCCACAGAGTGATGCTGCAGCTCATGCAAAAGTTGTTAATTGCATTTTAATTATTTACCTTTTAGACTAAGTGTTCGTTTAATGAAACGCCTTCTATCACCTACCAAACAACATTTAACTAACTATACAATTTATTTCCATTTACAGGTCTTGATAACTTGTCTGCTCGTTGCGCTCAATACAAGAAGGACGGTTGTGATTTCGCCAAGTGGCGTTGCGTTTTGAAAATCGGCAAGAACACACCAAGCTACCAAGCGATCTTGGAGAACGCCAACGTTTTGGCTCGTTATGCTTCCATCTGCCAATCGCAAGGTATTGTCCCAATTGTTGAACCTGAGGTCCTCCCCGATGGTGATCATGATTTGGAACGCGCCCAGAAAGTCACCGAAACTGTTTTGGCTGCATGCTACAAGGCCTTGAATGATCACCATGTCTACTTGGAAGGTACATTGTTGAAGCCAAACATGGTTACCGCTGGTCAATCATGCCCCAAGAAATACACCCCCGAACAGGTTGCCCTTGCTACTGTTACAGCCCTCCGCAGGACTGTCCCAGCTGCCGTTCCCGGTAAGAAAAAAAAAAAAAAATTGTTAAAACCAAATGAATTCTGCTAATTAATTATATTCGCTTCTCTATAGGAATCACCTTCTTGTCTGGCGGTCAATCTGAAGAAGAAGCCTCCGTGCACTTGAATGCCATCAACAACGTGCCATTGTTGAAGCCATGGGCTCTCACCTTCTCATACGGTCGTGCCCTCCAAGCATCCGTACTCCGCGCCTGGGCCGGTAAGAAGGAAAACATTGGCGCTGGCCAAACTGAATTGTTGAAGCGTGCTAAGGTAAGTCTCTTGGACTACATTTTTATAAAATCAACAACAAGACGATGGTGTCATATTAACCTCGGTCCTGGGAATTCATTGTCATTATGGTACGGTTGCAAAAGAAAATCGCCACACGACTTGGTAATAACTCATATTTGGTTTAGTTTAAGTTTGGGAATCCTTCACTCAAAAAATATAAGAGTGAAACTCGTGTAATGGTTCAATGGCAAGACGTGTGCTGAATTCAGTTCACTCGAGATTTATACTCCATCAGATAAAACACAACGATTTAAATGGTGTGTGTGGAGTGCTTTGCATGTTAATCGTGGGCACTCGCTCGCGTTCTTGTTAATCAAAAATGAAAAGTGTTGAATATTGAATTATGACCACCAGTTGGTTGGGCATGAATAAGAGTTCAAGTTTCCTCTCACTGCACTTTGTTTATTGTGTGTGGCTTGTTATAAATCATTATGTGTGGCTGTCGATGGGTTGTGTGGGCTGTGTGATTTGATCACACGCTTATGAACATTTGGCGCAGAATAATTATAATGTTTCATACCCGAATTGGCAATTGCTGAACTAACCGCATTGTATTTGTTTTAACACATGCTTTTGGTTTGCACTTCAATTGCTCCTATGAATTGCATTGAATGTGTTTTTTTTTTTAATTTATCATTTGGGATTTGTTAAAGCTATTTATTCGGTGATTGTAGGTGTTTTGTAAATTTCCTACTTAAAATCAAAATTCGGTAACGAAACTTAAACTTATGTTTGGTTTTTAATAAAAGGTAGCGGCCGCCCAGTAGCTTTCTTATTCAGGTGGCAATTTTATTACTTTGCTGTTGTGTTGCTAGTGTTGTATTGTGAATAGGGATTGCAATCCCGGGAGATTTTTTCAATCCCGGGATTTCGGGATTCAGATATGTCAATCCCGGGATCCCGGGACTAGTCCCGGGATTGGCTTAATATTTTAGACAGTTAAAAAAATTACTTGGTTGATGGCTGATTTATATTTAAATCTATTTTTTGTGGTGTTTCGATGACAAATTGGTGTGAAAACCTTTTGCTTCTTTTCTCTAATGATTTTAACTCTTTTGTGCAGAGCTTGCATTGAGTTTTTGTAGTTATTTAACTAGCTTCAAACTGTTTTTTAACTCGTCATTTTATGAGAAATTCTTATAGTTAAAAAACGTAAACATTATGAAGGAAATGCACATAAACTAAGTGGTTTTTTGTTTTGAAATTAAGTCTAAATTTAGACCATCCTTGAAAAGAGCGATAATAGCACTCAAAAATACAAAAGAAAAAATAATGTACAAAGGGATTTAGAAAAAGAGAAAGGATAACCAAAAACTAGTTTACTAATTTTTTTCTTTTAAGAATAGTCAAATATAGATCAAAAACAATGAAAAGAATGGAAGTGTCGAAAAACATACGACGAAACATACGAACTAGTTTGAAAGTTCTCAAAACACAACCTAGTTTTCAACCATTTTTAAGCCAATGATAGAGGTCTAGTAGATACTCAAAATTATGTTCTTGCAATTAGGATGCTTTAGCCTTTTATAAATCGAATCGAATCTGCTCTCACAAATGAAAACAAGATATTTATTCACAAAGCTATTTTTATGCAATATGGATGTCCAATATGGGCTAAAGTAGCTTTTTGGAATAAAAAGAAATTACAATTATCACAAAATAAAGTTTTGAAAAAAATGCTAAATCTCCCTTGGTACAATTTAACCCTAGATCTCCACAGAAAAGTGAATGTTGAGTCGATTTTTGAAAGAATTGCAAACTTTCGCTTATTTTTTAATTAATCTATTCATTTTGAATACTTCTCTTTAACTGATTGTGTGTTTCTCTTTTCCTTTAAATATTATTTTCATTTTGAATATTTGAATACTTTCTTCATGTGTTCTATTCATTTATTCATATACAGAGCTATGCACACAGGAACGGGAAACTTTTTAACTTTGTTTTGGAATACACCCAAACAGTGATTTACAGTGAAAAAAATTGTTATTAATTATTATTATTAATTCAAAACCAAGTTGAAACCAATTTAAAATTTTTTTATCGGAAAAGTTCGCCAAAATAATCAACATTTCAATCCCGAAAATCCCGGGATTCTACGATTCTAATCCCGGGATTTTCGGGACCCAAAAAAGACTCGGGATCCCGGGATCCCGGGATCCCGAATCCCGGGATTGCAATCCCTAATTGTGAATAATAATACTTATCTGCCTCCCAATTGCATGTCAACGTGTACCTTTGGAATACCTAATCAAAATTATTGCTTGAAGTTGAATAATGAGGTTTCATTGCTTGTGACAGATGGATGATGGCGTTCCTCTGGTTTTTGGTTGGGAGCAAGTGTTGAGGTAGTCTTTTTCACAATCATTGGTGTGAATATAGAATTAAAATATGAGCCTTACGGCGTTGAAACTGAAGCAACCGCCTAATTTCTTATAAAAGAAGAGCTGATGTCAGGTCTTTCAGATCACGTAGCCGTTTTTTATGGCTCTTCAATTCTTTATTGGTAAGGTTGAACCTTAACCAACATGTTTCTGCACACAGTTCGTAGCTCTCATACTTAGAAGACTCCCAACGGACACCTCTAGTTTCGAACACCAATTCGTTTAAGATTCTATCGACTTGGTGTGACACCACTTTATTCTTGCTGTGGAAAATGAATTTCTGCTTGGTTATCGATTAGGTAGTATTGTTGAGTTTCACTAACTAAAACGATTCCCTTAACAGCATGCTGCTTCAGGAATCGCCTCTCACAATGAATTTGTAATGCAACGAGTTCTTCGGAGGATGCTGCTATTCAGTCGACCTCATTCCTTGCCACTCGGGTTGTCTTATTACACTTCTTCTAGTTGGTAAAGCTTCCTTGAAGTTCGATCGTAGCATACCTAAACAACAGTTTCTTTAAAAGTCCTAGTCATTGTAGAAACTCGGTAGACTTAGATTTTGAGGAAGAAGTTCCCCTCCAGAGTAGTGTGCGTGGCGAGAATTCTGAATGTCGGAAGTTCTGAGTATGCCCAGTAGAGATTTTTGGCATAGTAAGAACTCCATCTGCCAATGCGGATCATTAATAGTGAGTTACTATCTCATCTGTGACGAAGTTCGATATTCTTTCTTTGATATCAAGTGCTCCCAAGGTTTCCGATGAAAGTATGTGGAGTTCTTCAACGATTTTCTAGACCTCATCTTTTAGTCTAGATTAGGAGTCACGCCTTGCAGATGGCAATTCGACACTTGTAACACCCACCATGTGTTTGATCACTTGTACTCCTGTTTTCGTCACTTTGTAGCCTCCATGACTATGAATGTGGCCAATGAATCCTTCTTGAAATAAGCATGGGGCCTAAGTTTATTCATCAGGTTCTTGAACTCCACGTCGTGTCTGTTCAGACACAATTTTTTATGCTTTCTTTCGTTTTAAGTAGAATCCAGTCTTTGACCAGGACCTTACGGCACTATTCCATCTGTAGTTTGACCTAATGTACTCTAGCCACACCTGTAAACACCGATGGCTGGATTGCCATTCATCAGAAAAAGTCGTAAGACCCACTAAGCACATCCCCAGAGGCAGCTTAAACCATTAACAAATATAAATTCTGAGAGCTGTTTTGAAAAAAGACAAACTGGTGATAAGTCG
The DNA here is from genome assembly GCA_914767635.1 of Melanostoma mellinum. Taxonomy (NCBI): domain Eukaryota; kingdom Metazoa; phylum Arthropoda; class Insecta; order Diptera; family Syrphidae; genus Melanostoma; species Melanostoma mellinum. The sequence goes on along the minus strand of OU612060.1, from coordinate 166,669,679 downwards.
CTCCTGTGTTTCCAAAAGAGCCTTGCCTAGACTCTTGACATTACTTGTTGGCCATAAATAACATCCAAGTGCTGACATCTTTTCCACAGACCACTGGTTGCTTTTTTCCTTTTTTTGACCCTGAAAACAGTCGGTAACCATTGGTGTGAAAAGTGTCTGTTCCACTTAAACTCAACAGAAACTAGTTGCTCATCCCATCCCACAATTGAAACCAAGCTACATTTTTTGACTTTATGCCAATAACCAGTGTCAAGAACAAAACGACAAGAACTTACCCACACCCACCAACGACCGTAGACGGCTCGCCACAATCATTCTTAAATCTGACACAAAACAACTCAATTTAAATTAATTTTGTTTTTTCTCTCCTCATTTTTTTTTAATTCCCGGCACGTTTGGATGCAAAATAACACCCGCATGTCATTGTTTTTTTTATGCATGTTCTTTCTTGTGTTTTGTCTCCCCGTTGTTGATAGCTGCTGCTGAGTCTGATTAATCGTTGTCAGTTGACATTTGCATCAAAATGCAACCAATGCCTTCTGTGACCTTCTAGACAGGTGAGCGATTAATCTGATTTGAATGATTTTTAAATTTATTTGCAACTGCACGCAGCGTTTGGTAGGTAATATGCAGTTGTCGTCTCTTCATTGTCACAGACGACTTTAGGACAATGCCAAATAAGGCGACATCGTTAATTGGTTACAGTGCAAAGCCCAGACTGCTTCAGCATTCAGCAATCAATCAAGAAGGGTGGGAGGTACAACTTTGTGTGCCAGTGTGGCACCATAACCCACGTTCATAAACCAAAGATTAATCAAAATGAAAATAGATTTGTTGCATTCGTGTTATATGACAGTGCAAGTCGTAAACTACATGAGGTTCGGTTCCATATTATTGTTGTTGAGAGACGAAGTCATCGGCGGCGCGGCGACTTGTTAGGTAGTTTAGTTCTAGTTATCCATTTAAGGGTGACTTTTATTGAAGCATTGCTTCTTTCGAAGTTAAGAGCCAAGAGATTTACGATTGCTAAATTTTATAGTTCATCGTTATCGTAAAGGAATGTTCTTGGCTGGCATGTTGCAATTAATTTGATTTATATGGGAGTCGTTGAGCATTAAATGTGATGAAATGATTGAGACACGTTTAATAGCACGGAAACACAAGAGTTGCGTCAGATTTAAAATCAAATTTGCTTTTAGAGTTCAAATAAAAAAGAACACGGGCTGAGAGAGAGAGAAGCACACCATCGAGTGCCACGCCGACGTGCAACAAATTGGTTTTGTGTTCCACGAGCTTGAGGAGATTTGTACTCTTTTGGTTTTGCTTTGATTTCCTGCATTGTTCGTGTTTTCTTGCAAAACACGTTTTGCGGCAAAAATGGATTAAGGAAACTTGTGGCAATGTGTGGCTTTGATGCTTCTTAAATATTGGAGGGTAGCTTGCACTGGCCATGAACCAATACTGCGATTTGGCTCTAAAGAATTCATGTTCCTTCTTCAATATTGAAAGCTGTCTCGAAGGCGTTGAGTCAATGTGCGTGTTAATTCCTGACCTTTATTGAATTGGTTATAAATTAAAAATAACTGCAAAATAAAGCATCTCTAGGGCTCACCCACTTGTTATCATCGTCTAGGACATCCTTCCGGACATAATAGTTCTTGTTTTACAATTGCAATTACTGCTACCATAAATATTCATTAAGCGTTCAGTTACACTTCTACAAAGCATTTTGCAATTTATTTTCTAACTGTGGGAGCACCGACCGAATTACCAGAGGCAAATTATCGATTTTACATCAAAGCTCTGCTTTGGGTGAATTTAAAGTAAGGAATTCAACCGAACAATGCATCGCCAATGCCACATAACATGATGATGTATTCTCGCCTTGAGAAGAGTAGTGTTGGAAACAATAAATTGAAAAACCACACACACTACATTTCCATACATATTGGTTGGGTTTGGTGTTAACATTCAGAAAATAATTGCATTCCTATACTTCTACTGCTAGAGGCACTTGTTCAATTATTTGCAATTTATTCCAAGACTAGGGTATGTTGGGTTTGTTTTGTTAGGGATATGCAAATAAGGGGGAGTAATTTAAAATTCTCTGTAGGTACTATTCTCAGTTATCAGTACTAGGTTTGTTTATAGAAATGCTTTAACTACAACATTTTCAAAAAAAAGTCACTACAAAAAATGTGAAGATGACACAGATGAAACCCTTTTTCATTCGTTATACTTGATATAAGTACATGAATGTTTTATTGTAAGGAAGGTGTTATACAGAGAATGTGCACAACATAAATTTGATGTGCATTGGAGCAAGTTATTAATTTTTAATTACAGCAGGAGCTCTGCAGGGCGTGTATTTTTTTTAAAGGGGAGAAAAAGGAAGTAACGTGGTTGTTAACCTCAAGGCGGCATCCAGATGATACTGTGAGGCAGAAAGAACCATAGGTGACCGGCGCGGCACCGGATTCGAAGCGACTCGTTCTTCTGATGTTCCGATCGACTCGTTCTTCCGATGTTTCCTTTTTTGCCCATTCACGGTATTTCCTATTTTGCTATTGAAAGTGACAGGTAGCACAAATAATTCGCAAAATCAAAATAATTTTGTCTCCATTCGCGACAAGAAGTTTGGGTTTTTCAACAACAGTGGAAGCCCATCTTTTTGTTGCGAGTGGAGATGCCGATCGATATGTTTTCAGAAAGTTGAAGCTAAGTTGAAGTCTGCCATAGGTTAGGTTAGGTTGCATGGGGGGTGCAGTCACAAGTGGCAGCACCTCACTCTGATCTCAAGGATCCATTGTGCTCCCCGGGAAAACAGAGGATGAGGAGGTGAGAGGATTGGATAGGTAGAGGTTGGCATGGTGATTGGTTTATTGGGGTAGGGAACCCTCACTGAACCATTTGGAGCCCTGAATAAATTCCAGGACGTTGCTGAATGGGAGATTAAAGATGTCGCCCAGTTCGTCGAAGATGTTTTCTCCGAGGTTTTTTTTCCTAGTGTGGCCCAAGCACTCACACTCACAGAGGAAGTGGAATGATCCTTCCTCTGCCTCCTCATCTTGGCATCCTCTTCATAAGTCGGATGTGCTCATGCCCATTCTCATCATGTGGGTACCCAAAGAGTTGTGGCCCGTGAGAATGCCAATCAACAGAGAGAGCCGAGGTCTGCTTAGCTGGAGTAGAAATTCTGTTTTTTTCTTGGAAATATCTGGCCAAAGGTTTCTGGAGATTCGGCATGTTTCTAAAGATGACCACCTGTCATTGGCGTTTTTTAGAAAATTATGTTTGATTCTTTTTTTTCTTGCTCTAGTGGCATTAGAACTGAGGTGTTCGTTTCGATGGATTCGAGTGCTGACCCGATTTTAGCCAGCTTATCCGCCATTTCATTACCGATTATGTCGCGATGTCCTGGAACCCAGGTTAGGATTACTGTGTTTGTTTCGCTTAGTAGTCTAAGGTTACTGCGACAGCTGTCTACTAGCCTGGATTTTGTGGTAATGGATGAGATAGCTTTAATGGCTGCCTGACTGTCTATGAAGAAGTCAATATTTTTGTTGATCAAGTTTTGCGTAGCTAGGTGCTTTGCGGCTTCGCACACTGCACTGTAGAAGTCGGAAAGGTTTATTGATCTATTCATGGTAGGGTAATCTGAGAAATTACCTGATCCTACCCCTTCGTCCGTTTTGGAACCATCTGTGAAGACGGAAATGTGATTTCCTATTATAACCCTGTTTTCCTCCCAGCTTTCTCTTGTCGGAAAGACTGTTAGGGCTACTGGATTGAAGTCAATATGTGGGGGGGGTATAGTCTGTTTGAATGTCTATATCTGTATGGTTCATGATGGTTCTATGGCCTGATAGGCCTGTTTTCCAATTGTTGCATTGTTTGAGTCGCAGTGCGCTTTTGGCCGTCATCTCCTTAGTAAAAAGATCTAGGGGGGCTAGCGACAGGAAGGTTTTCAGGGCTGCAGTTGGTGTTGTTCTCATGGCACTAGTTCAGCCAATGCATGCAAGCCTTTGGATTTTGGTCATGGTTTTAAGTTTTGACGCCTTCTCTAATGATGGCCACCAGACTAGACAGGCATATGTGAGGATTGGATTGAGGATATGGATGTATACATCCAGTGAATAGTTTTGGGACCAGGTCCCCATTTTTTCCGAAAATTCTACTACAAGTGTAGAAAGCGATTTGAGCTTGAAGTCTGCCATGGCTTTGTTCTTATTCGCTTAGGTCTCTGATCTATGATCTGAAAGGAGCTCTTAATGACTTTTTAACTACTGCAAAGCTTCCTCTATCTCAAAAAAACCTGGTATCTGCGCTTTTTAATATACAATTTAAATCTTAACAGCATGAAGTTGAAACGCGTGAAACCTTTTTACAAGCTGTACACTTAATGAATTTACGTAAGTGATAAAATATAGCAAAGGTTTTAAGACGAAGAAGAGCACAATATAACTTTCATGCTAGTTTATGATGTTTTTTTCTGTCCGAAAGGCAGACTTGTTTCTAGTGTGGCTCTTCAAAATGCCTTCTATCCAAACTGTAGCTTCTTTGTGTGTTCTTTTTAATCATTCCCAAACTGTAAAACTTTTTTCACCCGTTATTGTTTCATATATTCATCCACTACATAGCCTTGTTCCACCCAGGCACTGAAGCTGCTGTCTCAACAGCGGTATTTTGAATAAATTTAAAATTCCAAAACAGGACTAGAGGAAAAATAGGAAGAAAAAAGAATACACATATATAAATTCTAGGGTGGAAAAATAACATTTAATGCTATTCATCTCGACAGAGGCAAAACAAAAGCACCAGGGCACATGAAAAACAATGCAAATATCCTTAGGAGTATTGGTAAAGGAGTAGAGGATCAGAAAGAACCTTATAGTTGTTTGGCTTGGCCATAACACTTAAAGGATACCCAATATCCCCATTGAGTTTGAGCTTGGTCGTGGTTTGCATAGGATACTTTCTCTTTTTCTGGTTACCGAAACCAGGAGAGATTGCTTGGCTATATAAATTGTTAAACTGCATTCAGTCATAAACAATGAGAATGGAATGAAATTAGGAGTGTAGTGAGGAAGTGTTGAGAAAAAAAAAAAACAGTAAACCGTAAAAACAGGAGAAAGAGAATGAAAAAGTATGTAAATCTTCTTGGATGTAATTTAATATGCATTGTTGTAAAGTGCTTTTTAGTTTTATCAAGCGCCGAGGAAAAGAGAGAAGACAGAAAGGGCTGGAGGACATCCGGGAAAAATATTGCATTTTGCATTCATCGTCTGCAGTACCACTCTGTCTTTTTGTTTTTCTTTTCTCTTTAACGAATTTTTTTTTTGCAGTAAATTGAAAAATGTTGACAGCTAGGAAACGAGGTCATAATGGGAAATGCTCTTTTTTTGCATTTGCTGTGTACGTTTGTGGAAAGTTATCGGGGTGTGGAATGTTTTGTGCAAAGAATTCTACTGAAAGGGAGCTAATTGAGGAAGTGAATTTTTATGTTACTTTCAATTGCATCATGAATTTATTAAATCTTTGTACAATGTTTTGGTAATGTACCTATTAAAAATGATGAAAATGACGAAAATGGAATTGAAAAATCACAAGGTTCGTGAATGACGCATTTACTTTTTGATGATCGGAAGTTATTAAGTACACTCGTATAAATTGAAGTGAATACTTTCAACTGTTGCGAATGCGGTTTCGTTGTTTTAAGTCAGTACTTAAGTTTTCAATTTCCAACAGAAGTTGTAACTCTTTGATTTCAATCATAAGTTTTTCATATAAGTCGTTCCTCATTTATATGAGATATCACTTTGGCACTAAAGTTCTGACTCTTTCACTGATGTTCTAACTTTTACACTTGAAGTTGTGATCTTCTTCCTGAGATCTTAAATCCTTTGACTTTGATATTTTTATTGATGATCTTTTGCTTGAAACGTCGTTTTCCTTGAGACATCACTAGTCGTTATCATGACTCCTTGCTTAAGTCGTTACTGTTCATGACGTTTCTATTAAAGTCGGCATTTCCTACCCAAGTCCCGAAACTTTCACTCAGTTAGAATTGCATTCATTCTCTTCATTCATTACTTGTCCATCAAAGAATTGTCTCCTTGGCTTAAGCATAGTGAATCTTTTATTTGAAATGGGCAGTGAATCTTTTATTTGAAATTTCACTTTTAGCGACAGTTTTTCACTAAAGTCTTGGCTTTTTCGTAACTTCAAATGCGATTAGCTTTGCTTTCTCAACTCAAATCCATACTTTTTCAGTCAATTTAAGACTTTTTAGCGGCATTATTTCCACTCAGTCGTGACTCTCTTCTGTTAAAAGTCGCCAACTTCGAACTAAATTTGTCACTTTTTCACTAAAAACTGATTTTTATTTTTTGGTGGTGACATTTTCATGCGGGTCGATAACTCCTATTTTGCCGCGATTATCGGCCCTATCGTGGTAACCGTCGGAGCGGAGATTTCTCCGCAACGCATCAACGCAATTTTGCTTCGAAGTAGTTGTCGTCGTAAGAAATTTTTCTCAAATGCGGCAATGCATTGAATTCCCAAAACTAAAATCTCCGCAACAAAATCTTATCGGAGAACGTCGGAACGTCCGATCGGAGAACTACCACGAAGCAAAATGTCTCCGATCGGAGAGAATTCCGCTCCGACGATTACCACGATAGGGCCGTATTTATTCGCGACTAATTGCAAATTTTACTTTTAAGCCAGTCGGTACTTCTTAAGATGACACTGCCTTGAAATTCGTGAGAATTTTATTTACTTTCTTTGAAAAATGTAGAACAATAGTCTCGAAATTTCTTGACTTCAGAAAAATGGCACGTCTTAATTTAAACACTGTCGCATTTTTCTGAAGCCAAGCAATTTCGAGACTCTTGTTCTATAATTTTCTACTTTACTTGTTTCTATTTCACTACAAAAGCTTTTTTTTTTTGCTTAAATCAACACTTTTTAGATCAATGTAATTTTTTGTCACTTTAGTCAACTCTTTGTCAACTCCGGTTGATATTTTTTCAATGCAGCTTACACTTTTTCACCTTAATCGAGTTTTCTCACTTTATACTTTTTCTCACCTTTTAAACTGACACTTTTTCAATTACATCGTGACTCTTTGAGTCACTAACGATGACCCACATTCATTAGTCGAAACCTTTTCACTGAAGTCTGCATTTTTTTAACCTAAGTCGACATTTCATAGTTTCCTTTATTTCAGTGACATTCAAATTTTCCTTTGGCGCTCAAAACGATACTTTTGCCCTTAACTTAATTTAACTTAACACTTTTTCGTTTTACTCGTGACACTTTACCTTATCGTAATGGTTAGCGTATCTGCCTGTTATGTGGGAGGTTCGAAGTTTGAATTTCGGAAACGTCAAGAAAAGGGTATCGCCGCACTATTGTTACTTTCACCGATAGTAATCTCATGATATGAAAATTGCTTCCGGGATTAATCGTTCGGAATCAGCAACAAGGACCCTTCCATTCCCTCACATTGTATAGTTTAGAAAAATGTGCTAGACTCCGGGGCTCCTGCTAAAAAATAGTCAAGTCATCTCTATTTACACTGAAATTGACAATTTAAGAGTCAATCAAACACTTTTTCCACTTCAAACTTTAAAAAACTTCAGTGAAAAGAGTCGTCATAATCTCTTTTTCACTGAAATTTTCTCTTTCCACGGAATTGATTCTTTGTCACTTCAGTTGACTCATCTCACGATTTACATTCTTACATAAGACGACAAGTCTTAAATTTCCTTTTCATTTAAGTCGACACTTGTACTCTTAAAGCGACACTTTTTCGTTTAGATCGTGATACTTTAACTTATTTAAGTCGAACATTTTTAACTCAACTCGTTATTTTTTTGACTTTATTCATCACTAAAGACGATTTTTTGTGGTACCCGTGGTGTGATGGTTAGCATGTCCACCTGCTAACCAAGAGGTTCGAATCCCAGAAGAGGCATGAATATTTTTTCAAGGGTATCGCCTTTCGCAAGTCCTTGGCAAGTCCTCTGTTAGTAAATTCATGCCATGAAAAGCGCTTCTCAATTAGCCGTTCGGATCCGGCATAAAATTTTATGTCCCGTCCATTCCCTCACAAGGCATAGTTGTGAGAAATGCGCTAGGCCCAAGGGCTCCTCTCTCTGTTCTCTGTTGCGCCACCCTATTTATTTATTTTTTAAAGACGATTTTTCAATTTACTTCGACTCTTTTGCAACAGAAGTCGAAACTTTTGATGTTAAGTCACCACTTTTGGTCTTAAGTCGACGCTTTTTCACTTAAGCCAACTCTTTTTTAGTAACCGAAATCTCTCCGGATCTTAGTTGACACTTAAACAACCGTTAAAGTGATGCACATTTTTAGATCGTGGCACTTTCACTTATTTAGGTCGACACTTTTCGACTTTTCACTTTATTTATCACTGAAGTCGACACTTTTTCACTTGTGTCGAAACATTTGCTTTTAGTCGACGCTTGAACTCTTTAAGCGACTCTTTGTTTTCGTGACACTTTCACTCAATTAAGTCGACACTTTTCACCTAATTAATGGCTCTTTCACTTAAAATATCACTGAAGTTGCCAATTTTTCACTAAACGTGACATTTTTTACAATAAAGGCAACATTTTTCGCTTGTGTCCAAACTTTTGCGTTTAAACCAGCACCTTTGCTTTTATAACGACACTTTTTCACTTAAATTGCGACACATTTTCACTTATGTCGCTTTCCATTGGTTTCACTCGGTGTTCCTACTATTCATTTTAAAACCAATGGAACACCTAAAACTATTTTTGTTCAGTTTTGAAAGTTTGTCTTTGTGTGCGTGATACACCAATGGCTCATAAAAAATATTCCTTGAAAAAGATTTTGATTTTGACATTTGAGTAACATGTATTTTGCTTCTTGAGTGGATTCTCACTTAAAATATAGAAGTGGCTGTCACTTCTCCGAATCATGAGAAGCGTCCTTTTTGCACCAATAGAACGTTTTGAGAATGCTTCTGGACGCTCCTGGACGGTTCTTTTCGTCCAATGGAAATTGACATTGCATCGTTACACTTTCGCCCACTAAAGGCTTTTCGATTCCATTTATATCTAATCTAATCGTCCTTAATCGTCCCTTTTTTATTACAATCAACACTATGTGAAGAAAGCCTTTTTCACTCACTTCTTAAACGCTTTCATTTAACCTGTAACTTTCTTTGTCTCAAAAATACCAATCAATGATACCCATTCATTTAGAATTTTTTAATCAAAGCTCATCACACAATTAACTTTCTGCAAAAAGTAATCAAACGGAAAGTTTTCTAATGTCGTTTTGAATTCTTATCCCTTGGTTTCACCCAGGCAAGCATTAATTGCTTTGCATTGTCACCGAATTGGAAATACAATTTAAAACTTCCAATCTAAAGTGTTTAATACGTTTGTCGTTTTGCAGCGCAGTCAGCGTACCAATGATTTCGATTTCACTGGCTGACTATACAAACTAAAAAAAATCCACACCAAACAAAGCACACTTCAACTTCAAACCGAATCGAATCTTCACGTATTTAATCTGTATGTGGTCCTTTCACTCTGAGTTCCTTTTTCCATTATTTCTTAACAGCTTTGCTCTGCACTTATTCATTACCACCACCTTGTTGGTTCTTGAGATTTGTCCCCAGAACTCCCAGTTGATATTAGATTTTCTCTTTTTATATGACACGTGTAGGTATGTGTATAGCGTAACAAGCAAACACATCCTGCCTTAGTCCGGATGATGGAGACGCTGGCTGCGCTGGTTTAATTAGTTTGAACAATAGTGTGGTGTGCTTACTCTCCTCTCGCAAGAGGGAATTTCGTCGTTGATTGCATGTTGCGCATTTATTTTTTAATTGCTTTTGAAGTGATTGGATTCTATTTTGTTCTTAAATATTTTGCTATGACTTTAATTTATCCAAACACAAGTATACTTTACCTAATCTCACTCATCTTAAAACACACTATCATATAATTCAACTATAACTAATGCTTCATTAACGTATTCACTATAATCAGCATGTTAACAAAATTTGGGTGGCTTTGAATTTTTTTTTGAAATTAATTTGTGACTAATTTTAATGAATTCTAATGAATAGGCCAATGCTCTGGCTTGCCAGGGAAAATACAAAGCTGGATCTATGACTTCGGCTGCTGGAGATGCAAGTTTGTTTGTTGCCAAACACTCGTACTAAGAAAAAAACGGACAGAGAACTGTAGAAACGACACTTTATATGAAAAGAAATTTTGGACACACAAAAAAAGACTGAAGAACAAACACCAAGCAAATTGTGTTAATCTTGATCCGGCTTGACATCGAAGGCAGCGATAAACTCAATACACTCACTTTCAACCTTTTCTTTTCGTCAACAATAAAAATTTTCCTTTTATTTTGTTTTTGTTTTGTTTTATTTTTTATTTTATTTTTTAACTTTTTTTCTACTTTAATTTTTTTTAAAGTTTTATCTTTGTACTTTCTTTTCAACTATCGCTATGTTGTTACACTTAAACTTTACCTTTTCTTAATTCACACCTTGATGCTTATGCTATAGTTTGAGAATCGCCTATAAATTTAGAGATTTTATGAAAAACGCTTTCTCGATAAGCCATTCAGAAAAAAAAAAATGTAGGTCCCTTACATTCCCTCACAAGGTATGGTTGAGAGAAATAAATTAGGGGCTCCCTGCTCTGTTGTTACCGAAGCAGTGCGTCTCTTCCCTTCTCCTATACTTTTAAGAATCTTAACGGCTGATTTTACCTGACAATGGAGAAGACTTAGCACTCTAAGTAGTCTTCTTATGGCTTATGACTATGTCCCTAAACAGTTCTTCTCCAAAGAAATGATTGCTGAAAAAATTCATTTTGCATGTCCTCATTAGTCGGAGGCTAATTTCCTGTCTCGGTGACACCGACTAGGTCTCTTTTCATATCGTTCCTACTGCAACCTTGACTACTTTCAGAGTCCCTCGTTCCGAAGGTATGTGACCTGTGATAGACTGAGAATGTTTCTTCAGATTCTCTCATGCTCTTCCATCGTCTTCGACAGACCTATTGTGATCAGCCCTGATCACACTGTACAATTAGTTAGACTGGGCTTGAACGACCTAAGCTTGATAGTGTGAACCCTTCAGACGACCGCTTGTCCAACTTGTTGGAAGGCTTTCAAAATTTTTTGAAAATCTAGAAGTTGGATGGAGTGGACGGGTATGTGACATAAAGTTGGACGACAAGCTTGATAAGTGTGAACGCAAACTACAACAAACCATCCAACTTCCATCAAACGAAGTCTGTCCAACTTATTGTGCAGTGTGAACAGGGCTATCCTCTTTGCAGAGCTTTTTGCTAAGTCAACCATCAGCATCATTAGTGTCAGTTTCCACAGGTCTTAGGTATGTTGCTTATTTGCATCTGCTGAAATGTACTAAGAACTTTATTGGCGACGCCATGTTGTGCATTTTACGCAACACAACAAAAACTAAAATTAAATTTTAAAACTAATTTTACAACAACGAGAATCGTTTTAAAGAATTGGTATCGTTTATTTTAATGGTTCAAACGATTGTCGTTAATTAAAACGACTGTCATGAGTGGAAACGATTGTCATTATTAAAATCGTTTGTCTTCAGCGATAATAATCGTTTCATTAACAGTTGTGTCGATTGCCGCTAGTAAAAACGATTGTTGTTAGCAAAATGATTGTCGTTAGCTGAAATGAAAATCATTAACAGTTGTAACGATTGCCGTTAGTAAAAACGATTTTTGTTAGTAAAGATGATTGTCGTTAGTTGAAATGACTATCATTAGTAGAAATGATTGACTTTAGTTAAAACAATCGTCGTTAAGAAAACAGGCGTCGGTAGTAGAATCGATTGTCGTTAGTAATAAATATCGACGTTACCGTCGGAGCGGAATTTTCTCCGATCGGAGACATTTTGTGGAAGTTCTCTTATCGGACGATCCGACGTTCTCCAATAAGTTTTTGTTGCGGAGATTTTAGTTTTGTGAATGCAATGCATTGCCGCATTTGTAAAAAATTTCTTACAACGACAACTACTTCGAAGCAAAATTGAATCTCCGAAAAAAGATTCGTTGCGGAGAAAACTCTGCTTCAACGTTTACCTCGATAGGGCCGTATATGTGTTCTTTAAATCGATTGTCGCTAGCATACACGACTGTTAGTTAGAAATGATTGACATTAGTAAAAACGATCGTCGGCGTCGTAAAGAAAAAATCGTTGGTAGAAAAACCGATTGTCGTCCTCCGTCAAAAAGTTGTTCGTGAAACGATTGCCGACATTAAAAACGATTGTCGCTTGCACAAAACGATTGTTATTCAGAAATCATTGACGTTAGTGAAAATGATTGACATTAGTAAAAACGAACGTCGTAAAGAAAGCAATCGTTTGTAGTAAAATCGTTTGTCGTTCGGCAAAACGTTGTACTGCCTCAACAGAATGGTGTAGGTGTAGCTGCTGTACGCCGCGCTGTCAAAGTCGAAAGTAGGCAAATGCCATAAGAGTGAACACAATAGGTGTGTTTCTTTACTGAAAATTCGCACGAAATGCACCGAAATTCGGTGAAAGTCAGTCTAATGCCGTTCCAGCACAGCGATTTTTCGTAGCAGTGCACAAAAGAGAGTGCTCACGAGAGAGTAAAAAATTTCCCCACCCTGTGAATTTCTGCCATCTAAATTTCTGTGAACAGAAATCGTGCACAGCCAAAACAAATACAACAACTGTCAAACAGACATTTTTCCAAGCGTTGCTGCGAATCTTTTGTTCAAGGCGTTTCTTTACTTTTAAGACAATTACGTTCTTTCAGAGAGTTTCTGAAAGAATTTTACCTCCACTCCTTAAAATATGACAGACAGTGGTGGATTACCGCATAGGCCCGTGAGGCCCGGGCCTAGGGCGGCACGGTTTGGGGGGCGGCAAAATTTTCAGAACGTTAAAATTTAAGAGCCGTAGAAATATAGCAAAAATTTATTTTTAAATTGGCTGAACATCTTACATTCATTCGATGTCTCGGACCCAAGTGCAAGTAGCGGTGGTTGCGACCGAAAACCAACTCTCACCCAAGTGCAAGTAGCGGTAGTTGCGACCGAAAACCAACTCTCAAAGATCAACAACGTCAGCATCGTCGATGGCAAAACCCTTTGACGCCACACAAAATACAACATGACCTGATGTGCCACAAAAAGCATCTAATAAGCGAGTAGCAAAAAGTAGAATCGGTGCGATATGCAGTGCAGGCAACTAAGGAAGATATTTTCGGATGAGGGTCGCTGATTTCGTGTGCAAAGTAACGGTGGTTGCGACCGACAAATAGCAAAAAGTGAAAAAAATCTTTCTTTTTTTCTTTTCTTAAAACAAAAAAACAACTTGTTGCAGTTTTTTGATCGCTCGATCGTTGCATTGCAACAACAATGTACCTACAAAAGAAAAACAGCAAAACCACCCCGGAACTAATACCAAGGCAACCTGTACACATGAAAATATATTTGTATTTGTAGGAACCGGCTTAAGAACTTATTCACAGGCTCGTAACTAGTGGGCCGCAATGTTGTCACTTTAATGCAATTGCAGTAGTACTGCAATTTTTACTGAAAATGATTCTACTGCCAAAAAAATATTTTTTACGAATAAAAACTAAGCTTAAGAAATTGCAATACTCATAAATGAATTTTTAATCCATATACTGAATACCCTCAGCTTATGGCTATAGAATTTTTGATGAAGAGAAATTTAAATTTATTTAGGAAATTTTTAAAAACAGTGGCAACGCTAAACGTGGCTCGTGCCAATTGTAGTCAAATTTTTTAACTTGTGCGCTGATCCTTTCTGTTTTGTCGGAATAGCGCGTTATGTAATGTGGACAATGTGGTAATGTATGGGTTTACCCTTTTGTTTCGTCTTTTCGTTAATTTGCTTTCACTTAAATAGGCATGTGATTATATTTGTCCATTGTCTTATGTACCCAAGGTAAAGAGAAACATAAAATATTTCAATTTCATTCATGTTTCAGTTGAGTTAAGAGTCGTTAGTGTTTTAAAATCGGCATTGTGAAGTGAAATTGACATATAAAAAAAGCAAAAAATATACTATAGGTACTTTATTGAAATCTTTGATAAGTGATTATAGATGTGTGTGTGTTAAGGAATAAATAGGAATCTTTTTTATTTCTAAAAGATAACCGCACCTCCTGAAGATTTGTGAAAAAACAAGCTTTTGAAGTCAAATGTTTGAAAATAGGTAGTGATTTTACAAAAAAATATATTTGAAAAAATTTTCTGTATTTAATACATATCGTTTTCAGTGACATAGAAATCTCCAAATTTAATGAGCATTCGATCGAGCAGTCAGTTCAATTGTCGAGGTCCTGAATTTATTTTTTTTAATCAACAATGAGTAGCTATCGAAAAAAATTAAGCGGTTCAGAATATCGTAAAAGAAAAGCAGAAGAATCTTCAAAAACAGAAAGTTTACTAAAAAAAATCCCAAAAATATCTGATTTTATGATAAGCTCTACAAAATCTTTAATTATTGATAACGATCAACAAACATCAGGTTCATCTGTCGTAAGTATTTTGGTGCAATTGTTAATAATTATTTTCGTTTACTATACGGAAGTGGGGCTTGCAGGTTTTTCGGCCATAAGAAATCAAATAAATTACTTTCTCATATTTTTTTTTTCTTATATTGTTCTACTCTTCAGCGGAATTAAGATAAATATTAACATAAGACCGTGAACATTAAATTTAATAAAAAGTCTTGAGATTGAAAGTTTAAAAACGAAAATTTTCACTTTCAATCAAATTTTCTATATTGAAAAAAAAAAAATCAAAAATCTGACATTTTCGTAATTTAAGAAAATAACTTATTCAAAAAAAATTTTTTTTCAAATTGTTCTACTTTCGATGCGTAGTAAAAAAAAAGGTTTGCCAAAATGTTAATTTATGACCTTCAAATTTTTATGGCTGAAAACATGCGAGCCCCACTTCGAAATTTTATTTTACAATGCTTTGAAAAACTAAAACTTTAAGTGGCTACTACTTTTCTTTTAAATGGCTTATGTCGACATAAGCTATCATATGATCCGATTTGCTTGCGTTCAAAAAAAACCTATGTATAAGCTATAATTTCTTTTGATTTCAACTTGTAATAAGCGTTTATTTCATGACTTAAACCGTTTCAAAAAAATATATTTTCTTATTGTTTTGATCAATTTGAACTCAATATAGACGTAAGCTGTTGCGCAAATGCATTTTTTGCCTATTTAAACATAAGCTGCTTTGATTTTTTTGTTTTTAACGGCTATTTTTTGTCGTATGGCAACGGGACCCAGATTAAATCAAGGGTAAACAGAATCGAAAATATGTGATACTGAAAACACGATTCTCACTTAAGGCGACAGCCTTAAGCTCTTTTGATTTATAAACACAGATTATAATAACCTTATCTTCTTTGAATGTTAAGTTTAATTCTTAATTAAGAATAAATTAATAAAAGTAATTAAAAGAATTGAAAAAATTCTAGGCGGATTTTAACAATTCTTCAGCACAAGATGCCAAAGAAGTGCAATCAAATTCTTCATTATTACAAGACACAGATGCGAACGAGGAAACACAGTCAACAACTGATATTTTACAACTAAGCAGTGATCCTTTTCTATGGAATTTAAACGAAGAAACTCGAGATTTTATAACTATGAACGGTGTGCCACAAAATGAAGTTACGGATTTTAAGAATTCTAAAAATGTTTATAAGGATAAAACGAGGTTTTGCTCTAAAAGTTTATTCGAACGTACTTTGAAAAACGGAGAAATTCAACGTCGTGAATGGTTAATTTTTTCCGAAACAAAAGGATCCTTATTTTGTGTTCCATGTTTACTATTTGGTAAAAGTGGTGAAATGAACGCTTTCACTGGTGAAGGGTTTCGCGATTGGAAAAACGCAAAAGTTCGAATTGAAGCTCATGAAAATTCTGATCTTCACAAAACTAACGTTAGCAATTTAAAAGCTCGAGCAGTCGCACAAGGGCGCGTTGATGAACGTCTAATAAAACAGCTAGATGAAGAAATTTTGTACTGGAAAAAAATCTTATATCGAGTGATTGCGATTGTTAAATCCCTTGCGACAAGAGGGTTGCCATTTAGAGGACATTCAGAACGAATCGGAGATCCTCATAATGGGAATTTCTTAGGTGCAATTGAGCTTCTTGCTGAGTTTGACCCGTTTTTAGAGGAACATTTAAAATTGTATGCGCACCCTGGCCGTGGAAATACCTCGTACATATCTAAAACAATATATGAGGAAATCATGTTACTAATTCAAAACAAAGTTTTGCAACAAATTTCTTAAGAAGTGCAATCTGCTAAGTATTTTGGTGTGATTGTGGATTCTACGCCTGACATTGCACATGTTGATCAGCTCACGATAATTATTAGATATGTGCGCGGTAACGGTAAAATTGTTGAGAGATTTTTAGAATTTTTACCAAATACTGGCCATAAGGCTAAAGACATTGAAGATGCTTTATTGAAATCTCTTGAAAACAATGGTTTGGACATAATGAACTGTCGTGGTCAATCCTATGATAACGCAAGCAATATGTCAGGTTTATATTCAGGAGTGCAGTCAAGAATTAAAACGATTAATCCATTAGCAGAATATGTTCCTTGTTCTGCCCATTCGTTAAATTTAGTAGGAACCTGTGCAGCTGAATCTGTAACCGAAGCAGTAGACTTTTTTTCTACTTTACAAGAACTTCATAATTTTTTCACTATATCAACACATCGTTGGACAATCTTAGTGCAGCATACAAGTTTAAGACTTAAGAGTCTCTCTCAAACTCGTTGGTCTGCTCGTCATGATGCATGTAATGCGTTACAAAAAGAATGGCCTGGAATAATTAATGCACTGAACTTTATTGCTCAAAATCGTGATGAAAAACCGATTACGCGATCTGAAGCTACAGGATTGCAGCGAAAATTGCAACACCTAGAAACGGCTATTTTGGTCATAGTTTGGAATGTTATCTTAGATCGTTTTAATGCTGCAAATAAGAAGCTTCAAGGATCTCGTGCGGATTTATCATCTGTTGTACAAATTTATAGTTCTTTGGCATTATTTCTTCAAGATATGAGGGACAAACAATACTCTGAGTATGAAGAAAAGGCAAAAGCACTGTCTGGAGTTCAAGTTAACTATCGTTATGATACAGGTCGCAAGAAAACTAGAAAAATTCAGGCAGATGAGTCACGGGTGAACGAAACAATACCTTCATCTGGTTACGAACATTTTCGCACCAATGTGTATTACCGTATTTTAGATACGTTAAGCGTACAATTGGCCGGACGTAAAAGTGCATACCAAAAAATTTACGAAAATTTTAATTTTCTTGATAATTTATCAAACATTGAAACGATTGAACTGAAAAATCTTGCGAACAAGTTAGTTAAAAAGTATCCTGATGATTTGGAAGAAACATTAGGGAATGAATGTATTCATTTACAATGTCTGCTTAAAGATTCCCTAGAAAACACAGAAGATGTACGCTCAGCACAAGAAATATACGATGTCTTGCATTCTCGAAATCTTCGAGATGTTTATCCGAACATAGACATAGCTCTGCGTATTTTTTTGAGTATTCCCGCCAGCAATTGTTCAGGAGAAAGATCTTTTTCTACATTGAAAAGGGTTAAATCTTATTTACGCGCAAGTATGGGCCAAGATAGACTTAATGCTTCGGCATTATTGTCTATTGAAGCTCAACTAGTTCAAGAAATTGATTATGATGACATAGTTGATGCTTTTGCTCGGACAAAAGTCAGGAAGAAGAAAATTACAAATTAAGCAATACACTATAATTTAAAAAAAATGCTTATTATTATTTTTTAGGCTAGCTAGTTAGTAGTTAGTAGTTAAGTAAACATTTTTCTGTATTTTTTAATAATTATTTATGAATAAGAAATGGAGCACTCTCTTATGCTTTGCACTATGAGTCGTGTAAAAAATAAAAGCTTTAATGTATTTTGAAAAAAATGCTTGTTATTATTTGTTAGACTAGCTAGAGTTAAGTAAACATTTTTCTGTATTTTTTAATAATTATTTTTGAATAAAAAATGGAGCACTCTCTAATGCTTCGCACTATGAGTCGTGTAAAAAATAAAAGCTGTATTTTAATATATATAGAATTTTAGTGATCTTAAAGGGCGGCGTATCAGACAGGGCCTAGGGCGGCAATAAGCCTTAATCCGCCACTGATGACAGATTGTGAATTTCTGTGCACAAAGTAAAGAAACAGACCTAATGCGTAGTAGTAGCTGTAGCGGTAGCTGTACCTGTAGTACAAGTTGGCTCAACTTCAACTTTTGATCGCGCTGCAGCGCTACATTTTGACGTTTCACACAGAAAAAAACAAAACAAAGCAAAATGGCTCAGCAAAATTGACATCTTGCGCTACACCATTGTGGACTAGCTTTACTACATTCCTCAGCTACATTCTGATTTTTGATTTGACAGCGCGGCGTACTACAGCTACAGCTACGCCATTTTGTTCAGGCAGGTAAGTGAAACGATTGACGTTAGTAAAAACGATTGCCGTTTAGTAAAAACGATTGTCATTGACTTGTAAAGTCATACCAGGGTCGTTGGTGTTGATTTTGTCCATTCCAGTCTTACTGTTGCTGGTTTGTGAATGAACGAAGAAAATTTAAGCCGCCGAATGATGATTTGAACTCGTTGGTCTTGCTGAGTTGTCGTCACGTGAGTTTTGAGGCACAAATTAATAGACACATGTTACGTTTTGTTAAAAAGAACTCGGGAGCCTATAGAACGTGGATCATCTTTCATTCAAGCCATCTATAGATAATCTCTATTCTGTAAACATGTCCCTTAAACAGTTTATGCCTTTCGTAACTTTGAACACTTGTTCTTTAGCTTGATTTAATTAAATAAGTCAAAAACTGGTTTCGACTTTTACCTTTTTCAAAACTGATTCATCGGTATCTAAGAGAGTGGACCTTATTCTATTTTCGTCAACAAAAACAATAATTCTAAATAGCTATTCACAGTACAACTCTCTCTAAATTCCAAAAGTCTAGGCTTTTAAGTCGATATCAAAACCTTCTAATCCATTTTTTTATGTCTTTCAGCAATTCACAACGTAGTTGCTTTTGATTCTTAGAAAGCATCGGACTATTGGTCTCTGTTCATTCCGTCGCGTCATGGGCATTGTTGAGAGAAATTCGCTAAGCTTTGATATTTATATTCCCTCTGCAAAAGTTTTCTGAAGCTGGAAAACAAACGGATACTCGTATTTGTTACAACCTATTAAGTCTGCCTTGCCATTTGCTGGTAAAAAATATGATAGGATTCCTTTTTTCGTTTTTTTACAAATTTTTTTGTTTGGTTATTTGATTGCGCTTGGCACTTTAACAATACAAAGAGAACAAAACGGAACACATAACATGATTTTAATCTCAATTACTCTATTACGAATTAGTAATGCCTTACGCCACAGCGACTCTGTTTACTATTGCATAAGACAAATTAACCGATACAGCGACAGTACCCCTACCCATCAGTGGGGTAGATCATGTTCGCTAACAAAAAAAATATCTTAATTGATGAAATGGTCGACAAAATGCTAAATGCCATTAACTCTGTTCAGTGCATCATTAAATTGTTCTTATTTATGTGATTCGATTGTAATTTGTTCATAGAATTTCTCATTAGGTATATGTTGTCAACAATAACAGAATAGTGTTTTCTCTATAAAAAAAAAACGGAATGTGAAAGTAGGCTCTTCTATTTAATTGAATTGGTTAGGTAAGACGGAGGTAAATTTAGGGCGTGTAACTATAATTACAAGCTAAGCATATAACGTGTGTCATTTAATTGGTTGACAAGCTCTTGATAGATAGGTGTGTTTAATTTTATTGAACTTGTTGTGGAGCCAATATGAAAACTAGGTGCTCAATTACATGTCCGGAATATCGAGTAAACAAAAATTGGTCATGCGTAAAATATGTCAAGACTTTGATTAGCAAATTAAGGTCCCTATTATGAGTAGCGAATCGAACGTTCGACTGGAAGCGAATGTTTTAGAGAAACTCATTTATTGGATTATTATCATTAAGCTTCATCCATTGTCTTGTCTGACATACTTAAAACGTCGAAAAAAAAGTTTTCCACAAAGTTTTTGTTTCTACAACCTATAATACCGCTATAAAAGAAGCTCGCAAAAACATTCGCTTCCAATCGAACGTTTTATTCGCTACTCATAATAGGGACCAAAGTTTCTTTGCTGTTTCTAATTGTGTAGATGCAAATTGGTTTTTTGACTTTATCAAGGCTTAAGAATGTTTCTTAATTTTGTGAGAGATTTTTGCTGACTTGAAGAAAGCCCAACGGTTACAATAGATGAACTCGGTTGGTTTTATAATTTTAAATGATCTATTTAAGATACAAGGTAAAGAAATAAAAATAATAGGGCCGTAAGAATGCTGAGTTTCCCTCAACCATTCCTTCTATGGTACCCGTGGCGTGATGGCTAGCAGGCATACTGTGAACACAGAGGTTCGTGGTTCGAATCCCAACAGAGGCAACAATATTTTTCAATGGTTATTGCATTTCGCGAGGAATTGGAAAGTCCTCCGTTAGTTAATTCATACCAATTAAAAGCTCTTTCCTGCAAGCCATTCGGAACCGACAGAAAAAAGGTAGGTCCCCTCCATTCCCTCACATGGCATTGTTGTGGAAAATGCGCTAGGCCCTGGGGCTCCTCGCTCTGTTGCGCCACCTTATTTATTTATTTATCACTTTTATTTAAAAAAGCAAATCCCGACTTTTCTGTTGTTTGAAGCTTCACCTTTTATGCCTTCCTTAGTTAAATTTGAAATCAACTTCGGTATTGAAAGCCCGAAAAAATAGAATAAATCGAATTCTTAAGATAAAGCCTTTCGGTTGGTGTTCTAAGTTTGTTGTTCGTTTAGAAAATAGAAAAATAAGTTGATGGGTTCCAATTTCTTGAGCATTTTACTTGAGTCTGGTTGTTGAATAAGCCTTATCAAAACATATTTATGCGTGACAGAAATTTCAACAAAATTCACTTAAAGACGTGGCACAAAACTTGTGTTTTGTTAACGAAAGTTGAAGTACAACTTGTGTCACCAATCATAGAACAGCGACCTAAATTTACAGAATCTAGTTTCATAAGATAACATTTTCCTGAAACTTCGACGTTTGCTAAAACAACTAATGGCAAAAGTGTCGTTCAGGAAAATTTTACTAACCAAATCAAGGAAATAGGGAGATACCAGCATCCAAAAACTTTTCTCTTTAGCGAATCAATTTTTAAAGATACTCATGCTTATTTTGACATTCTATTCGAATGAAAGTTTAGTCGAATTCGAAAGAAGTGAATTTTGAAACTCGAATGATTCAAAATTTTACATGTTGAACATTCGAATCATTCGAGTCTCAAAATGCACTTCTTTCGAATTCGACTAAACTTTCATTCGAATAGAATGTCAAAAAAAGCATGACAAAATCAGACGTTGTTGCTGTAAAGTAACTGACAGTTAAGCTACTGACAGTTAAGTAACTGACAGTTAAGTGGCTGACTGTTAAGGGACCGACAGTTAAGGGCCCGACAGTTAAGTGATCGACAGTAAGGTGACTGACACTCAGATGACTGACAGTTGGGTGCCTGACAGTTAAGTACTGGAAGTTCAGTGACTGATATTTAAGTGACTTTTCAGTGAAAGTCAATTGTCGAAAATTGGGTCGAAAATTGGGGGTGTATACGCATTACGTAAGTCCATTAAACAAAGAAAATTACGCTTTTCTAATAATGATTTAACACCTTTCGCTGAAAGTCGTATTCGGGTTGCTGAAAAGACCTCATCGTGGAAATTCAGACCGAGAGTCAAATGGCCATGTTTATTTAGGGTGGAAACAGCTAAGACGCATCAGCTCATTTTACTTTTGTAGAATTTTCATAAAAAGAAAAAAACACACTTTCTTAATCGTGCATTTTACACTCTTCGCTGAAAATCATATTCGGTTGGCTGAAAACTCTCATCGTGTAAAGTAAAAACAGACCGTGACTATAGTCACCATCTAATTTTAAGGCCGGAAGCACATTAGACGCCTATAATTTCACTTAACTTTGTAAATATTTCTACCAACTTTGCCAACTTATGGACACTTACTTCAAGTTTGTTTCTCTCATAGTTAAACCATCTGCAAAAACCACACCTCTCTGTAGCTTGTGTGTCTTTATATAAAAAATATTTAAATTGGGTACCTACTTACACTTGCAAATTGTTTGCATATGTTAAAAAATTCTTAACCTAACAAAATTAAAACCAAATGAGTCCTGACCAATGTTCTCAACCCAAATCTCACAGTTTTATTTATAAGAAGGACGAAGTAAAACTTTACCACTAGGTGGTGCTTTATTACAAAGAGTGTTTCACAATCATTACATGTTAAGTACTTCTAAATTAGTTTGTTCTGCCCTGAAGGATAGCTAACTTTTCGAACGAGTTCTCCATCTCTCCAATTATCCACACATATTTTGGAAAAACCACCAACAACAAAGACAAGAACTATAGAGGTTTACCTTTGAAAAATTATCTTTATTGCCAAAGGGATATGAAAAGCACATTTTGTAAAGAATTTTTATTCTTGGTTTTATCTTGGCCAAGCAGCACACATAGAAAACACATGATCTCATACAGACACCGACCCCCATAAACCCTAAAGCAAACAAGTTTTCTAATTTTGGCTTTGTATACGAAAATTTCACTTCACAAACTAAATGCACCAATAAGAGGTTAAAGTACGAGTATGTGGTTTCTTTGCTTCCTGAAAATACATCGTTTCTTCAGGATAAACACCACTCACACACCCACACATAACCAAAGTTACCAGAAGGAGAAGAACAAGAACAACAACAACATCAACAACCAGGAAAGTAATGCAAGACGCAATACTATTCAGTGTTGTGCTTACACCAGCAAATTTAAACAAAGGACAAACTCTTTGGTACTCCAACTCACTAATGAGACTCAGGTATTATACGAATAAAACTTCAGGATTATGATGTTGGGTTTGCACTGCTTAAGTACTTGAGAAAATCATTACAAGGAAGGTGTAGTTTAGAGAGGAGTTATGTGCACACACGTACTCCACTCGACCTAAGTGTATCCCAGAGTAGGCCACTTCTTGCAATGAATTTATGAACTGATACTCACATTTCGGATATAAAGGATTTTGACCTCTCAAGCCCTTGAATAACTCCCTCGTTCTCTACCTCTCTATTTCACCTCTCTGTACAGGTTTAAAGGTTGGAATGCTTTACAAAATTCTTCAACATTCATTCCTTTGTAAGGTTAAAAAAAGATTCCTTTACACATTGAGTTATTTTGTGTTCGCTTTTGTGGAATTTAAGGCTTTCAAGAGGAAATTTCTCTAAACGGTTATGCGTAGTGGGGCGATCACAGTTAACCAGGAGCGCTTGAGCAAATATGTTTAATCTCCCAAAAAGAAATGAGACCATTGAAGTGAAACAAATTCTTCTCTTTACTTGGCTAAGTTAGCAACTTCTATTCAAAATATTAGCAGTCGAGTGGTCACATAAGCAACATAGCGGTTAAATTGCGAGCAAAAACTCTAAGCGTTTTTGGAATGTGAGTACCTGCCTAGTCGAAGGATTAAAGGGACACGTATTGTGTTTGGGGATTTAACATGTCAAAGCTGACATTTAGGGCAGCCTTTCAAAGACTTTAACTTCCAGTCACAAAAAACAGACTTGGTGCTGATAGACTTTGAAAGGTCGTGAAAAAAAGAGGACAGACATCAAAACCCAGCTGGATTGTGACAGTTGGTGACGTTTAAGAATTGATTCATTTCAAAGCTTGTGAAAGTTGCTTTTGACATTTGTATTTTGGCAGCACTTTTAAACTTCTTTTCATTTTATTTGATTGAAGTAATGAACTAACTACGGCAAGGTAGTGCCACTTTAACCACAAGCTAAATTTTACCGGAAACCCTGGCACAGTGGGTACCCGCCCATACAAAGTGCGGTCAAAAATATTATTCTTGCTTATTTCTAATAAAAACCCGTTGATAAGCTCTAATGCTGTTTGTGACAAAAGAGATTTCTTTTTATTAGGCAATTCTCTTAGATTGGATATAAGCGGGTCGGAAGTTCATAAAAGCCGATTTAAAAGGTCCTTATTTGTAATATCGCGAGACATTTTTCTTGTAAAATTCAGTCTATAATCTTTTATATGTTTCTGGACTCTGCGGCTTCTTCACTCAATTCGCCTATAGATATTAAACCATGATGTTCAATAATTGATGCGCCATGTAATAGCACCTTATGAACAGAAGCAGGCAGATAGTACCATGGATAGGTATTAACTAAACGCTCAGCTGTTTCTAAGCAGAAAGCTTTGAATCTATCGGCGTCGATCATGTACCCAGAGTTCAAAACTTGTAGGATTGTGGCACATCTCTCAATCAAAGTTTGGTCAATTCCAGTAATTTCAGCCGTGGTTGTTGAAAAATTTTCTGGCTGTGTTGCCATTATTCGAGGTACCACTTCCACCCGGTTTTGGTCTGTCCACGATCAAGCCTAGCTCGGTGTGAACCCAACTAAATCTCTAATTTACTTTAAAAAAGTCTTTTAAACATATTTGAAAGACAACAGTACAAAAGAGACCTCATATAAATACACCAGAATATATTTTACAATAAAATGTATGATTTTAGAAAGTACTCACCTCCTACTTTAATATCCATATTTAAGAAAATAATTTTAAACTTTTTTAACACGTGTTAGCACTACCACAAGATCACAACCAATAAATCGAACTGATAAGCGAGATGTGCTTTTAAATTATATTGACATTGAAGGGCGTATAAGTAAAGAAAACAAAAATTACCGTTCAATATTTTTGTTGCTTTGTACTAGCGGGAATGTATACAACATAATTTCATCAACAAACTTTGGATTTATGACATTCACTTTTTTGATTTTTGACCTATGGCGGGACCCACAGTGCCATTTTTTTGTTGGTTTGAAATCATTTCAAAAAAGTCAACGGGTTTTCGACAGTTTTCTAACAGAACAGTGGAGAATGTTAAAGCTCAATTGAAAACTGCCGTAATGAATATTATCTGCCTTCAAAGTGACTCATTTGTAGCCGGCTACAGTCAGTTAATTCAAATAAGATTTTTTCTTTCACCACAGAAAACATTTGAGAGTGTTTGAAGTTAAGGGGTATAAGTTGGCTCTATGTATCATCCACTCTGTGGTAATGTATGGAGTATGGAACACTACACGTAAATTTTCACGTATATGTTTATTCCTTTCACGTTTGATAAATGCAAACGATCAAATTTCAGATTTATTTAAGGACTTTCCATCAGTTTCCTGTTTGATGGTTCATAAATCGGTGCGTTTTATTTCAAAGAAATCCGAGTATTGCCATCCCTCTTAATGCATCAGCAAACTACGCCCAGCACAGCCTCCCAATTCTGCTGCTTTACTTTTTCATCTTTTTCACTGGCACCCCCTGGGGTGAGATATAAAAAAAAGCTGCTTTACATGCACCTGCAATTACATCCACCGTCTGGCTGCCGTAAAATTCTTCTTTTTTAATTCTTCTGAAGTTGATTTTCCCATCGGAGCCGGTGTAAACTTTTGAAAGGACATTGACTTGGGACTGGCGTTTATTGCAATTAATGCAGTGATTAAAAACGGAGCAAGGAAAACGATGCTATGGTTTGAATGTATACAAGCAGGCACTCAATGCATAACCAAACCACCACCATGGTTGGTGCTTCATCAATAAAGCGTTAAGAGTAAAAAAACCACCCGTGCTCTTGCAAGCCCACCGTCTGAATTTGGTCAGGAAGAAAAGAGTGCATTCAACTCTTTATCCACGGGTGTTGTATCTACTTATTTGGATGATACTTCCGTTATCTGATACTTGCACAAGCTGGAAGTTTTGATTGAACTTATTTTTTTATTATTAATTTCGTGTCATTATTAAAACCCCAGAGAGGATTTAATATGGAAAATACAAGGTTTTTCGAATGGCAGGCAGATATTAATGACAGTTTGGCCATATCTGGAGCAACAACTTAATTGTGAGCTATCAGTTTTATGCAATTTATTGGCGCAATCAGTTTATGGGTAATTTGATTGCTCGTCATTATGGTCAGTCCAACCAAATCCAGTAAACTCACACATTTATATTGTGTCAGTCATTTAAAATGGAGCACCGATAAAAATGTATGGCAGAAGTCTGCCTGTGGTCTTTTTATTTTAATGAACTCAGTTGAGTGTGTATTTTATTTAATTGATTTCTTGTTTGTTCGAAAGAAGAATCAACAAACACTTAGAATGGTAACTACTCTTCGAGCGATCCTCGGTTTTTTTTTTTTTAATAACGAAATTCTAATACAGCTTTATGTACCTAGACTATGTTTGACGAGTGAAAAATATATAGAGACCGGCTATGACAATAACAGACTGTAAACAACAAATAAAAAAGAAGAACCTTTTCAATTCAGAAATGACATGGCCGGGGGGAGTTTTGAGGAGAAATGAGATTTTTTAGATGCGATTTGTGGCAAAAGTGTTGTTTATATTGTGGCAGTAAAATGGTTTTACTTTTCAGACAAATAAACAGCTGTAGGTTTTTGTTCGATTGATTGCTTCAATAAGGTGTGGAAAATACTGGGACGGTTTGGCAGCACTGTTTTCTTTTATTAACAAACAAATTGCATCTCAAACGTTTTCCAATAGTGTTTAACTAGTAGGAATGTGGAGAAAGTCGAATGTGGTTTGAACTGCTATTGGGTAGATAGTTTTTTTGTGAGTCTCCACGAAACTAAGTGGTGAATTGACGTAAAGAGCGTCAGACGATAAGGAGAGAGGTCGTGGTACTGGAAAATAAGATCAAAAATTCCTTTTTTACGGGTATTGCCCTCGGGAAAAAGACGATGTTATATTTATCGTGTATTCCACGTAATACTTTGTAAATCGTAACGTAATTGTGTAGTATGGTGAAGCCACGAAACGTGATGGGTAAATTCATTCAAAATTTTCGCAATGAACATTATTTGCCATCAAAATGAAAACTACATTTAAAATAGTTAAATGTAACAAAACTCAATTGTAGCCGGGTGTACCCGTTAATTCAAATAAGACGCCGTCTTTGATTAAACGTCAGAAAAAATTTGAGGGTGTTCCTGGGGAAGGGTTTTTATGTGAACTTTCTGTGGCCCTGATCGCTTCCGATGTACCTGACAAAGAAATCTATAGTGTGAAGCAGACAAGTGGGAGAGTAGTGACTTTTAAGAGACCAAGACCACGATGCACTTGGCGCTGTAAAGGAAGAAGATGAAACCCAGCTCTGATCGTTTCCCGGTTATCTGCACCCAAATATTTATTTTTTATGTCTGTGTTTCAATTTTCTCTATTTGACGGACGAACAGATTTATAGTCAGTTTAATACCTTGCACGGATGAACACGGAAATAATTTGTCAACATCACGTTACGAGATAGTGAGTTTACGTAAACTTTTGTGAACTTAGTTGGCGAGTTATATGGCTATGCTTGATAAAAACACATTGCTTAGGTCGTGGTGAAATTAGATGGGGAATGGTGAATTAAAGTAAAAACATCTTAAAATCAACTAGTTTTAGATTAAAACCGTTACAAAGTTTCAAAGTTTGTATTTAACCTGAAAAATTATTAATTTCTTTTCTTATTTGTTGTTTTTATTTTCTACAATCGCTTACTTCACACATAAGACTTTGTGAAATATGACGTTAAGAAATAAACGCAATAAACCATGGAAATCTCGGACCTTACGCATTTGAAGGACATACAATTTAAGCCGATTGCGAACGGCTAAGGGGCCAGTTATAGCGATCAGGAAAACGAATCAGGAAAAATTTTCAAATGGAATAATAACTATGTTTGCGATGCAATTGAATAACAAATGTTATACCAATCGATCACAAATCACTCAAAGAATTTTTTGTGCCCAAAAAAGATATAATAGAACAAATAATTTGTATTTAATTTGTATTTTTCTATTTTCCTGTTCCAATTCCATCAGGAAAATAGAAAAATACAATTTTACGGCAAAGTATTTGTTCAATTAAACATTTTCTTGGCAAAAAAATTCTCTGGGCTGTTTACTATTTATTGGTATAACATTTGTTATGCAAGTATAACGAAAACATAGTTATTATTCCATTTGAAAATTTTTCCTGATTCGTTTTCCTGATCGCTATAACTAACTCCTAAGGTGAGTAGGAGCTTTGAGCCGTATTACATTCAGACTGTCTGCCTGCTGCGTGTTTCGTATATTTTCTTTTGAACCCTCATTCCGTCAGTCTCTCATTATTACACTCAGACGTTTTGCGGCTGCGTGTTTTTTGACACTTCTCTTTCATTTTTTGTTCTCACCCACAGAGTCAAAGTGTTAAAATAATCAAAGACGCTCAGCTGCATTATTTATAAATCTATAAAAAAAATCTCATAAAGAGCAAAATGTCATTTGAAGTGGTAAATAATTTAATTAGATTTTGCAGCAATGATTATTGACATCATGAATATGGATAAAAGGATGTTACATGGAAAATTAAAGAAATTGTCCGACGACATTAGAAGATACAATAAAGCAACGACAAGAAACAAAGAAAGACAAGAAAAAGAAACGTCAAAAACCATCCCAGGACAACTGGACAATCCTCAACCCAAAACTTTGCGGGTAGAGACTTTTTAAAGTATTTCTATTTCATCTGCTTTCTCTTTCGCACTTATTTCCGTCTTTGCAACACCGTCTGGGTGTAATACGGATCTTTGTTGTTACCCTCGGAGAAATTGGCAGTTCATTTCTACGGACTAAACCCGCTAAAAAACAATTTAATGTTTCTGATGACTCGAAACGCCAACGTAACAGGCAGACAAGCTAACCTTTCACCAAATGCACCACAAAATTAAAGGTGGTTCCACGTCAAACTAGGTTGAATTCAGTAAAGAGTTTGTAAGCTCGGTTATGATTTTTACTAAAATCCACCATAATATTGCGCGTAATTTTCGAACTGAATTTATTATAATCAACTCGAAACTCATGAGTCCTCATCAAGTTTTGTAATTAGCAAGGATTGAAAAATCAAAGTCTAACTTGGTCAAATCAAGGAGAACTTGACTTAAATGAATCTGCGAAAAGTATTGACGAATTCACATCGCAGTTTTTTTTTTATCATAACTGAGCTTGAGTAAAATGTGGTATATTCATGTAAAGTTAAAGTAAATTCACCTAAAATGTGGTGAATTCTCGCGAAAATTAATCGTAATGCCATTTTATTCTGTAAAGGCGCATCCAAAGAATGCCGATCGGCTATACCAAACCAGTATGGAAGTTCTGATCGAATTTACTTCTTACCGAAAGCCGATTAAATTCGAATCGAAGGTTTTTAAAGTCCTGCGCAAACTAGCGCGGTTGGTGCGTTCGATGCGATTGCGTCAAGGGGGAGACCACTTTAAAATTTTCAAAAAATCAGTTTTTTAATCGAATATGATATCTAATGAATGTTATGACCAAAGAAAAACTGAAAATGTCGAATAGATGTAGAGTTATCACATTTAGAGCGCGAGAAAAACATACGTTCGGGTGACAAATCAGATGGCTCGAGCCGTTAGAGGCGGAGCGACCTTCTCTTCAAAATGCCCACTACTGTTGACCTTTCATATGGTCGCCTGACCTGTTTCGGGGAAGGAAGTCGAAGATCTATTGTATGCGCCTGGAATAGCCGATTGATCCGCAAGTTACTATACAATTATTAATAAATTTCTCTTGGTGAAACTTTAAGCGCAATTATTATCTCGAAAGTACTTTTTCAAAAACTCATCGTGTTGTAGATCAAAAAGTAAGCAACCGATATGGATGAAATTTCGGGAGATTATAATTATCGAAAGGATATACCTAAAGTTTGAAAGCTAGTGTGTGAATAAATAATTTTTCATGGGTCAGATTTGTTGAAAAAATTGCCGAAAATTCAAATTCTGGGGTAAAAAAAATCCCAAATTTAAAATTTTGCATTTTTTCATTAATTTTAAGGTATATCCTTTCCCTTTATATGTCAATAAAAGAATAAACTTTGGTAAATCTTTCTCAGATCAACCTAAAAAGAATGTCAACTGCAGCAGTTTTCGATGTCGCCGGAAAAACTTCAATAATCCCGCCATTTTGTTGGTCATCGAATAGATAATTTTTTTTTTTTTTTGAATACTGGACAGCTATAAAAAATATTTCTCCTAATTTTGAAATGATGGGTTATTTTATTCTCTCTAAAAAAATACCAAAAAACATGTTTTTTACGCTCCTAAAGTAGTCCCGCTCCTAAAGTGAAACCTCCATAAGGTTACATGTGTTTCACTTTAAAGGTTCTCCCAAGCCAAATTTTTTATGCAGTAGCGACAGATTCAGATGTAAAATTACATTAACAGTGCGCTTTGAGAGTGGCTGCACTGAACCGACATAAACGACACGCCGCAATTTCATACATTTGCAGTTACCGCGACATGATTTGATTTTGAAGATCCTCCAATCTTTATTTATATGACGCTGTTTGCCGTGTCGTTATTTCTTCTCACTTTTGTTGTGTTATATATCAGATATTAAAATTATTTGATAAAGTTCCGAGTACTCTCACTGATCTATGTTATTTTTGTTTGTTTAGACCAGACGTCATAGAACTTCTATTTATTCAGCGTGTGTGTTATCTGATTGAAAGATTTGACAATTAAGTCAACTTAGTCTTTTACTTGCTAAATCCAAATAAAATTTCATAGATAAGATGCTTTTGTTTCAAGTTCAAAACCAAAACAGAATTGTTGACACTAATTTGTTTCACATGTTTGATATTTATTTACTTTGAAAATATGCCTAGTATTTATAGTTTTTATCATGGGACTTTATAATAAAATTTTCTGTTTATATTTATGTCAAACATTTCTTCTTTTGTTTTGCTTTTTTTTAAATTTTTTATCATTCATTAGGAGCGTGCTTTTTGGTGTTCTTCTCCATTTTCGACCTGCTCGTAGGCATCGTGATCTCGAAGGGATCACAGCTCTCTCACTTAACTGTTTCACACTGGTGATCCACTCGAGGGGTACGCCAATGCGTGTTACTTGATAAAAAGAACATTGCACATGATAAGCTTTATAACTGCTACATCTTTTTAATTTGTATCTTGATCCTGAAATCACATTTCCACAAGTGGCCCGCGTCTTTTACAAAACTTTCTTTATCAAGCTCTAATTAGCCCGTGGCGAAATGGTAACCATGTCCAACCCAAAGGTTCGTGGTTCGAAGTCCAACAGAAACCAAATATGTTATTCCAGGGGTATCACGTTTCGCGAGGAATTGGAAAGTCCTTCGATAGTAAATTCACTGCCATGAAAAACGCTTTCTCGATTAGCCGTTCAAAACTTCCATTCTCCCACAAGGTAAGGTTGTGAGACATGCGTTAGGCTTCGGGGCTACTCGCTTTGTTTGTGGTTTGCGGGAGCCCCAAAGTGATCGGGAAACGTAAGGCATACAAAGTAATACCTAATCATTCAAAAGAACTTCTTCTACTTCTTCCTTTGCAGCGCTAGCTTTTTATGTTTTCTAAAAACTGTATAAGTTTCATTCAAATCTATTGAGCGGTTTTTGAGTTACAGTTGGCACCGCAAGGACGCATTTTTGAAAACCTGCTGAACTTATAACTTGTAAGAAATTATGGTGAAGTAATGTTAAAGTATGATGAAATGATACTACGTTTTCACTCAAGTGAAAAAAATTCATTATTAGGAAAAAAAATGGCATTTTTTGCAGGCGTTAATTCAAAGTGAAGGAGTTAAGGGGTAAGAGGTAGTCAGGACTCTTACCCCTTAACTCCTTCACACTAGTCCTGATTCGCTCCTGAAGTGCGACGCAAAATCAAATCGAGTCCTATGGACCCCAGTGTGATGAGCTTGACAGTCAAAAACAAATTCAAGCACTTTCACTATCTTATTATTTTTTTTTTTTTTTTTAAATAGACGTCATAAAACTTTTATTTGTAGCGTATGTCTAACATCAAAAGTTTTGGCAAATTAGTTTATTTGCCATTTTTTTTCTTGTTTGTTTTGTTTTCTTAATCCATAAATATAATTTCTTAGATAAGACCTCGTTTTTTTATTGAAGTTCATGATCAAGGCGAAAACAGACTTGTTGACACTTATTTGTCTAAAGTGCTGCTGTTTTTTATTGGTCTTGTAGACAGCAATGGCTCAGAAGAAAATCTTTGAATATTTAAGTTTAACATTTATTTTTCTGTTTTTTAAAGTTTTTTTTTGTGTGTGCTTCTCGCTTTACACTGTCCTGTACTTCTAAGAAACTGCAATTTGTTTACCAATTTTTGTCGAATAAACTTCGAAAATGCATTAAATCACAAGTGATTCTGGTCCTTTTGAGAAACATTACAAAAACCAAAATGAGAAAATCTTTATCGAAATACTAGAAAATGTGCTAAATTTCTCAATGGGCTACCATTTTTTTCTGTATTTGTTTTGCAATGTGAAAAGTGCTGGTAACCTTAGCACACCCACCAGCGTTTGTTCCTGTCCATCTTAAGGGTATTTTGACTTTTTGTCGATTTTTGGCTACAAATTAGGTTTTACTTGTTTTTCGTTTGTTAAACAAAATTGATCTCAATACTTTTTTAGATCTATAAGTTGCACTGATGATTAGTGCTCTTGAAGTGCTGCCAAATCATATTTGTTCAACTCTATCCTTAGGCATAAAACACAATGAAATCAGGTATCTTTATCTTTTTCATAACATATGATGAAGGCAATGAGGAAAACCACTTTAATTTTTGACATTTGACGTTTTGAAGCACTTCAAAACGCATTGAATGCATTGCAACAATGTCTCATTGAGCCTTGTTTTTTATTCCGTGATCTACATAGCATATGGTTACTGCATGTACCGCCCATCGGATTTATTTTGAAGATGAGAATAATTTAAACTTCTTAACATAGCTTTATTCCTTATGATGACAATGAATCCTCCTCAGTCGATCTTTATTTTTTCTTCATAATAACGATTAAACTGAGTTTTAATTTGACTCGTTAACTTATTTTTCCTCTTTTTTCCTTCTCATTCTAGGGTAACGGTGAGGCAGCAGTAGGCAAATATGTTGCTGGTAGTGTAGTCGGTGCTGGCGCTGATGCAGCTTTGTTCGTTGCCAACCACGCCTATTAAGCGTGTTCTCAACTGAAACACTGAAACAAACATCAGCAGCCGTTTCAGCGAGTAAAATGATTTTTATTATTGTGGAAATATTATAGTTATAAGCATCAACAAAAATAAAAAAAATAATAAAACAAAACAAGAAAAAATAAAAAAAGCCAATCTATCAATACGAAGCACAATGGAGATTCTAAGCCTATTCAACAACTAATCCTTCTCCCACCTCAAACTAACAACAATTATTTCTAGCCTTTTGTACAAGTCTTAAATGGCACTTACAATACAACAACAACAACAAAACAAAAGCGATGAAAGAAGAAAAACTTTAAAAGGATGGCGCGGTTATAAACAAGTGGCAATGAACCTCAAACATAAACTAAACAAAAATAGTGTAGACCTATATATATATAAACAAATGAGATTCAGCGGTTAAAGATGAAAACAACTATGTATACATATTACTATCCTACCCCAGTGTGTGCTTTATTGGAAGATGTGTGGTCGTTTTAGTGGAAGACACAACATGTTTTCTAATATGATTTTTGTTACTGGTATTAGATTATGAAAATGTTATCAAGGTACCTCTATATTATATAAATAAATATTTTAATGATTTTAGATTTGAAAAGTGAACAGTTACTAAATAAAGTTAATTATAAAAAATGTAATTGGTGGTGTTTTATTTTAAATTGAGTTGTTATAAAAAACGGTTCATTCAGTTGTTGTAAGAAAAAGGTTCGATTTATTGGATAACGGTTGTGATCGATGAGACATCTGGGGCCGAATCACAGCACACGTGATCGAGTAATACGTGACTGAATCATGTATTTTTGGAACTACTATTCACGTTATCGAGTACTATAGTGCCAGAAGTTGACATTCTACCACGAAAGCCGATACCTGTGGAAAAACATTTTTGGCTTCAGTTGGGATTCCAACCATCACCCATTCGCGTAACAGGTAAGTAAGCTAACTACCACGCCATGGGTACCAATCAAAAAGATTTGTGTCAATAATAAAACTTAGTGAAAAATAGCCAAAGCAATTCCATGAATAGTATATGCATTAAAGAAACCCGAAAAGCTGTCGGAAGTGTCTATATGCATCCAATCATACAATTTAAGCCTGCGCATTTGCTAGACTACGCGAAACTACAGCAAATTGTGTGAGAATGTCCGTCTTTACCTCTCTTACCTTTATAATAAGTCGGAAACGGTTTGCATCAATGGAAAAACCAAAATAAACGTATTAGTATCGATGCAAAAAGAAGGCCTTCCAACCGATCCTATCGCTCTCAAAAAATCTACTTTCACTTCCATGAAACTTTAAATATTTCCGCATCCACTGTTTCAAATGATCTTGCCACATACGCTTCCCACCTTGATTTAAAACGCTTACCTTTCCCGCATTCCAATAACAAGCCTAGTCTTTAACTCTAATCCATCTTTCTTTAACTCTAATCCGTCTCTATTCATTCCTTATATTATTAGAATCTTAGAGGCCTTCGTACTAAAACTTCTGACGCGTACATGAACTCCCAATGTCTCCCATATGACATTTTTGCCCTCACTGAAACAAACCTGTGCTCTGATTTTCTAGATAGTGAATTGTTCACTCGTTTCAACGCGTGTCTAGTCGAAACATCTAAATCTCCTCTATTTGAATTTGTATGTATTAAATTGTCTTTCCCCAAACGCTGTCTTTTGTTATATTCGCCCTTCACAACCCTGTCTTGTCTATCAACAATTTGTTGATTCAACAGGTCCTCTAGTTGAGAGTATAGACTCCAATGATGACTTTATAGTACTTGGGGACTTTAACTTGCCCGATTTGAAATGGACTCTTTCTGAGGACGAATCTTGTTTCATTTCCTCTAATCCGTCTTTTGATAAAGAATTCTTACTCACTGACAGATTTCTTGAATCAGGCCTCTTTCAATTGAGTTGCATCCTAAACAATCTAGGGAGATAGCTCCGCCGTCCTAAAAACCTCACATCTTTTATCCACCCTTGATCATTTTCATCCTTCCTTATCTTTCAATTATTGTCTTGATCATAGCACTCCAACTAGGAGCCTGAGAACAATTCCAGCTTTAACTTCCGTAAAGCCGATTTTATTATCATCTTTTTATCATCTTCTTTTATGTCATCTTCTAAGCGGAATCGACTCTAATCTCTTTATTAGCCTCTCTACACTGATATAGCTCTTCTATTCT
This sequence comes from Melanostoma mellinum, assembly GCA_914767635.1. NCBI lineage: Eukaryota > Metazoa > Arthropoda > Insecta > Diptera > Syrphidae > Melanostoma > Melanostoma mellinum. The sequence continues at coordinate 166,634,107 of OU612060.1, read as the reverse complement.
TCAATTTTTGCATGCTTCATGCAATGTGTTCCAAAAAAATCCTGTGTATCATCTCCTCCCTGTGTGTGTATCATACCCGTAACATTAGAAACAGGCTATGGAATATGGAAAACATATTTAAAATCCAAGACCCCTTCCAACTACTATTACTAACCAACAGGCCTTTTCTAACTCCTCAACTTTATGTCAATCCCTATACTTAACCTTTCTTGATAAAATGCAAAATCAAACTCCTCTCTTGGGTTTATCAAACGGTGGTCTAGAGATTTTTCCGGCCCGCTACACCAAAGAGTAAAGAAGACTGCCGCAGTAAGCGAATTAGAACTTCATCTCACTAACAACTTAAGTGAAGAAAACTTACAAGGACATATAAGGTTCGTTCGTTGAACTTTTTTTTTTACAACCCTAAAAAACCTGGGTTTTTCAGTCCTCAAAAAACGCTTTGTGACGATCCCAGGGCTTCAACGAACAAACCTATTGTGACCATTCTGCAGGTGCTCCCAATGTTGAAATCGCCTGCAGCTGACTCTTCGGACTTTATGCCTAGACGCATAATGTTACACTAAATAACCTATCCTAAACGCTCAGCATGGAAGAACTACAACAGGTAACTTTCAATACATTTGTTTGGTACACTGAAGGCTCAAAAACTATTTTCGGTCCCAACTTCAAAACATCTATAATCCCTTAGTAACACAAAACTATCTTTCGGGTAGAGGTAAAAGCTATAGAATTCTGTGTTTAGGAACGCATCAGAAGAAACCTCCGTAGATCACGCATTATAATTTGCTCAGACAGTCAGGCAGTCCTAAAGGCAATGTCCTCAACCAAAATCGAATCCAAACTAGTTTGCAACTCTCTGACTAGTCTATCTCTTAGCCACCCACAGTAAAATCACTCTTTCCTGGGTGCCTGGACAAGAAGTTGTACAGAGCAACGAAGAGGCTGACTGCTTTGACAGACTTGGCTCTCAATCCCAATTCAAAGTACCGGAACCCTACAGCGGCAGCGGTCTTTCAATCAGTGGCATTAGACGCAAACTGGTTACTTGGGAACGGCAGACTGGCCACCACCAGTCAAAACTATCCATCAACTTATATCTCAAAGACGTATCAAAGAAATTCTCTTACTTACGGAATTCTTCAACGGACACAGCTCTCTCAGATATCGTCTTAAAAGCATGGGCTTCAGCTAAGCTGACATCTGCCGTCTCTGTCTAGAAGACACAGAAACAGCTAAATACATTTTATGATAATGCCCTGCTATAGCCAGATCCCAGGCTAAAACGTTTTCAAAAAGGGATTCCTATATTCCCTTTTGACACCAGTGCCCCTGGTTCTGTAACTATCGCCTTGGCGATAAGCGGTGGGAAATGGAACGAAATTCTATGAATTTAATAGGATTTCGTTCCATTTTCCACCGTTTATCGCCTGCTTTTATCGAGGCGATAGTTACAGAACAGGGGCACAGAAACACCTCTACTTCGAATATTCTTAGATTTTTACGACCTCAACATGAACAACTTTACACTAATGCTTTTAAACCTAAAGGGAACAGCTCAAAAGATCTTTTAAGTCGACGTGCTAGTAAAGTTGTTTTGTACCTAAGCCCTATCCTGTTATAAAACTGGTTTTGAAGCAATGAGGGACACCGCCTGCGAAAACGTATATGAGTTGTGGGAAAAACTCTTTGAAGCTGCTAGCTGACATGAGCACTCTCAGGTCAAGCATCAGGAATGGATAATTCACAACATCATAACGTCGTCAGCCCTACACCAATTGAACTGAAAGTATGACAGAATATTCTTGACAGTTATTGAAAAAGATAAGAAAAAAATATAAGAGAATCCTTAAAACCCTTATTCCCCATTAAACGAACCAACATCACCCAACACCACCTTTTTTCCACTCAAATTACTCCAAAGCGGTGGAAAGATATAAAAAAGTACATAAAAAAATAAATAAATAGGGTGGCGCAACTAAGCGAGTAGCCCTGGGGCCTAGGCGTATTTTTCACCACCATTGCCTTGTCGGTGAATAGAGGGTACCTACAATTTTCTGCAGACTCCGAGTGGCGAATTAAGATGTGCAAGTTACCAGTCTACACTGATAAGCCATAGACGACTCACTGCCTCAAATGAAGCCAATTTTGTGGCAGCAAATATAATTTATCTCTGTTCCGCTTGATCAAACAACCTTTATAAGGTTTTCAATTGCTTTTAATTAGAACGAAGTTTAGTACTGCACTGGTTCGTGTTCGCTATCTAATTTGCGCTTTACTAACGAAAAGTTAAAAGTCAAGGTGGCAATTGAGCCATACAAAAATATAATCAAAATATAGAGGTGCAGACTCTATACCTCTGAACTCTATACCAACAATGCATGTTGCTTTGCTACATGAGGCAACATGAAAGAATTCCTGCCATTTTTTCTTGACAATAATGCTAACTTGGAAATGCTCTGTATAGGCCCAGTTCTGAATTTTGTTCTGGGACCTATCAATGTTTTCGAGTCCACGGAATATTTTTCGACGCTTTTCCCTAACTTCAACCACTAAACTATTTACGGAATCAGAAAGCTCCTTTTGAATTATCAATTCTTTCTCGAACGCTTCTGCGGCAGATTTCTTTGGTGCACTTGTCTCTGCCTGTGGAGTGTGGACGAGTAAAAAATTGTTGGGATTGCATGGTGTTGATTGTGCCTCTTCACATAACTTTTCGACTAATAATTCTTGGAGCTGATCTTCATTTCCGTCTGGAATGTCCACTGGTGCCTGCGACTCAAAATTTTCCGTGTTTGTTCCTGTTTTTAGTTCAAAAGTTCTCGCCGGAATACCTTCTATGGACTTTTTCATTCCAATCAAGTTGTAGATGGCCTGATCGTAATCGGAAAATTTTTGTTCCATGTTGATTTCACCACCAGTCCCATTTCTAGCCTTCAGATTCATGGCAGCCTTAGCCCTCACGTCCACACGCGATGTCGCGGTGAGATTTTATCAAGTTCAAAAGAATCCCTAAACTGTCACTTGTTTGTTGTTTTCGACCTTAAAAAAAAAAACTAGATTCTTAATTGTTTCTTGAAAAAAAAAAAAGGAAAAAACATACATTTTCTTCTAAACTCTCCAGAAAACCAGTCGCATATTCAAAGTTCGGTTGGAATAAGGGAAAAGTTAAAAAAGGAGGAAATTCCCGGGAGTTTTTACGATCAGAATAGGAGAGAAAGGCAAATGGAAACATTTCCCCGGGATTTTTTTATTAGGAATAGGGCTGATAATGTTTGCAGAGGATCAAATATTCGGGAAGCATCGGAGAGTATGTATACGATGTTTTGTAAATGTTTCCCGCTGACGAATAAAGCTCTAGATAGATAGATAGATAGATAGATAGATAGTATTTATTAAAACATAATAAATTTAACTTTGAAATAAGATTATTCATCAAACAATTTTAATAATAGTTACTATAACAGCTGAACAAAATAAATTTTAAATTGAAAACCATCATTAGCGTTCGTTTAAATTACTTAAAAACTTTCATTAACAATTTGATTTCTTTAAAGTAGAGCTAGTTTGCAGTATTGGTATAATTTTTTTACATCCATACCATAGCATTGAGCAGTGTTATCATTTCATTTTTTGTTAGAATATTGCTTCCGAAAACTTGTCTTTTAACTTCTGTTAAAATCGGACATTTTCCCATGAAGTGCAAAATATCTTCTCGTTCGTTGGTTTGTTCAAGTTGCACAAAGAGCATATGATCGGTAGGTCTGCGAAGTTTAACTGAAGAAGTTCGCCCCGCAACTTAATCATCATCGATTTTTCGTCTACGCTACTGACATATTTGAAAAAGTTTTTCTCTCCCAGGTTGTGGTTCAACTGACAGCAAAATTGTCTGTAAAGAGATCCTGCCGCGTCATTTAAACATTTTTCTCTATATTTTGTATCCGTTGCTGATATTAGCTGGTAAACGGACCTCTTCCAACCATCGTACTCCGGACTATTAAGATTTAGGACTATCTCACAGTCTCTAGCAAGGTCCATCCAATCTGCATACCAACTTGATCTGGTTCGTATATCTTGTAGAGCTGCTATCTTTGGTAGCCGGTGATTATCCATTTTCATTACCTTCAGAACATAATCCACTTGCATTTTTAAAGTTCGAATGAAAAGGGGTGATAAGCCTGTTTCCATAATGCTATCATATAATTTGGCATATTGGGAGGCAGTCTAAAAATTCGCTTGATATAGTAGCGCAATAGTTTCTCCACTGTTTCATACCTTTTTGTCCCCCAAGTTTTCGCTGCGTAGAGCAAAATAGATTCCAATATAGCTTCGAATATCCTGAACTTACTGCTATGTGCCATATTTTTGTTGTAGAAGTATCTATTCCACGATGCGCTGATTGCACCTTTTGATTTTGTGAGCTTTTCCTTTAAATGCCTCTCCATACCTAAATTTCTCGTGAAGTAAACTCTCAAGTATTTAAAATCTCGACAATTTCAATGCTCTTCCTATTACGTTGCCATTTTTCGTTCATGCAATATCGTTCTCCTCCTTCTCTGAAGATCATAATTTTGAATTTATCCAGACTCCAAGGCATACAGTATTGTGATAGCCGGTTTATCATTAGCTGCAACGATCCAGGTGATGGTGCCAAAAGTACGATATCATCCGCAGAAAGTAATGCCTTAACTCTATGGCCTGCGTATTCAATACTTCTTAAACAATAAATAAAGCAAACAGGCTGGGACTCATTGTACAACCTTGTCTGACTCCTGATCCTGTTTCAAACCACCCTGACAACTACTCTTCACCATTCCATACTTTGGCCAGTGTGTTTTCTTAAAGGTTTCGGATAACTCTTCCAAACTTCATTGACATTTCTATGCTATAAAGTTTATACATATTAGGGCTTGTCTATCAACTGTATCAAAAGCTGCCTTAAAGTCAGCAAAAAACGTGTACAGTTTCTTTCCTTTGGTAAGAAATGAATTCGCAATACTTTTAAGATCGAAGATGTGGTCTACTGTTGAATAACCTGCCCTAAAGTCTGCCTAGAATTCTTTCAAAAGCTTGGCATCATCGATCCATTTACTAAGTCGTCTTTGCAAAATTAAAGTGAAGATTTTATACGATGCATTTAAGAATGAAATCTCCCTATAGTTGGAATGTTCAGCCAAGGCACCTTTTTTTATAAATAGGAAAAATAATAGATTCTTTGAATTCTTGCGGTACCTATAACCCCGGTTTCCAGTACAAAGTTGTATATCCTTGTTAACCTGTTGATTAACTCAACTGTATCATATTTGTAAAATTCCGCTGATATACCGTTCGATCCAGCAGCTTTTCCGTCCTTTAGCATTATAACCGCTGAAATTACCTCTTGTTGACTTATCTCAGAATCCAAAATTGCGTTGTTAAACCCAGGAGCAGCGTATTGGAAGTTAACTCTTTCTTGGGCAGGATTCAACAAATTTTGGAAGTGGGATGCCAAAAGACCGGCGCTTAGGTCACAGTGGATGGTGTATTTTTTCCGTTCAGGTTCCTTGCTAGGCACCAAAATTCTTTTGAATTCTTACAAAGGGCCAGTCACCTAGACTCTGATTCAAGGAACGTTTGCATTTTTCGCCTACACAACGTCTTATAAGCACTGTTTGCTTGCAAATACTGATATTTGTAGTAACCTCCACTTGAACTTCTATATGCTCTTAGCCATCTTATCTGACCCGTTTGTTTATAGAAATCACTTGCTGAGAGCCACAACCGGCGACCGCGATTTGTATCTTCTTAGATAAGAAAGAACATGTTTTTTAATATTAAAAACAGTTCAAAGTTCAGAGTTCAACTCATTCACAATGATCCTTATAATGTGCCTTGCTTTCGTTCTTATTTGTGAAAGAAGTTATCTTCCCCAAACGAGATGTAATTTGGATTCCCCAAGGAAGCGAGCTATCAGCGAGTTGGAGCAACTCTCTCACACACATAGACTAAACAAACCAAAAAAGCTTTCAAACACGAAAAATAACATGTTGTTCCTAATTTGAATACCTTTTTCTCCTCCGTTTGGTGAGCGGACCCTTAACATCCTTGCCTTTGTTGCATGCACTGACATCCTCATTGTACATTTTTGTGTTTCAATACTGCGAGCATATTGCTTAAAAAAAAAAGAAAACAACTTAGTTTTGTATTTTGTTTACTTGAACGTTATCCTCACACAACATTTGCTTTGCAAATCTCTTAGCGTATTCTGTGGCGCCATTGTTGTTTGCAGTATTAGCATAATCTATAAGTATCTTGTACACAATCTGGATTTTAATTTTGTGACCAATTTTATAGAAACCGACTTCAATTACTTCAATTCCATTAGCCATGCTAAAGATTTACGACGACATTATCTCTATGCGAACAGGTGAGTTATAGCTAATTACGAAGCAGCAAAATGGTCGTTACAAATTTTTTGCTGTAGCTGGACTACAAGTTCATATTATCCAACAACGTCAGTAGATACACAATGAATCAATGATAACGTGAAATTTCAAAGACGGAGAATCATTTTCTCCAGCGCAATTTATTGCGAATTTGAAATAAATGCTGCGGGTATAGACGTAGCCCAGCATTGGTGAGTAAATTTGATAGAAAGAATCTTTAAGATACGCCAAACTCATATTAGGATTTCTAGGGTAGGTATGAAGGTTAAACAAACTTGTCTGTCCACCAACGAACATCTTATTCGAGAATGATAGAATGCAAGTGGCATGTTGTTTGAATTATATTGGTGGCGTTCATAAAAAGTTAGATTTTCAGATTAACTAACTTTTCTAGGCGATTCATCAGCTGTTAGTTTTTGAAAATTCAGACTGAAAGATTTAGTTAGATTCAGTTATTAAGCTGTCAGATGCGATACGTCACATCAAAAAATTATTCTTGCCAAGTGAAGGTGATATTGTTGTGCGTGATTTTTATTGAAAAAATAGAACTATGCCAATGTTCAGTGTAGATAGATAGATAGAAAATGTTTATTTCTTATGAATTTTTACAATTACTTACTTACTTAGGTGGCATTGCAGTTCGGGGTGAACCTGGGCCTCAACCAACATCCTTCTATAACGACTTCGATTTCGGGCGAGCTCTCTCCAGTTTCGCACTCCAAGTCGGTTGAGGTCTTCATCCACTTGATTGCGCCACCTAAGACGAGGTCTTCCCCTTCCGCGATGTCCCTGAAATGTGCTTTCGAACACCCGACGAGCCGGGGCGTTTGGGTCCATCCGCTCAACATGGCCCAACCATCGTAGCCTCGCGATGCGTACTCTGGCTATGCCCATGTCGCGGTACAGCTTGTTGTATCTTCTTCTCCACACATTGTCTTCGCATACGGGACCAAAGATCATTCGGAGAATTTTTCTTTCGAAACGACCAAGGGTTTCCTCATCCGCTTTCGATAAGGTCCATGCTTCCACGCCGTAAGGCAGGACTGGAATGATTAAGGTTTTATACAAGGTTACCTTGGTTTTTCTGGAGAGGGTTTTGTTTCTCAATTGCCTTCTTAACCCAAAGAAACAACGGTTGGCAAGAGTTATTCTCCGTTTGATCTCCGCACTTATGTTGTTGTCCGTGTCAACAGCGGATCCTAGGTTGACGAAGTCCTGCACTACCTCGAAGTTATGTCTGACTATTGTGACGTATTGTCTAATTCGTCGATGTTCTGTGTCCTTGTTTGATGACAACATATATTTCGTTTTACCCTCATTAACCATCAAACCCATTCAATCCCACAAAAGCACCTATGACATAACGCTTTTTTCTTCCCATTACGTCAATATCGTCTGCATAGGCGAGAAATTGCACAGACTTTTGGAAGATTGTTCCTCTGGTGATGACGTTTAAGTTTCTTACAATCTGTTCAAGTATAATGTTGAAGAAATCGCATGACAGTTTGTCGCCTTGCCTTAAGCCTTTTTCGACATCAAAGGTCTCGGTGATTTTTTTACCGACCTTGAAGGAGAAGCTTGAACTCTCCAAAGTCATCCTGCATAGTCGTACGAGTTTTGCAGGGATGCCGAATCTAGACATGGCTCTGTACAGCTCGTCTCTGTAAATACTGTCATACGTGGCAAGTAGTCTGCAGAAATGATCTTTCCAGATCCTCAGTAGCGACTCTGACTCTATTAGTATGTTTCCCTGCTGGTATTTACAGGCTTGAGTTCGGGATTTACGAGCGCTTCGCATGCTGCTTCTTTTTCTTTTTGAGAAGTCGGTGTTCTTCCCTTCTTTTCTCCTTGTAGATCTCGTTATACTGATCGTAAGAAGCCCTTGTTCGTTGTGCCATCAGCATTTGTCGTGCTTTTTGTTTGGCTGCATTTACCTGCCTGCATTCCTCATCGAACCATGGGTTTCGTTTTGGTGGCCGAGTGAAACCCAAAACCTCAGAGTCAGCAGTTCTGATGGCTTTTTGGCATTGCTGCCACTGGTCTTCAATGTTTAATGCTGGCGGCATGGGATGCAAGAATAATTGAAGGGACACTTGATTGGAAAAAGCATTGGCAATCTCTTGCGATTGCAGCTTTCCGACGTCATATCTCTTCACAGCGTTAGTTCGTGCTGGTCGTGAACAAGATATCCTCATTCGTACCTTCAGGCGCGGATTCAAGGGGGGGGGTCACAGGGGTCATGACCTCCCTCCCCCAAAACAAGCCGCATTTCAAAAAATAGAGCTAAACCAATCGAAACTGACACTGAAAATAAAAAAAAAAATATCCGAACAAAATCTAATTTTGGCAAACTTGAAGAACGGAAACTAACCAAGCGACCAAAATCAACTTACTTTATTGCACTATGGAAAATTTGCAATCAAAAAATGGCTGACTCAACATGACTGACTCAAAATTGAGTTAATTTCTCACACAATACCGATTTTTGTATCAATTTCTCTATATTTGGATAGTAGCTTTACTTAATATCTTAACATTTGATTACAAGTTTTAAGTAAAAACAATTTATAACACAAAATCCAATCTTCTGTTTTGTTTCGCTAATCTGTTGATGATCGCATCGATGTCCAATTCAATGTCACGATGAATGTGTAGCAATGCAAGACCGGTGAGTCTGTCTTCTGCCATAGTCGATCTCAACCAAGTGGCGGCGGAGAGTTGAAAAGCTCCTTTCTGCAGTGGCTGCAGTAACAGGAAGCGTCACCAAAATCCAAAGCAGGGTATGAATAGCCGGATACATTACTCTATCACACGCATCAAGGGCGGCAGAAAGCGAATCAGGAAGTTCGCCGCCTTTTTCAACAATTCGGTTCCATTTTGCTACCCACAACTCAAATTCTGCAACAACGCTTGCAAGAGGAGTATTCAGAAGCTTCTGGTACATGACTGCTACGAAATTAACTTCTTCAATGTCCTCCTCTGTATAAGAAGTCCGAGGCAGAAAAACTTTCAACCCAAAAAGCTTCATTACGTCTGGAGAAAGCCTTTCGTTGAGGTCCGTTAAAACGTTGTCTAAAAAAGGAACGTAAACTCCTCTTCTAAAATATTCCTCCGGGGTTGCTCTTTTTGGTGATTATCTCGATGTTTTTGACGAGAAACAACGCGTGGTACTTTCAACTCGACACCCAACTGTGTTGCAAGACTTTCAGTTTCAGAAAACAACCGTTGGAAAACAGAATCAGCATCGCTTCACAGTTAAAGTATCTTGTATGTAACCGGTTGCTTTCTTTAGATCTAATGATGTTGTTTATTTTCTGGTTTTTGTTCCGTTTCCTTCTTTGTTTATCGCAAAACACAATGAAAACTATCCTGATTTCAACGACACTAAAATCAACAATGGACTGTTGTGCTTTCAATGTTTTGATTGCAAACTGATGTGAAGTAAGCCACGATGCCATAAATGGCGCGAAGCCATTTGAAAACACACGAGGAAACGTTTCAAAAAAAAAATTTAAGACATTTCTTACTTTTAAAAGTAAATTTTTTATATAAACAATTTATATTTTAATATAAACAACAGTTTATCTTTGTTATATTTGATTTTTTTTTTCCCGTGACCCCCTCCGGAAAAAAAATCTGGATCCGCGCCTGCGTACCTTGGCTACAACAAGGTAGTGGTCCGAGTCAAAGTTGGGCTCTCGGAAAGTTCGGACATCTAACACACTGGAAGAGTGCCTTGCGTCGATCGCAACATGGTCAATTTGGTTGACGGTTAATTGATCTGGGGATCGCCATGTACCTTTATGAATTTTGAGATGCGGGAAGCGTGTACTACTTACAACAAGATTTAGCCATGCAGCAAAATCGATTAGCCTCAGTCCATTTTCGCAGGCTTTGTCATGGAGGCTATGCTTACCGATTGTGTTTCCAAAGATGTCCTCCTTCCCTAGCTTTGCGTTAAAATCGCCAAGAACGCTTTTCACGTCGTGTTTAGGGCACTGCTCATACGTTTCTTCGAGGAGCTCGTAGAAACAGTCTTTGGAATCGTCGTCTTCCTCTTCTGTGGGGGCGTGGGCGCATATAAGGCTAATGTTGGCGAATTTAGCCCTGATGACTGGATTTTGGCTAATCACCTTATCCCTGAGTCTTCCTCTAATGACAAATCCGCATCCAAATAAGCGTTGTTTCTGTTGTCTGTGGCATTCGCCATAGTAGATGTCACAGTTTTTCATCTTCTTTATGCCCGGTCCACTCCATCGCCTGTGTTTGCAATGTGGAGCCTAATCGCACGATACGTATGCTCAAACCAACGCGATCTGGCCTCGAACGATTTTTGACACTCACAGAAATTCGTTTAAAGTAGACAAGCCTTTCACTGCAATCTGACCGGCCAAACAGTGATAGCTACGTTCAGAAAAATTCGCTCTACAAATCGCAGCTGTGGAACTGTGCAGTGGGTTTTTTTTGCCCCTAATCTTTCTTTTCGTTTATCCAAACTTTACTCAGAAAGTAAGAAAGACCTAAAATGATTGAATAAAGTGTTCCAGAATCCAAGGTTCAGCAGCCTTAGGCACCAACCGATTTCGTTATCATTGACATTTAAGTTTGCGTTTTTATAAAAGCATTATTTCTATTTAAGGAACTATTACCACATCTACACATCAACAGCCATAAGTTCAGTTATTTAAAGCTTATTTTTTCAGATTATGGCACATTAATCCAAACAACCTCTGTGATGATTAAGTAAGTACCTAATAATAACGTCCTGTCCAGAACATTCCATACAAAACAAATTATTTGTGTTTATATTTTTAGACCTCACTCACCACTTGCAGTCGCATTTCGTATTTCTTAAAAATAACTCATTTCATTCCAACAAAAATTCCATTTCCTCGGGAAATCTCATTTGGCTATCTACACACTCTTGTGACAGTTCATGTTCATCTCATAAATGGCTGAATGTTCATTTATATTCATTGTGCCATGGTTTGGTTCTTTGGATATTGGTTTGACCCGTTGCCAAAATATTTATATTCTACCCACCCCAATGGCACGCACTTGTCATTTTGGAGACGTCTCATCGTCATCATTTAAAACACGTATAGCTAACCTCCTCATCTCTGACAGTGAAATGGAAATCAATTATGAATCAATCAGCCAGCGATTTATGAAGCAAAACTAAAATTTAAGAAAAAAAACTTGTGGTGAGGGAAAAGGCCATAAACTGGCTCTTCAAATCAACTGACAATGACATCTAAATGAGTGTAACGGTCTTGTGGTTCGTTCACGAACATAGACTTTGCGATCGAAGAGTAAATACACAATAAATTTGTCTCGAATTGTTTGTTTCTTAATGCACTAACAAGGTTCTTTTGTATTATACGATAGTAGTTGTAGTTATCCCACTGCCACTTCCTTTCTTTTTGTTTTTAAGAACCACACAAACAACGAACGTCTTATTTTTGAACTTATCAATTTGTATTTATGACGGCGATTTATTATGCAATCATGAAATCACGAAGATCACGACTGCACGGATTTATTTTTATGATAAATAATTTATTGTTTTTGCTAAGTTAGTCCATTTTGGAGTGGATTTGGATTGTCCAATGTCCAGTGCCAGGCGGAATCGCATAATGGGTGCATCTTGATCGAAGCTTGTGGCACCGAAACAGTGGCGTTTTGGAATCAAAATAGAACACGATTTGTGTGTGCCATCTCCCATCGGAAGAACGCATTGTGATTTGTATGACTACCTAATTGAATTCATAGAAATGAAGTGGTGTCGCTTTTAAAAGAATTTGATTGGTTGAAGCAGAAATGTCAAACTACAATCTACTAGTCTACCCGTGCAAGGTTGTTTTTATACAGGTACAGTAATCCCCGGATAAATACCCCCCGCTTAGTTGCGTTACCCGTTTAATTGACCTGAATCCTAGGCAAAAAAAAGATCACATAAGAAATATACATAAAATTTCCCGTACATCGGTTTTTTCCAACCAAAAAAAGACCAATGCATACCGTGCTTCCAGTTCGACAATGCAAACGAAGAACAAAGAGCTGCTCTGCAAGAAGTTCATACCAAACATTTATCAGAAAAGGAATTGTCCAGGTTTCAAAAAGAAGACGACAAAAGAAACGCTGAGATAAACAAAAATACAAAAGTTGTGTGTATGGACCTGCAAGCCGTTATCCCAGTACCATGTGGAGATGTTTCATCTTTTTTTTTATAAAAGGAGACTACTATGTTTTAATTTCACCATTTTCGAGTTGGTTTCCAATGAAGGATTTTGTTTTCTATGTCATGAGGGTGGTGCGGGTGCATAACTTCACAGGTCATAACTTCACATGGGTCATAATTTCACCTATAGTGGGTTATAATTTCAATTGCGCAATTTTTTCTTCGGTCGCTTTACTGCTTAGCGCCAACAACGCTTGTTTATTCACACTATTTCTATATAATATAATTTACTAAAACGAGAGATCTGTTTTTGAAAATATATGATGTCGAAGTTCGTAATTTCAATAATTGATTTATGAAAGCTACACTATATTTGGACATATTTCTAAGTTTTAATTTATATTGTGCAGTATAACGGAATACGTATAAGATTTTGTTATAAAAACTTATGCATTGCCAGTTTTTATGATTAACTAATAATTTTTGAAGATGATTTCAAAAACTTACAATCACTTTGAAAAGTAAACAGCCTTAAATACTCACATGTTCTGCGTATGCAAAGTGCACAATTAATAATTGTTTGTAGCCAGTGGATGTTGGAACAATGTTGAATGTTCCATCAACCAAGAACCTTCTCTGCTCACCAGAGAAGGAATATTTGAGTTTATTAAGTCCACAATAATTTCTTGTAACTGTAATAAAAAGTGAAATTATGTCCCACCTTGTGTGGGAAATAACTTCACACAGAAGTGAAATTCTGGCCCACAAAAAAGTGAAGCTAATTCCCACCTAAGGTGGGACATAACTTCACCCGAAAAAAGTGAAATTATAACCCACTAGAGGTGAAATTATGACCCATGTGAAGTTATGACCTGTGAAGTTATACACCCGCACCCATGAGGGTATAGCGCACAGAGGATCTGATGAAACAGGAGCAAGCCTTATGATTTACTTAAATAAATGTACAGATGCAGAACATTTAGTTATCTGGTCAGATAATTGGTTTGGGCAAAACAAAAGCAAGTACATGTTGTCACTCCTAATACAACTTGTGCAAGTGTACAATGTGAAATCTATAACACAAAAATTCCTCATAGTTGGGCATACGCAGAACGATGGCGACAACATGGATTCGCTAATAGAGAAAAGCAAGGCAAGGTGCTTAAAATCTGGCCCAATTTATACCTGCGATCAACTTGTGCCCATTATTCAGTTGGCAAAAAAGTCGAAGCCGCTTTATAAGGTCCATAATGTTAGTCCATAATGTTAGGAAATAGACTAGTGAAAGTATAAAAATTCATCAGACAGGTGCTTATGTACAATTAATTTCCGTACGCAACAACTTTCCGTATGGCCCGCTTCGCGGGGCTCATTATTTTAACCCTTTTTCCGCAGGGTTTAGCTGCTCATGCTAAATATAAAAATAGCAATTGTTTTTCTAGCTGCAAGTTATTTGATTGAACTTAATTCTTAACTCATTTCAAAAACTATAAATTGAAATCACTTCATTTAAAATCCTAACTAATATTATAAATGTGAAAGTCACTCTGTCTGTCCGGCTTTCTATGTTTCTATCTCCAGCTCAAACTACTGAACCGATTTAAATAAAATTTGATACAGAGATAGTCTAAGACTTGAGGATGGACATAGGCTATATATTTTATCCCTAAATACCCTCAGGAATGGGAACGTATACGGGAATTTAGAAACTACAACACCGATTTCAAAAATATTTCCACCGATAGCATGCTTCACTATCGCAGAGTAACATAAACTTTAATTCATCCACATATTCCTACGGGAACGGGAGTCCTTACTAATAAAACATGTGTGAAAAAAGCTCTGTCTGTCCGTCGTTCTATGTTACCATCTCCCGCCCAAACTTATAAACCGATTTAAATGAAATTTGGTACAAAGATTGTTCTGAACTTAAGGACGGACATAGGCTATATTTCAATCGAATATTCCCTTGGGAACCGGTCCTCACTATTATTATAAACGCAAAATTAGCTTTGTCTATTCACCTTTCTATGTTACCGTCTCCCGCTCAACCTAATGAACAGATTAAAATTAATTTTTGTACATAGATTGCTCAGAACCTGAGGAAGGACATAGGCTATATATTTTATTCCTATATTCCCACAGGAACGGGAACGTATACGGCTACTTAGAAACTACAACACCAATTTAAAAATTTTTTCTACCGTTAGAATGCTACACTATACATGAGTAACATAAACTTTAATTCATCCGCATGTTCCTACGGGAAAGGGAGTCCTTACTTATATAATAAGTGTGAAAGTCCGTCGTTCTATGTTACCATCTCCCGCCCAAACTAATAAGCCGATTTAAATGAAATTTTGTACAAAGATTTTTCAGAACCTGAGGAAGGACATTGGCTTCATATTTTTTCTGAACGTATACGGGAACTTTGACACTACAGTACCGATTTTAAAAATTCTTCCACCGTTGGAATGCTCCATAATCCCCAAGTAACATAAACTTTTACTCATCCCCATATTCTTTAAGGGATCGTTCACCATGTTTCCACGGGAACGGGAGTCCTTGCTAATATTATAAGTCCGAAGTTAAATCTGCCTGTCTATTTCTTTTTTTTACCATTAACCGCCCAAACTATAGAACCTATTTATATGAATTTTGGTACAGAGACAGTCTAGAACCTGAGGATGGACATATATGTTATGCAATATTTTTTATCTCTGTACTCCCATGGGAACGGGAACTTGGAAAATACAGCACACATTTCAGAAAATGTCCACCGTTAGAATACTACACTATTCCCGAGAAATATAAACTTTAAGTCATCCTCTGGAAACGGCCCTCATATTCCCACGGGAATGGAAAACTTTAGTAACATTATAGATCCGAAATTAACCCTGACTGTTTTTCTTTGTTTATACTTACCGCCCAAACTACTGCACCGATTAATATGAATTTTGGTACAGAGATAGTCTAGAACCCGAAGATCGAAGAGTAGAACATCCCGAAAATAGAGTCATCCTTATTAATATTACAAATCCAAAATTAACTCTGTCTGTTCGTGTTTCTTTGTTACCATCTCCCGCCCAGACCACTGATCCGATTTTAATGGACTTTCATTCAGAGTTAGCCTGCAGCCTCAGGAAGGATATGGGCTTAGTAAGTAATTCCTATATTTCTAAGGGACCAACACCGTAAACGGGAACTTTAAAACTGCTGGATCGATAAAAGTTCTTTCACTTCGGGTTGATTTCTGTCAAACTATTGAAAATACATTTAAACTGAGAAGAAATGTCTTCTTGATCTTCAAATAAAAATGGCTGTGTGAAAGGTCAATTTCGGAGCCGACTAATGAGATAGTTAACCATATAAACTAATAAATTATGTTTGTCGTATTATGGGGGATGTTAGCGAATGTCTATCAATAGACAATATTATGGACACTGAGCAAGTCAAATCATACCCTATAGAGTTTCTAAATTTTTTTTAGGATTATAAGAAGTGGCAGCAAGTTGGTGTTCCAGTAATCCAATAATGAGTAATCCAGAATTGTACACAGCTTCAAATTACACATCTGGGATGCGGCACTATAAAAATTTTAATAATGACTGGAATGAGAAAAGGAGAAAACATTTTGATTTCCCGTTTTCCTTTGATTTCCACTGATTGGTCATTATAAATAAGGCTCAGACGCTTTAAGTTGCAGGTGTTTGTTTAGAAAAAATCCCATGGCAACTTTATGTGGCAGAATCACGTTTATCTATCCCACAAAACCTTTTTATTTCGCAAAAGATGAAAAAAATAAGAACGTCGTGTGCAAACATATATACTTAAATAAAATAATATGACAATGGTTCACTAAAACGCATGAATGTGTCTTATTTGCAAAATAAGTAGCGTAAATAATTAAGAATTCTGCCGAAAGTCACTTTTCCACGCGGACGAAGTCGCGGGCACAGCTAGTTTATTATAAAGTGCAAATTTCTGGCTTTCATAAAAAGTATAAATTGTATCTGTAAATTTTCCCGTTTTTCTATAATATTTTTTTTTTTAAATTTTAAGTCACTTTTTATAAAATTGCCCCTACCGCCTAAACGGGGGGAGATAGACCCCCCCCCATCCCCTAGTAAAAAATGCTTGTATTGAACCCCTCCACCAAATCCCGTTATTATTTCTTGTCGCCAAAGTTATCGTACTCGTGTCCAAACTAGCGTCCAAAATTGCAAATTCTTACGTAGAACTAGGCGCCATCTGCTACTGTTTCTTCTAAAAATCAGCGAAAAGGTTTTTCAGTTCCAAATTCCAATAGATCTTTCTTTTTAGCTCATAGAAGCCGAGGCCATCTATTGTAACTGAAATTTTTTTTGACATTCACTTTTTTTAGGTTTTTGTGGTTTATTCATAAATCATAACCTAATGCAATGACGAAGGCGGCTGGTGTTTCATTTCATTTTATTTCTTTTTATTTAATGCTTATAAACATCAAAAAATCATGTTCTTTATTATTTATTCAGGATTTGCAATAACTCCTGTTTTTCAATGGGATGAAAAGGTACATGGTCAGTCGGAAGGTTGTCGAATTTCAATAATTGTTGACTCGGAGGTTATCTTGCACCATGAATTTTTTTTTTCACTGGCTTTAATGTACATTTCTATGATGGTATGGTTGAAATTTTATTCATAAACTCGTTAATTTGCTTCAATTCAATTCAATTTCATTGAGACAAATTAAAAATCGCACGTTTTATTTGGTAACATAATAGATCTAACCATTTTTGTCGACTTTTGTAAGTGTATGTCTGACTATTCCTGATTTATATACAAAATTTAATAGATATACATAAAATCAGTATTAATAAGATATCACTAACTTGATGAACTCTAATTTATATATTCTTTGCATGCTCCAACAACATACATCATTATTATTATTATTTTTTTTTTCTAATACTACTTTTATTTTATAAACTAGCTGAGCCGGCTCAGCTAGTTTATAAAATAAATACGCTGCGCTGCGTTGCTCGGGTCTGCAGTTTTATTTAAGGCTTCGGTTCTCATTCTTGTTTCTGTTCCCCCGGATGGAAGCAAATTGCACGACCAATGTGCACGCGGGGAAAATTTCGATAAAATGACGTTTGAAAGAAAAGGTGTGTTTGTTCACTTCGAAAGGAAAAGCGCGTCCAGCAACAATTTGTGCTGATACCTCGGCCGCTCAGCTGGGGGTGCGTTCGATGGAAAAGTGTTTGATTAATTAATATTTGAGGTAGGTATATTTAAATAGTTTAACGGCGTCAAATTGCACGACCGAGGCCGCCAAGTGACTGGACCATTTCGTGAGATAACACGTTCTCCAAAATTGGTTTCCAATAAATTGATTGTGACATTCACTGTGCTGCTTGTGGCGCCACAAGCCACACAGTAAATGTCACAATCAACTTATTGGAAACCAATTTTGGAGAACGTGTTATCTCACGAAATGGCCCAGTCACTTGGCGGCCTCGGTCGTGCAATTTGACACCGTTTAACTATTTCCTGTGGGGCTACGTTAAGTCTATGGTCTATGCCAACAAGTCAGCGACGATTGATGAACTTTGTACAAATATCGAATGTGAAATTGCCGATTTATGCTTGAAAAACTTTGAAAACTGGGCTCAGCGCCTGGAATACTGTAAGCGTGCCCGTGATGGCCATGCAAAAGAAATCGAGTTCCATACATATTGACAGCAAACATACTTTCACAAGATTAAAGAATTTCATTGATATTTAAAGCCGTTTTGTTTTATTTTTGTAGCGCTCTTATTGAAAAACCCGATACTATCGGTTCTCGATAAATGTTGACGTAAAATGTTTTTGATTTTTTTTATGGAATAAAAATATTTTCATTTACCCTAACTGACCCTATCAAAGTAAGTGAACCAGTTTTTTTCAGTTAGAATCAGTTAATTATTTTTTAAGCTTTGTAAATATAAAACAAGCTCTTTAAGACGTGTCAACGTATCAAATTTAATAAAAATAAACCATTGTTACTGGAATCTTTATAATTATAACTGTCGAAAACAAAATTTGTGCATGAAAGCCTAAACGCTACTCAAATTTTTATAATATTTTTTCACTTTGAATAGTTCAATTGTTTGTTCTCATCCGAGATAAAAATCTTATGTACACGAGATTATTAATTCCATTTTTGATGGTGAGAGGGGTTGTTGTAAGAAAACGTATGGAGGGCAGATCTACTAAATCTTCTAAATTTCAAGAATAGCTATCGGTGAATGAACTCTGAAGTTCACTTTCATGTTGATTCTTTATCGCAGCGTATTTGTCAATTTTCGTGAAGTAGTGGAGAGGAACACATCGTGGATGGATGTCACAAATATAACGAAGTGTGTGTGCTGATTTGGATATGAAATTAGATTTCTAGTGTCTTGTCTGCCACTTTTAATTGCGAAAAACGCAAAAATGAATTTGCAAAATTTGGATGAAGTTAATCGCATGTGAACATACGTGTTGTGCTCGTTTAAGCAGGGCCATTGGATTATATTTATTGTAAAAGATTTATTTCTTATTTTCAATGCACGAACTTGGCTGGTTGAAGGGACAACAACGACTCAACATTTATTCTTACTAGTACTATAAGTGTGAAATTGAGTTTGTCTGTTATGCAACTACACCTAAACTACTGAACCGAATAAAATGAAAATAGGTACAGAAATAGACTAGAGCCTGGAATAGGCTAAAGTATATATTAACAACCCACATTCTTACTAAAACAAGTTAAACTTTTTTCCCAAAGAAACGAATGGAAACCCAATCCACATCCAGCATCTCTACACAATTTTGTTGCTGAACCTCCGTCGCTTCATAACATTTCGCCTGAAGGAACGACCTGTTCCATTTCATTCCATTCCAAAATAGAATATTGAAAAAATATTACTTTAAACTAATTCCCTTGGCCCAACTGACCGAAGTTACACTGTGCAAGAAAACTATTTAGGCTAGGATCCAGTAAGAGAAGATTCGTCAATTCTCGCGAAAACTACAAAACTACTTCGGTGAACCTTCGCGTAGATTTGGAGAAATAGGGATAATCCTATAAAGAGTCATTTCCTTGTAAAGGCAAAGCACTTAAGGTCTGGCACTCAGCCATTACTTTGGGTTCTTGGCTATTTTTTATATTAAAAAAGGCTTCAAATACAAAATTATGATGATGATTACATCAGTCATACTATATTTTTGATTTTTTGGCAATTTAGTTTGAACAACGCTTGGAATTAACAACGCCGGGTAGGTCAAAAACTTTTGGTCTTTTGTTAAGAACATTAAGAACTCGACCATTTCATCGGTCCCAATGCTCGTTTTCAATGACTCTCCGTATGTCAGCTCCAGCGAATAAAACTAATTTGTTAGCAGCTCAATTTGCTCGACACTTCCTGATAGCATATTGGCACCACCTGAGCTTGAGTCTGCAAATTCTGTGATGTAACAGATATTTTTTCGAACTCGCTCGGTTCAGATGGTATACCCGCCGTAATTCTGAAGATGAGTTCTTCTACGCTGGCAAAGCCAATGCGTAAGCGTGTCTAATTCTTCTGGGCTCTTTCCGAGCAGATGGAAAACTATGTTTGTCAAGCCAGCCCATTACCTTCTTTCTAAGGTAATGGAAACGTTGATAAACCGCCAGCTTATGAAATATCTTGAAGAACGAAAGCTTCTTAATGACCGTCAGTACGGCTTTCGTATTAAACGGTCCATTGCTTATCTCACCGAAAAGTGGAACCAATCTTTACATTGTTGTGGAGAAAGTAAGATTATTGCGCCTGATATTTCAAAAGCATTTGATAGAGTTTGGCATCAGGCTCTTTTATCGAAAATGCGTGCTTTTGGTATCGATGAGTCTCTTCTTCGTTGGATTAGAAATTACCTTTCCCACCGTTCAATACAAGTTGTTTTGGATGGTTTCAAGTCTGATACCCACTTCATAAATGCAGGTGTGTCCCAGGGCTCCGTTTTGTTCTCCGACTCTCTTTCTTATTTTCATAAATGATCTCTTATCTGAAACTTCTAATTCCCTCAGTTGTTTTGCTGACGACTCGACCCTCAGCTTTTCACATTCGTTTCCAAATTCACGTCCCTGCTCTTCGGATGTGGAACTGGGACGGTTGCGTATGAAAAGCTCATTGAATTGTGACCTTGACAGCATTGTTAGATGGGGTCATCAAAACCGAGAAGCATTCAATGCTTCGAAAACTCAATGCTGTCTCTTGTCGTTGAAGCTTGACATTCCCCCATGGCCATTATCCATGAATGGTACCTGCATCCAAAAAACCGGAAAGCTGTCAGTATATGGAACTTCGTTGGAATTACCACATATTCGAAGTCGCCAAAAACGCAGCTAAATGCTTAGGCTTCTTAAGACGATGTAGGAAGTTCTTCACCCCTTCTGATCTGGCTACAATTAATAAGGCCTTCATCCGCCCAAAATGGGAGTATAACTCCCATATCTGTTCAGGTGCTTCTCAAACATCTTTGCACCTCCTTGATAGGGTACAAAATAGAGCGTTAAAATTGATAGGTGATAGTTCAATTGTATAGAATCGATTGATTCTCTTGAAGATCGTCGAAACGTCACCTGTCTCTCTCTCTCTCTTTTATCGCTTTTTTCACAAACAGTGCTCTAGTGAAATAGCATGTTGCATTCCTCCCCTGAAACAATTTAGCCGCAAAACTCGCCGGAATGCTCATCAGTTTTACCTTGAGCCCAACTTCGGGCGTACAGTCAAGTATAGAGATTCGTATTTCAGTCGCACCACCCGAAAATGTGGAATGCTCTACCTTACCCTGTTTTTCCCCTGCATTACGATTCACAAAAATTCAAAAGCAATGTGCATCGGTGTCTCCTATTAAATGCTCTCCTATTTTCCTAAATGCTCGCACTGTGTTCTATAACATTATGAAGGTATTCCTAAACCCCTTGATATGCGCGCTAATTATATATGTATACATATAAAAAAAATTAAGCTATTAGTATGCCATAGCTATGTAAAATATCAACTCTCGCGGTTGATCTCTGATACTCGGAATTATTTTTATTTGAATGAGTTGGAATATTTGAAATTATAATCAGCTGTTGAATTATTTTAGGATGCAGGATGCGGCCCAAGTGAAAGGCACCAAGTTAGAGTAAATCAGCCAAGCCGCTCAGCCTCTAGCATGTAGTTAACATAGAGACCGTCAGACAGGTAGACGCCAATGCGGGTCCCACTTTTTCGAATTCCCCATCAACAAAAGTTTCAGTTTTTCGCTCATAAACAACTTTTACCAATATGATCATGCTCATCATTACTGAATTAAAAAAAACGATACTAACTCTGATTTGGCTTAGGTTTTTTGGTTTATATTTACGATCTTAAAAGACACTTGTTGAGATACCAAGCAAAATAAAATTTTAAGATTGCCATGCGTCGCTAATTTGGTTTTTAGATCATAAAATATGTTTGCTTTTGTATTTTAAATGAGAGCAAAACACAACTAAGGATCATAAAGTTAAATTATTATTTTACGGTATGCCTCCTAAAGATACCGAATGTACGTAGCAATTTTCTATCAAAATGGTATATAAACTGGAAACTGAAAGGAATCTGTACAGTTGCTTTTATTTGGAACAAAAGCAACGATGGTGTCAAAACTTTGTGTGACTTTAGCACTCCTGGTGGTTATGGTAGCTGTTGTAGCTAGCCAAGCACCACCGAGACCTGGATCAGGACCAGGACCAGAACCAGGACCACCGAGACCTGGATCAGGACCAGAACCAAGACCAGAACCCCACAGACCGAGACCCGATGAAGATGGACCACCGAGACCGAGACCACGACCCGATGGAACCCACAGCCATGAAGATGGACCCCACAGCCATGAAGATGGACCACCGAGACCGAGACCACGACCCGATGAACCCCACAGCCATGAAGATGGACACCCGAGACCGGGACCAGAACCCGATGGACCGAGACCAAGACCCCCGGGACCGAAACCAAGACCCCCGGGACCGAAACCAAGACCCCCGAGACCAACACAAGGACCCACGAGGCCAACACAAGGGCCCACGAGGCCAACACCAAGACCCACGGGACCAACACCAAGACCCACGGGACCAACACCAAGACCCCCGGTGACAACAACAACGCCGAGACCAGCAGATACTTTTGGATGCGAGCCTCCTAGTCCACTAAATTCAACATCAACACCACAACCTAATCAATGTCCACGTTAAGCTGATCTACTTGGTGCACCTGGTACAAGAGGTGCAACTGGAGGCAACTAGCGCAGCTGAAGCAAGTGGTTTTGCTGTAGCACCTGTTAGTTTTAGTTCTCTTGGTGCAGCTGGTGCAATTGCCAAATTAATGTTAACCGCTTTGACATTGAAAATAAATAATTTTTCGGTTCTTGAAGTATTTTAGTTATTGTGAGAAGCTCGATAAGTTTGGATAATGGTAAGGGATTGTAATTGTAAGCTATTATGAACCTACGGTAGGAAACTCTTCGAAAGCTCTGTCTCCGTTTCGACAAAAGTGGTAAAAGGCGTTTTGCTTCACTCGTTAAATGTCGATCTATTAAATTTTTTTTTTTAAGATTAGATTCGTGTATGGCTTTTACGATTCTTGAACGAAAATGTCTAAGGCGATGTTCATACTGGTCGATTTGTTGAAGCAACAAATCGACCAAAATGTTCACATTGTTCAACGAATCGACTACAAGTCAATACCTACAAATTGGTGTAACAGAGAAGGAGAACAAAAAAACAATCGCATTTATTCGCACGAAGCTTCAACAAATCGACCAATGTGAACTTCGTCTAAAGCACTTTCGCTCTTTAAATCATAAAATATGTTTGCATTTAAATTTTAGATGTTGAAAAATGCGTAATTAGGGTTCATAAAGTGAATTTCTTGTTTTAGGCAAAGCCCATATTTGCCAGTAAAGATACCAAGTGTAAATAACTTGGGAAGATTATTTTGATTTTTATCAGACTTCGTAGACTGGAAACTGAAAAGAACTAGTGACGGTGCTTATTTAAAACAACAAAACAATTTTATCAAAAATAGTTGTAGCTTTTGCCACTGCTCATGGACCTCGCCGTTCACCACCACAAGAAGCTCTACAATGTAATTGCCAAGTAGGCTCACTTGGCTAACATATTCAACGTAGTGTAACTGCCGCTTTGTGTGCTATCAAAATGAAGTTTTGGCGTATAACTTTCGGAGGACTCAGTACTGTCTTGAATTATTGTGAACCAAAACTTAATTTTATGACCCGTTTGCTGGCTGAATCAAACTCGATGACCCAAACTCGATGACCGAAACTAGATGAGTTTAATTTGAATCTTTGATGAAGATACGGTTTTGCTGAACGAGGCAATAGCGGTAGAATCTATTTTGAGGAAGCGATGTGGTTACTGCCAGAGTTGTTGCTGGTCCAGCAAAAGTTTAAATTACTTTAGATGTTTCACGGACTTCAGTGGCAATGGTTTTTCATCAGAAACTCATACTGAGGTGTTTCGTTTTAAACGAACCAACACGATTTCTCTTTTTCCTCTCAAATCATACTCAAATAGGAAGTAGTAAGCGAACGGCAACCCATTCTAACCCTTCAAATGAAAAATAAATAATTTGTGTGGATCAGAACCTGTGCTTGAGACTTATCTGGATATTTCCGTTCAATTCGATTGAAGAAAGTGAAGAAAGTAAAGAAAGTAAATGCATAACTTTCGGAATAGCTTTGGAACGAAAAGAAAATCAAAAAAATATGTTCTTAGTAAAGGGTGGCCAATCTTATAGTTTCTCTTCAAATAATAGGCTGTTTTGACACTGCCCGTCCGACAGTTGCTTCCCTGACAGTCGCTTTCCGTTTGTGGGAACTGTGAAGAAGACCAATGTAATGCCAACAGTTTGGGAACGATTCAAAAACTTAAGACCAATATCATCCCAACAACTCATGAGCTACTGCTCAAGGTCTTTAATAAGGTCCTAGAAAACTGAAGTGACAGAAAGGACCATTGGCGCACTAACTAAAGCCCACTTATTCTATTATTTTTATTTATTTGTTTTATCCACGTTTGTCTGGAGCTCAGGTTTCCATAATAGTCTTTGTTTAAAAAAGTATACCGTGACCTTGGCGGCACACTTCCAAGCTTTCGATGATGCTGAGGTACAATTGAGGTTCTATGTCGATAATGTGTCGAATTATCTCATCCCTAAGCTCTTGAATTGTTGCTGGTTTATCGATGTACACCTTTTCTTTCAAATGACCCCAAAGAAAGAAGTCCATAACGGTGTAAAATCACATGATCCTGGCGGCCAATTGACATCGCCCACCCTGTGCGGCCATTGAAATTGTCACGCAAAAGAGCCATTGTTTCGTTAGCTGTATAGCAAGTGACACCGTCCTGTTGAAAACACATATCGTCCACATCCATATCTTCCAATTCGGACAGTAAAAAGTTCGTTATCATTTCACGATAGCGAACACCATCCACAGTGTAACTGCCTGACCGGCCTCATTTTGGGAAAAATACGGGCAGCAGACATACCGGATCAAACAGTAACTCTTTGTGGGTGCAATGGTTTTCGACAATCACTCTTGGATTATCATTCGCCCAAATGCGGCAACACCATAGTCTTAGAAAGGAAGGAGTTAAGACTGATTGGTCCTTACCGAGCCTACCAATTTATTGAATTGAAAGTGTCATTAACACTCTCCCTGGTTGTGATGCACGCCAATGCTAAACTGCCAGTGAAAATATTTTTCAAAGGACATAATATGTAGGTAGCAAAAGGTTTCTACTTTCCTAGATCAACACTGTCAGTGATAGGTGACTTGAAGCTTTTAAAGGATCTACAGTATATTTGATGGCCTCGTCAGCAGCAACTTCTTGTGGTAGCAACGAAAGTCATGGTCCGATGAAGAATGCAGGCAGGCAAATGCAGCCAAACAAAAAGCAATGTCAAATGTAGATGCAGAAGAGAACAAGGGCTGCTTTCAATCAGCATAACGAGTTATACAAGAAGAAAAGAAGGAAAGAACACCGAATTCTTTAGAAAAAAAAAAGAAAAAAGCTTGAGAAGCGCTCGTTTGAGGAAATAGAGAGATGCCATTACTGGAATGCGGTTCAGAAGTTATCCGAAAGGGTCAAACGGTCGCTCTAGGATGGCAAAGCCCGAAAATCCAGCCTATAAAGACTAGAAAGAAAATCTGGTAATAGAGTAGCAATCGCTACTGAAGATCTGAAAAGACGACTTCTTTAGACTGCCATGAAGACGTTCTGTCAGGCAGATTGCCCCATTTAACTTAGACGATGATCAAGAATGCCGTCCTCCCGGCCTAAGAGAAGTTAAGCTTGAATCAAATAAAACTCCAGGTGCAGATGGCCTTGATGCCGAAATTTTCAAGGCAGAAGGAGACCAGTTGGAAAAGAGCATGTACCAGCTGATCTGCATGATTTGATCGGAAAAAAGCATGCCCGATGAATGGAACCTCAGTATCATATGCCTAAACCTAGAGAAGGGCGACCCTCACAATTGCGCCAATTAAAGATGGGTGAACCTCCTTAACGTCGCTTCTAAGATCTTGGCTGTGGTTTTAGACCAGAGAAGTCTACAATAGACCAAACTTTCACATTACGGCAGATCTTGGAAAAACCAGATCTAAGCGCGTACAGCAATTTCACTTGTGACCTTGTGAGTCATGCAAGAAGTCCACGCTTAAAATGATCTACGTTCGCAATTCATTCGAGGACTGAGGGACTCTGACATTAAAGAAAGTCTTCTGCGGGAAACAGACATGAAACCCTCCAAAGATGCAAAATCCTTCTTGATAAACTGGATAAATTCAACCTTCATTTAAACAAATCCAAATGCAAAATGTTTGAAAAAAGTGTAATATATTTGGGGCATAAAATTGACAATAAAACAAAACACCTGATGAAATATACGCTATTTCGGAAGTGAAACCACAGAAGGAAATTGCACAGCTTAGGAGGTTTTCATGACCTTTCCTCCTCAAAAGTAAAATTTTGAACACTTATTCTGCAAATACAAAAATTGTGCAATCTTATAAAAATTTTCAGAAGCAAAGTAGATTTCTACTGTAACTCTGTGTAAACTGGGCGATAACAAATATTTGTTGTAAAACACTTTGTAATAACTGGTCAATAAAAAAAAATAAAAAATTGCACAGCTACGTCAATTTCTTGGAATGGTAAATTACTGGCGCAGGGACATAAGTCCCCGGGACATAAGTCCCAACTTTTATTTTTGGGACTTATGTCCCATCTAAGTGAGACATAAGTCCCAATTTCGATTTGGGAGTTATGTCCCACGCCATCGGGACATAAGTGCCAACTTTTTTCCGTTGAAGATGGGACATAAGTCCCAACTTTTCAGGAATAGAGCTTAGTAAATCGTCGTACATTTCTACTAGGCCACCAAACAATTTTTGCTTGCCATAAAGTTGTTGGTCCTTGATATCTTTCTCTCAAATGATTTTAAGTTATGGAACCAATAACCTCTAAATAGTCCCAGAATCGTTATCTACTCTTTCAATACTGATTCGAAGGCTCTGTTCGAAATATTATATTCTATCCAGCGGGCGATGGAAAATGTTTACTTCAATTATAGCTAAGGTATTTGCACATATAGTTCCTCTGACTTTTAAGCATTCAAAATTAGAGATATGGTTTTCCGGAATCAGGAGATAATATTTTATTTGTATTAGAAATTAGTAAATTTTTTTTAATTTAAAAAAGAAACTTAAGAAATTTGAATTTTTGAGTATTTGAGAAAATAAAATTAAAAAATCGCGCGATTTTTTAGTTTTATTTTCTCAAATACTCAAAAATTTAAATTTCTTAAGTTTCTTCTTTAAAATAAAAAATAGATCATGGGTAGATTTACGAAAAAATTCTTAACCATGCAAAAGATACCTTGCGAGCTTTATGACATTCATCATCAAACCAAGGTTCCTTTGCAACTTTTCTTCTTTTTGCACTGAAATGTTGATGAGGGTAAGATGACTTCACAATCTGCTCCAACATAGAAAAGTCTACATTTTGTAGAGTTTGAAGATTTACGTCGAGTCGTTGTTTGTATGTCTGGGCGTTTGCAGTATTCCATTTGAGTCTAGGAAGCAATCGCGTGTTAAGATTTTCTTCATTCGGTTGTACAAGTCGTTGGAATGTCACTACCACCGGGAGATGGTCTGAATAAGGGAATCCTTTGACCTCAAAATCAGTCACAAAAGGCTCCCAATCTTCACCTAAGATTGCATAATCAATTACTGATGATCCTTGTCTGCCAACAAATGTAAGATTTCCCGAACAATCGCTCAAACTGGTTCCATTTTGTATTCTAAGACCATAAGTGTCACATAGTTCCATCAATCGCTTTCCTCTGGCATTACAAATAGTATCCTTTGATTTTCTGCAACATCCTTTAACTTCGTTCATCACTCCTTTCTCAAGACCAATTCTCGCGTTCAAATCCCCAATCCACAAAACGTTTGAAGATCCCACACTGTTTATTATCTCCGTTATTCTTTCGAAGTCGTTCTCCCAATTATTGCAATTTACGTATGATGGTAGTATCCAAAGACGTTTATTATTGATTTCCAAGTGTAGGAACGTTATATCGTTGTGAATCCGAAACTCACATTTTAAATCCTTCAGCTTTTGTTTGAGCCCAAAGTAGGATCCTCCGCTTGCTCTGCCTCGCGTACTACTCCTGAGTGACTGCTGGGATCCATTTAAACTTATAGGCTATCAATTTATTTTCAATACTTGCAAAGTTTATTTCAGTTACAAACGTTTCATATAAAAATATTAAATCAAAGCTGTTTACAAATTTAAAAAACTCACTACATAATGATTTGTTACTCAACCCTGATACATTATATGACAAAATCTTAAAATATTCATTTTTCTTATTTAAAACATTTATTGCTACGTTACTCATAGTTTGGCAGACGGCTTTAGTACTAAATACAACCATTTATACTCCTACCGACACCTCTGGGCCCTGGCAGGTTTGCTGCAATACCGACACTGTTGACTTGTTGATCATTCTCCGTCAATTGTAAGCTGTCATTGTCGTATGTCATAATTTTGTTGTATAATCGCATTCCATCCTCGTCTTTGGACTTCAATATGTTGTTCTGGTCCAAAAAAAATGTTTTATTCCCTAATACAGAATTCTATAGCCATTACCTCTGCCTGAAAGATAGTAGTTGTGTTACCAAGGGATGTAGATGATTTAAAGTTGGGACCGTAAATCCCTGCACCTACACCGTTGTTTGTTTTTGAACCGTCAGTATACCAGATGTATTGGAAGTTATTTGTAAGAACTACAGGGTTCTTCCATGCTGAGCGGTTTGGAAAGATTACTTCAAAGGGGTGGTGTAACATTATGCGTTTAGGCATAAAGTCCGAGGAGTAGGACGCAAGCGATTTCAGTATTGGGAGCACCTGCAGAATACTCATATGTCCTTGTAAGTTTTCCTTTCTCGAGGAGTTAGTGAGATGAAGCTTTAGTCCGCTTAGTGCAGCAGTCTTCTTTACTCTTTGATGTAGCGGAGGAAAATTTAATAAACTTTCTAACGCTAAAGTTGGGCAGGTGCGCATTGCACCTGTGATACCTACACAGGTTAGTCTTTGTAACTTTTGCAAAGATTTGCGGGCATAAACTTGTTCTGTTTTTTGCCACCAGACCAGCGAAGCATAGGTTATGATGGGTGTGATAATAGTGAGGTAAGTCCAGTAAATCATTTTTGGCCTAAGTCCCCACTTTTTACCAAAGAGTCTAGAACAGGCCCAGAAAGCATTTGTTGCTTTTGCTATGGTTTTGTCTAGATGAGGTTTCCAATTGAGTTTATTATCCAGGGTTACTCCTAGATATTTGACCTCTTTGGAAAAATTAATTTGAACACTATTTAGGGATAGTGTTTGGAGATCGATTTTACGTCTCCTGGTGAATGGAATGATGACTGTTTTGGTGGGGTTGACCTTAAGCCCTTCTTTATTGCACCAGTCATTAACTTTGTTCAGGGCACTTTGCATACGGTTTGTGACCTGTGCTTCTTGATTGCCTTGAATAGAGATGACTAGGTCATCAGCGTGGCCTTGTGTATCAAGGCCCAGCTTATTGTGGTCATCGAAGAGCTGATCTATTACAATTGACCAGAGTAGGTGAGATAAAACACCTCCTTGGGGACAGCCTTTAACAGCATTAACTGTTATTGATGTTTGATCTAGTGTGGTGGAGATGATTCTGCCACTTAACATAGAGACATTGTTACGGTAAATTTTCCCGTAACAAAAACCATTCTTACATTTTGTTATTTACATTTCGATATCCCTCTCTTTTCCTCAAACCCTTCCCTATCATTTCTTCGTCCCATCATTTATCCGTTGTTTGCTCTTAGCAATGTGATCGAAACATAGCTTTGAGCAAATGACAAAATAGGTGCATGTCGTAATCAGCGGATGAGCTGAACTGATGTCGGCGTTTGGTGTGTCGAGCCAGAAGCCTCTGGAGACTCGCACACCATTTATTAAATTGAATGTCATACTACATCACTAACAACATCATTCTCATTTATCGACATTCACATCATCATCATTTACACATACTTACATCCATGCACTTATAACATCATCCACCCATTATCGTCATGCACATATATCATCTTTACACTCATCATCTACATACACCTCATTACACACACTACACAAGCAGGATATATCACACACAACACTATACACATACATACACATATCACAGGTGTTAACAATTGAAATGGCACATGTGAAAGCCATACTTCGTTATGAAACACACTGTGCAGCGTAGTGCTGCAAGTGTAAACATCCTAAATTTAACTTGTACTTTTGTAAAACCGAATCATAAGAATGAAACGTTAATAGTTTTCCCTTCTCCCCAAATCTGCGCAAAGATCCACCGAATAGGGTAAAGTAGTTCATTTTGGTTTTATTAGCTTTTCCTCCCTTCTTCAATTTTCGAAAAGTTGTAACATTGAGAATTTTATCCTTTCCCTGACTCAGTAGAATATATAGTAGAGTAACTGGGAAAATGCCCAGATGTATTATTTTCAACTTTCAGGAACTTTCATTTTTCTCGACATGTTTTATGGGAGGGGTCTGATCTCGACTAATGAGCTGGATAAGTTTTGGGAACAAACCCCCAACAACTTTTTCAGTTCAATGTGCTTGGAAAATTGTGCGAGTGAAAGGTTTCGCTGGAATTCGACAACGGAGGTGCTTGTCAGCCATAAGGCTGCATGTGCTAGAATCCGTGACAGAAAACCTCGAGACACGATTGGCCGATTGTATGAATGTGTGTGTGAATTTCAAAGTCGAGAAAAGGGAGTGGGGCCCTAATCTAACCATCTTGGAGGGTAGGAAGTTGTCGATGATTCAAAAGAATCTCACACCTTTCTACCAGACGCAGCTCGGATTGGCTAATCCGGCTAGCGTTTCCGAGTTGGTTAGATTAGGGCGCAGTTTGGAGTTCGTCAGGGCTAACGTGGAGTCTTACGTTCCACCGCCCAACAGTAGAAGTAGGAACCTACTTGAGCCGGATCTGGCTTATGTAGGAGTTGAACCCCCCAGAGTTTCGGTTGTTGAAGGAAACAATCGAACTCGACAGGTTGTGCAGGAGTCGAGTCCTAACTCGAATTTCGTTTCAGCGAGGCCGGCTGTAAGGAGAGTTGCGGTTGTTGAGGACAACACCCAATCTCGTCCGCCCGTCAATTCATCAAGGTCTTTTAGGTGTTTTAATTGCAATGGAGAAGGCCATCTTGCAAATAGGTGTTCCGCTGCTAGGCGATGTTTTGGGTGTGGGAAACAGGGAGTTACAAAGAGTAACTGCCCGCAGTGTTCGGGAAACGGCAGACGCACTCTCGGGTCAGTAGGACGAGAGCGCCGTTAAATGCGTCGGGGTTGCCTACTGGTAACCAGTCGGCGGATGTTAATTTGAGTTTCGCGCTTGAGCACGTAGGTAGGGACAAAAGACCATATATAGGTGTTAGCATTTATGGAATTAGGTTAGTAGGGCTTTTGGATTCGGGCGCTTCTCGCACAATCATATGTAGGGATGGATGGAAAATTTTGCAGGGCTTAGGTATAAAGTCAGGCACTAGCAAAGTAGGTAGTGTTAGTTTAGCTGATGGTGCAGGAGTGCAGGTGGAAGGTGAAGTTTCACTTCCAATTATAATAAAAGGCAAGGTAGTTTTAGTAGGGTGTTTAGTTATACCTCATCTTCCTCAGAGTCTGATTTTAGGAGCCGATTTTTGGGCTTTAGCGGGAATAGTCCCGGATTTACAATCAGGGGAATGGGAATTTTCGAATCAGAATTCGTTGAATTCGATTTCCCATTCTGAACATTTGACTGAGGTAGGAGAGGTAGAAAAACAAAAGTTAGAAAGTTTTTTAGACAGGACATTTAAAGAAATGCCTGAAGGATTAGGGTGCACACAGATGGTGGAGCACAAGATTAGGACGAAAGCTGAACCCATTAAGCAGAGATATTATCCGGTATCTCCTGCCATTCAGTCTTTCATAGATAAGGAGTTAGAAGAAATGTTAGCAGAGGGGGTTATAGAAAAATCTGACAGTCCATGGGCTTCACCCATTGTCATGATTAAGAAGAAGGATGGTACGTATAGGTTTTGTGTAGATTTTAGGAAGTTGAATGCGGCTACAGATAGGGACGCGTACCCCCTTCCATACATAACTGCTATCCTGGATAAGTTGAATAACGCGAAATTCTTGTCTTCTTTGGACATCAAGTCGGCCTATTGGCAGATTCCGATGGAAAAAGAGTCAAGAAAGTATACTGCCTTTACGGTACCTGGCCGCGGTCTGTTTCAGTTTTTGAGAATGCCGTTCGGGTTGCACAATGCTCCCGCAACTTGGCAAAGATTTATTGATAACGTTTTAGGACCCGAGTTAGAACCATATGTCTTCGTGTATCTGGATGATATCATTATCGTCACAGATACCTTTGAGAAGCATATGGAGATTTTAGAAGAAGTCTTCAGAAGACTTATTAAGGCAGGTTTAAAAGTTGGTAGGGACAAATGTCATTTTTGTAGGCCATCTCTGAAGTTTTTAGGCTATGTTGTAGACCGCAATGGTTTACACATGGATCCAGAGAAAATAGAAAGTATGTTAGGGATTCCATCACCAAGGAATGTAAAAGAGGTTAGGAGTTTTATCGGCACGGTGTCCTGGTATAGGCGATTTATACCAAACTTTGCGAGTTTGGTGAAGCCGTTGTCCGAATTACTTAGGAAAAACAAGAAGTTTGAGTGGAGTAGCACTTGTGAGGAGAGCTTTAGGAAAGCTAAAGAGTGTTTAGTGGCAGCACCCATTTTGACGTGTCCTGATTTTTCGAAGCCGTTTGTCGTTCAGACGGATGCTTCTGATTTCGGGATCGGGGCTGTTTTGAGTCAGACCTTCGAGGAAGGTGAGAAGGTGATTTGCTATTTGAGCAGATCACTTAATAGGTGTGAGCGGAATTATTCCACCACAGAGAAAGAGTGCCTGGCAGTTTTGTGGGCGATAGAAAAGTTGCGGCCTTATCTGGAGGGAGTTAAGTTTTCGGTAATTACCGATCACTACTCCTTGATTTGGCTTAGCAAGTTGAAGGATCCAGCGGGAAGGCTGGCGAGGTGGGCTGTACGTATGCAGCAGTTTGACTTCGATATCATCCATCGCAAAGGGAAGGATCATGTAGTGCCGGACATGCTCTCTAGGAGTGTGCCAGTTGTTTCTGGGATTTCCGAGCCAACAACCGACCCTTGGATTGGAAAAATGATATCGGAGGTGGAAAAGAAACCGTTGTCTTTTCCAGCGTGGAGAGTAGAAGATGGAAAATTATATAAGTTTGTTAGGTCAAGTCATGTGTTAGTCCATGACAGTAGTAGCGAGTGGAAACTAGTAGTAGGTAGGGAAGATAGGAAAAAGATTTTATTTGAGAATCATGACCATCCATTAGCAGGGCATATGGGGGTAAAGAAAACATTTGCTAGGATAGGAGAAAAGTATTACTGGCCTAAGATGAGGTCAGATATTACTAAATATGTTAGGTTTTGTAAAGTGTGCCAAAGCGTGAAGCCGATTAATGAGAAACCGGCTGGGTTGATGACGGAGAGGAAAGGGGTTACCGACCCATGGGAGATGGTATGTGTGGACTTAGTTGGTCCATTACCGAAGTCTAGTAGGGGTTTTATTTATATTTTAACCGTCGTAGATTATTTTACTAAGTTCCCCCTTTTGTTCCCTTTGAGATCAGCTACTGCAAAATCTGTTTGCAAGGAGCTGGAAGACAATGTCTTCTTGTTGTTCGGCGTACCTAAGTTTGTTGTCTGTG
This sequence comes from Melanostoma mellinum, assembly GCA_914767635.1. NCBI lineage: Eukaryota > Metazoa > Arthropoda > Insecta > Diptera > Syrphidae > Melanostoma > Melanostoma mellinum. Next base: position 166,600,067 of record OU612060.1, on the reverse strand, counting down.
ACAACGGTCCCCAGTTCAAGAGCAAGGAACTGAAAACGTTGTGTGATGCCTACGGTTCGTCGATTCGGTTTACCGCGCATTATCATCCGCAAGCGAATCCCGCGGAACGTATAAATCAGATTTTAAAGACTACACTTAGGGCTTATGTGTCAGATAATCATAGGGTCTGGGACTCGCAGCTTGCGAAAGTAGCGTGCAGTATTCGCACGGCCCAGCATGAAGTTTTAGGAGTTTCACCGTATTACGCGAATTTCGGTAGGGGAATGGTGACGTTTGCTGGTTCCTCCACCGCAACGGCCATTCAAAATAGTAGGGATAGTGATAGGGACCAGAGTAGGAATAGCGATAGGAATTTCAGTAGGGAACAGTTTAGGAAACTTAGGGAGCAGATAGCTATGAGGTTAGAGTCGGCGTCTAAGAAGGCGGCGAAAACATATAACCTTCGACGCAGGGACGTTCAGTTCCTTCCAAACGAGTTGGTTTGGCGACGGAACTTCGCGCTTTCTGACGCAGCGAATTATTACGCTGCAAAGTTAGCTCCGAAGTTTGTGGGCCCGTTTCGGGTGAAGAAAAGAGTGTCGGCTTGGACATACATTCTCGAAGATGCCAATGGTGTCTCTCGAGGAACGTGGAATGTCAAGGACCTCAAACCTTATTCCGACGACCCTGAAGAGAGGGCGTAAGGTAGTCGTGTAGCAAGGATGTGCTCGCAAAGATATACTGAGAGCAGTAAACGCTCTGTGATGTACTTATACTCTCGCCAGGAGCGATTGAGTTCTGGTTGTGTTGTCTGCTAGTGTGTGCTCCATTTGGTTGTGTTGTCTTACCTTTTCTTTTCCTGTTACTTCGGCTTTTCTTTCGAAAAGCCCAGTTTCTCTCTTTGGTAGGTAAGGGTGGAATTTGTTACGGTAAATTTTCCCGTAACAAAAACCATTCTTACATTTTGTTATTTACATTTCGATATCCCTCTCTTTTCCTCAAACCCTTCCCTATCATTTCTTCGTCCCATCATTTATCCGTTGTTTGCTCTTAGCAATGTGATCGAAACATAGCTTTGAGCAAATGACAAAATAGGTGCATGTCGTAATCAGCGGATGAGCTGAACTGATGTCGGCGTTTGGTGTGTCGAGCCAGAAGCCTCTGGAGACTCGCACACCATTTATTAAATTGAATGTCATACTACATCACTAACAACATCATTCTCATTTATCGACATTCACATCATCATCATTTACACATACTTACATCCATGCACTTATAACATCATCCACCCATTATCGTCATGCACATATATCATCTTTACACTCATCATCTACATACACCTCATTACACACACTACACAAGCAGGATATATCACACACAACACTATACACATACATACACATATCACAGGTGTTAACAATTGAAATGGCACATGTGAAAGCCATACTTCGTTATGAAACACACTGTGCAGCGTAGTGCTGCAAGTGTAAACATCCTAAATTTAACTTGTACTTTTGTAAAACCGAATCATAAGAATGAAACGTTAATAGTTTTCCCTTCTCCCCAAATCTGCGCAAAGATCCACCGAATAGGGTAAAGTAGTTCATTTTGGTTTTATTAGCTTTTCCTCCCTTCTTCAATTTTCGAAAAGTTGTAACATTGAGAATTTTATCCTTTCCCTGACTCAGTAGAATATATAGTAGAGTAACTGGGAAAATGCCCAGATGTATTATTTTCAACTTTCAGGAACTTTCATTTTTCTCGACATGTTTTATGGGAGGGGTCTGATCTCGACTAATGAGCTGGATAAGTTTTGGGAACAAACCCCCAACAACTTTTTCAGTTCAATGTGCTTGGAAAATTGTGCGAGTGAAAGGTTTCGCTGGAATTCGACAACGGAGGTGCTTGTCAGCCATAAGGCTGCATGTGCTAGAATCCGTGACAGAAAACCTCGAGACACGATTGGCCGATTGTATGAATGTGTGTGTGAATTTCAAAGTCGAGAAAGGACAAATGGACAAGATCAAGCACTTCTTGGCTGACCTAGTTCACGACAAGTGGTTTTTTGGCGAATTTGAAAATTGTAAAAGGAGAAAAAGAAAGTTTAAGAGTGAAATTTGAAGATAGTTTGAAAAATAGTTTTGTTGATTAGTCAGTTTTAAAATTGTTAGAAAAGCTTTGAAAATTGTAGAGTCAGTGGAAGGAGAAATTTCAAGGAGAAGCAGATATCGTCAGACGGACGAAAATTTAGAAAATAGAAGGAGGAAGGAAGAGCTACAAATAGAAAAGATAAGTAGAGTGTTTTAGTTTTTTTTAGTGTTGTCTATTAAGATTCGGCTGATCTTTGCCATCGAAAACTCTCAAAATTGTGAGACACGCGACCCTTTTTAGTTTTAATAATTGTTCTTTTCGGGAAAGAACAATTAACGTTTCATTTTTCCGGTTGTTTCATTTGTTTACCTTTCTAAACGGTTCGGCTAACCGTCCACCATTGTAACATTTTATAGTTGAAAAGATTTGGGTTTTTCATCCAACTTTTTGTACGGTTTTCCCAACACTCAAACAGTTTACAACAATAAATAGCTTTAAATCCCTTTGGGAATTTAATTGAATTGTTTCTTTATTCAGTTCTTAACATTTCAGCATTTATTCTTGGTTTGGAAATTTCACCTAAAAATTTCCTGGCGCCCATATTTTTCCAGTACACCCGGTACTTGGAAAATACTTTTAATTCATTCTTTTAATTATTAAATTAATCGGTTCTTTTATTCGCGATCGATCGTCTTTATCGCGCTACGCTATCATTACATTGTTTACGAACCCAGCCCAGCTGAGCTTAGTCGTGGTGTCAGCAGCCTACCTGCTGAGTGTTACACTTTCTTTTATCAGCGCGTTTTGACATTTCAATTGTTTACCTCGCGGCACACCGGTTGTGCATTTCTTTTGATCTTATTAAATCTCGTTTATTAATTTAATTAATTGGATACGGAAAATCCAATCGCGTTTAGTTTAATAATATCGTATTCATCGTAAAGTTAGTTTAATCGGAAAAAAAAGTGTAACAACATCTAACTTTGCTCGGTTAGGTGAAAGACCAATCGCGTTCGCAGCGAGAAGTCTTTCGAAAGCTAAAACCAACTACGGCGCAGGGTCATAAGTCCACGAGTCATAAGTCCATAATTCGATTATGGACTTATGTCCCACCTAAGTGGGTCATAAATCCATATTTTTTTTATTTTTTTATGGGACATAAGTCCACAATTTTCGTAGAAGCTTCTTTTCCTTATGAAATGATGATACAAAAACGCACTTTTTAATATAATCGAGCTTTGATTATAACAAAACGAATAATTTCTTCATTACGAAAAACAAATGAAAACAAAAAAAATTAGAAAGATTTAAAGATAAACATGACATGAATTTTTAATAATCTGACGACAAAAAGGACACAAGAGTTCGTTGTTATTTTTTGACGCTTCATTGCTAATTTTTAAAAAGCAGTCACTGCAAATTTTGCAATGATTGCAAGGCTGCAAAAGTACACTCCGCGGGTTCACATAACAAATTGCACAATAGACAATTTGTTCTTCCTCTTGTTTTGTTGTCTCGACTTCATCTTCACTACCCGATGATTCATCAGATACTAAATTTAAGTCAAATTGGAGTTCTCCATAAAGTTTGGACGTCATTTGGTTCACAAATTCGGTTGGGGTAACCTTTCCCCTATCAAGTTTTTTTGCCATTGAATGTATAAATTCATCTCTGTGGGCGAATTTGGACTTTGGTTTTTCAAATATTTTCCATGTTTCTCCGTCCTTTGCCGAGCAAAAGTCCACAGTGGAATTAAATTCCTCATCCAATAGAGCACTGCAAAATTTAAAAAAATTTTCGTTTTTGGGTAAAAGATCTCCAAGTTTTTTACTGTACGCTTCTAGCATACTTGTAGTTCGCATGTTTAGCTTATATAAAGAAAATTGTTTCGATGGGTCCTAAAAAAATAGATTTTGGATAAAAAAAATTGGGCACAATTTAATTTAAATACCTTAGATATCCATTGTTTCTTAAAATAGTTTACAAATGCATTGAAATAAGGGAATTTCGAGGTTTCAATACATAATGCATCGAAAGCATTCTCTATCAAAGCTGGCTTGAGCAATGGAAGGACAAAAAATTTATTGAAAGTTTTATAGGTTTGTGTATTCTTCCAAATGCTCGTCATGAAGTTCTTTGTCTTAGATGCTTTTCTCCGCAAAGCTTGAATGTAGTGGAACCAACATCCTCTTATTTCCGCGTTGGGATAAATTTTGTGCAGTGCACTGCGTAAAGCTTGTTCAAAATCAGTCGTAAATGAAGCTGTACCAAATTTGAATACGTTTGCTTCAATGAATTGAAACATATCTATGCTTATACATCTCTTCAGATTTGCTACTAGTTAGCAAATAGAGAAATGGATAAGCCTAAAAATGTTTATAAGAAAATTAGTTTACTTCTTTCGTTATACTTAAGTATTTTCATTTGATAGATTAGTGCAGAATAAAACTGAATTATTTATAATTCAGTAAGATAATGAAAACAAAACAAAATTCGCGCGAATTTTTAATTTTCACACCACAAATCCATATTCTCCTGCCCAAAATTTTTTTCGCTACGCATTTGCATTTATATTTTCTTAAGTTCTCAAAAACAAAATCTTATTTTGATTCCTTTTCTTTACTTAAACTTATTTTTATCTTATTGTTTTTGAGTACAACAAATGAAAGCAAAATAAGATATTGTTTCTGAGAACTTAGGAATTTAATTTTATACATCTTTTATAATTTACTTCATTCAAAAACTTGCATGTTCTGAATAGGCAATGTACACAATCAATAACTGTTTTAACTGTTAACAATTTTTGAGGAGTGAAATACGGTGTATCCAAATTGATTTTCCAATATGGTATGTCTGTAAAACGGATTTTTATTGTTACACTTCGACATACCATAATTGCCCATCACGTTTTCATTTAAAAAAGCTTCCTTGATCTCTTTCAAGCTCGTCGGGGATCTTGGGAGTAAATCACTTTCTATTCTGTTCATCTGTCGCTTAACAGAAACGTATTGAACTAAATGCGCTGCATCAGGCATTTCCAAGCGTTTACTATTAAAAATATTTTTGGATGTTGATCCACGTTTTTGAGGTACAGAACAATTGGATTTCATAGCGTTCATCAATTTCATTTTCTTAGCCATTTCTTCTTGGTTGGGGTGCGGGTGCATAGCTTCATTCACTTTTATTATTTTATTAGCAACACAATCGAAAATAACACTGGCTTTACACGATTTAACGTAACACGTATACCGTTTAGTTGTTTTATATATAAGTTTTTGAAGAAATAATTGTTTTTCATTTTTAAGGTACAGTAAGCTACTATTTTTTCGCAGTCCCGACATAAATTCAAATTCGATGTTTTCTGATATTTCACCGTCCATTTTTTGGATTAACTATGTCTAACGATGCGCACGATGGAAGAACACAATAATTAATGACCTACAATAACGCGGAACTATTACACAACAAACAGCATACTACAATATATCAGTGATACCAATTTAGAATGTTTGATATAAATTTAAAAAAAAAGTATTTCAAAAGAAGGTCTAAAGGCATATTCAAGTAAAATAAAAAAGTTTTATAAGAAATTACTTCACAGCTGATTGTTGTAATATTTCCCGCCAAGAAAATAATTCTTACATGTTTTTTTTTTTTTTTGTTTAGATTATGAGGGTGCGAAATTCTTTCATTTGTTGGTTTTTTATCACATTAAAGGGGACTGGATTATTGACAGTATGGCAGCTCTGCTTAAATTTCACATTAGAAAAAACCGTTAAAAACGGTTTTTAAGATGCTCTACAAACCCACAAATCCTAAAACTTCAGAGTCTAACAGGTACAGTTTTTCTTTGAAAACAAAGCATGTCAGGAGGGACATAATTCCATAAATATTGTTTATGGACTTATGACCCACTTATGGACTTATGACTCGTGGACTTATGACCCTGCGCCACCAACTACAGCGATTTTCTAAGGACTGCATAAGTTCTTTGACTACTGCTACGGGAGAGAATTCACCTCATTACGGACAATAAACCGCTTACTTCAATTTTTAGCCCTGAGAAAAATTTACCTCTGCTTACAACTCAGCGTTTACTGCACTACGCCCTGTTCCTCAGTGGATTTAACGACAAAATTAAATACACAAATACAAAGGAACACACTAACGCCGATTTTCTTTCTAGGTATCCTTAAGGAAAGAACAGTTTAGAGGACCAAATCAAAGAAATCTATCAGCTGTGGGAAGATGTTTTGCCCATTAATAAAAATGACATTGTGAGGGAAATAAAAAGGAGCTTTCTTTGTTGTTCGTCAAATTGCAAACTGGTGGCCCTCTAGGAGATTCACCTTATAGTGCTATGGAAACTGAACTCATGTTGCAAGATGGTTGCATCTACAGAGGAATACAAGTTCTTATTCCTTCAAACCCTTCGTTTGGATATCCTATAGGAACTTCACACCGCACATATTGGCATGACAAAAATGAAGGCGCTGGCAAGGAGTTACTGCTACTGGCCCGGTATAGATCGCGATATTGAAGAGATAGAAAAGAGCTGCAGAGATTGTGCTAAGGTACTTACCGAGCAATCTTCAAATTCATCCATGGAAAATTCCTGCTCAATCTTGGCAGCGGCTGCATGTTGATTTTGCGGGACCCTTTATGAAATATTTCTTTTTAGTAATCGTCGATGGATGAACAAAATGGTTGGAGGTATTTTCGATGAAGCGAATAGCAAGCTTTTTCTCAATTCGCGCACTTAGGGAAGTTTTCGCAAGATTTGGGATTCCGAATACACTGGTGTCAGACAGTGACACAAATTTCACTTCGAAGGAATTTCGCGATTTTTTGAAAATGAATGGTATTAACCAAAAACTTTCTTCGCCAGCACATCCATCCACGAACGGACAGGCGGAACGTTTTGTGCGGATACTGATGGATGGTCTTCTATCGCCTATCAATGACCCGGAGGTTTACACACGAAGCTCCACCGTTCTAATGCAATATCGAAAGACCCCGTTTCACAACAACAGGAAGGAGCCCAGACGAATCTATGTTAAAATTTAATTTTCGAACTAGACTTCATCTTTTGAAATCCACACACGCGAGGGAGATTGAAAGAAACCAACAATGCAAACGCAGTTTTGATGTTGGAGACCTCGTCCAAGTCCGTTACTCACAAAACAAGGAAATGAAATGGAAATTCGGAAAAGTTACACAGCGCGAAGAACTATTACATTACTTGGTTGGTGTTGATGGAGTTTCGTATAGAAGGCACATTGATCAGATGCTGTTAACACTTGTTTCTTGTTGAAGGTAACTTGACTAACACATTTTTATCAAACTGTTCAGCGAAACAACCAGCGACGAATACGATTGAAGATAAACCAATTAAAGACCGCGAAGTCAGTAATAACCAGAAGTGAATACTTAGCAACGGCAATGGCAATGGAAAGGGCAAACAATGATGGAGGAACTAATAACGCCGCGCCGTTGGAGGGGAAACTACTCTGAATGAACCAGTTGTCATTAACAACCAAGATAAAGGGAGACAAGAAGTGGCAACTGAGCTATAAGAAGATCAACACGAGTTCGTCGTCCAGTTGTTCGGTATCGAAGCAATTGTTAAAGGGGAAGACTGTTACATACGTATGAATTATAATTGTGAATTATATAATGAATAAAATATATGCCATTCTTTTGGACGTCAACCTATACCGAACCGTGTGGTTTATTTCTTCTCCCACGTTTTCCTTTTTGGGGTTAAGCAAATATTCGACACTATCCACTTAAAATGGGAAACCTCCTCCCCTTCAACAAGCAAAAGAAAATCTGACGGATACACATCCTCCCTTTCTTTTAATAACGAAATCTCATCTGAAGCACTTTCTATAGTTAATAATTTCGCAAGTTACTTCAAACAATCTTTTGCGGATGATTTTTTTGTTCCTGACATGGCTTATTTCTCGAATTTCTCTTTTGGTCCATTCTTCCCACTTTTCTTTGACTCCTATCTTGTTGAAGAAAAGTTAAATCATCTAAATCATGAGTATATTCCTGGCCCCTGCCATATTTCTAAGGAAGTCCTCCTCCACTCTTTCTCTTACCCTCTCAAAAGTATTTTGTTTGTCTATATTCCAAGAAGATTTACCTCATGCATGGAAAATGGTGTTTATAACCCCTATACACAAAAGTTCCTAAGCGCGAAGCGACGTGAGGAACTATCGTTCCATAGCTAAGCTGTGACATTTACCAAAAATTTTCGAAAGCATTTTTTATGAAAACTTAAGTTTTCGTTGCAAATCTCTCATTTCCCCTAGACAACACGGGTTCCTCAAAGGCAGGTCAATTAGAGAAGACCTTGTTGACTTTGTTGCATTTTCCCTCCCAGGCTCCCAGCCTTGGAGAATGCAAAGGAGGTCGATGATATGTCAACAGACTTTAGTTAAGATTTCTATAAAATCTCCCATAAACTTATTCTTTTTAAACTTTCCACCATCGGCTTTGAACCCATTTGATCGAGATGAATTTCTTCTTACCTAGAAACCCGTTTTTTCGGTTCTGATCCGAATTATCAATCCGTTTTTTTAGCTACATACGGTGTTCCCCAAGGCAGCCATTTAGGCTCTCTTCTCTTTATTCTTAGTATTAACGACATTGAATGATCGTCAAACATACCTCCATTTCCATCAGGTCATCTCTTCTTCTGGAGACTCTTACCACCCCAATACAATTTTCCAAAATGGTGCTCCAAAAAAAGCTTGGAGCTTAAGATTTCCAAGTGCCAATCAATTACCTTCTCACGTATAAACGCATCAAATCTCCTCCCCGTCTCTATCTTCTACGGAGTCAAATCATTTCCCCTGTTCGGGTGATCCGTGACCTTGAGATTATTTGCTACTGTGAGCTGAATTTTCTCAAGAATATCGACGAAATAATTCTTAAGGCAAATTCAGTACTTGGCTTCGTGAAACTATGGTCTAAGGAATTTGCAGACTCGTATACGTTACCCGTTCGCATAACGTATGATTTGTTCGTCCGCAATCCGCATTTTGAATACGCTTGCCAAGTCTGGCACATTGCCAGAATAGAGAACATTTAACGCTGACGCGACGCCGCCGCCGCGCTGCCGTTTCCTTCGATTTGCTCTTCGAGGTCTTAATTGGACTAATCATTTAATATTTCCTCCTTATCAAGACCGAATCTACCTTCTCTACCGGAATACGCTACGAAGAGAAATATTTGACAATGTTTTCATTCAGCGAATCTTTTCAGGTATCATTGACTAAAAAGCCCTTAACGAATCCATTTTTCTAAATAATAACCCTCGTAACACTTGTAGTTCCCGTCTCTTCTATCTTCCCCTCAGCGAACCTCTTACGGCTCCCATGAACCCATCTCCTGAATGCTGAGGAGTGTCATTTCTCACTCTTCTTGTTTTTACTTTAATATCAGTACTCCCTGAGTAAGACTTCGTCTCCCAAGTCCCCAACTAGTAAATTGAAGCCTAAGCTATTAAGTTTCTTAGTTTTTGAGTATGATTAAAAAATAGTTTGTGTTTAGCCAAATAAATAAGGGTTTTGCCCCAACCCAAATCAAAAATTAAAAAAATTTCAATTACTGTCCAATTGCACTAACTTCTCTTCTTTTCAAGGTCACGGAAACGTGAATACAGAACTCCACGACTCCATGCTGTCTTTTGTCGTTAAGGACTAACATACAACCAATGGTATCAGCTATGAAAGGTAGCTAGGCCCCGGGGCTATCTGCTCTGTTGCACATCCCTTTTTTTTATTTATCAGCCACACCCTCCACCAATACCAAAAAAAGTGGTTTGATATACTCTCCGAAAATAACTATAGAGCAACTGAAAGTGCCTAGAAGTCATAGTACCTCTCACTCGAGGAAGTCTTAGCTAAACAAGAATCTCTGAGAATTACCTGAGAATATGAGAATGTTGCCATTGTAAGAAAGTGTCAAGACTCAAGAATCTTGCAGTTCTAAGAATTCTGAGAAAGAAAATTGAAGACGAAACAACCCTGGAGCCACAATTTCAGCCAATCCTATTCAACAAAACTCGTTGGTTTTTTTTTACATAAACAAATTAGCAGTTTTTTTATTGGGGATACAAATTTTATTTAGTTTCATAACAAAAAAGAATGAGGTACAGTTAGATAGTAGTAAATAAAGTCACGCAATATTATGGACATAACAAGTTCAAATTAATAACCACATATTTGAGTAACCTTCTTCGAGTGATCTACTTTCCAGCAGCAGGAACAGGTGCAACTGTGTTGGATACAGGTGCTGCTGTTGTGGACACAGAAGAGGCTGTTGTGGTTACAGGTCTAATAGTTGAGCATCCAAATGAAGGCCTTGGTGTTGTAGATGGCCTTGTTGGACGTGATGGACGTGGTCCTTGTGGTGGAAAGCCTCCAGGAGGACCTGGTCTTGGTGGACCTTGTCCAGGTGGTGGTGGACCTCGTGGAGGTGGACCTCGTGGAGGTGGACCTGGTGGACGTTGTCCAGGTGGAGGCGGACCTGGTGGACGCTGAGGAGCAGCTGAAACAGCTACTACAACAACCAAAAGTGCTAAAACTACACAAATCTTAGATACCATTGTTTCTTTTCAAATAAGACCAACTGTACTGAATCGTACTCAGTTTCCTGCTTATATACTCATCGATGGAGGATAATAGTTCCCCCTCCATGTAACATTTGCTATTGGTTGTCAAATATAGACACAGTTGGAAAAAGTTATTTTTATTTTATTTACGTCAACGTATTTTCAAAACTAAAAAAGCAAACAAACAATAATTTGGTGGTGCATTCCAATGGCGTGGGTAGGCAAATATGAGCACAGTTAAGCAAATGTCACGAATATTAGAGGAGTATACTTTTTTAGGTAAGTTATGTTCAAAAGCTTTGAAGATTTCAAAATGTAACAGGGAAATGCGTGGGATGAATGATATGAGATGCATCAAAAGACCAAAATCAAGTTAGTTGAAGTTGAGAACACATAAAAAAGCATGCGTTGAAGTGCAACTACCCCCGTTAGGCCGGGATCCATTTTATTCAAAGCTTATGTCATCTTCGGACTTTCTATCCAAAGTTGATCATCGTCTTTTAGGTCGTTTTTAGACATGGGTTCATCCGTTGCAAGACAGTGGCTGGTATCCTCCTCAAATGTCGCAATGGAGGAGGTTCTAGGGGGATCTACTGCAATAGTTGGAAGGCTGACGGCCTTGGCACTTTCTGTGGTTCTAACTATTGAAGGAACGTTTGCAATTTCCTCCTCTGTTTTGTAAATCTGAATTTTTAATTTATTTTTGGGGGGCTACCGCCCCGTCTATTAGCTTAATACAAGCTTAAAATAACTTAAGCACTAAACTTAAACTAATTAAAACTAATTAAAGCTAGATTTAACTACAGGGACTTGGAAGATTGAGGTTGAAAAGAAAATTAACAGAATCAATTTCACTCATCATGAGGGTTAAGGGTTCGTTGAGACCAAAGGATGAACGATGAGCAGGAAGGAAAAACAATCGGGATGATCTTACGTTTCGGGGATTAGTGTTGAAGGAGATAATGTCTAAAAGGGGGAGCAGTCATTGTTACCAGTAAGAAGTCGGTGAATGTCAAAGACATTCCTTCTGTTTTCTAGGGAGTGGAGATTAATGATTGTGAGACGTTCGCGGTAAGGAGGCAGGGTGAGAAAGTTTCTAACGTCGTAGAGATCCCGAAGGGCAAAGAGCAAAAAACGACGTTGAACAGTTTCGATCCTTCACATATGAACCGCATGATATAGAGCTCACACTTGCAATGCATACTCAAGGAGAGGGCGATCATAGGCAATATAGAAGGATTTCGTTACAAAAGGGTTGCGAAACTCTTTGGACCATCTCTTGATAAAACCAAGGGCGGAATTAACTCTTGATATTACTTCGTCAACATGAGATCGAAAATTTAATTCGCCTTTGCAGTGAACTCCTAAGTCTCAGATAAGCTGCACACGGTTTATAGGAAGGTTCTGGGGAGGTTTATTACTTCTACGAGAAAAAGTTACTGCTTCGCATTTTTTAATTTAAGGAAGTTTTTAGAACACCCAAAAGACGAATGAATCGAGGTCATTTTGAAGCAGGAGAGAATCTCGATCGGAGGTGATGACTTTGAAAATTTTAGCGTCATCCGCGTAAAGTGAGATAGAAGAATATTGGATGATCTTTTCAACATCATTAATGGCAAGGATGAAAAAGAGGGGTCAAAGATGGCTGCCTTGAGGCACACTAGAGGTTGCCACAAAAGGAACTGAAAGAGTTGAACGGAAACGAACTCTATATTGACGGTTATACAAATATTAAGATATCCATTTGAGTAGGCTACTGCTGAATCCGAGGAAGGAAAAAGGATTAAAGTGTGAGAGTTTGTCGAAAGCTTTGCTGAAATCTGTCGTAATGACGTCTACTTCGTTTCCTTCTTCCATTGCAGAAAGAGAGAAGTAAACAAACTCAACAAGATTAGTTGTTGTAGACCTTCCCTTACAGAAACCATGCTGCTTGGAGGATATCATTGATTTGCACTGGAAAAAAAGTATAGGGTTAGGTTTCTGAGACAGAAAAGTTAATGTGGTCGGAAGTGAAGATAAGATCAAGCTGCCGGCCCATATAGTTTTTAATACCAATCATTTGGGAAAGGCTTGAATCAGTAAGACCGTCCACGAAGACACATTCTTTGATGGAGACGTGTGAGGGAGTGTAAGCAAATTGATCTTCTGAAGTGTTCCATTGAAGATAGGGAAGATTGAAGTCACCGAAAATAATTATCTCATCTTGTGCTTCTGAGATGTCAAGCACTTTGTCGATAGCAGCTACAACCAATTTGTACGAGTCTGTTGGTTCGCCGGGAAGGATTTAGAAACACATCAGGAAGATGGACTGATAAGAGAATGTTAGTTCAATACAGATGTAGTCTAGTAATTTGGAAGAGGAGGATGAAACGAAGGAAGATTCGTATTTGTTATGGACCGCGATTAGGACGCCTCTATTTAAGGTCAATGGTAGCCTTTCTGAACTTTATTAATCATCTGTGAAGATCCGATAACTATGCTTTCCTGGTTCAGATTCTAGAGTGGACCAATCCTGAGCCGAAGGAAAGTTGACTGTGTATTTTTGACGCAATTTGAGCCTTAGGATCATTGTGTCAGACTGCATCTGCTACTTGCGAGTTCCTCAAAACTAAAGTACCTACGAATTGTACCAGAGACCACATCACTTTAAACGGGAGAAGGCCTTGAGAGTAAACGCCATGATGTAGTTATCAAGGGGAGAAACATTCAGCAGTGCGTCGAGAGCAGCACAGGGAGTGCTGGAAGTACAGTCGATACATATTGTTCTTTGAAATTTGACAAACAACGCAATAACGTATTTACGCGAGATCTTATTCCACCAAAAAACTGAAGCATATAGCAGACGATTGGTCTTATCATAGCCGTAGAGATCCTAAGGACCTTTTTTGGTGGTAGGTCTCATGTCTTGCCAAAGGCTGCCTTACGGGAGCGGGTCAAAATTCTGGTTTCGGAATACTGCTTTTCAAAATTCTGCTATAAAAACAAAAATTCTGCTTTTCCAAATTTTGTTTTTTTTTTTCATTCTGGTTAGCAAAAATCTGCTATCGGAAATTCTGCTTTTAAAAAAATTAATGACATGTGATTACTTTTAGTATTTGGCTAGGAACGCCCCATTGAAGAAGCTGCTTGATAATTGGTATCATCGTAACTCTATCAAAAGCCTTTTTCAAATCTGATGATATGATTACGCTGTGCTTAGTTCAAGATAAGTTTTCAGCAAATGTGTGTGCTCTTAAAGATGAAGCAGTGTTGATAGTCCTCTTTTAGGTCTGAAGCCATGCTGTCTAGTATTAGCCTTCTTTTCCATTAACCATCCGATGCGTCTGGCAAAATTTTTTTTTTTTAAAGATTTTTGAAAGAATGGGTAGGAGGGAAATTGGACGATAATCATTGTAGTCATGACAAATACGCGATGTTTTCTTTTGAGGTAATGAAGGGACCAACAAAGCACTTTATAATGAAATAATGTGCTTTGGCACCTCTTTTCAAACAATTCATACTTTCTTGATCGCTCGCGCTGTATTAATAGCATTATAGCGGTATCCATTATCCCTTGATTATAAACAAAAAGGATGCACATAAACCCCGTAGTCGGTGTCATTACTGGACATTACTTCATAGGCAGACACGCCATAAAACGTTCTATCAAACGACTTCTGCAGAAACTGTTTAGAAGAGGAGGAAGAAGAGATAATCACGCACGCCTTCTGTTATCATGTCAGCCATATTTGTCAGGCTTGCTTGGCATGTATTGGTGAAATTCAATCCTTTTTGAGGTCATAAAGTTGTATGATGACCTGAACAAACTGAAATAATGACAATTTTTTTCTTTTGATAGGCATTCCTGACAGGAACAATTGATATGGATGAAATTAACAATCAGTAATTATGTAAAACAGACATATCGTAAGGGATAAGCGAGAATCCCGGATTTGCGAAATGAGGCAATTTCCATCGTTTTTGGAATTTAAAAATTTTATTGATGACCTCCCACATACCTGCATAATGACATCTCTGCTTAAATTTCTTTATCACTGCTATATAAAATACTTAGAAGCAATTCATACAATAGCCAGAAGAACTTTGACTGAACAATATAAGTCAAAAATCAAAAAAAATTTGAAGAAAAAATCGTGTGGGTGGACACGACTTTTGCCGGTTCGTAAGGGAGGGTTAAATAATTTTTTATAGTATTTTAAGTTCTACGTGAAAAATTTAACTAGATTTTTTTTTTATTGAATTTGTAATTGGAGCCAAAGTATAGAGTTCCGACTTCCGCCTAGCTTTATAAAAAATAATTCTGTGAAGTGTTGGCTGTTAGGTAAAAAAATCTAGTGTGCGTTTTAGCGAGCCCCATACTACTTTTTCAATTTTCAGATAAAAATTTTAAAATTTTTAAAATTTGGGGGCAATTATTATAGATAAGCCTGAGCTTTCTGGACAGGGAAACTTAAAAGGAAAAGTTCGGAGGAGCTAGAAGGTCTTTTAAGCTAAGAAACAGTAGGATGGAAATTGTTCCTGAATACGTCAGACCATTATTTTCTCAATCAAACTCTAATTTTACTTTAAACTATAAACTATAATTATCAATTGTGGTACCCGCGGTGTGATGGATAGCATGTCAGTCAGTTAATACAGAGGTTTGTGACGAAGCGTCACAATTTTATTTCCTACCCCACTTCCAAAACACCGCATCAAAACACTGTACGTGTTTCGATTTACTAAAATTCCCACCAGCAATTAGATTCCACAATGAAAATTTATTCCAAGGCCAAATATAGTTTGCTGCTACGTGCCTTATCACTGTGAATGCATTTCCTTATGGGGAAATACATTGGTAGTCCCCATCCGATTTTTTTGTATGCAATATTGTCATTGACTTACAACTCACATTTACTTGTATTAGAAAAATCTATGAATAGAGGTGAACTAATCACCATAATTGAGAGAAAGATTTACGTAAAAGATATTCTTTCCTTTTTTTCGACCTCTATAGTCTCCTTGTAAGGGAATTACATCGCTGCGGTTTGTGTTGGCCGCTCGTGTAAGTTCTTCTTGCCTATTGCCTTATAGTCGTCATTTAAGTGGGTCTATTCTCCATGGTTTGTTTGACCGAGCGGTTAGATTTCCTTTTCGATAGACAGTACCCGATTTCAAAGGAAATTACATTGCTGCGGTTTGAGTTGGCCCGCTCGTGTAAGTTCTTATTGCCTGTTGGTCATCATTAAGAGCAGAGCTATTCGTTGCGGTTTTGCTTGGCCGAGCGGTTAGATCTTCTTTACGGGAGACATTGACCATTTATAAAGGAAAGCTCATACACGCAACCGCAGACTGTTACTACGAAGTCCGCCGCCGCCGACAGAGTGTTTTGCCTCTGAGTAGACGCATACACTTCCTACGAAGTCCGCCAACGCCGATAAATTGTTCTGCCGTTCTAAGGAGCTGAATTAAATCGAGAGAAAAAGTCAACGCAGGCACTTCCCACGTAGTCCGCCGCCGCCGATATATTGTTCTGCCTACCACACAACGCAGACCTTTGCTACGAATTCCGCCGCCGCCGATAGAGTGCCCTGCCTAACGCAGATAGACGTTCACCGCTGCTGGATAGAGAGAACAGATGCCGTAGCATATAAACCCGAGGGAACTATCATCGCTGCCCCAGAGAAGAACAGCCATCCCGAAGACCAGCGCCAGAAACGAACCATAGTCCAGACATGGATAAAACTTACTTATGCGAATCAGAATAAACATTTGCATAAAATTGTAAACCAAATCCTGAGAGAACTTGAAAAAAAAATGAATTTAGACTTATTTAAAATTTATCCGACCGTCTCCTCGTTTTCATTTGTTTGAGAAGTTGGACCGCCGAAGCCCAAGTCTTACGAAGCTTCCTTGGGTAGACCCTGGACACCCTGAGTCCTACCCCAGCCTCGCAAAAGAAGCATCACAGGTTCGAGTTCGAATCCCAACAGAGGCAAAAATGTAAAAATGCAAGTCCTCCGTTAGTATTCATTGCCATGCAAAGCGCTTTCTCGATTAGCCGTTCGGAACCGGCAGAAAATTGTAGGTCCCTTCCATTCCCTCACAAGGCATGGTTGTGAGAAATGCGCTAGACCCAGAGGCTCCTCGCACTGTTGCGCCACCCTATTTATTTATATTTTTATTTTTTTATTTATTCTATAATCATAACCACAATATTAAGCCTCGAACTTGCTTTAAGAGTAAACGTAACGATTGCAGATGAGCCCACTCGGGTTCCAGATATTAAAGGCCATGCGGCCAACACTCTCGACCTATTTCTCACTTCTCATCCCGAAAAATACATGGTTGTAGTATCGTCTCCTCTAGGCAAATCGGACCATTGTGTCATATCGGTAGATTTTCTGTTTTCCGTCACGGTAAAAGAAGATAAAGTCCCCAAAAGAACTGTGGTAATACGAGAAGGAGAAGGCCAATTGGGACGGCCTGAATAATTTCTTTCGAAAGCACAATTTCTCGACGGAAACGTTGATGCATCAGCTGATATGATATCTAACGTAGTTCTCAACGGCATTAGAAATGTTGTTAATAACAGAACAAAAAGTATCATCACCAATTCGTGGTTTGAATTAAGCTGTAAAGAGGCGATTAGGGATAGAGAAAGTAGTTTTCGTAAATTTAAAGACAACCGCACAGTAGAAAACCAAAATTTGTTCAAACGGCCCAGAATTATCTGTATAATGCTTGCATACAGGTCAAGTTTTGCATGGCCAAAAAGTAAGACAAAAAATACTGTTGTGTCCAAAAGAAAGTAAACAATTTTGGCATTTTGTTAAAAACTTTAAGAACTCGACCACGTCATTGCATCGGTCCCAACGCTCGTTTTCAATTACTCTCCGTATTTTAGCTTTATCGAAAAGTGATTTTGCCAGCAGCTCAATTTGCTGCTAACTCGACACTTCCTCATAGCATATTGGCCTGACCCCACCTGAGCTTTAGACAGTAAAGTCTGTAATGAAGTATAATATTTTTTCGAGCTCGCTCAGTGTCGAGAGTCTTCAAAGATCTCAATATGCATAAATCTGCTGGTCCAGATGGTACCCCCGCCGTTATTCTGAAGAGGTGTTCTTCTACGCTGGCAAAGCCACTGCGTAAACTTTCCTATGTATCCAATTCTTCTGGGCTCTTTCCGAGCAGATGGTAAACTATGTTTGTCAAGCCGGCCCCTACAAAATCCGAACCTGCCTCTCCTTCTAATTACCGTCCAATTGCACTAACGTCCCTTCTTTCCAAGGTCATAGAAACGTTGATAAACCGCCAACTCATGAAATATCTTGAAGAACGAAAGCTTCTTAGTGACCGTACGGCTTTCATATCAAATGGTCCACTGGTGATTTGAGGACTTATCTCACCGAAAAGTGGAACCAATCTTTAAATTGTTTTGGAGAAAGAAAGATTATTGCGCTTGATATTTCTTAAGCATTTGACAGAGTTTGGCATCAGGCTCTTTTATCGAAATTGCGTGCTTTTGGTATCGATGAGTCTCTTCTTCGTTGGATTAGAAACTACCTTTCTGACCGTTTAGGTTTAGATGGCTGTCAGGAAAACAAACTGACACACTTAGACCAATATTAGTTCCATTGTGATTCCGTTGTACTGGACGGCTTCAAGTCTGTTACCCCCTTCATAAATGCTGGTGAGCCCCAGGGCTTCGTTTTGACTCCGACTCTCTTCCTCAATTTCATGAATGATCTCTTGGCTGAAACTTCTGGTCCTCTCAACTGTTTTGCTGACAACTCAACTCTTAGCTTATGCAATTCGTTTCCGATTTCACGTCCCTGCTCTTTGGATGTCGAACTTGAACGGTTACGTATGATAAGCTCATTGAATTCTGACCGTGACAGCATTGTAACATGGGGTCATAAAAGCCGAGCAGAATTCAAAAGCTTCGAAAACTCAATGCTGTCTTTTGTCGTTGAGGCTTAACCCAACCACCAATGCCATTAGCTATGAATGGTACCTATGCATTCACAAAACCAAAAAAACTGTCAGTACCTAGTATGTGTGGATACGACGAACGATCTTCGTTGGAATGACTTCATATTTGAAGTTGCCAAAAACGCTGCTAAATGCTCTGGCTTCCTAAACAGGTGGTGGAAATTTTTCACCCCTTTTGATATGGCTACTATTTATAAATCCTCCTTTTTAATCCTTTCCAACTTTCTTAATCGCTCGCACTGTGTTCATAACATTACAAGGATATTCGTAGGCAAAAATAAAATAAAATAAAGATTGCACATAAACTTCGTAATGGGTGTCAATACTGGACAGACACGCCACGAGAATCAGCATTCTATCAAACGACTTGTGCTGAAACTGTTTAGAAGAAGTAGAAGAAGAGACAATCACACACGTCTTCTGTTATCATTTCCAGCTCTGTCCCATAGACGATCAAAAACATTGCTTCTTCGATGATCCAAGCGATCTAAGAAACACAGATATCCTTCACCTCTACTACTTTATTAAGACCTCCAAATTGTTAAGGTGAGTTGAGACACTCCCTCAAATCTTTTTCTTATGGTATCATAACGAACCTTACAGTGGTCTCTTAATGCATCAGTTGTATTATTGACAGCCATTCCAACCTCACCTTACCTTACCTGCCATATATGTATGTATCTATAAAAATTTTGTTTTTCAACTGCCATCATCCTTTCCGAGGAATTGGAAAATCCCCCGATAGTAAAATCTATTGCCATGAGGAGCGTTTTCTCGATTAGCTGTTTGGAATCGGCTTAAAATTGTAGGACCCTTCCCATTCCATCACAAGACATGGTTGTGAGAAATGCGCTAGACCCCGGGGCTATCCACTCTGTTGCGCAAACCTGTTCTTTTTATTTATTGTCAACACCATCAACAAAGACCAAAAAGTTGTAGTTTTGCTATACTCTTTGGAAATAACTTGAGCAACTGAAAGTGCCAAGAAGTCAAAGCTTTTCTCACTCGAGGAACTCCTTGAAAAACAAGATCTTTACCTTGGAATTCAAATACCAGCTGAAATGTTGCAACGTTGTAAGAAAGCCTCAAGACTCAGGAATCCTGCAGTTTTAAGAATTTTGGGCCTGAAATATTGAATCCACTCCTCCATGCTTTTCAACAAAACTCGTTGTTTTTTTTACATAAACAAATTTTCTGTTCTTTATTGGTTTCATAGGAAAACAGAATAAGGTATACAGTTAGTAGTAACTAAAGTCCCGTCATATTAATGACCACATATTGGAGTACCCTTCTCCAAGTTATTTACTTTTCAGTAACATCTTCAATAACAGGGGAAGCTGTTGAGGTTACAGATACCTCTGTTATGCATCCAACTGAAGGCTCTGCTGTAGTACTCTCATATGGTATCCAATTTGGAAGTGGTCGAGGTGATGCTCGTTCTGGTCGAGCACGTCTTAGTGGACCTTGTGCATGTGGAGGTGGACCTTGTCCATGTGGAGGTGGACCTGATCTCTCTCTCTCAGGACTCTCAGGAGCAGCTAAAACAGCTACTACAACCACCAAAAGTGTTAAAACTACACAAATCTTAGATACCATTGTTTCTTTTCAAGTAAGACGAACTGTACTGAATATACTCAGCTTCCTGCTTATATACTCTTCGATGGAGGATAAAAGTTCCCTCTCCAAGTTGCATTTGCTATTGACAGTCAAATATGGACACAGTTGAAAAAACTTATATTTATTTTATTAACGAAAAACCAAAAGCAAATAAACAAAAATTTCAAGGTGCATACTGCATAACAAGTCATGTCTAGTCAAATATGAACACAGTTAAGCAAATGTCATGAATAATTAGAGGAGTATGATATTTTCTTAGGTAAGTGATGTTCAGAAACTTTAAAGACTTCGAAATATAACTGAGAAATGCGCACAATGAATGATATGATATGAGATGCATCAAAAGACCAAAATCAAGTTACTTGAAGTTAAGAACACATACAAAAAGCAAGGGTGGGGGTGCAACTACCCCCGTTGAAGCTGGCGGGATCCATTTCATTTGAAAGTTTAGATCATCCTCGGACTCACTATCTGAAGTTGGTCGTATAGCAGTGGGGTTTTTGCAGGAATACCCCAGGTGAATTTGACGTCTGCATCCAGAGCTCACTCGTTTATTGGTTGTTCATTGCAATAACCTTCATTAGTCTCCTGGTATTGCACCGTTCTCAACGATTTATAGGTGGGGGGCTTCCCTTCCTTATTGCGAGCAGAAAATTTTGCAGCCCCATATCCACTTAGGGGCGTACGGGCGAAATTATCTTCGTACTCCAATGAAGTGGCGAGCTCTAATCCTCGGTGAGATCATGCTTCAGTCTTCACTACGCGGTGAGCCATAAGAACCCTCATCGTGCCATAACATACCTTCTACATTTTTGCTCTTGACAGACCCAATCACTGATTAAAGCCCTCACTGAATACTCAGGCACACTAAGCGATGCTATGGGTCAGTTCCTGAAAAAGCTGTCTTAAATCCTTGCCTCGCCAGTTCATTGGCGATCTTATTTTCAGTTATACCGTGATGGCTTGGAACCCAGATGAGTCTCAAAGAATTTAATCTTCCAACCGCATTCAGAGAGCTTTTGCCTTTTGATCATTTTTTTGTACTATCGTATCTACGCGAGAGCTTATTCCACCAAACAAGGCGACGAAGGATCTTATCATAGCTGTATTCGAAGAACTCTTTTCGATAATAGACGCCATATCTTGCCAAAGGCTCCTTCATATTGCCAGAAGACTAATAGTGCTTAAGTAGTCTTTGACTTTAACCAATAAGAGTCAGTTGGGTGGGACCAGTCAATTTTCAACGTCTTGTGAAGAGGACAACCTCGGTCTTAAGAAGACTGATGAAGAGAGACCGTCCCTTACACACCTGGTGTCAATAAGATTTAGCGTAGCCTGAGCTCTAGAACAGACACCTTGGAGACTGAAGCCAACCTAGAGCACGGTGACATCGTCTGCATATGTTTTGGCGTGTACATTTGATCCATTGAGCATTGCAAGTATACAGAGTCGATGAACACTCCAAACAGAAGAGGAGATAGAACGCCGCCTTGTGGACAGCCCTTATTTACCTGCGTTGCAACATATTGCCCCTTCAGTGATCACGGTTCTATTTACAAGCATTGCTTTAATCCACAACACTAATGACTCGTCCACACTATGTTCTCTGGGAGCATTGCACATACCATAGAAGCACCTGTGCTTTTGACAGCACCTTTAAGGCGATGAAAGTGCCATCCGTTAATTCTTTCCTGTCAAACTCGACCTGTTCAATCCTGATAAAAGATTTTTTTCTTTGGTAGGCACGTTGAATTTGAGACAGAGGGTGTATTTGGAGTGAGGTTTTACGAATGTAAATCTCAACGATTCTTTCCAGTGTTTTAAGCAGGAGGAGGCAAGACTAATGGGCCTAAAGCTCTTGGCGAGTGAATAGTCTTGCTTACCAATTTTTGGAATAAAGTCGACTCTAACACTTTGCCATGGAGTACTCCACAGCTAAACTACTAGTGAAAATATTTTTCAAAGAAGGTATATATATGTATATATATATTTATAGTTTCCTGCAACATGGCTGGATAAATACCGTCATTGCCAGGTGACTTGATGCTGTCAAAAGATACCACGGCATATTTGATGACCTCGTTAGTAACAACTAACGATGACGATGGTACACACCAGCTACGTCGAGTGGATTTATCGGATTCAAATGATTTAAAGGTTTCCTGGAAAATGAGTTTCCAGCATAAGACTGAGTGTCTCTGCACTAGACTCGGTATAGGAACCTTCTGATTTCCTAAGTGTTTCTAGCTTGTTTACCTTGCTCCTTTTAAGAGCTTTGATAAGTCGACTAGTCTCACTGAGTGTCTCTATACTTTCACAGAATTCTTCGTAAGAAGCATTCTTTGATCTTCGAATTAACAGGTTTCAGTCGACCTCTGATTTGGTCTTGAGGGACCTATTCAGGGGACTCCTGGTTTCACTGCGAAGTTTCTGTTGTTAGTTTTCCACCGCAGAATCATAGATCAGCCATTGATCTAGCATCTAGCTGGACAAGCCAGCTCAAAGCTTTCTGTAAGGGCATAACTTACTTCAACAACTGCAACAGAGTTTTGACGAAATCATCAAGCTCATCATTGAAAAGTGACTTACTACTTACTTACTAACTTACTTAGGTGGGAATTACAGTTCGGGGTGAACATGGGCCTCAACCAACATCCTTCTGTAACGACTTCGATTTCGGGCGAGCTCTCTTCAGTTTTGCACTCTTAGTCGGTTGAGGTCTTTATCCACTTGATTGCGCCATTGCGCCACCTAAGAAGAGGTCTTTCCCTTCCGCGATTTCCCTGCAATGTACTTGCAAATAACAGTCGAGCCGAAGCGTTTGGGTCCATCCGCTCTACATGGCCCAACCATCGTAGCCTCGCGATGCGTAAACGCAAGAGTATACTCTTCTGGCTATGCCCAAGTCGCGGTACAGCTCATACAGCTCGTTGTTGTATCTTCTTTTCTACACATTGTCTTCGCATACGGGACCAAAGATCATTCGGAGCATTTTTCTTTCGAAACGACCAAGGGTTTCCTCATCCGCTTTGGATAGGGTCCATGCCTCCGCGCCGTAAAGCACGAGAGACCAGACTTGCTACATGGAATTGGATGTATCTGTGGTCAGAGATTGACACGTCCGGCAGAACTCTCCACTTATTAATTTCCTTGGCATATCAGTTAGATAATGTCAAGTCAATTACGGCCTGTCGTAGCCTTAACAAAGGTTAGCCTATTGCCAACATTGTTAATGTCTGAGTCAGAAGACAGAATGTAACTAAGAAAATGGTTGCCTCTCATGTGGCATTCGGTAGCTTCCCCAAACAAAGTTTTGAGCGTTAGCATCACAGCACATGATTGGCCCTGATTTCCGGTTTTCACAGAACTCCACCAACTCGGCAGCTTGTCTAGTGGGAGGGGGTAAAATGGAGTTCCAAGGAAAGTAAACTGACGCAACGACGAAAGTTTGCCACTTAGCGTTCGTTTCGTAGTTTTCAGTCACCGCAACCAAGCTTTGACCAGTTGCTAAAAAAGAACTCGATATGATGATACAATTCCGAGGTAATTTAGACCTTTCCTCAAAGTATAGTATATTGAGCCCTTGTAGCCGTCCAAGATCAGGAACTCGGCTTTTCCAGCCCCATGACTCTTGGATTGCTATGAGGTGAGTATTTGTATTCGACACGCAAAGCCTGCCACATAAGAGTGCAGTAGCAGCCTTAGATTGTATAAGGTTGATGACATAAGATATGCAGAGAAAAAACATTTTGTTTATTAACCATGTGCGAGACAAAATCCGCTTAATATTACACATAGGTACAATACAACATTCGGTGATAAAATGCGTCCAGAGGCTTTGTTATCCAACAGACACAGAAATACATATGTATCAATTTTGGGCGGTAGAGAGAACAACAGAAACAACTCGCACCGCCTCAACTTGAAACCTCCTAAAATTTTTCATTGGAGTGAAGAAGAAAACTGTTGCTGTAATCCAATGCTAGAAACCATATTCTTCAATTGCACACATAACTTTCAACTTGGCCAAGCATTATCAACCAAACTAACAATGGGCCAAAAGTACCTGATGTTTGTGTTTTAGCGGCATTTTGAAACTAAAGTTTCATCATTCTTCAAATCGTTGCCTGATTTTAATTAATTCGGGGATGAGTTCCTTGAGCACTCAAAACACAATCAACTAATTTTAATTTTTTGTTGACGCACAGTTTGTCAGTTAAAACCCAAGTTTGAACAGAAGCCAACTTCATAGAATTTGTTTTTGTTTCTTTTCTTTTTTTGGAAAAACCGAAAGTTTCATCATTGCTTTTTCACCACATGTGTCATTATTTGACTTGCCAAATTCAAATCGAATCAGGAATTTAATCTAAGCTTTGAAGAGTGTCTATATAAGAAGGCAATTGAAAACTTTCCGTACAGTAGTTTGTTTTATTCGAATACGCAAGCAATGATGTCTAAAATTGTTGTTGCCTTAGCACTTCTATTGTTTTTGTGTTGTGGAAGCTTTTTCCACAGCTCCACAGAGAGACGGAAAGACTGGTCGTGGAGGAGAAGGAAGTCGTGCTACTTCAGCTACTGCACTAGGAGCATGTTCTATAAGTCCTTCTTGTAGACAGGACAGATTTACCCGAGCAAGGGATCAAAATCTTCGTAGAAATTGCCATACTTCTTTTGGATTGGCTGAAAAGTGCGGGATAAAACGACACAATCTGAAAGTGAAAAAGGAAAAAACTGGAACTGGACTGGTTCACTCTGTCTATGAATCGCCTTCAATCGCAATGTCATTGTATATTGAAGTGAATGGACCCGGAGACTTCCGTGAAAGCACTTGCGTTTTCTGTGCCGAGGGCTATGATAAAGCAAGGAAACCGAATGAATAGGTTAAATACATTGTATGTTACTTTGGGTCTCATGATTCGTTTAAGTCCATCAACAAAACATGCAACAAACGTGAAAAAAGAATATCGGGAACGACTATTGTGGCTAGGTATCGTATCATATCATCATCGATCAGGTACCATTACGCTCACCATTTTTTGAAATATTTTTTTTAGTGTTTCTTATTTTTGCAAAAAAATAGAATAAAAA
This sequence comes from Melanostoma mellinum, assembly GCA_914767635.1. Taxonomy (NCBI): domain Eukaryota; kingdom Metazoa; phylum Arthropoda; class Insecta; order Diptera; family Syrphidae; genus Melanostoma; species Melanostoma mellinum. The sequence continues at coordinate 166,574,686 of OU612060.1, read as the reverse complement.
TAAAAAAATATGGTTTTGTATCAAAAAAAAATATGGTAGATATTCTTCTAGCAAAAAGGAAAAACGAAAGTGGGTCTGCCATATCTCCCGACTTTACCCTATACGTATTTTTCGAGGAACTTCTTGAACAAATCTCTGAATTTTGCGTGTTTCTCTTCTGTGAATGTGATAAGTTCTGATGAGAGCTTTCATATAATGCGCTCGTTTAATGTCTGATGGCTTCATCCTTAAATGTGCCTCGAGCCACAAGTCCGCAGCAGTAAAAGTTCTGTTTCTATTTTCTGTAAAAGTCGTCATTATCGATAACGAAGTCTTAAATCTTCTTTTCGTCCGGCCTATTCCGCGTAGCCCTTAATTGGTGGCGGTTTCATCTTAACGGCAGTCTAGGGTCCCACTTGCTTTTTGTCAGCTAGCGGTTTATTATGAGATACCGGAGTAAGTTGTCCTTTTTACTTGCGATTATAGGTACTATAAGGCAAGTCTTGCAATCGTGCAGAAAAAAAATTTTGAGATAACAACTAAATATGACATTACGATGATAGAGAATACGAAAAAAGTGGGTCCTGCAATTCTGTCTGTCTGTCTGTGTGTCTGTCTGTCTGTATGTCCGTATATGGATCTACAGCCTGAACCAATAGACCGATTTTCTTCAAAATTTTTCAGTTATGGTCTCTGGAGTAGCCTACGGAGGGGTTTTTGGAATTGGGTCTCTAGGTCTTGAAATAACGGTACCTGCCATACAACCGATATGACAATACCTATTTTTCTCGAAAACGGCTCTAACGGTTTTGATAAAATTTTACATGAGGTATTAATTTTGAACAACCGTTCTAATGATGTAAAAAAATTTTTTGGAAAATGTCTAAAAACGGTACCTCCCATATTACCGTTTTTTTCAAAGCCGGCTTTCTATCTAATGGCTAACTCGATTCTGACTCAAATTTCATATTTAAGAAGTACTAAATTGTTTGAGAAAGATTGCATATCTATATTTCAAAAATCTAGTTTTTTCGAATTTTCATAAATTTTTTTAAAAACAATTTATTTTTTCGAATATTTTCAAAACGGTATATTTGATTTATTTCAAATTTTTTGTCAATACAATTCTTAGCAAGATCTTAAGCCTTGTGTACTTGAATTTTCAAAACCTAATTTTTTGAAAAAATAAAAAATAAAAATCGGTTTTTTAAAAAATGGCTCTAACGATTTTAATTAAATTTTAAGGGTTTGTATGTACTAGCGATTGCAAAAAAATGGCGTTTTTAGAATTTCACTTGAAACTTTTGGAACATATTTAATTTAATTTTTTTCAATATTTTGCGTGATTTAATTCAATTTTCATAATTAATGTGGAGTTGGCAGCCCTGTACCACAAAATATATCAAGAATGAATACTTAAACCTTTAACTCAATCTTAAGATTTTGGTATTTTACTTAGCAAACGATCGCAAGTTCGTGCTACCCAGTCGTGCCCATTTTTACTTGCGATTATAGGTACTATAAGGCAAGTCTTGCAATCGTGCAGAAAAAAAATTTTGAGATAACAATTAAATATGACATTACGATGATAGAGAATACGAAAAAGTGGGTCCTGCAATTCTGTCTGTCTGTCTGTCTGTCTGTCTGTGTGTCTGTCTGTATGTATATGGATCTACAGCCTGAACTAATAGACCGATTTACTTCAAAATTTGCATTTAGGGTCTGTGGAGCAGTCTACAGAGAGGTTTTTGGAATTGAGTCTCTAGGTCTTGAAATAACGGTACCTGCCATACAACCGATATGATAATACTTACTTTTCTCGAAAGCGGCTCCAACGATTTTGATAAAATTTTGTGTGAAGAATTAATTTTTGATTGTTTTTCTTATGATGTAAATAAAAATTTTGGAAAAAGTATAAAAACGGTACCTCCCATAGTACCGTTTTTTCAAAACCGACTTTCTCTTTAACGGCTTGCACGATGCTTACGAAATTTTGTATTTTAGAAGTTTTAAGTTGTTTAAGGAAAACTGCATAACAAGATTTAAAAAATTTTAATTTTTGAAATTTTAAAAAAAAGTTTAAAAAAATTTAGATTTTTTGAAATAACTTCAAAACTATAACTTAGATTTTTCTCAAATTTTTTGTCAAATTAACTTTTGCTAAGGTCTTAAATTCTGCATACTTGAATTTTACAAAACTTTTTTTTTTTTAAAAATGTAAAATAAAAAACATTTATTTTTAAAACTGGTCCAACGATTTTGATAAAATTTTTAGCGTTTATATGTATTAGAAATTGCAAAAGAATGGCGTTTTTAGATTTTCGCTTGAGACCTTTGGAATATTTAATTGAATTTTTTTCAATATTTTTCGTGATTTAATAAAATTTTCCTAATTAATGTATAGTTGCAGGGGCGTAGCGAGGCTCCAAGCCATGGGGGGGGGGGGGGGGGGAATTTTAATGAAATGCCGACTAGTCTTCAGAATTTGCCGACTGCATCAAAAAATAAATCTATACATATACATATATAAAATAGGATGTATGTATGTTTGTATTTATGTCCGTTTTAGACTGGTTTCTTATGAGATTTTCAGGGAAGACATAGTTCAAACCAGAGATGGTTCCTTTCAAGGTTTTATCTCCATACTCCCACAGGAACGGGGTTGGGAACGGAAACCTAGAAACTACTGAACAGATTTCAAAAATTCTTTCGCCATTGCGATGTCACATAATACCACAGTAAAAAACTTATATTTTATACCCATATTCCTACGGAAGCGGAAGAACGAGAAAGGGAACCTTAAAACTACAGACTCGAGCAACACCGGGTGGCTCAGCTAATAAATAAATAAAACTATTTAAAAGGTAAAAGTGTTAATTTTACAGAAATTTATTTATTAACATAAAATCAGTTTATAATTGCAATATACCTAACGATATAACAACAAAAAATTAAAAGTATTTATAAGAAATAATATTACAATATAGTTTTTGGTATGAGAAAGAGCACATATTCTTTGATTTTAGTCTTTAAAAATTCTATCATTATTCAAAAAAAAGTTCATCAATAGGAATTTAAACTCCAACTCTCCGGTGTTTTAATAATGCCCATTTGTTGACGACCTCACTAGGTTGAATATTATCAACGACATCTTTTGAGGAATACAGAAGCATTAATGAATTTAGCCTATCACTACCCATCGTCATACGCAAATAATTAAGAACTATTTTAAGTTTACTAAATGACCGCTCACAAGAAGCCGACGTCACAGGAGCAGTTAACATGTAGCAAACTAGTTTAAAGGCTAACGGAATCACATATCTTAATTTGAATACCTCTTTGACAATATCATCGAAATTTAAGCATTTCTCACAAGTAAAAAGAAGAATTTGCAGTTCCGATAAATAGCAGTCCACATCTTCTTTAAAAAAAAAAAAATGGATCTAATTCTATGATAGATTTGACTAGTTCTATGTTGGCATTTGCTCTGGAAGCGGGTATTTTAAAATTTTTTAAAAAAGGGTCAAAAATGGTAAAATTATCTGTTAGATTATCTTTAACGTGCGAAATAAAAAATTGAAGAACCATTTTGAACTCTTTTCTATAAAATGTTTCTAGATCAAATACAAAAGCAGTTTCAGAATTTTCATCAATTCTCTTTGGTAACCGACGCGTTCTATGATGTTTTAAAAAATCGTTTCCGGGACTTATCTTTAGTTTTTCAGCAAATGAAGAAGAACTTTTTATCAAAGCATTTAATTGAATGTCATCATCGTTCATTTCTTGAAATAACTCCAATCTTCAAATCAGTAATGAAGCGTCAAATACGTTTAACTCTTCCGCCTCCAGACTTTCGGTCAAATTTTAAACTTTAAACATGACATTTTTGCAAAAATATAACGAACTAATAAAATCAAAATCTAAGTTTTTTTTCAAAAGTACAGGAGCAGAGGTACGATTATTGTTATCAAAAGAACTGGCATCGCTTTTTATTCCTTCTAAAGCATTTACAATGCCTTCAAAGGATGTCCACACAGCTTTTACTGTTTCACCTCTAGCAGTCCATCGAGTTTTTGACAAATTTTTCAATTGCAAGGAGTTTTCAATGTTTTTGAATTTTACTTGCATACACTGAAAACGTTTTGTACTACCATAGAAAAAAACAAACAATGCTTCCAAAGTATTAAAAAACTCTTTGATCAGCACGCTTGAATTGCATGCTGTTTCAACAAAAATATTTATACGATGCGCTTGACATGGAATGTACGGGATTTTCTTATCACATTTTTCTGACAATTTTCTCTGGGTACCATTATACTTCCCGGACATATTTTTGGAAAAGTCATAGGATTGAAACACAATATTCATCACAGAAATACCTATTGATTGAAGTGTAGATATGATTTTTTGTGCCAACTCTTCTCCAGTCTTCCTTGTTAAAACGACATCCATTTCCAAAAGGCGTTCAATAGGAACAGGTTTCTCTTCGGTTTGGACTAAGTATCGAATGTTGACATCAAGTCGATCTTGATGCGATGAGTCAGGGGTTGTGTCAACCATTACAGAAAAAAAACCAGCTTTATTGATCTCATTCACGATGATTTTTTGAGTTGTAGTACCCAAGAGATCAATAAATTCATTTTGGGTAGTAGGTACGTCACACCTCGCGGCCTTTTTGAAGACCCGTCCAACCACTTTTTCATTAATGGGCAATGTCGTGAAATCAGTAAAGTGATTTGTCGAAAATTTCCATCGTCCTCATCGGACTCCTTATATGACCACGAAAAGGTAATCCCTGCCTTCCCAAAGTTTTCGCAACATCAACTAAAATTTGCAGCACTTTTAAATGGTACGCATTTACTTGTTCTTTTTGAACTTTGCTGTCTTTCAGTTTTGTCCAGCAAAACGTTGACGTGAGCTTTTCCATTAACAAAATTGCAATAATCAAGTAAAGCCGCCTGATTCAGAAGTGAAATGTTAAACCAATTTTCCTTCTTTTTGTGTACCGCGACTCTTCATTTTGTGCCACTGACGAACACCCACCGATACCCATTCCGGATTAGCAAATTGTCTTTGAATCCCTTCTGGGAATAAAATGAGTTCTGCTGCCCTTTTCATTTTCATAATTGAATTTTTTCACCGACTCATACGGCAATGAAAAGAAATTTATCATATGAAAAAAATTTGACATTTGAAGTTGGATTTTCACTTATCGAGACTCGAATTTTCGGTTAAGCTGTGATAAATGTTTTCACTTCACAGCTTCACAGATCGGGAATTGACCCCCAGGACCCTGATTATAGAATTACTAAGTTGAGACTAAAACGATTCCATTCGTGTCTTTCTGGTTGAGATCACTCGAGTCGGCATGGCAGTCGGGAAATCTACTTTGTTTTTCTACCTTAATTTGCCGACTTGTTATTTTTTTTTTGCCAAAAAACGACTGTCACAAACACTTCCATTCGTGTCTTTTTGGTTGAGATCACTCGAGTCGGAATGGCAATCGGAAAATCTACTTTGTTTTTCTAACTTAATTTGCCGATTTGTTATTTTTTTGGCAACAAATCCACTGTCACAAACACTTCCATTCGTGTGTTTTTGGTTGAGTTGACTTAACTCGACAAATCTACTTTGTTTTTTTCCTCGATTTGCCGACTCGGAAAAATCGTGGGGGGGTGCTACACCCCCCCACCCCCCCTCGCTACGCCCCTGTATATTTGGCAACCCTGTACCACCAAATATATTATAAAGAGTTAACACCAAAACCTTTTACTCAGCCCTAAGATTTTGATATCGTATTTAGAACACAATCGCAAGTTCGTGCGACCCAGTCGTGCCCATTTTTTTCATTTGCTTGCGGGCCGCAAAAATTATTATTGCTATAGGAAATTTTTGGTTTCGGAACAAATTGTTTTCTACGGCGAACTCACACTTAGATCTCCAACCATGAGGGCTAAGCCCTTTTGAAATCCTCCTTAATTTTAGTAGGTCATCCACTTCTTCATTCTTCAAAAGCACAGTCACTTTTTGGCCAAAACATGCCTTTATAGGTAGGGAAGTCATCAGGACGTTGTCCTTTTTTTCATTGACGTCAAAAAAGGTTCAAGCTCTAACATGAACATAGGTACTGAAAAAGAATGGAGCCCAGTGGTTATCACCTAGGAGGTGCAATAAACACAATAACCTAACAGGTTCAACACCACCAAGTTGACAAAAGCTTATCCAAAGTGTTCTAATCAGCATAGTTAACATTTCGTCTAGAGCGTTAAAGTGCGTCCCTTCTATGTCGACCGGCATACGGATCTATTTCATTCGGTTCACCTTTCGGTAAGGAGGAAGGCCGATCGGGAGGTCCACACTAAGTCGGTATTGCCGATCGGCATATGTTGATTGATGCCGCTCGGCATAGTGTGGACGCGCCTTTAGGTTCTATCTGTAAGAAATAATGAGGTGCACTTATAGTTATGGCCTCCAGATTTTAAAGAAGAAATGGTGCGTATGCTGCTCATATCATCTTGTCAAAAAGCTAAGTTTCTTTCAGTTTTTCTTAGCTTTTGCGTAAGGTTATAGAGAGCAATTGCGTCCTCAAGTCCTTTGGCGAAAACTTTGACAGCTAGCTGCGATAATAAAATTGAGCTAAATTGTTAAGTTACTCTTTCTTTACTTTATAGAGATTGTAACGTTCACTGAGTTCGAAATAAGACTTTGCTTTTACTTATTATCCACCTATAACACTGGTCTGCTAAGTTTCACGTTTTTGAATACCCTTAAAAGCACACTACATTTTGTAAAGGTTTTTGGCTTGTTGAATTCAAATCCTGGCCTCAAAATTAATCTTTCACATCATATTATATAGCCAGAGGAACGTTTAGACGTTAACGCCTTTTTTTTTTGAAAACCTGCCGTTCGCGTTGAAGCGCAATTCTCTGATTGGATTTGAACCTTAAAAACTTTAAAGAATGTGTTTTTACAGACTCAAACTTCCCTTTGCGACTATATGTAATCTTCAATTCAAGACCGTGCATTACGACTTTTGAAGCTAAATATCTCAGTAATTTGATGTAGGTAATATAGCCTTTTTGAGACCAGAGTTGTATTCAGCTGATAGCAAGTCATCGGAAAAGCAATTGTTATTTTTTTTAGGTTAACATTTTTTTCATGTTAAACCATAGGCTCAAAAATAGCAAAAACTGGAGTTTTTCGATCTTGAATGCTTGATATTTTGATTGAAAACATGATGTGACAGAGCAATTCTAAAGCCTGATTCAGTGAGCCAAAAACCTTTAAAAAATGTAGTTTGTTTTAGGCGCCAAGTTTATTGTCGACCAGTGTAATAAGAGCACTTTTATTCGATATGCAATTCGTATAAAAACCACACTAATTCAATCTTTGCAACATCACTTTACAATAAAAACTTGGCATTCCTTGCGCCAGTAGCCTTTTTACAAAGGAAAGCTTACCACATTTTATGAGCAGCCTCGATAAGTGATTTAATTATAGGCGGATAATAAGTGAAAGCAAAGTTTTATTTTCGAACTCAGCGAATCTTAAAATATCTTATCCACTTGTCGAATTAGAAGAGATGGGCTTCTTAATTTTTTTTTTCAATTAATAAATTGATAAATATGTAGCTTCTGTGTGTTTCCTTAATTGCTTAAGGTCTTAACTGCTTGGAAAAAGAGGCGAACAAGTTATTACTTATTCCCTAAAAGTATGCAAAGTTTTGTAATAGAGAGTTATTAGACAGGCACAGGCACACAGGGGCCCAAAAGGCATTTAACGTCTCCAAAATGCTTTTTTCGAAAGTAATGCAAATGAACCGAGTGGATAGAGTTGCATAGTTTAAAGGTATGACCAAACAAATAATTTAAATTGTATAAAGTCCAATTTCTTAAATTTGACAAGCTATAGGTACCTATTTACTTAATACATTATTTTATTGAACGTTATATGATATATACAATTGATACTTATAAAAGGTTTTTTAAGAGGAACGCTACAAAAGTAGAGCGACAGGCCATGAAAAGCGCTTTCTCAATAAGCCGTTCGGAACCGGCAGAAAATTGTAGGTCCCTTCCATTCCCTCACAAAGCATGGTTGTGAGAAATGCGCAAGGCCCAGGGCCTCCTCTCTCTGTTGCACCATTCTATTTATTTTTATTTATTTATTTTGCATCCTCACAAGATTAAATTGACGCAAGAACTGAATCCGCTTGACGACCAGAAGAGTCGTATGTTCGTGAATTGGACTGAGCAACAACTTGAAAATGATTCGGATTTTCATCGAAAACTCATCTTCAGCGATGAAGCTCATTTCTGGCTGAATGGCTTCGTCAATAAACAAAATAATAAAATAAATATATATATGAATAAATTTTATTTGCATTTATTTTATTTTGTTTTTACTCATAAAAGCGATTTTTCTAAAAAACGAGTTATAATCTAGAGAAGAGTCTTTCCAGTTCGTCTCATTCAACACGCTAAAGTTGTGGAAGAACTTGAAAGAAATCGTGCAACACTTTGAACAACGAAATTTCGGGAAATGCGAATTGAAGATGTATTTGGCTCCTTCTGTATTAGCACTGAGGATGTAGTTGAAATTTTTCTTTCTAATGATGAGCTTCGACAATTAACACCCAACTTTCTTGAAAATAATGTTACCTATGATCCTGCCGTATATAACACACATCTTCAGCTCCACTCTCACTAAGAGTATTTTCCCAGCTCAATAGAAAAGTTCCAAAATCATTAAAATATCAAAAAACAGCAACAACACAGAGTTTCGACCAATCGCCATATTTCCGTTCCTGTCAAAAGTCTTTGAGAAAATTATGAAGAAGCAATTATCTTGTTATCTCCAAGAAAACAATCTTTAAGCACTAATCAGGGTTTCGTGCAGGCCATAGTAGTACAACGGTCAACGGCACTCCCATAGAGGTTGTCGAAAGGGCAAGAAAAGCTCTTGATGCCAACAAACTTTCTTTTCTCGTTGTCCTTGATTACTCAAAGGCTTTCGATACCATCAACCACAATGTTCTATGTCAAAAACTTTCTCCAATTTACAAGCTTTCTTTCTGACGCTGCTAGACTTATCTCTTCGTATCTTTCTCATAGGAAGACACGTCTGGAGCAAGCATGCACATACAGAATGTGAGAAACAAACTTATTGTAACCAAAGAAAAAAAAAGCAAGATAAATATTTATAAATCTTGATATAAATACACTAGCCAGACATACCTCTTAAGTCGACAAAAAAAAAAAACTGTAAACAAATTGTAAGCTAGTGAATTTAAGACTCAATAAAACAAACTGAACTGAACTCAACTATCTCTTTCATAGGCGACAGGCTGTTGTTTTGGGACATAGAATTTCAAACTTTTTGCCTATATCCACTGGAGCTCCACAGGGTTCAATCTTAGGTTCAATACTTTTTTCAATCTATGTTAACGAAATACAAAATCTTTTAAACCATTGCCATGAACATCTATTTGCTGATGACCTGCAAGTGATGAGTAACTGCCATGTGAACCAGGTTGATGACTGTGTAGCCAGGATAAATGAGGATCTTTCCTCAATTAGAAATGTGTGCATAAAATCTGGTCTTAGCTTAAGCCCACAAAAAAGACACTAACTATCCGGAATTTCTGCCAGGTACCTAGAAAATTCAATTTGTTAAGAAGGCAAATAACCTTGGTATTTGTTTCAATAGGACCCTTAATTGGGATGACCACATCAATCAAGATATTGGAAAGGCATATGGAGTTCTCCGATTACTGTGGCATACGAGAATTTTTACTGCCTTAAGCACAAGAAAAATGCCAGCAAAATCTGTAGTTATTCCCCGTCTAACGTATGCGTGCGAAATTTTTGGCAAGCTTGACAGCATCAGCCATCGAAAGATGAACGTCTTATATAACAATGTAGCTTCGTATCCTTGTCACACTCTTTAAAATCGTAAGTACCCACCAGCCCCTCATACCTTTATGCAGCTCTTCATTTTTCAATCTCAAGGACGATCTAATCAAATAATTATTGCTCGTTTTTGTTGCCTTAAGTCGAAGCGTCAGTGTTATGTAAATGCTGCTCGTTTGTGGAATTTTCTCCCGCACGGCATGTTAAAAACGCTCCCACTGTTGGGAAATTTAAGAAAAATGTCTTTCAGTTCTATTCGTAGTCCTGTGAAATGAAAATGAAATGAATCCGGCAGCAAACGGACGCAACGGATTCTATGGACCGGGGCCTTTAAGCGAAGCTAGTAGATTTTAGAAGTAAGCTATTACTTCGTTTATGAAGCTGCTTTAAAAAAATGAGAAACAAAAAAGTTATGAGTGTTCAAACATGCTCTGGGGTCCATATGGTACCCAGTTTGTGAAGGAGGGTTAAAGCCTTATGTATATGTAGGTATATTGCTTATGACAATTTATTGCTTTCATATACCTAACTTGTAAGCAAAGATCTTGTGGAAGTAAAAAAAACGCAGATTTTTGAAAGAAACTAAAAGCCCTCTGTAGGAAGCTAGTTTTTCCTTTATTAAGTCTCTTAAGGCCTTATACACATAGTCAGCAAAAACTTGCACAAATGAGGACCGCATTTAATAGAGTTTTCTTTGAGCGTTTCTTAAAGTGATAACACAAGTGTTATATATGGTTGTAAAGCTTGTTAGTTAAGCATTTAAAATCAATAAAAGTTTTTTTTTAAATAATTTCAGTTTTCTTAAAACATACTTAATCATTTCTTTTACTCAAAAACTATTCTCTCAACTAACTTGAATGAAATTTACTATGAGAATTCACAATCCAATCCACAATCCACATTTTGGTTGCCAAATATTGTTATTTTTCAAATTTGAATACCTACTAATCAACTTAGTCGATCTTTGAAAATTTTGTATTTACTTATTTTCCATATATGAAAGATAATAATGTTCCAAATTTTTCTAAATTATTCCAATAGATTAAAAAATTACAGATTTTTGAGATGTGAAACTTTATTTGGGCCCACTTTGATGCCCATATGGCTTAGCTTTGCGAAAATAAGAACTTCTCGCAATTAGTACTTCACACATTTCAAGATAAGCCTCCGTTCGCCGTTCGTATATAGGTCTTTTTTATAATGTTGAATGTTGATATTTTCCTCATCCACCTAAATAAAAAAAAAAGGTAGCGCGACAGAGCGAGGAGCTCCGGGGCCTAGCGCATTTCTCACAACCATGCCTTGTGAGGGAATGAAAGGGACCTACAATTTTCTGCCGGCTCCGAACGGGTATTCGAGAAAGCGCTTTTCATGGCAATGAATACTAACGAAGGACTTCCTCGCGAAAGGAAAAAACATTTTTGCCTCTGTTGGGATTCGAACTCGAACCACTGGATTAACAGGCGGACATACTATTCATCACACCACGGGTATAGGTTGCGCCCACCTATAAGCTATAAAAAAAAACTGTCAAGTTAGGTATAAGAAGTAATTTCTCCAATCGAGTATGGCTTTTTGGCAGACCATCGGAAGGTCATGATTTCAGAGTCATACATCTGGCGTGATGTGCTTGATTAAAAACCATTTGCCAATGACCTTAAAGTGCCATTGTAGCAATGAATGTTATCTACGAAATACAACCAACGCATTACAGGAGTATTCAAAACATTATCTCCGTTCGCAAGTAATTCACTGTGTTGAATACTAAATGTCTTAGCACTCTTCACATTCCTCTACACTTCTGCATCTACTCGAGTCTTGAAAACAAATAATAAATTTTCCTTTGCCATAATGCGCACAGAATTGACTACGCAACAATATTCCAATTCCAAGTGCATTTAGAATGTGGTGCTTTTGGGATCACCATTCACCACGAAGCACATAAATTATCCTTTACATAAATATTTTCTCTTTGCTTGCATTGCCACCCTGGGCTGCCTCGATTATGATAATGGAAATCGCTTTAAACAAACTACGAGTTATTGGCCCACACCATTCTTGAAACCAGCCCTTCACTGAGTCCTTGGTTTTTGGTTTCCAACAATTGTGTTCTTCTTTTATTTTCATGATATCCAATGCTTTAGCATTCCTTCCTCTTTGAGTGGAATATAGTGTTAGGGTATGGGGAACAGACGTCTATTCCTCGATAGAAACGTTGGCTGTATTTTATTACGAGCAGAATTGATGGTACAACAAGCCACAGCAACAAAACAGATGCACGGATGAGTCAACCATGCAACACTCATGCACTTGACATCTGGTCTCTAGTGTGATGACTTAGAGTCGACCAAAATAGAAATAAAAATTTTTAGAGGAATCAAAAGAAAACTATGCAGAATTCCCAATAGTCAAGGATAGGTGGTCCGAGAAAAGTCACAAACAATTATGAAAGCTGCCAAGTTGGCATCACAATTTCACTCTTCACAGTTTGCAGGACATTTTGATTTGCGCTCTGTGTGTCGTGTCATGTGCGTGATGATTGTTTGGTTAACATGATGGGTGTAGTCAAAACTGTATGTTCATGACAGGGGTTTAGGGAGAAGCTTTTCTAATTTTGATGTCATTGTCAATTTTCGTCTTTGTTTTCTTTTCTTGTAAACGAATGCTGAAGTCAAGCAATGTGATTGCTTATGCAGCTAAAAAAATTGTTTTAGATGGGGTGTGATGGAATGATAGACGTGTCAGAAGTTATATGCTAACAGGATGAGCGCTTCCATTATAGGTTTTTCTTATGTTTCTTAAACAAGTTGGTGTTTAATTTTTAGTAAGTAAAAAAAAATAAAAAAATAAAGTAAGTATTCATTTAATGATTCGATGTTTTGGTGCATTTGTTAACAATTGAATGAATTTTAAGCTATGGTCTTGCCGTCAGTTCAATTAGCAATTTTGAATAAATGTATATAAAAGATTCTTTTCATTACCAAATAATTAAAAAAAAACTATTAAAATTCTGATATTAGCAACATCATATACTTGGATATTTCTTTCAAGAATAATGCGAGAGCTTTTCAGTTCGTTTCGTTCAAAAGTTTTGTTGTTTCATGCATTGTTCTCTTTTTCCATACTATGATAACCGTTACAAACCGGCAAAAGTCGTGTCCACCCAAACTGGGGTCAAATGGACCCCACGATTTTTTCTTCGAAATTTTTTGATTTCTGACTTATATTGTTCAGTTATAGTTCTTCTGGCTTTTGTATGAATTGTTCCTAAGTATTATATATAGCAGGGATAAAGAAATTTAAGCAGAGATGTCATTATGCAGGTATGTAGGAGGTCAGCAATAAAATTTTTCAATTTCAAAAACAATAGAAATTGCCTAATTTTGCAAATCTGGGATTCCCGCTTATCCCTTTCGATATGTCTGTTTAACGTAATTACTGATTGTAATATTGATGCATATCAATGTTCTTGCCAGGTCCGCCTATCAAAAGAAAAAAATAGTCATTATTTCACTTTGTTCAGGTAAAAATGATTGAATTTCCCCAATACATGCCAAGCAAGCCTGCCAAAAATGGCTTGAACTTTAGGTGGATGTATCAAAGCTCAACGGACTATCCACTGAAGTTTTCTGTCTACACTGGTAGCTCTGACCAAAGTACAGGACTTGGTCGTGGATATGATGTGGTGATGTCGTTGATGCCATCATATTTCAATTCTGGACGCAACCTCACTATTGATAATTTCTTTACGTGCGTCGGTGGATTTGGCATTGAAGTTGCTGGATAAGAAGATCAGTATTCTTGGCACGATTCGGAAAAACAAGAGATTTGCCTAAACCTTTTGTAGCGAAGGAGGTTCTTGATGAGCAGAATGAGCCTGTAAAGGTCAATAACAAAAAGCAGTATCGTCCAGTCCACTCATCCATTTTTGGATTTTCTGGAAAAATGGCGTTGGTGAGTTATGTTCCGAAGCCAAACAAACAAGTGGTATTGCAATAAACACAACATAACTGTGAGAAAGCCACTTCCGGTCATCAAAGTAAGCCTGCAATGATACTGGATTATAACAGCACCAAAGGTGGAGTCGATGTATTCGACCAAATGGTCTCAGTTTATTCATGTACACGCAAAACAAATCGCTGGCCGATGGTTGTATTCTACAACTTACTGGACGTAGCAGCCCTAGCAACTGTTATCATTTTTCGACACTTCAATCCACCTAGAAGAAACAAAAAACTGTACAGAAGTGATAAACTCATCGAACTAGCGGAGGAACTGGTTGAGTCAGAATTGAATAACCGTTCTCAACATGCAACACAATCTGGCATTGGAAAATCTGCAATGGATGCTCTCTGTATTTTGGGGAGAGTTCAGGAAAAATTACCAACAGTCTCCGAAAGACTCTCTTGTAAAAGAAGCAGATGTCACCTTTGCCCAAGAGCAGATGACAAGAAATCCAGAACCACCTGCGATGGATGTGGCAGATGTTGTTGCCCTTGCCACACTAGAACTTTATGTGTTAAATGTCTCCCGAAACTGCCCACAACTTCAAGTTAAATTCTTCTAAACATAAACTAGGCTGCTTTTAAAATAAAATAATTATTTATTAGAAAAAATATGATTTTTCATATAATTTCAGTACTGGGGTTCAAATGGACCCCAGTTCGGGTGGACGGGTTCTTTTCAAAAAAAAAAAATCGCAGAAAAATCTGTAAACATCTGATAATCGTTTCAACTTAAGAAATAAATAAAAAATATAATTTTGTTCACTGAGTAAAAATCCCATTTAAAAAAAATGAAAAACAAAAAAGTTATGAGTGTTCAAACATGCTCTGGGGTCCAAATGGACCCCAGTTTGTAAACTAGGGTTAAATGAAAGCAGTCTTCTTTGGATTTGATATTGCATAAAGAGTAGAATTGGTTAAAACTTCCATTGTTCTTCGTTGAGTCCTATGAGTTCACATTATCAAGCATTTTTTAAGACAGCCGTTCACCTGGTTGATCAAAAACTTTTACGATATAGTCCACTTGGGTCTTCAATGTACTAATAAAAAGTTTAGGAAGTCCTGTTTCTATGTATAACACATAGCTCGGGGTTAAAAAGCTTTTTTAAGTGGTTTCTCTGGACTTTTTCGATCGCTTCGTACTCATCCATACCCCACACTTGAGCAACATAACAAAGTGTAGACTTCACAACAGCGTCGAATATTTTGTATTTTGCAGAGAGGAGTTCGTTTGTTTGTGAAGAAATCTCTCCACGAGAGATTGAACATACTTTGGCATGAGTTGGATTTCTCAATTAAAATTCCTAAACACCTATTAATATTCGCGAACTATTTCTAGAAGGTTACCATTGTAGTACCAATTATAACGGTTCTGGCTCCTAGAAGATCTCGAAAATACCATCATCTTGAACTTGTTAGTATTAATCACAAGATCCCATTTGCAGCAATACTCTGATAGACGGTTTATCATCAGTTGAAGTACATCGGCTGATTCTGAACCAAGTCATCGGCGTATAGCAGTATATTTATTGACATTCCAGTAATCCGAATTCCACCAGGAAGATAATTCACTACATCATTAATGAATAATGTGAACAAAAGAGCACTGAGGAGACATCCTTGCTTGACACCATTAGCCGTTGGGAACCATTTTTAATAATCTTACCCAACCCAGACATCAGCTTGTGAATCCAAATATGTGCCTTTATTACGTGTAAATTTAGTTGAAATACCTATTTGCGAGACAGAGCACTCCGATTTATCAGGTCAAAACCCGATTTGAAATCAACAAAGAATGCAAATACTTTTTTATCCTAGCTTGAAAAGGTTTGACAATTGAAGTTATTGTAAAAATGTGATCAGTGGTTGAATAGTTTTTCCTAAAACTAGCTTGAAATTCAGTGAGGATATTGTTGGCGTCAACAAATGATTCCAACCTGGCTGCGAGAACTCCACAAAACAATTTCGCCAGGACGTTCATAAATGAGATTCCTCGGTAGTTTTCAACCTCGTCCATATCTCCTTTTTTGTGAATCGGGAAGATCACTGATCTTTAAAATGAGTTAGGGACGTCCTCGTTTTGGAATGGTTTGTTGAAAAAGATCTTCAGTTGGTTGATAAAGCATTGATAGGACTTCACAGTTCTTGGCCTGTGAACATAAAATGGAGGTCCAGCAAATTAACTTTTCAGCCCAAGTTGATGGAAAAGCAAAGAAGGTTTGCGAGTAATTGGCAAGTCCTCCGATAATTTAATAAAAATACCTAAAAATAAAGGAACTTAGGTACTAGGCAAAAAATCGGTTGTTGGATCAAGATTGATTACACAAGTTCTTTTACTGAATATTGATGAAGCGCAATCAGGAATTGTAGCATCGCTATTATTTCACGTTACTGTGAATGGGGATCGCTACCGTTGAATGATAACCGATATTTTTGGCCCCAATTTGACAATATGGACTTGGAGGACATGTGGTTCCAACAGGACGGCGCCACAAGCCACACAGCGAATGTCACAATCAATTTAATGGACGAAGTTCAGAGAACGTGTTACCTCACGAAATGGTCGAGTCGCTTGGCCACCTCGGTCGTGTGATTTGACGCCGTTAGACTATTGCTTGTGGGGCTATGCCGAGTCTATGGTCTATGGCTATGTCAACAAGCTAGCGACCATTGATCAACTTCGTATGAATATCGAACGTGAAATTGCAGCAGTATTGGCCGATTTATAATTGAAAACCGTCGAAAATTGGGTTCAGCGGCTGGACTTCTGCAAGCGTGCTGTGGTAATGATATCAAACGTACTATTACAGGAATAATGAATTTTATTGATATCCAAAACCGTTTTTGGTAGCGCTCTTATTGAAAACCCCAATATAAGGGAATAAGTAAACTTCGTTCAATAGTAGTTGTAAATCTCTCCCTAATCAAATCAATTTTAAAGTTGCGACTGCCGAAAATTCAGGCGTCAAATTCGGTTTAATGAGATCGTCCACACTGATGCGACAGAGTTTCCATACATTGGTTGTTGTCGCTCCGACAAAATGCTGACAAGGTCGTTTCAGCCGATGAAGCGACGCGACGTCGAAACTGCAAAATTGCTGTTGTTTTAAAAAGTGTTACAAGTGAAACAAATTATGGACTCTTTGTTTTTTGGGTTCTTTTTACCCAAATTAGACGAGAACCTCTAGGGTTGAGTTGATGTCACCATTCCTGGCTATACAACTAAAACTAGTACGGCTGAACGAAAATTGAAATTTAATGGAAAGCTCTTTTGAATGAATTTTCGATTACCTCGGCCAAATATGGTTGCTTTGTTAAATAAAAGGTTCCTGAATGGAATGTCGTCTAAAAGAGTTCTCCTGAATGAAAGCTTGGCTTATTTTTATATCTGTGAAGAATGGCAGCTTTGCGGAATGTCTCTCAGCTGAATGGTAACTTAGCTCAAAAATGCTCAGCTGATAGTTAGTAGCTCTGCTAAAATGACTTGGCCCAACAGTAGATCAACTAAAGGGTAGCTCACATGGATTGGGGCTCAGAGCTCAGTTGAATAAAAAATCGACAGCCACAAAACTCGGCTGATTGTTAGCATAGATGAGTGGTAGCAACAAAGCTATGGAAGCTTCATACTCTTTCGCTTTTCAAAGACCTTCAATTTAGGGCGGTTTCCAAACGGGTAAGTAAGAAAATGCTATATATTCTCGAAGGAATGACAAATTCCTCGTAAACGGCGATACTCGTGTAAGGACATTTTTTATGTTTCTGCTATGATTCGACCATTGATATGCCTCCAGGAAACTGGCAAACCATTAAATCAACGGTGGCAAAAATGCTTCTTAAGTAGGCCAAGAAACATATTTTCTCATTTCTCGCCCTCTCGAGAATTTCACAATGACCCTAATAAAATGTACATACATGGTTTGGAAAAAAGGTGCGTAAAATATTTTAATGTCCCTCCTCAAGTTCTTCTGATTGTTTGTATTGGACAGTATCATTTTTGTATTACAACAACCCACAACCAACCCAAGAATATAAATCAAAGTAATAGGTTTTCGAAGGGAAAAAGCAGAGGTTTTTCTGTCCCAGTTGTGAAAAGAAAATCAATCATTTCTTGACATCAGAGTTTCTATTATTTATACAAAACGGTTCCGGGTTCATTGAACTTCCCCCCACTACACCTATTTTTTGAGGAAAAGAAAACACATGAATAACTATTTCCTTTTTCATAGGCGTTTTCCTTCTTTTTTTCTGACATTGTTTATGCGCTATAATTTGATTAAATGGTGTGTTAGAGGCGCCAGTTTGTTATTTTTTATTTCTTGGGAAGAATAAATCGATTTGGATACTCAAGATCCTTTGTTCGTGACTTCCCCCAGTTGTGGGTGCCAGACAGCGAAGAGATTGACGGTTCATTTATCTGTTGTCATAACATCAAAAGGGTCAATGACTTTGACTATGCCGAAACCTAAATTTCGTATTGAATAACACGCTTGGCAGGCCTCTACTAACAAGAATTGTGGCTATTTTGTAAGGAATGGGTGAAGGTAAACTCAGTTGTGAAAGGAAGTTTCTTATCGCACGTGTTTTCTGGAACAAAACGACATGAAAATATTAATGTGATTTGTGTCCAAAATAAAGTCCTACTAAATGCACACAGAGGAAAAAACCAAGGAAAGAAAAAGGGATTTTGCACCAATGACGGATGAACAACAATAACCTCATAATTATAAAAATAACAGCAAATGAGAGTTCTTGAATAGACTCACCATTGTTGGCTAAACGTAAAAACATGTGCAAGATGACAGATGTGAGTTGATAGATGATAGATGACAGATGAAAAATGACAGAAATGATATATACATATGTCAAAGAAGGTAAATGATATAAATTGGATAGTAGATGACACATTACAAATGACTGATGACCAAAGACAACTGATAGATGACACACGAAACATAATGGAGGATGGATGATAGATGAAGCGTCATAGGTAACGGATGACAGATAACAGACAACAAACCACAGGTGACAGAAGAAATACGACAGACGACAGACGATAAACGATAAACGATAAACGACAGACGACAGACGACAGACGACAGGCGACAGACGACAGACGACAGACGACAGACGACAGACGACAGACGACAGACGACAGACGACAGACGACAGACGACAGACGACAGACGACAGACGACAGACGACAGACGACAGACGACAGACGACAGACGACAGACGACAGACGACATACGACAGACTACAGACGGCAGACGACACACGACAGACGACAGACGACAGACGATAGACGATAGACGACAGACGACAGACGATATACGACAGACGACAGACAATAGACAACAGACGACAGACGACAGACGACAGACGACAGACGACGGACGACAGACGACAGACGACAGACGACAGACGACAGACGACAGACGACAGACGACAGACGACAGACGACAGACGACAGACGACAGACGACAGACGACAGACGACAGACGACAGACGACAGACGACAGACGACAGACGACAGACGGCAGACCACAGACGACAGACGACGGTTCCAGCACCTCAATATCCACAAAGGGACATGGAAATCTCCTGATCAATCAACCGTCAACCAGATTGACCACATTGCGATCGACGCACGACACTTCTCCAGTATAAAAGATGTCCGAACATTCCGAGGGGCCAACATTGACTCGGACTACTACCTTGTTGTAGCCAAGGTACGACTGCGGATATCCCGATCCAAGCCAACACAAGGAAATACTGTGAGACAATTCGACGTTGGACGACTACAATCGCAAGAGATCGCCAAGTCCTTTTCCGATCGAGTCTCTTACAACCTCTCAAGGAGTCTTATGCCGCCAGCATTAAATATAGAGAACCAGTGGCAGCACTGCCAATCAGCCATCAGAGATGCCGCTTCTGAAGTGCTGGGTTTCACACGGCCACCACAACGATGCCCCTGGTTTGACGACGAATGCCGGCAAGCACATGCAGCTAAACAGGAAGCATACAAAGCGGCGCTGCACAAAAAGAATAGAACTGCTTATGAGCTCTACAAGCAGAAGAGGAGAGACGAACACCGGCTTCTCAGATGGAAAAAGAGAGAGCATGAGAAGCGCGCGATCGAGGAGATAGAAGGGTGCCACAGCAGGAATGAGGTTCAGAAGTTTTACCAGAAGGTTAAACCAACAGCCTCGGGCTACAAGCTCCGAGCCGAAGCCAACAAAGACGATCAAAAGAACATCGTGGTGGAACCGCAGTCAATGCTGAGGATATGGAAAGACCACTTCTCCAAGCTCTAAGTAAGTAAGTAAGAAAGTAAGGTATTCATTTTATTGGTATATTAATACATCATTTACAAATATTTATAATGAATTTAAAGCCTTGGCTTTGCCGTCAGCTCGGTTGGCAGATTAATAAAAAAGGATTTAATATTTATAATAGAAAAAAAAAAAGGAGAGTTATCTATTCAAATCCTGTTATAAGTAACTTTCTATGTTTTAATATGGCTTTCAAAAAGAGGTAGAGTTTTTTCCAAGCACTAAAGTTTAACAATGTTATTGTTTCTTGTAATGTAAGTGATTTTTTTCCGAAGTATGAAAGTCGATGTTGTGCAAATATGGGACATACACTAATGAGATGGAAGCAGTCTTCTTTAGCTTTCAGATTACACAATGAACAAAATTGATGGAAGCTGTTATTATATGGTGTTCCATTAATTCCAAGGACTTCACATCTTGTCTTGAAAATCAAAGATATTTCCTTATAAGTGCACGCATCGTTAAAATAACTTGCTTCCATTAAGTTCAGTTTCAATTGAGAATACAGGATTCTGCTTTGTGACTTTTGAGCTTCTTTAATGAATTCAATCCTCACTATATCTTCCTGAGTTTGGATTATTTTGTAGAGCCGTTCTTTAAAATGCAACAAATTACTATAATCCAGTTCCAAGGTCTCTCCATAATAATTTCCTAAGTCTTTCCACTTCGCCATCCATCAGTCCGCGTTTCTAAGTTCGTACAATGCCATTTGTTTGGTTAGCCGATTTTCTGGATGAGCAAGTACCCTTAAGATGTAGTCTGCATGCAACTTGAGAGTGAATGTGTAGATTTTAGCTAGACCCGTTTCGAGATGTAGAGCATAAGTTGGCGTTTTTATCGGAAGATTGAACAGTTTCTTCAGAAAGCACCTTTGAAATTTTTCTATTGCCTCAAACTCATTTATTCCCCAAACTTGCGCAGCATAACATAGAGAAGACTTAACAACAGCATTAAATATCTTGTATTTTGCTGACAGCGCAATACGCTGATTCGAAAAGATATTTTTCCATGACATTTAACATGGCTTTGTGATGAAATAGATTTCATTGTCATATGTACATTATAGTCCATGGTTTTGTTAATATTTACTCCTAGGAACCCATACTTGCTTACAATCTCCAATACATTTCCATTGAACATCCAAGTATATGCAGCATGATTTCGGTAGATATAGAGAGGAGTTATATAGAGCCATGTCTAGTTTTGGCATCCCTACCAAACTTGTCCGATTGTGTAGGATGACGATGGAGAACGCACGCTGCTCCGTCAGGGTCGGAAAAGATCTCACCGATACATTCGATGTCAAAAAAGGTTTAAGGCAAGGCGATGAACTGTCATGCGACTTCTTCAACATCTTTCTTGAAAGAATAGTGCAAAACTCCCACGTTAACACAAGAGGTACAATATTTCAAAGATCCGTTCAATTGCTCGGATATGCCGACGATATTGATATAATTGGAAGAACGCCTTAATAAGCATTGAGACAAAAGGGAAGAATATGGGTTTTAGTGGTCAATTAGGGCAAGACCAAGTATATGCTGTCATCAAGAAAGGACATCCAAAACCGACGTCTTGGACAGAACGTCAAAATAGACAGCTATAACATTGAGATAGTTAAGGACTTTGTCTACCTGTACCTAGGCGCCGCTTTTAATTCAGACAACGACACCAGCGCTGAAATCAAACGAAGAATAGCTCTTGCCAATCGCTGTTTCTTTGGACTAAGAAAGCAATTGAGTAGTAAAGTCCTCTCTCGAGCAACTAAAGTGTGCCTGTATAAGACACTTTTCATCCCGGTTCTAATATATAGGGCGCAGAGGCATGGATCTTGTCAAAGGCAGACGAGTACGCTTTAGCGACACTGACCTTGTCAAACGAGTCAAGGTCCAGCGACTTAGATGGCTGGGTCATGTAGAGCGAATGGACACCAACGCTCCGGCCCTGAAAGTCTTCGAATCCAATCCCGAGAGACGGCGCAGTAGAGGAAGACCGCGACTCAGGTCGCGCACGGAAGTAAAAGAGGACCTCTACCAACTTGGCGTGCAAAACTGGAAAGCTAGGGACCGAGCTGGCTGGAGAAGCATGTTGGTTGAGGCCCTAGTCCGACCCGAACTGTAGCGCCACCTTAAGTAAGTAAGTAAGTGCTGTTGAAATTCCTTTTCAACTTTAAAAATGAAAGCGTTTAAAACCAAATGTCCAACCAGGAACCTCCGTACCTCTATCTCATCTGAAGCGTGTCTCTTGTACAACCACAAGGAAATGAATAAACATTCAAAAGCCAACAAAGTTAGTAGAAAAAAATACAAATAGAATTCTCGTTCAACCGCCGAGATTCTGTCTTCCACAGAAGATATCACAACCTGTGCCACATCGTCTCCGTATGATTTTGCGACTTCTCCAGGCTTTTGCCAACATACAATGAACGAGTAGGAATGTACATTCTTGTTCCAGAAGCGACAGACTAACGAATTGAAATTTGCAATTTATAACTAATTCTAATTCTCTTTCTGATAGGCTATCTTGTTTTAAAACAAAAAGATTTTACCACAATGACCACTAAGCAGTTCAAAGTAAAGTTGCAATTTGTATCTCATAGCCTGAATCTTTCTTATTAAATGCGAGTGGAAGCTTTGTTCCTGTCACGATTTATTGCTATGTGCACGACAATCAAATATTCGAGTTGCTAAGGTGGGCCAAGATGCAACTTTAAATTTAAACTTTCACATTGCAAAAGTGTTCCTGTCGAACGAACAAAAAAAAAAAACTTTCGCAAGAAAATCAAACTTTCTACAACAAGAAGAAAGTAACAAGGAGTACCTAAACTCATGACTCCTAGAAAAAGAGTCCAGCACGAACAATTTCGCCCGTCCAAATTCGATTTTAAGCAAAACTTTGGCTACCTACCTACACATACCAAGGTACGTTACAAGAAAAACTCGTTTTCGAAGAAAACTTTTTTGTAAAATTGCATAGTTAGCAATTTAGCATCAGAAAAAGAGCGAAGGCAACTCAAACACACACTCAATTGAATTTAAAGTAAAAGTATTTTAAAAACATCGCTTCGCAAAAGATGGATGCTGGCGACAGGCAAACTTTTTCCCAACAATGGCAATTTGGAGAAACAAAAATTGTATTAGGAGAACAGTAAAATTCTTATGATTGGAATTTATATCCAATCATCCGAAGATGAGCATGGAGCGTATTATGCAAATAAATTAAATGTTGGGTTGGTGCCTGGTGGGTATACATCTGTGCGGTAATTCGTTCTAATGGCTGAAATTTTGTTTAACAATTGCGTCTTTATAGGTAACCATTAAGTCTATGGGACGGGGGAGGTAATCTATGGTTGTGAAAGTAAAGCGAAGTCACATGTAGTCGAAAATAGCTTTGGTAGGAAGGTAGGTACCTAGGTCGTTTTTCTCGAAAACAAATGAAACGGGAGCTTTTGAACGATTACCAATTTGTGGTTTTAATAAATACGCCTCAGTGCTTCGGTTGGCTAAAGATTCGACTTTGGTAACTGCCAGATGTCCAATTACACGAATAAGCATAAGCTATTACAATTTAACATTGCTATTTTCACCACGAATGATTTGGTGAATAATCGTAGGTTATAGGGATCTGTTGAAAAGCGTGTAGTAAAAAAGTATCGACTGGGTTGACGGATTCTTTGTGGCCAATATGGAATTTTGAAGGAATTGTTTTATTACAAGCAAAACGTGAAACTATCGCTAGCTTCGTTTTATAAAATCAAAGACTACAAGACTACGCACTATTGTACGAAGGCAGCCAGATATAGTGTTACCGAATTTACTACGCGAACCGAACTTAAAACTAATGATTTAAAAATGTTGGAAATCAATACCAAACACCGCGAGCAAAATTAACAAAACGTAAACGATACGAAAAGGATATATTTATTCGCGAAACTAAATTGGGATGTCAACAATCTCGATTCCCGACCAGGGGCGGCAGAACACTATTTTTTTAGGTGGGGAGCATGATAGAATAAAATAAGTTATGGTAGTTTTATATATGCATATATGTACATATATATACAATTACTTACTTACTTACTTAGGTGGGCATTACAGTTTGGGGTGAACCTGGGCCTCAATCAACATCCTTCGATAACGACTTTGATTTCGGGCGAGCTCTCTCCAGTTTCGCTCTCCAAGTCGGTTGAGGTCTTCATCCACTTGATTGCGCCACCTAAGATGAGGTCTTCCCCTTCCGCGATTTCCCTGCAATGTGCTTTCGAACACCCGACGAGCCGGAGCGTTTGGGTCCATCCGCTCTACATGGCCCAACCATCGTAGCTTCCCGATGCGTACTCTTCTGGCTATGCCCATGTCGCGGTACAGCTCATACAGTTCGTTGTTGTATCTTCTTCTCCACACATTGTCTTCGCATACGGGACCAAAGATCATTCGGAGAATTTTTCTTTCGAAACGACCAAGGGTTTCCTCATCCGCTTTCGATAAAGTCCATGCTTCCGCGCCGTAAAGCAGGACTGGGATGATCAATGTCTTATACAAGGTTACCTTGGTTTTTCTGGAGAGGGTTTTGTTTTTCAATTGCCTTCTTAACCCAAAGAAGCAACGGTTGGCAAGAGTTATTCTCCGTTTGATCTCCGCACTGATGTTGTTGTCCGTGTCTACAGCGGATCCTAGGAAGACGAAGTCTTGTACTACCTCGAAGTTATGTCTGTCTATTGTGATGATTTGTCCAATTCGTCGATGTTCTGTGTCCCTGTTTGATGACAGCATAAACTTCGTTTTGCCCTCATTTCATTAACCATCAAACTTCAAACCCATTTTTGCCGCTTCTGTTTCAATACTCGCAAAAGCACCTATGACATCACGCTTTTTTCTTCCCATTACGTCAATATCGTCTGCATATGTTGACGTTGGAGTTTCTTACAAATCCTTTCAAGGATGATGTTCGGCATCAAGGCCATCTGCACCTGCAGTCTTATTTGATTTAAGTTTGCATATGGCAAGTTAAACTTCCTCTAGGTTGGGAGGACGGCATTCTTGATCATCGGCCAAGCTGAATGGGGCAATATGTCTGACAGCGGAATTTGTGTCCTCATCACCATTAAGCAGTCTGCAGAAGTGATCTTTCCAGATCCTCAGTAGCGACTCTGACTCTACAACTATTTTTCCCTGCTGGTCTTTTCAGGCAGGTTTGTCACCCTGGCAGGATCTTTTTACCTTTTCGTAAAACTTGTTCTCGGTCATGGCACCTCTCTATTTCCTCAAACGAGCGCTTCTCATGGTGCTTCTTTTTCTTTTTGAGAATTCGGTGTTCCTCCCTTCTTTTCTCCTTAAAGGTCTCGTTATACTCATCGTAAAAGCAGCCCTCGTTCGTTTTTGCATAAGCATTTGCCGTGCTCTTTGCTTGGCTGCATTTGCCTGCCTGCATTCTCCATCGAACCATGGATTTCGTTATGGTGGCCCTCTGAAACACAGAACCTCAGAGGCAGCGGTTCTGATGGCTTCTTGGCATTGCTGCCACTGGTCTGCAATGCTTAGTGCTGACGGCATGGGATTCAAGGATATTTGAAGGGATGCTCGACTGGAAAAGGCATTGGCAATCTCTTGCGATTGTAGCTTTCCGACGTCATATCTCTTCACAGCGTTAGTTCGTGCTGGTCGTGAACAAGACATCCTCATTCGTACCTTGGCTACAACAAGGTTGTGGTCCGAGTAAAAGTTGGCCCCTCGGAAAGTTCGGACATCTAGCACACTGGAAGAGTGCCTTGCGTCGATCGCAACATGGTCAATTTGGTTGACGGTTAATTGATCTGGGGATCGCCATGTACCTTTATGAATTTTGAGATGCGGGAAGCGTGTACTACAACAAAATTTAGCCTCGCAGCAAAATCGATTAGCCTCAGTCCGTTTTCGGAGGCTTTGTCGCGGAGGCTATGCTAACCGATTGTATTTCCAAAGATGTCCTCCTTCCCTAGTTTTGCGTTGAAATCGCCAAGAACGATTTTCACGTCGTGTCTAGGGCAAAGCTCATATTTTTCTTCGAAAAGCTCGTAGAAACAGACTTTGGAATTGTCGTCTTTCTCTTCTGTGGGGGCATGGGCGCATATTAGGCTAATGTTGGCGAATTAAGCCCTGATGCGGATGGTCATTAAACGCTCATTAACTGGATTTCGGCTAATCACCTTATCCCTGAGTCTTCCTCTAATGACAAATCCGCAATAAAATATAAAATATACATATATAAGAATATTCCGTGAAACGTACGTTTTATTATACATATTTTTTAAAAAAAATGACTTAAATCAAGGAGAAAAAAAAGGATAAGAAATAATGCATAACGTTGAGTCTATAACCAATAAATAAATGAATCAAATCACTTAGTCAGTCTCAATCATGCAAAAATTTGTATAACAAAACAATATTCATAATTTCATAACATTTTTTTTTGCCTCATTTAACTAAAAAAAAATTGGTATATTTCCAAGGCCAGAAGGTGGGGTGCACCCCATGCTCAGAAAAGTTAGGTGGGGTCTATACCCCACCCACCCCATATCTTCTGCCGTCCCTGTTCCCGACGTGCGCGCAACTTTCTTGTCCAAAACGATATGTCAAAGTGACACAGGTTCGTGTTCGGCAACCAACAACACTTCAGTGCTGTCTCCCGAAGCTCAGTCTGATGGGTGGGTTCGATTTGATATTCCTTTTTAATCCGATTCGATTAAAAGGGAATATCAAATAATTATAAATGATATCACGTATAAAATTAAACTATGATGAGTGAGAGTACCAGGGCGTACTAGCTCACTTCTAATATGGGCGCCAGGAAACCTTTTAAGATGGTGGTTTGCCTTAACCAAAGCTGAAATAGTAGCGAAAGACGAAAGAAAGACTAGGAAGAAAAGAAAAAAAACAGTATGAAATTTAGGAAGGAAATTATTAATTTTTATTATATTTTTAGGGTGTCTGGGAAACCTTGGTAAAACCTGGATTAAAACCCAGAATCTTTTCGATCTTAAAGAAAAGTACAAAGTTGTTTTCGAGAGTTAAGAAAAGTTTAAAGTTCAGTAAGGAAACAAACAGATTGATGTGTCGTTTGAACACAAGAAGGAATCACGAAAGGAAAGTTTCCGAAATGAAAGAAATAATGATAGAAGTAAATGAAAACGGTCGCGAGTCCCGCAGTCTCGGGATAGCAAAACGTTAGGTCAACGAAGGCCTAGCGGATCAAAATTTCGCCGCAAATAAGACGACTCTAAATTGGTTCGAAAAATCCTTGAAAATATAGGATTTTTCGAAACGAAAAATAAGAATTAAAAGAAAGAAAATACTTAGCTACTCCTGTCTGTATAACACTCTCCTGAACTCCTTGGGAAAATACCGTCTCCGGACTTGTCTCAATTTCAATTTCTCCTCAAAATTCCCCAACTGAAATTTTGTCGCTAAATCGTTTTGGTCCCCTTTGTATCTCCAAAGGAAAATTCTTATTCGCTCCAAAAAAAATCGCAATAACACGCAAAATATTCGCAATAATTTTTTGCACGCTTTCTCTGTTTCTTTACACTTTCGTCGCCAAAAGCAAAGAGACCATCAAGATGGCGGGTCTTTCTCCTCCCTCCGGCATCGGCCATGCAACCATCCTCGTCAGATCTTTAAGCGTGGTGTTGTTCGGTCTCACTTTTACTGCAGCATTCCGCCATTAGGCTGGGATGTGCAAGTGAGATGTCACGAATCAACTACCCGCGGTCCATTGCGTTCAGGTGATGTGATCACCAGTAGCCGAGTGGACGATTTCAACCTCTTCCAGAAAGACTTAAAAATAAATAAAAATAAATAGGGTGGCGCAACAGAGCGAGGAGCCCCTGGGCCTAGCGCATTTCTCACAACCATGTATTGTGAGGGAATGGAGGGGACCTACAATTTTTCGCCGGTTCCAAACGGCCAATTGAGAATGCGCTTTTCATGGCAATGAATTTACTAACGGAGGACTTTCCAATTCCTCGCGAAAGGCGATACCCGTGGAAAAACATTTTTTGCATTTTGCCTCTGCTGGGACTCGAACCTCGAACCTCTGGGTTAGCAGGTGGACATGCTAACCGTTACGCCACGGGTACCACAGAAAGACTTACTCCGAAAAATTATTTTACTCGCGCAAAGTCCCCAGCCCAAACCGGCCCAAACTAAAATATAGAGAAGATATTTTCCAAGAGAACGAAGAACAAAAGATGCTAAGTGTAAAAGCTCGACGAATACTTTCAGTAGACCTTCGTTCAGATAGTTAGAAAAAAGAAAGGGGAATATAAACGGAAACACGTGATGTTGACGATACTCAATTTAATTTTAATTGAAAATTTACTAGAAAATTTAGGTTGGTGTGAATATAGTTCACACATTGTTGGACATGGATCTCGATCTTCATGCCTTTCTCCTTTTATCAATGTTTGCGTAGGCCACCTGCCGTACGACTATTGTGGACCGACCGTCACACAAGAAAAGTGTCTTCTACTGTGCAATCTTTTGCATCGAGGAACAATGGGACCTGAAAATGGCATTTCGAAAGTTTTAGAAGGTCAGGTCTCTGGCTGATGGACCAGGTTTCAACTGAACTCTTCTACTACTTCCGAGCAGCTATGGATAAAGTTTATTAGCGGGAGAAGAACGGCGGATAGAACTTGTTGTGGTAAATTTTACCGCAACAATAGAAACAAACAAATCAATCAGGAACCAAATAGAAGAGGTGCCATCAGAAAAGCGAAATTTCGACGATTTGCAAGAGAATCAATCGATTCTTATCAAAATGGTGTACACCAGATATTTGGGGAACAGGCTTTACAAATAGTAGCTAAATCAGAAGGAGTGACGACTTTCCTGTATCGTCTGAAAAATTTAAGCATCTAGCAGCATTCCAAAAAAGATCATCTTTTACACACATACCGAGTACTGACACCTTTTTGGTTTTTTGAGTGCAGGTACCCTTCATAAATAATGGCAATGAAGGGATGTTAAGCTTTAATGACAAGTGACCAATTAATTCTACTCGGTTTTAAGTAGGTACCCCATTTAACAATACTGTCAAGGTCAGAAATCAATGAGCTAATCATACGAAACCGTTGCCTTTTCACATCCGAAGAGCAGAGACATGAGCTTGGAATCGAATATGACAGTTGTGAAGATTAGATGTTTCAGAAAAGGCATGGTTAACGAAAATAAAGAAGAGGGTCGGATACAAAAATCAGAGCCCTGGTAAACACCAGCATTTATAAGGTGAGTGTCAGACTAAAGACCGTCCAGCACAATTTGTATTGAACGGTACAAAAGGTAGTATCTAGTTCAGTGACGAACTAGAAGAAGAGACTCATCGATACTGAAAGCACGCAATTTCGTTAAGAGAGCACGATACCAAACTCTATTTATCTATCTTTTTATTCTTTTCGATGTGACATGCCATCAAATCACCAGCTTTCTTTCTTCAAAATATTTCATGAGTTGGCGGCTTATCAACGTTTGCATGACTTTGGAAAGGAGGGACGTTAGTGCTAGTGGACGCAAACTGGGAAGTTAGGTACATTTGGCTTTTTTAGGGACGGGCTGGACAAATGCGGTTTTCCATCTGATGCTTGGGAAGAGCCCAGAAGAATAAAAAGATTAAGAAACTTTAGCAGTGGTTTAGCCAGCGTTGAAAAGCACCTCCTCAGATTAACGGCGAGGATACCATCTGGACCAGCGGATTTATAAATATTGAGATCTTTGAGGACTCTCGCAACTGAGCGAGTTCGAAAGAATATCCGCTTCATCACAGAATATTCGCAGACTCAAGCTCAGGTGGAGCCAACATGCTATCAGGAAGTGTCGAGTTATCAAAAAATTGGCTTTATCGATGGAGCTGACAATCGGGGCTTCATAGAAAACAAGCGTCGAGTTCTTAATTTTCTTGACAAAAGACCAAAAGCTTTTGTTTCCTTTTGGACACAACAGTATTTTTTGCCTTACTTTTTGGTCGTGTAAAAACTTAGCCTTTACAGTTTGAATCAACCCACGAATTCTCTTTAGTGATAAACTTTTTTTTCTGTGAGGAACGAAGTTTTTTATGCTGTGTATAGAACGTTACATACCATATCAACTGATGAGTCAATGTTTCCGTTATTTAGGCAGCCCCAATTGTCTTTCTCATATCGCCAGATAGCATCAACCCTAATTTTGTTAAAGCTTTCCAGATATTCGTAGAAAAGTGAGAAGATACTGCCATGATATGGACCCTAAGTTGCCAGTCTTTACCATGTTTGCGCCGAGTATCTGTAACCTCGTGGGAGAAAAGCAGGGCATTCACAGAGGAAGTGCTCTGCGGTGTCCTCAAAATCTTCTCTACAAGATTCACAGGTAACACTACAGCCTTACACGTTTAAGTGTTTGGCAAAAGAGAAGTGCCCCTTGGCAACGCCATTAAGAGATTTCAACCGACCGTTCAGATCCTGAAAAAGCCGTTTGAGATCCTCGCCTCGCAAATTCACTGGCGATTCATTTCCAATTATGCCGTGATGGCCTGTAATCCAAACGAGACTCCAAGAATTTAGTCTTCCGACAACATTCAGCTCTTGGATCACTTTCGAAGTAGTGAGAGGGTTGAGAAGGGCCTTAAGCGCAGCTTGTTGCTGTTGCTGCAAACACAGATACCTCTCCCCATCTAGCCACTGTTTGGAACGTAGCCGTAGACGGATGCGTATAAGCCTAAAGAGGTGTGCAGTCGTATGTCATCGCTTTCCACAAAGGCGCCAGCCCAGATCCATCAATGGTTTTGGAACCCTATGTGAAGATTCGATAACTATGCTTTCCTGGCTCAGATTCTAGATTGGATCAGTCCTGAACCGACGGAAAGTTGACTGTGTATTTTTTAACGCATTTTGAGCCTTGCGATCAACATGTCTGGTATATTCTTTAGCTTGCGAGTTCTTCAAAACTCCAGTGTGAATTGTGCCAGAGACCACATCTCCTTAAAAGAGAAATGGTCTTGAGAGTACAGGCGTAGGAGCAAAACAAACTTTAAGATAGTAGATTTATTTTTTATGTGCGCATAAGAAAGTGGACTGAGTTTCCATCATCCTATGTCACGAAGTGGGAGACAACGTGAGCTATGAATTCATATCCAATGACAGCTGCAATAAGTGTTTTTCCTTCAAATAAAAGGAAACTAGAATATACATAACATAGCTCATCCACTATGTTCTTGATCCTTTCTTAGAACGAAAAATAATTTTAAGATCCCATGTGCATCAGAGTCAGATAAATGCTGCTTCAAAATGTCAGTGGACATGGGCCTAAATTCTTTTCTTTGGTGGGTCTTATTGCCTCTTCGAAGTGGAAAAAAAGCCCGTGAGTGTAATTTCCATTTTTTTGAGCAATAAAGCGAATCTTATTGCCGCGGGGCTTATTGCACTGCACCGGTATAGGCATGTTGCATTTGAGACAGAAGGTGTATTTGGAGTGAGGATTAAGTATGAAAATCTGAACCATTCTTTCCAGAGCCTTAAATAGGAAAGATGTAAGCCTGGAGGGTCTAAAGTTCTTGGCGAGTGAAAAGTCTTGCTTACCAATTTTTGGTATGAAAGCGTCTCTAACACTTTGTCACGGAGTTGGAATATACGCTAGAGCTAAACTCCCAGTAAAAATATTTTTCAAATTTGGTAGCTAAACGTTTTAATCCGCAGGGCTATCTTCAGCCCTATACGCATTCGCAGCCAGAGCTATTTCCACGAACTCTCTCAAGTATTGAGTTTTAAATTGGTTGAGGTTTCTTCCACCTGATTGCACTATCTAAATCGAGGTCTTCCGATTCCTTAACCATTCTTTTAAGACGAACAAGGGTTTTCTCAATTGTCTTACATGGGGCCAATGCTATCGCGCTTTTTTCTGTTATGATGTTAAGCAAAATGACAGTTTATCGCCTTGGGTAAACCCTTTTCAAAGGTCTCGGAGAGCAGTGTGCAGAAGTGGTATTTCTAGATCTCCTTAGAACGACTGATTGATATCCACCTGCGTATAGCTATAGATCCAAAATTGCTATCTACAGCACAACACGCCTACTGTAAGGGAAAATCTGTAGAAACGGCCTTACATACCTTGGTTCGTACTATAGAATATTCCCTCCATCACAAAGAATTCACTCTGGTCGCTTTCCTCGACATAGAGGGCGCCTTCAATAACGTCAGCAACTCTGCAATTACAAAGGCACTGAGGAAGCTCAAAGTAGATGGTTCTATAGTGGATTTGATAAATCTAATGCTAAAAAGCAGGAGAATCAACTCTACTAGGAAACTTCTCTGCAAAGAGATCTGTCAGTAGAGAAACACCGCAAGGCAGAGTCCTATCCCCTCTTCTATGGAATCTAGTCGTCAATGAACTTCTAATTGACCTAGAAGCTGAGGGATTCAAAGTGATGACGTCTCCATTGCGGTATCCGGCAAATATGCTCACGTCCTTATGGATCTGATGCAAACCGCTCTAAACAAACTAGTAAAATGGGCGAGAAAAAGTGATCTAGGGGTCAGCCCTCAGAAAACCGAACCCGTTCTCTTCACCAGGAAATACAAAATTCCTCAAATAACAACTCCATCAGTAAATGGAATCCCACTTCAACTCTCCAACGCAGCTAGATATCTAGGTATTATCCTAGACATAAAGCTAAACTGGAAAGCCAATATAGAGGAAAGAAACAGGAAATCCACTGTAGCCCTGTTTTCCTGCAAAAAAGCCATTGGCACTAAATGGGGTTTCTCCCCCCAAATCACCCACTGGCTCTACACCGCGGTCATCACACCAATACTCTCATACGAAGTAGTGGTTCTGGATAAAAGGCCCTTCTGCGATAATTTAAGCAAGGTCCAACGAACAGCTTGCTTATGTATAAGCGGATCACTGAGATCAACACCCTCAGCTGCCCTAAACATACTCCTTAATCTCATACCACTAGATATTTTCAGCAAACAAATGGCCGCCAGTGCAGCCATTCGTATGAGAGCTATTTCCCAATGGACCGTAAATAACATCGGTTACGCTACAATCTTGAGTTTATTCAGATCAATCCCATGCCACTCCGGGCACTATCTATCCTACACTATCCCCCAATTGGTTTTTGATAATAAGTTCCAAGTCTCAATCCCACCAAGAATGGTCTGGGAAGACGAAGAACTTTTGAGAGATGATTCAATTCACTTCTATACAGATGGGTCAAAGACAGAAGAAGGGGTCGGCTACGGGGTGTACTCAAACCGACTTAACGTAAGTCTCTCATTCCGCCTCCCTAACCATTGTAGCGTGTTCCAAGCGGAAATTCTGGCGATCAAAGAGGTCCTATCATGGCTAAAAGAAAACGTGATATCCTCAACGAATATCCGGATTTTCTCAGATAGTCAAGCATCCCTCAAATCACTCGGCGCTGTTTCTACGAACCCAGTAACCGCCGTTAACTGTCGCTTATCTCTTAAGGAGATGGCAGTTCAATATTCACCTTATTTGGGTGCCGGGGCACAGAGATATCATGGGAAACTGCAAAGCCGATGAACTCGCCAGAAAAGGAACCGTTCTACCGCTCTCAACCAGCAGGTTGAATATTGGTATACCAATCGCTACATGTAAACTTATGCTAAAGCAAGAGGCAATGGATAGAACAAATCATTGGTGGAACAGTATCACCACGTGTGTGGCAACAAAACAGTTATGGCCAGGACTAGATCCAAAACGCAC
Organism: Melanostoma mellinum; assembly: GCA_914767635.1. Taxonomy (NCBI): domain Eukaryota; kingdom Metazoa; phylum Arthropoda; class Insecta; order Diptera; family Syrphidae; genus Melanostoma; species Melanostoma mellinum. The sequence continues at coordinate 166,540,727 of OU612060.1, read as the reverse complement.
AAGATAATTGCTATTTTATCTCCCTCTTCTATCAAAATGTAAGAGGGCTTCGCAGTAAAACTGCCAATCTTTATAACAACTCTCAAGCATTCTCTCATGACATTTTTGCTCTGACGGAAACTTGGCTTAACTCCACCTTTTTAGATTCTGAATTATTTGACCATGAGTACTTAGTATATAGAAATGATCGTACCTATATAATAATAAATCGGAAGTTGGAGGTGGCGTACTTACTGCTGTTCGTAGCAAGTATATGTCCTCTCTTATAACTTTCCCATTTGAATTCACTATAAATGTATTATGTGTCAAAGTCTCAATCAAATCAAAAATTGTTTATATTATAAATACATATATTCCACCAAAGAGCTCTGCCTCAACATATAAAGAATTAACGTTAGTTTTAGACTATGTTAATGAATTACTGTGCTTTGAAAATTATGTATTATTCTAAGGTGACTTTAGTTTACCCTTTATTCAATGGTTACCATCTTCGGATGAAACCTATTTCAAACCATCTTTGACTTCACCTCAACAGGAACTAATGTTGTTGGATAATTTAACTTCAACCGACTTACGGCAAGTAAGCTGTATCAAAAACTCTAAAAATCGAATTCTCGATTTGGTCTTCTCTTCAGACTCTGTTAGTACCGTTGTTATTGAATCTAGTTTCGGAATTACTGATCCTAGCCTTGATGAAACTAACATAGATGACTACCACCCACCTCTGAATATTTTTCTTGACTTGAGTGGCGAGATCTACACTAATAGTAACTCTCATGATTGTTCCTATGTGTTTGACTACCGCAAAGCTGATTTCGATTTGCTCTGTGGTGAATTAATTATGTCTGGTATCAAAAACATATCAGTTTTTACCAATATTGACGAAGCTGTTAGCAGCTTTTATTTGATTCTCTATAGATGTATAGAAAAATCAATTCCTAAAAAAAATTTTTTAAATTCTGACTCCAACAATCCATGGTGTACTAAAGAGTTGAAAATCTTGAGAAATAAAAGAAATAAAGCTTGGAACACTTATATTAAAACTCATTCCGTTTCCGACTATGAGTTTTACGTTTTTCTTTTTGAAGAATTTAAGACACTTTCTAAAAATCTTTATTCAAATTATATTGACCGAATGGGAAACTCTTTTAAAAAAAATCCAAAAACGTTCTGGCAGTTTCTTAACTCAAAGAAAAAATCAGATGGTTATCCAGCTAGTTTTGTTTATGAGAACTGTTCTTATGAGAACATCTCTGATATTTGTAATGCATTTGCTGACCAGTTTCGCAGCTCATTTTGTGATACTACTGTTGACATTGATGCTGATTTCTTCAGTTATCTTCGCAACTGTATTCAAGTATGCTTTAATAACATTGTTATTGAAATTGATAAACTTTTTTGGAGTCTTGAAACCTTAAATGACGATTTTTCTTCCGGGCCGGATGGCATTCCTCCCATTGTACTAAAAAAATGTAGGTCATGCTTAGCATACCCGTTATAATATTTGTTCTTACTTTCTTTGAAATCAAGTAAATTCCCTCTACTTTGGAAAAGATCTTTTATCACTCCAGTTTTTAAAAAAGGGGATAAATGTGATATAAAAAACTATAGACCCATTGCCAAACTTTCTAGCATTCCTAAACTATTTGAAAAACTAGTATGTGAACAGCTGGCTATCAGTGTAAAAAACGTTATTTGTACACAGCAACACGGTTTCGTCAAAAAAAGATCGACTGTCACAAACCTGCTATGCTTTCTTCAAAAATGTTCTTTAGCACTAGAAAATGGTAATGAGCTCGATTGCATCTACACGGATTTTTCTAAAGCTTTCGATCAACTTTCACACAATATTATACTGTTCAAACTAAAGGCTATTGGCTTCCCACCTGTGTTCACCGATTGGGTACTTTCTTATCTGTCTATGAGATCTTACCAAGTAAAGTTTCGTAATATACTTTCCAACCCTTTTAATGCTGGCTCAGGTGTACCTCAGGGAAGTCATCTAGGACCTCTTCTATTTATTTTAGCTATCAATGATGTTGTGTCTTGCATTTCCTTCAGTGAAATATTAATATTTGCTGATGATATGAAAATTTTTAAAAAGATAACTGGTTCGCTTGATCGCTCTCATCTCCAATCCGATGTTAATCATTTTGCAGTTTGGTGCTTTAAAAATGGGCTCAACCTTAACCCCAACAAATGCCAAAGCATGACGTTCTCTAAAAAGAAGGTGCCTAGCAACCCAAGTTATTCTATTTCCAATATTATTTTGAGTCAAGTGAAATTTTTTAAGGATCTTGGCGTATATTTTAGTTTTAATATGGACTTTACTCAACATATCAATTACATCGTTAGTAAGGCCAATAGTATGCTTGGTTTTATGAAAAGATGGTCAAAAGAGTTTCAAGACCCGTATGTTACCCTTGCTCTATACAATTGTTTAGTACGACCTCATCTAGAGTATGCTTCTATAGTGTGGTCCCCTTTTTATGCAATACACAACTCAAGAATTGAATCAGTACAACATAAATTCATAAGGTTCGCTCTTAAAGGGCTTCCGTGAGTAAACCCTTATGATTTACCACCATATGAGCACAGAATCCAATTATTACATATGCAACTTCTTTCTCAAAGGCGTACCATTAACGATCTGGTGTTTTTTCATCAACTTATTACCGGACATATTGATGCACCTGAGTTACTTTCTTGTGTTCAATTCAACTTTCGAGGCGGTTCTTACCACCTGCGCAACTTAGTTTTGATATACTGCCCTTACCATAGAACGAATTATGGCATGAATGAGCCATTGACTCGTATGGGTAGACTATTTAATCTTAACTCATGTTTAATTGATTTTAACTTAAGTAAATCCAGTTTAAAAAATTTGTTGAGAACCAGTGCTCCACTTTCTTAAGTTTAGTTTGTATGCTTGCATGTTTGCATTTTTCAATAATTTTTAGTTTATGTTATTAATTGTAAATTGTATCACATTTTGTATGTCTTGTTTGTTTTAATTAGTGTACTTTATTTAAGATAATTTTGTAATCTATGTAATTTATATTTGAAATTTTTACTATAATGTTTTTTTATTTTTTATTTTTACTATCCTTACGTTCTCTATGTGCTGGTGTTGGTGTTATACTAACTAACTACTAACACTTGCATTCATGATGAAGAGCGTATATAAGTGTGTACATATGAGCTTGTTCTAAGCTCAGTACAACTTAGTCTCTGAAATGCAAAATAACCAGATTGCACTTTAGCTCCGTAATCAATGTCATCACCGGACATTGTCTGATAGGAAGACACGCCATAAGACTCGGCGTTCCCTCTAATGACTTCTGCAGAAGTTGCCTAGATGAGGAGGAGGAAGAGACTATTCAACACCTCCTCTGCTCATGTCCTGCACTCTCCTTCAAAGGAAAACGGCATCTAGGAAAATGTTTCCTCGATGATCTAAATGATCTGGGAAACACAGATATCCTGCATCTTTTTCGCTTTATCAAAAGCTCCAAATGGTTTTGTTAAGTGTGGTTCTTCTTCGCTTAATTTCTTATGGTATCACAATGGACCTAATACTGGTCTATGTGTTTCAGTTGTTTTCCTGACAGCCATTTTAACCTAACCTAACCTACATGGGGCCAATGCTATCGCGCTCTTTTCTGTTATGATGTTAAGCAAATTGACAGTTTATCGCCTTGGGAAAACCCTTTTCAAAGGTCTCGGAGAGCAGTGTGCAGAAGTGGTATTTCCAGATCTTCTGTAGCGATAGCGATTCTATCCACGCAAATTAGTTTTTTTTAAAACAAAAATTGGCACCTACCCGAGACTATTGGCTTTTACGCCAATTTCAAATTATTTGAAAACGGAAACTTTTATGTTTGGGTACCGACACTCCATCCCACACCAATTTTTATGGTTATATAGAAGCAAGTGTTTCCGCTTTTTCCCCCTTCACTACGTTTCCTTGGATCCCCGTGTGTAATCTCCACAAGATTTACATTCACGTCACCCACTTTCAAAAACTACAACATAAAAGATAGTTTCGTTCGTAATCACTTCCACCGAATTGTTATTTCTCATCGTTGACTTTCAATACAGTCTCCCTAACTCAATATAAACCATTACTTCCCGCTCGATGACTCTTCAATAGCTTATCTTTTACCTTAGGCAATTACCAAACAGCTATTCAACAGTGAAATGACTTTCCTTTAACTCTCATCATGGGTGTCCTTCCACCAACATTATTGAGCTCTTTTCATCTTTTTCATCAAAAAGGATGTGAAATTCATCCCATCTTTTGCACTTCTCTCGAATCTCGATTCCCTCATCCATTTTTCCTACGGCATTTTAACCCAAGCAGTGTTTCAACTTGGAACTTGGACAGTTGTTAAGGAAATCATTAGGAAGGGTTTCCGCTTCCATCCTTTTGCACGGATGAGACGTCGACCGACCGACATCGTCATCTTAAAAGAAGGAATGTGAGTATAGGTCATTAGCAACGGAGTCATGCCTCTGTGTATCATGTACCAAAACGGGAAGCTGTCACGTAAGCCCTCTGGCCAGATGGTCATGGGAACAATATCAAATGCTGTTAATGGATGCTGTAAGCGATCTACTGCAGTGACAACAATAACGGCCGGCATGCCGCAGTTGATACCTGCTTTCAATTTCGTTGTGATAAAAAAAAAAGTTTTTTGTAATCTCAACCTCACAAGTCACAGCTCTTGAACAGAACAGCTGTTTGACGCAGCTTCTCAATGAAAGAGCAACGAAGATGTGACGATGACCGGTCAAGTTGATTGACCGCCCATCGCAGCATCTGAGTGAACAAAAGGGTAAAGGCTGCTGGGCAAGAACTAAACCTCCTACTGAAGAGTATCGATGGCCTGAAAGTAGAATGGTCTGCCGCAGCCTAGGGACCATCTTCTAAAAGAAGTGTCTGAAGTGTCATGATGTCAGTTTACACATGTCTTTTTTATCAACGACGATGTTGACATCCGTATCAGATTACATCTGATATGGATACGAAGCCTCTACCTTTTAAACTCACCTTTAACAGTGTGATTATTTGACGTGGACATGGAAAAGGAGCAGGAGGAGATGAAGGGTTGGCAAGTCACTGATCTACAACACCAGACGTGTGTAGCTGCAGACATGCCAAAGCCAGCGAATTCTAAAATTATTCTCTACACGTTCAATTTGCTTTCATAATGAATTCAGATTATGAGAAGGAAAAAAATCAGGCAATAGACATAAGGTTCCTTGACTCGCATGCATCATTAAGCAGGAGCTGCATTTTTTAAGGAGGTCAGTTTTTAGAGGCTTGCAGTTGGTTCGTTGAACTAATTAAACGACCAAGAAATCTGGAGCAGAGCAGGGACAGTGATGGTGATTATTTGAGTGGCATATGCGGCCGCTTTTATTGTCTACCATGGTCGAATGGAACCAGATTTAGTTACACGAGACGGGGATTTATTTTTTTTTTTTTTTGATTTCTTGTTGCATTGTCTACCCCCGAATGGAACTCGACACCTTAAGCGTGAATATCTTAGATTACAATATTTGAGCGTCATAAACGATGACACGCTTCTTGGCGCTTGTACAAATGATGTAGAACAGAGAAAACACAAAACTACTTTACGATGAAAGGAATACGTTCCAAAACTCGCCGTGGATCATAAGAAACGTGTGAGAATTCGAAAAGAAAATTCGTTGGCTATCGTCGCGTTGTTCGTTATAGGATTGGATTACCTTTGTTCTTTGGAAGTTGGCACTTTGTTGCAGTTGTCATTTAACGACTTTCGGGAAAACATAAATGCAGAAGGCCGGCCGACTGCGATATCGATTTCGTTGAGAACCATCAGCAACTTTTGGTGGAATCACCACGAACTGGTTCGTGGGAATTTTTTTGAATTCATAGTCGTTTTGTACTTTTTTTTGGTGGGAAAGTGGTCGTTAATTCAAATTTGAGCTTGATTAACATGAATATCGATAAATTGTAATGACCGAGAGTGGGGTTTACATTTGGTGGTGATGTTTTTGGTTTTCTTCTTTGATTGGAGTTTCATTAAGTTTTTTTTATATCGAAAGTAACCCGAAGCTTGGTAATTCTTAGTATTCGCTCTGCTTAGCAATAGTGGCTTCATAGTAAACTGCAATCAATTAAGGTGGATTTGGAAGTGATTCATTGGTTATTATTATTATAAATTCTTTATTATGTTCCTCTATAAATTTACAATTTTTCATTAAATGATACTTAAGAATAATAGAATGGCAAAAATTTTGCCGTCTGCCTCAATTGACATGTTTCGAGTTTTTCATTAAAAATTAGAAGGTTGAAATTTAAGTCTAGCTAATAACAAAAGAAAAAAAGAAATTAAAAATATACATATATTTAAAAAGTTTATCACAATATTTGTATTACGTTATTGTAAAGCTGTTCCGTTAATATAAGGCGTGATTAATGAAGAGACAAAGGGTTTTCCAGCATAAATAACCATTTAAAATCTGCTTTGTATCTTCGCGTGTAAGAATGCTCTTTTGAAAATAAAGACTGCGGATTTCTTTTAAAATAGGACATACAGCTAAAAAGTGGAACACATCTTCAATTTCATTCTGGTTACACAAACTACATATCGGTTTAAGATCAGTTCTATGTGGTTTATAATTTAAGTTGAGCATTTCCGTCCTCGCTTTAAATATAAGACTCATCTGGTTGAGAGAAAGCTTTTCACTAAAGTAATTTCTACTATGCAGTACATGATTTAATTCCCTGTAAATAAGCCTGGACGGGGATGTCTGAGCTCTGTTTAGATTTTGCAGATATAAAGAGTCATCTATTTTTGCTATACATCGATAGAAAATATCTCGCCAATTTACTAAATTCAGGTTATTAATGTTGAATTGCGTGCTGTGACTATTTGACAGATCAAACCATTCCTTAAACGGAGATAAACGCTGTTGGAACGCATAGTTCATGACTTATTTTTGAAGATTTGAATCCGATCTGTTCATGACTCTAATTATGTAATCCGCATTTGCCTTTAGATTTTTAAGATATATTTGTGAGATACCAGATTCAACGTGAATAGCATACGTAGGAGTTGATTCAGCTAGTTTAAAGATACGTTTAAAAAAGAATCTTTGGATTGCTTCAAAATCTTCAATATTTTGGTACCCAAACACTTGATTTGTATAACACAGACATGTTCTAATGGTTGCATCAAAAACCCTAAACTTGGCAGAAGCATTAACATGTTTGTTTGAAAAAACTTGCTCCACATAAGATTAATTGCAGTTTTGGCTGTAGCACACTTTTCTTTTATATGGGGACGAAGGTCAAGATTGTATGTTATTGAGAACCCTAGATATTTGTATTGGCTAACAATTTCCAAGGCTTCTCGCTCTAGAAACCATTTTTCTTGTGCAGTTCTACGGCGTTGAGAATTTTGAAATATCAATATTTTAGATTTAGCGGGATTTATACTAAGATCCCATAAATCGCAAAATCTTTTTAATTTGTTTATTTGTAACTGCCTAATGCTTTATTAGGGGTTTCAGCTAGAATTACAACATCATCCGCATATAAAAGCATTTTTATTGGCGTCTCACCAAACATTATTCCTCCAGGGAAATCTTTAGATATGTCATCAATAAATAAAGCAAATATGATAGGACTCAAGCTACACCCTTGAGGAACACCAGAACTTGTACCAAAAAAATCAGACATTTTGTTACCATTCCACACTGCGGCAGAGGTTTCTGTAATAAGGAGCTTGTATAGGTTAAGGAATTTAGTCGATATGCCCAAGGTTAAAAGCTTATACATATATTAATGATTTTCTGTTAACCGTATCAAATGCTGCTTTGAAATCCACAAATAACGCATACAATTTCTTTTTCTTATCCAAAAATCTTTCGACAATACTTGTAAGAACAAATAAATGATCCACTGTAGATAGCCCTGTACGAAAACCAGCTTGGTAAATACTAAGGAGATTATTCTCTTCAACCCATTTTGTCAACCTATGGTATAGAATATGGATGAATATTTTCCTAAGACATGGTAAAATAGAAATACCTCTGTAATTTTCGACTAACTGCAAATCACCTTTTTTAAAAATTGCACAGATCCAAGCTCTTAAAAACGAATTTGGAATCAATTCTTCTTCAAGAAGCTTATTAAAAAATTTACAGATATGCTGCAAAAAGAGTTCACTTGAATATTGATAAAATTCAACAGGAATACCGTCGATCCCTGCAGATTTATAATTTTTCATGCGCTCCAAGGTATTTTTCAACTCAAGCAATGTTATATGCCCATCCAATTCAGGAGTTAAGACTAGAGGCATTGCATAATGGAACAAATGGCAGTCAGTTAGCGGATTCAGTAGTATTTTGAAGTGATCGGCCAGTTTTTCAACCTCTATACTTGCGGTAGACACAATTTTACACCCTCCAAGTGTACGCACCTTTCTACAAAATATTTTTGAATCTCTGCAAACTGAGATGCTATTAGCAACTTTATTTACATAGTTTTCTTTTTTTTTTGACTAATAAATTTTTTATATTTTTTATTAGAATCTAAGTAGAGTCTTTTGAAAAATGGAGAATTGGTATTTCTAAATAAATTCAAAAAAGAAAACGATTTTTTTCGCAGTTTCCTACACTCCCAGTCATACCACTCAGCTACAAAACCACCACCATTGTTGCACTTATTCTTTACAAAAGAAGCTTGCTTTACACAGTTTAAAATACTATCTAACTCCTGATCACAGTTCCAATAATCTTGTAATGGTAGATTATTTACCTGAGCATCAAGCCTACGCCTATATACTTCAGCACGGTTTTCTATCCACTTTATACATTTAATTGAATTATTAGTTAGCAAAGTCTGATCTTCAAATTTAATTGAAGTTACTGTTGGTAGATGACTAGAATAATTCGCAATTGGGACTTCAAAATCTACAATTCTACTTAACCAATTTCCTTTTGCTAAACAATAATCAATTACAGAACTACCTTGACCCGATACAAAAGTTAGTTCACCATTTTTGTCACTATCTTAGTAGTACCATTGAGTACCATAAAACCAAAATTTTCAATAAAATCTAAAAGTTGCCTGCCGCATCTATTAACCGTCTCATCCTTAGAGTTTCTTACACCTTCAAACACATGTGAAATATTTTGCACCAGTGGCGCTGAATTCTGAAAATGTCCAATTCTCTCATTAAGATCACCTAATATTATTACATTTTGCATTTCATTTTCATTAAAAAAAGTTTTCATTTCATTGAAATCATCAATCCAGTTGTTACAATTGAGATATATCGGAACAATGAAGTAGGAGTCTTGCCTATGTCTAATCTCAATAACTGTTTTCCTATCAATCGACTTAATGTTTACAAAATTTTTCAAACTATTTTTCATTGCAACTAACAAGCCGCCACTAGCTCTACCAAAAATACTATTTCTAATGGCTATAATAAATTTGACTGTAAAATCTTTAAAATACTTAATAAATTGTGTTTCTGTACCTTCTTCAAGAAATGTTTCAATAAAAATGATTATTTCAAAGTTTTGTATTAATTTAAAAAAATCTGGCATTAATAGTTTGTTTCTTAGGCCAGACACATTATAGCATAAATATTTAAATTTAAATGACAGACGGCAACCCTATCCTAAATATAATGCTGACTCAGCTGATGACTCGTTTCTCCTTGTTGCAGTACAGGCGTTGTAGTCGCAAAGTTCTGACAGTTGATGTTGTTGTTGATGTCAAAGAATTGCAATCCAGCCTCACCAAACGTGTTTCTTATAAATGACATTTCTTCTGCATTCTTTATAACCAACCCTCGTGCCAGATTATAAGTGAACGCAAAATTATTAATATTCGATTTGATTCCTCTTAAAAAAAATCTTTGCTGTTGGTGACATTTCAGCTAGCCTCGCTTTGATTTGATACAGTGCAGTTCTTTTTTGCCGTGTTATAATTTTTTGCTCGCGATGTATAACAATTCCGGTGTTTTTCAGTTTCGGAGTAGCTTCGATTACTTTATTTGCGGTTTCGCCGGGATGAAATTTCAAAACAACTGTGGTTTTATTTGTATTGCGATTTGTGAATTCTTGTGTTTGACTTATGGGTAATTCTGCATTTTCTTGAAGCTGGAGAAGACCTTTATAAGTTTGTTTTGCAAAGTCAAATTTATTTGTTTTCCCTTCTGCCGGAAAATGAACAACAACAGTGTTTTCGGTGTCTTTTCGTGACAACATTTCAATTTGTCGCTCTAACGTTTGACAGTAGCTTTCCATGTTTGTTATTCGGTTAAGCAGGTAGCCGTTTTGAGACCGTAATAACTGAAGCTCGTTTGAGACAGCAAGGACTTCTTTTTTCGTAGCGATGTCCTTTGTATATATATCTTATAGTACTATCACTTTCCAACATTTTTTTCGGAGCTTGGAAGTCGAAAGTGGTCCACAAAATTTCCAATGTGTTCCACAAGCCTATTTTTCAAGTCATATATGTAAGAGTAGGAAGCAAATAACAACGTTTAAATTTCATCATATATGCATTACTTTCTAACCCATAGGAAATGCTCACCTAAAGTGATACATTCCACCATGAGCATAACAGCTGATTCCTTTTTCTACGCCGGTGTTGGCGCACCCTAGTGACGAACAATGTTAATAAAAAATATTGGAAAGTGATATTACTATAGGATATATATACAAAGCGATGTCTTTCAATTTCGGGGTTAAGCACTCATCAAAAAGGACCTTTAATTGAGCAATCGACATTGTTCCAACCGATGCCATTGTTTCAACAGTGCGTTTTTTGTTCGTTGATGTATGGTCAGGCGAAGTATCTTGCAAATTTCTTTTCGATTGCATATGCAGCACTTACAATTTAAAACGATCGAATAGCCCCAATAAAATAAATCGGATAAGATCGTACCTTGTATTTCCAGTGGTCAAACCTTTGAACCTTTGTGTATTTCGTGTGTGAACACAGACTTATAAAATGTAATTATAGTTTCAAAAATATAATAAAATCAACTTTTTTTGTTTTAATTTAAAAAATTCAAAAGAGCGCACAAATTTTCAACCTTCTCACAACTTTGACAGCTGTCAATCATCAAATGATTCATTGGTCCGATTTTGTAAGGTGACGTATTCGGTGGTGGTAATTCGGCGAATAGTTCCTTGTCCTGGTCAGTGCCGGGCTGCTTGTACATATTTGAACTGACATGACTTTTCTGCCGGCGGGCGGCGGCGCTTTGAATTCGACGGAAATTTTTCAGGATTCAATTGATTTGACCGTAGTCAAGGTTTTAACTGGTTTTGCTATTCAACAGACAAATGGTTAGAAAGTAATCCAATTCTGTAATAGAACAGCAAAAGACAGCGCTCCATTAAATGGGCTTGAAGTTCTGCTTTTAAGAACGGCCATGATCTTAAAGCGTGTCCTTTTTATGCCAAGCCACAATCGGATCCATTTTAATCGGTTTGAACTTGGGTAAGTAGAAAGAACGATCGGTAAGTTCACATAAATTTGATAGGTATTGCCTGACAGAATGGTCTTATTAGTGCCATTCGGGATAGTATGGACAAACTTGGGAGGGGAGCTCGGAGCGCACAGGGACAAAGACTCTTTTACCTTTTCGTGCATCGTACATCGTTTTATCGATGTCAACTGCGCAGGCAACAGAATGGTTTTACCTACTTCTTCTTTTGCTGTTCCACGATCATCGTGATCTTGAAAGAATCAAATCTCTGCAACTCCCTGCTTCACACAAGTGATCCGATATTAGGGTGAGCCGAGTTGAGTTCAGACAATGTTGGCATGTCTCCCGGCTATGAATTTTTCCATTTCTGAGGCCAAACAAATGCAGAAGACGTTACATTTTTTACTTACTCAGGTGGGCATTACAGTTCGTAAACCTGAGCCTCAACCAACATCTTAGCCAACAATTTCGATTTCGGCGAGCTCTCTCCAGTTAAGCACTCTAAGTTGTTTGAGCTCTTCTTCTATACTTGATTGCGCCACCTAAGACAAGGTCATTCCCTTCCACGTTTTCCTTGCAATGTGATTTCGAAAACCCGTCGAGCCGGAGCGTTTGGGTCCATCCGCTCTACATGACCCATCCATCGTAGCCTCGCGATGCGTACTCTTCTGGCTATGTCCATGTCGCGGTACAGCTCATACAGCTCGTTCTTGTATCTTCTTCCACATTGTCTTCGCATACGGGACCAAAGATCATTCGGAGAGTTTTTCATTCGAAGGTTTGCTCATCCGCTTTCGATATGGTTCACACTACCACGCCATAAAGCAGGACTGAAATGATTAAGGTAAAGGGTTACCTTGGTTTTTCTATAGATGGTTTTGTTTCTCAATTGCCTTCTTAACCCAAAGAAGCACTGATGTTGTAATCCGTTAAAGAAATCGCATGACAGTTAGTCGCCTTGTCGAAAGTCTTATTCGACATCAAAGGTTTCGGTGAGTTCTTTACCGACCTTGACGGAGGAGCTTAAGTTCTCCAAATTAATCCCACATAGTCGTACGACCTTTGCAAGAATGCCGAAATAAGACATGGCTCTGTACAGCTCGTTGCCGCCTTAAAAACGAAAAAATATGGTGCAAATAGGCAAAATATTCTCGGTTTTTTTCAAGATCTGCAGAAATGTAAAAGTTGTTGACTTTTAAGGTCTAAAACCACAATGATAAGCGCCTTTCAAATTGTTAACGCGGGGTTTCAGACTTATTACAGCGAACAAAATCTTATACGTGACGTTCAGGAGGCTTGTTGCTCTATAACTTGCGCAATTGTGAGTGTTTCCCTTTTTTAAGATCGGGCATACGATACTGAGGTTCTATTGATCAGGACTTCTTTCTTCCGATCATATCATGCAAACCAGCTTCCTTTTCCAACTGCGGTCTCCAGCTGCCTTCAAAAGTTCTTCATCAAGGCCATCTTCTCCTCTGCCACCGCCTACATCTCACCCTACGAATCGCACCATATAGTCGCCTTGCCATGAGAAAGACCACGGGCAATAAGAAATGATTTATGCAGCCAAGTAAAAGCATGCACCACAACACAGCAAACACCAAAGACCAACCGTAGGCCCAAACACACTACTCGATTGGTGCACATCGTGAATTTGGCTCCATGCAAAAACAAATTCAACCAAGCAGCGGCAGGTAAACTGCCATCAACAGTTGAATATATTTTTATTCGGTAAGATAGGTAGCCACGAGAGATGAGCGTGAAAATGGGTAGTGTAATAGAAAAATTTCACTCGCCCAGTGCACCTCACATTTACTCCTAGCTCAAAACCTTATAAGTAGAAGTGACATTTGGGTGTAAATTCAGAGAAGAAAATACCAAGCAATATTAATTGTAGGAATACTACTTTAGTATTCATTTTCGCTTCTCCATTTTCCTCCTCGAACCCGGAATTACTCGGACGGTGCTCTTAAGGGCCCCCCCGATAAATTCCCACTTATATCTCGCCGAATTGATCGGACGGTGCTCTCAAGGGGCCCCCCGATAGATTCCTGTGTAGTCTGTTTCAATTACCCAGGCGGTGCTCTCAAGGGGCCCTCTAGGTCAATCCACCGTCTGTGGCTTTGCGATAGTCACTCCTCTCCCTGCTGTTTCAAGAAGCGTTGCGCAATATTCTGGCCAACGTTCCTAATATAATCGCTTACTTCTTTATAGGAGCACTTCAAGTACTAGGCCGCAATTACAAAGCCAGCTGAATCCCCCTGACGCCCGACGACAACCAAACCAACACCTACCTTTCCAAAACGAAGAAGACGTGCCGGTTGCACTCAACGCCCGACCTTACCGTACGCTTGGTAATTAATTCACCTGAATTGTAAAATACTCTCACACTATTTGTAAAGACTTGTCTCTTGATTACTTAGTTTGAAGAATAAAAATTATTGTAATTCGTATTTGCCGTGTCTCGCCTTGTTATTCAGAAGTTGGACTGCCGCTGCCCAAGTTTTCGAGCTTCCTTGGGAAAAACCTTGGACCCGCTGAGTTCTGCCTCAGCTGAAACCAAGGAACACAGAGTTTAACTTCTTCTTTGTCGGGAGAATAGCATTCTTGATCATCATCCAAACTGAAAATAGCATTCTGGCTGACAACGGAATTTGTGTCCTCATCGCCATCAAACAGTTTGCAGAAGTGGTCTTTCCAGATCCTCAGTAGCAACCGCTCCATTATTATGTTTCTCTGCTGGTTTTTGAATGCTTATTTCGGGCTTTACCACCCGCACCCTGATGGCATGATCTTTTTACCCTTTGGTAAGACTTATAAGCCTCATTCCTGCCATGACATCTCTCATTTGAGAATTCGATGTTCTTCCCTTCTTTTCTCCTTGTGAATCTTGTTTTACTGGTCGAAGGCAGCCCTTGTTCGCTTTTGCATCAACATTTGTCATGCTTTTTGTTTGGCAGCATTTGCCTGCCTGCATTCTTCATCGAACCATGTGTTTCATTCTGGAGGCCGAGTGAGACCCAGAACCTAAGAGGTAGCGGTTCTGATGGCTTTTTAGCATTGCTGCCACTGGTCTTCAATGCTTGATGATGGCGGCATAGAATTCAAGGAGGGACACTCGATTAAAGAAGGCACTGGAAATATCTTGCGACTGTAGCTTTCCGACTTCATATTGCTTCACAGCGTTAGTTCGTGCGAGTCATGAACAAGATAGGTATCCTCATTCGAACCTTGGTTACAACAAGGTAGTGGTCCGAGTCAAAATGTTGGCCCTTCGGAAAGATCGGACATCTATCAAACTGGAAAAGTGTCGATTGCAACCAAGGCAACTTGGTTGACAGTTGGTTTATCTCGGGATCGCCATTGTGCCTTTGTGAACTGTGAGATGCGGGAAGCGTATACTGCTAAAAACAAAATTTAGCAACGCAGCAAAATCGATTAGCCTGCGTCCGTTTTCGGAGGTTTTGTCATGCAGGCTATGCTTACCGATTGTATTTCTGAAGATGTCCTCTTTCCCTTGTTTAGCGTTAAAATCGCCAAGAACGATTTTCACGTCATGTTACATGTTTTTTCGAGAAGCTCGTAGAAATAATCTTTGGAGTTCTCGTCTTTATCTTCTGTGGGGACGTGGACGCATTAAGAGCAATTTTTGGCTCAGCCCTGATGCAGATGGTCATTTTTAGATTTTGGTTGATAAACTTATCCCTGATTCTTCCTCTAACTAGAAATTTGAACCCAAATTAGCGTTGTTTCTGTTGTTTGAAGCAGTCGTTAATAGTCGATGCTGCATTTAATCAACTTCTCTATGAAAGGCCCGTTCCATCGTGTTCTTTGGATGGCGGTTATGTCTGTACTGCAGCAGTTCTTGCCGTCCGTTGATTCTCCAGCTGCATGTAATCCGTTAAGGGATCTTACGTTCCACGTGCAGGTCCGCAGGTTCTTGTCCTATTTTCGTTTGCCTTGGTCGTCAGTGTTGAAATCACAATTGTCATAAGATGCTGTTAGTTGTTTCTTAAATTCGTATATTACTACATACTATGAAGAAAAATTAGCAATGACTTCATACAATAGCTAGAAAAATTATATTTGAACAACATACATAACTTAGAAATCAAAAACAAATTTAAAGGAAACAATTTTGTAGGTTCATTGCACACGACTTTTGCCTGGACGTAACGGAGCGTTAAAATAAAAGCCGACAAAACTTCAAACGAAAATCCAGAAAGCAAATCCATTATTTTTTAAAACATTAAATTAACGACATTTTTGAATCATTATACTTTCTTAACGCTCAAACGTATATGTCTATCGTTCCAAGAAGACATCAATGCCAAAAGTACCTATCCTATCCACAGAAAGCATATTTTATTATTATTTCCTTTTCCTTGTTAAATATCTCGCCTTGACTCAATTCAGTATAAAAAATATGAAATGTCACATTATAAATAGAACAAGGGAAATGAAACTCTTGGGTGGTGTCTTTATTGCCTTTTTGTTGAACTGAATGGTCGATCAGAGACAACCCGCTTCATTGCAGCAATTCCAAGTGTGTTTATTATTATTTATTCCACCGACTGGAGGTCATCGTATGCATGATTAATAAATGAAAAAAAAAAAAACATTTTATTGATGATCTCTCCATCCATTTGGAGCATCCTGCTGAATATTTCCTTGACGGGAATATGGGCAATGAAAGAGAAATTTGAACTCTTTTATAAAATGAACGCATCGGGCATCGCAGCACAATGTACGAGTATTTTTGAATAAATCAATGGAATTGCGAAAATGATTTCATTTAAATTTTTGTACGATTCAAATGGAATCAATCAGCAACAATTTTATACATGACGCCCGCCGCGTGGTACTGTTTCAAGGCATTGGCATCGCCAGATCTGATAAATCTTTTGTGTTTTGATTTATATTCACAGCGATGCGATGCGATGAGATGAGGGTTTATTGGATAAATTAAAATTCAGAAAGCATGCCTTCGTTGTGGTTAACAGGGAGAGCCACATGAAAATTACTATCATAATATAAATCATGTGTTTTCAAATTGAAGCTACTTTAAAAACGCAGTGGGTTTATTTTGCAAAAAAAGTTTACGCTACACAAATTTTCGAACTGATTTGATCTGAAAAAGTGCTTGATAAGCGTAGAAGCTACAACATCTGATTTATTTGACTTTGTTGGAAGATTTCCAAATAATTGTGACAGTTCCTTTCCTAAAGTCTGTCCAAGGAATTGTATATTGTGAACCTCCTTAAAACAAACATGAAATCAAAAAAACATCTCGTCTTATATAATTAAACTAGCATACGCATACCCCAACTCGCTTCGCTGGTTGTTCGTTATTTTATTAAAAATCAAAGTAATTTGTCTCATTAAACTTTTTACGTTTCATTGAAATGCTGTTTGATATACAACGTTACTCGTCTTGCTGTTATTATTTGTGCGAATGAAAAGTGCAGAAGGCTCCCTTTCTCGTGAATATCAAACATATAGTTGCCCATGCGCAAAATTGGGTCTCTAAATCAATACCACAAACTGCCAATGATTGCATGACGAATTGAAAATTGAAGACGTTTTAAATCGAAAGGCTTATATGAAGGAATCACTGTAATTTGAGGAACTCAAACGTTTTCAGGATTTGCACGTTCTTTCACCCAAGTGTGGTTTTTGTAGTTTTGAACTATTCAAATAAACATATTTTCCACCAATTCGCTTTAAGAAATAACAACTTTATGACTTTTCTCTCAGGCTCAAGGTCACCTTGAGGCTTGAGAGAAAAGTCTTAAATTAAACAAATTTTAAGGTCGCTTACAAATTCCGGATTTGTTCAATAACTGCTTAGAAGATTCTCTCGCTGATGACATGGGTGATACTATTCGGGAAGGGTAACTTGGCGGCGCGGCGCCCAGATGTTGCAGCTTATACAGGGTGTCCCATAATTCGTTTTACATACTTTGGGATATGATTCTTGGTCATATTCTAAGAAAAAAATTGTCTTACAGTAAAGTCCGTTTCTCAAGTTTGACATCACTTTTTGACAATTTAAAAATAGGCTAACTTTGGTGTACCCTTACCTGTGTTAAATTCGATATCTCTGTCAATACTGATGATAGAGACCTAATCTGAGACTAAATTTTTTGAAGAAATAACAATCTTGAAGACTGTATTATTTAAATTAAGCTTCCAAAGGTTTAGAGTTGTCAGATTTTCAATTTTAAGTGGTGTTCAAGTTTTCTTCCCAAAACAAAGTTTTGACTTTGAAGTCATTTTTTTGGACAAAAGGCCTTTTAAACATAGAGTTTCTTTATTTTTTACAGATGAACAAAACAATAATAATGCAAAAACTTAGCATTAAGTTAACTCAAAAACCCATACATTTTATGATACTTGGAAGAATACGAAATGGGAAAAATTAAAAAAAAAAATTAAAAAAGGTTTTTGCTTTGAGGTTTGTTTGAATAAAACAATAATATGATCACTTTTAGTAGTTTTTTTTATGTATTTGATACAAATACAATTATAACAAGTGCTCAAAGCATCCTCCTTCGTTTTGAATCCATGCCAGAGCCCGTTTTTGGATTTTATTGTGGTTGTTTGCTCTCGATAACTCTTAAAAAATATTAAAGATTGCTATTCCTACAAAAAATTAAGTCTAAGATTAGGTCTCTATCATCAGTATTGACAGAGATATCGAATTTAACACAGGTTAGGCAAAGTTAGCCTTTTTTTTAAATTGTCAAAAAGTGTTGTCAAACTTGAGAAACGGACTTTACTGTAGGACAATTTTTTTCTTAGAATATGACCAAGAATCATATCCCAAAGTATGTAAAACGAATTACGGGACATCCTGTATAGATGGTGGCGGATACCAAAAGGACCTGGCCCTCCAGGTAAGGGGTTGTGCGTGAGCTTAACAACCCAACCACGTAAAAACTACGTGGTTCCGAAGCAACAGACGGCTTTGGATAATAATTATAATTTTAACGTTGACGGCCCAAGCAAACGAAAAAGGACAAGGACCTCCGGACCTGTACGTGGATCGTCGGATCCTTCAACAGATTATGTGCAGCTAGAGAACTAGCGTACGCACAGAACTGCTATTATTCAGACTTTACCGCCATCCAAGATTGCGATCGAGTAGACCGGGCATAAAGAAGATGAAAAATGCTACATCGACTTTTAACGACTGCTACAGACAACAGAAAATACGCTTTTTTGAGTGCGGATTTTTAGTTAGAGGGAGACTCAGGGATAGAGTTATCAGCCAAAATCCAGTTAATGAGCGTATAATGACCATCCGAATAAGGGCTGAATTCGCCAAAATTTGTTTACAATGCGTCCACAACCCCACAGAAGAGAAAGACGACAAATCCAAAGATTTTTTCTACAAATTCCTCGAACTTAGGGCATTGGTCATATGTTTTACCAATGCCCTAAACAATGGGAAAGAGGACATCTTTGGAAATGCAATCGGTAAGCATTGCCTGCATGAAAAAACATTCGACAACGGACTAAGACAAATCAATTTTGCTGTGGGGCTAGATCTTGTTTGTAGCAGTACACGCTTCCTGCATCTCAAAATTCATAAAGGTACATGGCGATCCCCAGAGCAATCAACCGTCAACCAAATTGACCATGTTGCGATCGACCGTCGCAAGGCACTCTTCCAGTGTGTTAGATGTCTGAACTTTCCGAGGGGTCTTTGACTCGGGCCACTACCTTGTTGTTGCCAAATTACGAATGAGATATGAGAATATCCTATTCAGGAATCGTGCGAACTAACGCTGTGTATTAATCAGCCTAATTATGAGTTTCAGGTTAAATCAATCCCCTCGAAAAAGATCCCATTTCATTTTTCCCTTATTATGAGTTTCGGGGGGAACATTTTTCATGTTCGAAAGATGTCCCTTATTATGAGCTACTCCGGGCGAACAAAAATGTTCCGGGCGAAAAGCTGTTCACGTGAAACTTATAATGAGGCTGAAAATGATGTCGGAAAGCTACAAAAGCGGAGTTCACACTGTACAATTAGTTGGACAGACTTTGGTTTCAACGACCAATGTTGGATAATGTTAACCCTCAAGCGACCGCTTGTCCAACTTGTTAGGTGGTTTTCTAATATGGCGGAAGAACTAATGGAGTCGAAACTGCAAACCGTTCACAACCTGCAACACAAAACAGCGGTTTCTAATATGTATTTGATGCACCCCGTTTTTTTTTATAGAATTTCAGTAGTGGGGTCGAAATGGACCCCTAGACAGGTGGAAACTACCTCAAAAGAATTAAGTACATGGTACGAATCTTGTGACAAAAGTCTTGGACGGATAGGTTGGGTCAAAACAAAAAAAAAAGTCTTATTGTTAGGTTAGGTTAGACATGTGGCTGCAAAGTTAAGAGTCCTACACAGACGGTGAACTGTGATACCACCGAGACCGGAAGGCTGTTCACCTTCTGTTCGCATCTAGAGGACTAGGGAGTTCCTCTAATTGAACCTGGATTAACGAGTTGATCGCCAGTTAGTCAAACCATTCAGAACTTTCTATGAAAAGAGAGAGTTTTATAGAGTCTTTGTTAGCTAAATCGCTGGTGTCGTCAAGAAAGTATTCTTCCATGTTGCACGTTGAACGATCTCATCCTCCTCCTCGTCCATGAAGTTTCTGCATGAGTAATTTGAGTAGACATCAAGTCTTTTGGCTATAAGACAGTGTCCTTTTAGGACACCTATGATTGAGCTAATATCAAGTCGATTTAAATTCAATATGCTCCTGGAACATTTCAAGTCTACACATGGCTAAATTTGTTCAGTCGTAAGGGATGTATTACTCTGCATCCATATATAGTGCTAGTCTTCTCAGAAGCGTCTTGCTTTAGCTATATTGTTTCTTTCTGGTCGAAAAGAAGAAGTCGTTACTTTTGTGGCGAGTTCGACATTTTTAAACCGTTCTAGAGCCAAGACAGGACTTTTTTTACCGCCCGAATTTCCACTTGGAACACATTACAATAGTCAGGTAAGAGGAAGAAAAGACTCAAATTAAGCTCTGCCTCAAAAGAGTCCTCCTGCAACAGAAGTTTCCCCAGGAAGATCTTTTGCTTATCCTATAAGGTGTTCTTATAGATTCTTAAGGAATCTTCACAAAGATCCAAGTCTTGTTGGTTTCTCTCTCGCTCTGTGAAAAAGTTACTCACAATTTTACATTAGCTTTTCTACTTATTTTTCCATCAGTGTGGTTTCTTCTTCCCTCCAATTGTGGTGAGAGGATAGGATTTTTCCCAAGAGTGGCTAAGAGCTTTTGTCAGATCATTGACAATAGTGTCAAGGTCTTCTGTGTAACGAGGGAAACTAAGGTTTTATAAATTATATTAGTTTTTGAAAGTTTCCCTGTATTTAAACCAGTCAGTTTTCCTATAATTCCGAAAGCTTCTAGGCTTATAATTTTAATCTAAGAGATTGAACTGGAGGTATTTGTGATCTGAGAAAGGTATTAGGTAGTACGAATACTTTAAGTATTTTCTTCGCTATTATGCATGACCTTGGATTACCTTTATCCGACGCATACAGCAAAAAATATTCTTTTGTCCTGAGCCTTTTCACTTTAGATCTTGCAATCCATGGCTCCTTGATCAGGACTATATCTTCCCCAGTTTTGATCAGACGGTGATACCCGTGGTGGGAAGTGTGATGGTTAGTTTGTCTGCCTGATAAACCATAGGTTCGTGGTTTGAATCCCAAAAGAGGCAAAAATCTTTGTTCGCAAGGAATTGGCAAGTCCTCCGTTAGTAAAATCATTGCTATGAAAGCCTCTTCTCCATTCTCAACTCACTCACAAGGCATGGTTGTGAGAAATGCGACAGGTCTAGCTCTGTTGCGCCACCTCATATATTTTGATCTGACGATTAAGAAGGGCAGCCAAAGCCTTCATAGAGTGTTGGAGATACATCTTGAGTAACTGCAGCATTGCGGCAACCATCAGAACCGAACTACACCACTGTTGACTCGAGATGTCCCATGTTTGAGGATGAGTTTATTAGCTCGTCCTCCGACAAAAGGACCCCTAACATATTGTCGTCTGTTTTTAATCATCTGCCATCATCATTATAGCCCACGCTTATAAACAGATGTTGTAAGAGCGTCCACTGTTTGACACGAATTTGAAATCAACTGACAGTAAAATAGTTTCCCCCGTTTCCTGTTTCTTTCTTCTGTCTAAACACTTTTGCTTTTCACAAATTCACATCCTTTTTTACGAAATCACAACAACAGATTGCAAAGAAGTGAGTGGAAGGATTCCACATAAGTCAAATCTACTCTCAAAATTATTCTACTCACTTAAAAGTAATCCTTGGAAAACTTTAAATGGCTAAGGGGGTTTCTTAAGTTCAAAAAAGACAAACATTTTACTTTTTATGCGTAAATCCCTCTAAAACCCCATATGGAATTTCAGTTCTTAAGAAAATACCAATTTATTCTGATGGCACCCACATCCTCATACAGAAGATGACATTACTAAGAAAATGTACAAAATATTTTCAGATCCAAGCGTCATTCGACTTTCTTCTTAGCCCAAAGCCATAAAGACCCTCACAAAATTTGTAATAAGAAGAACATTTTCATTATTATTAATTTATCTCTTAGCTTTGTCCGATTAAAGCATAACCTTCGGCAAATGCAGGCTCTTGCGTCACCACAAATCACCTTCACTCCTTCCGAACGTATAGAAGTATACCAAAACGACACACAACGGCATAAGCTGTCAAAGGAATCAAGAATTAATAGCCTACATGCGATTGTTGCAAAAGTTTCTCTGAACCAAATATATCCCCGGGTTTTCATTGACCAAATTAAAATAATTCTCATTTCCTCTTATCCTCTTATCGTTTTAATTCATTATTCACTTTTTAAGAGGCACCTGCGATCTGGAGATTCCGTTAAATAACGGATACGTTAAAATTCGTAACATGAGAAATTACGTAAAGAATTTACCGTTTACCTTGATTCTAAAAATGGCATGGCGCCGAAGACGACGGATGCGTCTCCCCGAAAACATCTCACACAGTGAGTTTGTTTCATCAAACTTAAAACCAGATTCTGTTTTGGTTTTATTTTTAAAGCCGGTTTCCATTTTTAGCTTGATTTTGGGTTTATTTTTAGACTTTTACGAGTACAAAGTTTTGGAGGTATGATGTTGATGTGGTGATGATTACGATGACGCTTTTATCCAACTGACTAAATTATTTATTAGAATCGTCAAGTCTCTGTTGTTGTGGGAATTGATTGTAATTTTTTGCCTGTTTGCTTTGATTGCTTTTTGGAGTGCAAATCATTGTTAGGTTTGTTCGCTGAGGTTAATCCAAATGTAAACTAAAATATTCAAATGGGACTTATTCGAAGGAGGGCGTATTTTGAAATGAAAAGTCATCTAAAAGCTTTTATCCCGTGTTCGGTGTTCGTTATGGACATAGTTGATTTCTGATTCCTTCGAATTTTGAAGCAAAGCTGAAAATAAGTCTAGTTTGACTACAGTTTGCCAATTTCAGTTTCGGGGAAAACCGTTTTTTGTTGACTAAAAAATTAAGTCTACTACTCGGAAGCATTCACATGAATTTTGGGAGCATTGATTTATGACAACAAAACTACATATTAGAACATAAATTCGATACACTTTTAGATGAAACACGTCGACTCAGTGAGTGCTAATTAAAGTAAGGCCTCAAGACCTCAAGTCAAACATCAGTTGAATGGCACATAAAATCTTAAACTGCAGGTGTCATAGTTAGATTCCTCAGACCTTCTTATAAAGGATGGTTTTCTTATGGCACTTTCCATTGGTTTCACTCGGGGAAGCACTCATTTTAAAAACCAATGGAACACTTAAAATTTTTTTTTGCTCTACTTAACGTGTTAGCTTTGTGTGCGTGAAACACCAATAGCATATGAAAAATATTTAGGGTAACATGTATTAGTGCTTCTTGAGTGGATTCTCATTTCAAATCGAGAAGCGGCTGTCACTTCTCAGAATCATGAGAAGCGACCTTTTTGCACCAATGGAACGGTTTGAGAATGCTTCTGGACGCTCCTGGACGGTTCTTTTCGTCCAATGGAAAGTGCCATTAGACCTGTGGTTTTCAACTTAGCAATACTTTTCTCGGAGTTGATCTTTTTGATAGTTGTTACTATATTCATGTTCAGCTTGGTTGGCCATTTTCTGGTGAGAGAATTGAAGCCGCACGACTACTGAGCATACTCATTACTCACGTTCGGGTAATTATCTCGAAATCGCTGTTGACGTCAATTTTTACATAATTTCGAATTTTGAAAAGTCTGAGTTACTTTTTAAGATTCAACGATTTAACACAGGTGGACTTTTTTATAGGATTATGTCCCACGGAGAGCTGCCTGAGTCGATTCAGACCTTGAAAAAAAAAATACTTGGAGCGTTATTGCTGACCAAATTCCAAATGCTGCAAAAAGGGGTTTGGAATTTATTCAAACCAGCCACCTATCCCAATCATTTTCAAACCCTTGTCTCTATTATAAAAGAGCTACAATATTGGCCATATAACATTGAATTATATGCGTTTTAATTCTTGTTGAAAACAAAACACGCGCCTCAAAGAACATCCTTAATTATGACAGAATAGACCTTACTCTTTTACTTCCTTAGATGAGCATCACAGTCATTGGTAAGCCTGGGCTTTTGACAATGGGTGCGTTCGAGAACCTATCGGATAACCTATCTCGGATAGCCGTATCTTAGATATCTTTTTGAACGGTTCAGATATCTTCTTCCAGATAGCTGCAGACAACAGCTGTGAAACATTAAAATTCGACTTTTGAAAATAGAAAAGCATTCAAAATATCTTTGCTAAACGATTGTAATTTATTTTTTACGATTTCTTATGCATTTTAAAAGACTAAAATCAAAATAAATAGGGTGGTGCAACAAAGTGAGGAGCCCCAGGGCCTAGCGCATTTCTCACAACCATGCCTTGTGAAGGAATGTAGGGGACCTAAAATTTTCTGCCGGCTCCGAACGGCTAATCGAGAAAGCGCGTTTCATGGCAAAGAATACTAACGGAGGACTTGGCATTTCCTCGCGAAAGGCAATACCCGTGGAAAAAACATTTTTGCCTCTGTTGGGATTCGAACTCGAACCTCTGGAGTAACAGGCGGCCATGCCTCGGCTACCACAGAATAAAAGACTCTAAAGCTGAAATAAATGCACACCAAAACAAAAAATTTACATGAAAAGAAATAAAAATAAATTTTCTATCAGCTGATCACTTGAATAGAATGGTATGTATACCAAAAATACTCGGATACCTTTAGATAGCCTTTTAGTAGAAGTGGGTTTGTGACTCTGCTAAACGTTTTAAAACGTAAACAACAACAAAATGATATCCGGATACGATTCTTGAACGCCCTCAATACCAATCGCTAACATTTAGCATTTTAAGTTGCCTGAGGTTCACCCTGAACTTCAGGGGTTCATTACCACTTGATAGTGCTATTTAAGGCAAAGAGTCTCCCTTCGAGAGGCCACTTCAGTGTGCTTTCAAACCGGACCGTTACGTGTCTCAGTCATCGTTTAGTCTTTCGAATCTTGATGCGTACTCTTTAAGCTGTTAGCACGCCGCACCGTAGTATAGCTAAAAAAAATTATTTGCGTCTCCACACATTGCCTTCACAAACGAGACCAAATATCACTTTGAGTATTTTTCTTTTGAAGCAACCAAAGCTTTCCTCGTCCGCAATCGATATAGGCTTCGCTTCCGTAAAGCAGCACTGGGATGATTAAGGTCTAATAAAGGGTTACCTTAGTTTTCCTAGATAAGGGTTTGTTTTTCAATTGCCTCTTTTACCGAAAGAAGCAGCGGTTAGCAACGGTAGCTTTCAGTTTGATCTTGGTACTGTTTTTAACTCCGTGTCTGCAACGGATCCTATAATAGGTAAACGAGGTCATGTACTACCTCGAAACTAAGTTTCTTACATTTTGTTAAATTCGTCGATGTTTGGTGTTCTTGCTTGAGGATAGCATATTGCATATGCCTCGTTTTGCCCTCATTAACCATCAAACCTATTTTTGCAGCTACTGTTTCACTGGTCGCAACAGCACCTGTGACATTACGCTTCTTTCTTCCCATTACGTCAATATCGTCTGCGTAAGCATACTTTTCAAGTATGATGTTAAGGAAATCGCATGAGAGTCTGTCGCCAAGCCTTATCCGACATCGAAGGTCTCGGTGAGTTCTTTACCGACCCTGAAAAAGCAGCGTGTAAGTTAACGACACAGAAGCTGTAATACGAACTCAGCGCATGCAGAGACAACGGCATGCAAGTGGTGTCGGCATCCCAGACGACAGGTCAGCAAAATGACCAGCATACCTGTGGGAATGCAAACTGTCTCACACCTTGAGAACGGAAACGAGTTGGCGTTGGATTAGATGTAAGATAGTATTTAAGCAAATGTTTGTTAGTTCTAAGTGTTCAGTCTTTTGGATATGGTGGCGCAACAGAGCGAGGAGCCCGAGGCCCTAGCGCATTTCTCACAACCAAGCCTTGTAAGGGAATGGAGGGGACCTACAGTTTCCTGCCAGTTTCGGATAAGTAATCGAGAAAGTGCATTTCATGGCAATGAACCTACTCACGGAGGACCCCCAATTACACGCAAAGAGCGATCCCCGTAGAAAAAACATTTTTGCCTGTGTTGGGTTTCAAATTTTTAACCTCTGGGTTAACAGGCGGACATGCTAACCACTTGGCCATGGGTACCACTGGAGCACTGGTTTTGAGTATTCATTTTAAACTACTTTTACTAAGGCTAAAATCTGAAATATAAGAGTTAGAGTTGTATAACCTACACATGCTAGCTATCGGTGCCATGAACACCACTATGCTATGCATGCCATGAACAGAAAAACTCTATATTACGTAATTGGGGAGATCCTCCGCGATAGTTGAATCCTATGTGAGAGAACAAGTCGAGAGCATCAAATGAACCTGTTTTAAGTTGATGGAAAAATACTTAATCAATGTGAATCCATCTTTGAGAAGATTTAAAAGACGAATATATACGATTTTCAAAATGGGGAAGTTTAAAAGGATCTTCTCATTGAAAACCTTTGAGGGCAAAACGTATGAATCTGTGTTGTACAGCTCAATACGAGATTCATTAACATCATATAGAGGTGACCAAACTTGAGAAGCATATCTACTATAAACTTGAACGAAGACGAAGTTTAACTTATGGGTCGTTAAAGTCTTTTGTTCATCTCTTTATAATCTCAAACATTGAATTTGCTTTGCCTGTGATGCAGTTGAATTGAATTCAAGGTAAGTACCACCAAGGTCACGGAAGTTCGAAACTTGAGATAATGATTGCTGAGACATTGAATAGTCTCAGCAATGCCGGAAACCTTTTTGCGTGAAACACCATAATTTGACACTTGCAAGAGTTCAAACTAAGACCGTTTTAAGAACACTAATTAACAAAACTGTCGATATCTTTTTGTTATAAATTGCGATCTGAGGATCTGACGCATATTAAATAGTTCTAAAAATCTTCATGCCGCCAGTAAAAATAAGAATGTCGCTAATTGAAATACAAGAACTCACATCATTTATGCGGCAATATTGAAAAGCAAAGGACTAATATGACTCCCTTGTGGCACACCAGAGAGACCATTAAAAGGATTTGACAAGACGTTACGAAATTTTATTGCGTGTTTTATTGGGAATCTATACTCACGTTTGCAAAACATCGCAAAACATCGCACATGGGAAAACAACAACGATTAGTGAACAAAAATAAGTCAGTGTTCAAAAGTGAACAACAGGGATGACTGTTAACCTTCCGTTAGTCGCGTGCACCTCACAGGTGCATACATTTTTTCTTTTCCACGCCAAAGTAATACACATTACTCTAGCGCCCCGTTCTTTCGTTAACCCTCCTAACATCCGTCGTTCTAAAGATCAGTACCACCGCAATCTTCGTCCTGATCCGTTCAGTGGTATAAAGGACATAATTACACCTCAGTGGTGCAGTGCGACTATTAAGGTAAGTTTTTTTTTTACTTGTTACTTATTAATGTTTACTTGTTAATTGTTCCTTGTTACTTGTAACTTATTATTTCTTCTTTTCAAATGCGCTAGTGTATAATAATTGTTTAGTTTTTGTTAATTTCCATAAGTTTTTGTGTTAGTTTGTTTTGCTTTAGTGAATTTCTAGTTTTTTTGTTTGTTTCTATTACAATTATTTTACTTCTTGTTTTTTGATACTTCTTACTTACTTTTTTATTTTAGTTGCAATAAAATATATATATATACTTAAATTGTGCTTATTATTTTTTAATTTATGCACTTTTAATGGGCTGAGACACTTAACAAACGGTTTATTGTGTAAGAATACATAAAGCACCTGACAGGTGCAGCGCGACTATCGATGGTTGAAAAAGGGCGCGACTAACGGAAGGTTAATTGGAGTTTATGGAATAAAGTCGCATAAGAGAGATTGAAACTCGTAAGCGAAGATGACTTTAAAATTCCTAATAAAACACGGCTATAATATAATACTATGAGATAGTTTGTCGAATGCCTTAGAAATTTTAGGAATTAGAAAGTGTAAATGCAGTCTAATTCATACCCCTTTTCAAGTGCATTAGAGCATTTGTGGTAAAATGAGAGAAGGTTAGTAGCCGTCGATCTTCTCTGCATAAATACGTGTTGCTAATTATAGATTACACTACTAGCAAAGAAGGATGAATTCTCGCGAACTACTTGTTCAAACAACCTAACTTGTTCAAACGACCTAATTGTGAGTTTTTTAGGGGTAGAAAATTTGAAGTGTAAAAGCGAGGTTATCCAAATACCAAATATAAAAAGTGAGTATTTTTGTTACCCTTTATGTGTCTTTTTTCCATTAATTTTACACAAAGTTAACTTTCCTGGTCCCAATATATATTAATAATTTTTTTTTTTTGTGAAAACATACCAATTTTCGTAATTTTGGGGTTACTTTGCACCGGAGCAAAGTAACCCCTAAAGTTGGTTTGGGGTTACTTTGCTCCGGAGCAAAGTAAAAAAAAAAAATATGTTTCGGATTTAGTTATTTTTTTACAGAAAGGATGTTTGGAGCATTGTTCATAAACTGTATGAATATCATTACTCCAGCACTTCAAGCAAAAGCATAATGATGGGAAACGCAGAACGGAGCAAAGTAACCCCCTCCATTGAACAACTTTGCTCCACTTTTAAACAAAAAAAAATATTTTCACTATAACTTAAAAAGTTTTTATAACATAAATGTATTATTTATATATCTTTTTAATGAAATAAAAAAAAAGTATACATATAAAAAAAAAATTCTCTGAAACTTTTTAGAGGCTTTATAAAAAAAGGGGGAAAAAACGGTGCAAAGTAACCCCGGTTTACGGTAGTAAAAAACTTCTTCCATAAGCTAGGAACTTTTATAGACTTCGAAGAAAGCTTAAAAAGATGTTCTAAAGGAAATGCTAAGCGTTAAGAATACTTTTTTAAAACTATATAGGTGGAATCATATGCGGACCAGTTCGAACGTCTTCATTTAGAGAAGAAAGGCTTAACTGGCTCTGTGGAGACATCCTGGCTCGCAAAGACCAAAATAAAAAGAAATCGCCGAGCTCATAAAAACTCGTCTACCTTAGAGCTAAGAGCGAATTACGAGTGTAAAAAAGTTTAATACTTTTTTTTTATATATTTATTCGAATTTATTTAAAAACAGTACTTGTGCAGTATTTAATTTATTCTCCAGGTGGCAATCGTAAAAGCGAAAATCCACCCGTAGTCTTCACTACGGCAGGGGCACGGATTCTGGAGGCCCCATCTGACATACAAACGCACACCTTTACTGGTGGATACACGCGAGTCGAAGGTACCGTAACCGATGACTCCTGCAGTTCTCTCCATGAAGCTTTTCGTGGTCTGAACTGGAAAGATGAAGGAGGCAGCTCGGAGGTATTACCTCCAAAGCTAATCTCTCATCCGGGCTTAGCTGTTGACCAGAGCGGTGCTATCACCGGACTAAGTGAAGCTGAACAAGTGGATCCCACTCCAACGATGGCATCCCCTGGAAAACAGCTTTCCAAGCGCCAACAGAAGCTGGAGAGAAGGCGAGCGGCAAAGGCTCAGTGCAAAGGGGACACCAGGGTGGCCGAAGGCACTGAATTAAGCTGCAAACCTTTGGTGACGGCGGCGAAAAGGGACAGGTCGGAAGAGGTCTCACCCTCCAATTCAGGACGGTCTCACGTAACCGAAGTCACCCCAACTTCTGCAAACGCGAACAGGGTCGAAAGGAAGAAGGTTTCCGGAAGCTCTGCAAAACTTCCTGTTGGTCTAACTGGAAAGTCGGTGAATGAAACTGGAGGAACAGGTCGCACGACTTGCGAATTCGGTCCACGGACACTGGCTGGAAAGGACGAAGCCAGCATGGTTGAAACTCCTGTTGGTCTAACTGGAAAGTCGGTGAATGAAACTGAAGGAACAGGTCGCAAAGCTTGCGAATTCGGTCCACGGACACTGGCTGGAAAGGACGAAGCCGGCATGGTCAAAACTCCTGGAGGTCCAACCGAAACGTTGGTGAATGAAACCGAGACTGGTAGTCAGTCTGGTCCACGGACACTGACCGGACGGGATAAAGCCTCGAAAGGAGCAATGATAATAAATCAAATTAACCTTCAACATTCTAAGGCTGCTACTGCACTCCTATGTAGCAGGCTTTCCGTGTTGAATACAAAAATTTGCCTCGTAGCAATCCAAGAGCCATGGGCCTGGAAGCGCCGAGTTCTTGGTCTTGGAGGGCTACGAGGTTTCAATATTCTCTATGACGAACGGACTGACCTACCCCGGACCTGTCTCATCATACCGAGGTCTTTTGCAGCAACTAAAATTGACCACTTCTGTGGTCAAGACCTGGTTGCGGCTATGATAAACTACGAAACGAACGGTGAGTGGAAAACTTTCGTCGTTGCGTCAGTTTATTTTCCCTGGAACTCCATTCTTCCCCCTCCCTCAAGACAGGTTGTGGATTTGGTGGAGTTTTGTGAAAACCGGAAGTTGGGGCTTATCATGTGCTGTGATGCAAACGCTCAAAACATAGTTTGGGGCAGCGTCAAATGCAACATGAGAGGCAACCATCTTCTTAATTACATTCTGTCTTCTGACTTAGACATTAACAATGTTGGTAATACGCCAACTTTTGTTACGGCTATACGACAGGACGTAATTGACTTGACACTATCTAACAGATATGCCAAGGAGATTACCTACTGGAAAGTATTGCTGGACGTGTCACTCTCAGACCACAGATACATTCAATTCTATGTAGCAAATGTGACTCCCACTCCTTTAGTTACAAGAAATCCCAGAAAAACTAACTGGACACTTTTCAACGATGAGCTCGGTAATTTCGTCAAAACTCTATTTAAGCTCTCAACATCACAAAAAGTGGAAGATGCCGTTCTAGAAGTGAATTGTGCCCTTACAAGTAGCTTCGAGCTGGCATGTCCAGCTAGACAATTACCTAGTAGATCTATGGTTCCGTGGTGGAACAATGAACTACAGAAACTTCGCAGGGAAACCAGAAGTATTTTGAATAGGTCCCTCAAGACCAAATCAGATGTCGACTGGAACCTGTATCGATCTAAACAGAAGGACTTTAAAAGGTTAATTCGAAGATCAAAGAATGCCTCTTACAAAGAATTGTGAAAGTATAGAAACACTCAGTGAAACTAGTCGACTTACTAAAGCCCTTAAAAGGAGCAAGGTAAACAAACTAGAAACGCTCAGGAAATCAGACGGTTCCTATACCGAGTCCAAAGCAGAGACACTCAGTCTTATGCTGGAAACTCATTTTCCAGGAAACCAGATAACAATCGGACCACAGCAATCTATCTCCCTTAGATCAGGTGAATCCGATAAATCCACTCGACTTAGCTGGTACACGTCATCGTTAGTTGTTACCGACGAAGCCATCAAATATGCCGTGGCATCTTTTGACAGTTTCAAGTCACCTGGCACTGACGGTGTTTACACAGCTATGTTGCAGGAAAGTATAAACCTTTTGCTTCCTACTTTGAAAAATATTTTCACTGGTAGTTTAGCCCTAGCGTATATACCAACTCCATGGCAGTGTTAGAGTCGCCTTCATACCAAAAATTGGTAAACAAGACTACTCACTCGCCAAGAGCTTTAGACCCATTAGTCTTACCTCCTTCCTGCTTAAGACGCTGGAAAGAATGGTTGAGATTTACATTCGTAAAACCTCACTCCAATTACACCCTCTGTCTCAGATGCAACATGCTTACCAAAGAGGAAAATCTTGCGAGACCGCACTTCAAAATCTTGTTAGCAGGATTGAATGCGCGCTTGACAGGAAAGAATTTGCGGTAGGCATTTTCATCGACATTCAAGGTGCTTTTGACAATACTAGCTTCCATGGTATGTGTATTGTGCAATGCTGCCAGAGGGTACGGTGTGGACGAGTCATTTATGTTGTGGATTAAAGCAATGCTAATGAAGAGAACCGTAATTCCTGAGGCGGAATGTGGACAATATGTTGCAACGGTAGTAAATAAGGGCTGTCCACAAGGGGGCGTTTTATCTCCTCTTCTGTGGTGCATGTTGATCGACTCTCTACTTGTAATGCTCAATGGTTGTAACGTTCATGCCCAAGCATATGCAGACGACGTCGCCGTGCTCTCGATTGGCTCCAGCCTCCAAGCTGTCTGTTCCCGAGCACAGGCTGCGCTTTATATGATTGACACCTGGTGTGTTAGAAACGGTCTCTCCGTCAATCCTCTTAAAACCGAGGTTGTCCTCTTCACGAGACGTAGAAAATTGACTGGTTTGACCCAACTTACGCTTAAAGGCGTCAACATTCCTTTTTCAAATGAAGTCAAACATCTTGGAGTAATCCTGGATAACAAACTTCTTTGGTTTAAACATGTCGAGTCTAAAACTACTAAAGCACTGTCAGTTTTCTGGCAATGTAAAGGAGCCTTTGGCAAGACATGGGGTCTTTCACCGAAAAGGGTCCTTTGGATCTATACGGCTATGATAAGACCAATCATCTCCTATGCGTCAGTTGTTTGGTGGAATAAGCTCTCGCGTAAATACGTTATTGCCTCGTTTGCCAAACTTCAAAGAACAATTTGTCTAGGTGTTACGGGGGCATTCCCCAGCACACCGGGAGCTGCTCTCGACGCACTGTTGAATCTTCCTCCCCTTGATACCTACATCATGGGGTGTACTCTCAAGACCATTTCTCGTTTAAAGCGATGTGGTCTCTGGCACAATTCGCACTAGAGCTTTGAGGAACTCGCAAGCAGCATATATTTTGACTCACGTCTAATGGATATGCCGTCTGACACGATGATCCCAAGGCTCAAACTGCGTCAAAATTACTCAGTCAACTTTCCTTCGGTTCAGGACTGGTTCACTCCAGAATCTGAGCCTGGAAAGAACTGTTATCGTATCTTCACAGATGGCTCCAAAACCGACGAGGGTTCTGGTGCTGGTGCCTTTGTTGAGAACGACGACATACGACTGCACTCATCTTTGGGATCATACGCTTCCGTTTTCCAAGCGGAGGCTTATGCTATCCTCATGGCCTTGAGCCACGTAACGAACAATGGATGGACGGGGAGAAGTATCTGTGTTTGCAGCGACAGCCAAGCTGTGCTTAAGGCTCTTCTCAACCCTCTAACCACTTCGAAAGTGATCCAGGAATGCAAGAGCTCTCTGAATGCGATCGGAAGATTAAATTCCTTGAGTCTCATTTGGGTTCCGGGCCATCACGGCATAACTGGAAATGAAGTCGCCGATGAACTTGCTAGGCAGGGATCTCAGACAGCTTTTTCAGGACCTGAACCGTCGCTAGGTCTGCCAGCGTCCTCAGTGAGAGCTTCAATCAACGATTGGATCTGTGAAGAGCAAAATCGTAGATGGCATGCCTCCATTGGATGCAGACAAACCAAGCGTATGCTCCCCAACGTTAGTAAGAAGACTGCAACATTTTTGCTAGCTCGTAGCAGAAAAGACTGTAGAAAGCTTATTGGCGTTGCCAGCGGGCACTTCTCTTTTGCCAAGCATTTAAACGTGTTAGGCTTAAGTGATACCACACTCTGTGAATCTTGTAGAGAAGATGAGGACACCGCAGAGCACTTCCTCTGTGAATGTCCTGCTTTTTCTCGCATGAGGTTACAGATACTCGGCGCAGACATGGTGAGAGCTGGTAACTTAGGCTCCTTATCATGGCAGCGTCTTTTGGCTTTTCTCCGAACATCTGGAAAGCTATAACAAATAGAAGGTTGCTATCTGGCAGTACAATGGACCGGTATTTAGTTCTGAGTGCTCCAGCTGGTATTTTATAAACCTCCAACAAAAAAAAAAAAAGTATTTAATTTATTATTTCTTCCTTTCCTTTTCTAAATATCGATGTTGATTGCCCCCTATAGGTAGGTACTTTCTTTCCCTTGCAGCTTGATGTATCTTACTTCGCATTAGTTAACCTAGTTATTTACATGAATTTTGTATTTGCAAATGTACTCATTGCGCAGTATGTGCCTGAGCGACGCAACGATCCATCCAAGGTAAGCTTTTCACCACAGCATAAATGTATAGAGTTCGTCGAGAGCAGCTCTTTCGGGTTCCTAGTTGTGACGTATCAACGCTGTGAGGTTGTTACGAATTTATGAAGATCGCTTAACTAGAACGTTGTTGGGCTGTGACGATGTGACATGTTTTTGTATGCAAGGATTGCGTAACTCGCGGCTGCAGCAGCCAAAAAACCAATGAAAACAGCTGAAAATTTTATCATATTTCAGAAATTCTAAAACTAATTATACTCTCCACACTCTCGAAACTATGAGCTTCAACATGTGGACGCCATGAATAAAACACCGTTGTCGAGACCTACCCAGATAGTAAACACCCTATACTAATTTCTCGAGCATTGGAAAAATTAGTTTATTATCAGCTCACACCAACACTGAGTTGGCCAACGCACTTAAAGCTTATAGTCTAAATATTCGAAGAGGTTTCTTTAAGATGGTTTTCTGTCTCCCACTTGTAGTGGTGAGCAAATAATGTGTGCGGTGACGTACACGTTCAGAATGGAACGTGACACGTGAGGTGCTATTTTGTTTAGTTGTATCATTGGACAGATCTACCCTAACATCGTTAACATAAGCCACAGCACTTCAGCGTTTATCTTCAACGATATTAAGTAGCAACTTCAAAGATTTTAAAAAAGGAGAATAAGAATCACAACTCCCACTGATACCTTTTTTGGGAGAAGATCCTTTTGAGTTATGTGACAACTTTCGAGCAATCATCCTATCGACCTTAGTTAACTCCATAACGAATGCAACTTTTTGCTTATAGAATGATTGAAGCATTTGGATGGTTCTGCAGCAGATGATTTTGAATACAAAGAACACTAATGCACTTCCAAAAATTGAAAAGTTACACAGGCTTTGCTTTCAAATGCAAGAAGTTCTAACTCTCACCATATAAGCAAATTGAGATCACATCATTTTAACTTTCCTTAGAATTAGAATGATGTCAAATTACTTGTGATTCAACTTGACTTAGTTACCTGATTGAAAAGTTCCCCGCTAGTTTTTGTTCAAAATCCAACCTTTCGCACGCACGCCACACTTACTTAGCATGCACCTGATGTTTCACGTAGTTTAGATAAACAAATTTATTTTTATTGCCCATACCCATCCCATTCCCATAGGCCAAGAGGAGTCATTTGTTGATGTGTTGTTTTGACTTAAAAGTGTTACCAATATCTGATGACTGACTCGGGGGAGTCACTCGGTCAACCGAAGCCCCAACGTTATTATGCTTGGAATACCAAACTAATAGTGTCTACGTGCAAAATGCCTCAATTGGCTTTTAAAACATTTTTATGCCGTGCTCATCCCGGAAGATAATTGAGCTTAAGAAATCTCCATCGATAATTATTACGACTATATTACACTTTAGGCACAGAAAATCGCAGATGAAATGAGAATTCGTCACACAAGGTAGTATCTTGTTGGCCTTATTAGGATTCTAAGTCACGTTGGGATGCGTAGGTGTGTTACAATCCGATACGGAAAAGTGGATTGTTGTTTGTTCTATAGCCAAGTAAAGGTTTTACTCAATGGGGCTATTGACGGAAGGTCAAGAAGAGAAACAATAAGCAATAGAAGTAAAATGATGGGATTTTTGTTTTTCTCAACTTAATGATTCCTTACTTACCTTTACACGTAGCCTTGTCCTTGTGGGTATACCTACTCGTAGTTACTCCCTTCTGATTCTTTTAAGGAAACAAAAAGCCCTTCCGGGTGTTGTTCTAACACAAGTAGAATTGTTATGTGAGTTGTATTACGTCTCGGACTTGGAATTGAAGGAAGAAATAATTTTTATTGGTATACAAACGAGGGTGAGTAATTGAACAACGAATTGGAATTTAATTCCCATTATAGTTGATTAAAGGCATACATGTTTGAACTTTGACTGTTTGGTGTGATGAACTCGGTTATGAAAGAAGGTGTAAGTGTTAAGACCTAAGCGATACAGTTGGTCTATAAGCATCAGCAAATGCCAAAGTGTTCTTTCGAGACTCAGGAGAGTGTTTCAGTTTTTCTGTTTATGGTAATAACCTCAAGAAGGGAGAATGTGCGGAAATAAAAAAAGTGAAAAATCGAGGGGAAAAAAATCGAAAATTAAAATCAAATAAAGAAAGGCCTCCAGCTCGAATGTGTCTATGGATTGAACTCAATACTCTAAGGACACGGCTTAACGCACTGAGATTCAAAGTGGAAAAGCGGCATGGAACAAAACTAAAAGCTGCGCAGTATTTTCCGGCGATTTCCCGTACAATTAAAGCCTGCAACCGAGTGATCAGTGACTGAGAAGGGGGAAAAAACGAAACCGTACTAGTGTAGCCATTTTTCTGCAGAGCGATGAATAGATTTTGTCCTCCGTAATTTTTATTTAAATTTAAGAGCTGATTTGCAAGTGAATTTTTTGTCTGCAATTACGATGAAGTAAATCGTCTGCGTCTTATATACTTATACTTGCACTTGTATAAGCCTAAGTAGGAGCCTTAAAGAAGCTTCTTATCCCTCATTATTATGTCGAAAAGTTTCTGGCTGTCTTCTTACAACTCAATTATTGAAGGTTTGTATAAAATTTTCGAATCAATATTTTTCAGGCCTTTAAGAAGCTTCTATTCAAAAAGGTTGACTGTACTGTGCCTTACTGACATAGGCCTAATTTATAGCAATGCTTCGCATATAAGGTATAACGGGTTGCACCCAACAACTGCTTCGACCATAACCATTCCAACTTTTTAGAAACTGAAGTAGAATTTTGAAGTGTGTATAACAATACATTGAATCCTTACTAATATTATAAATGTGAAAGAAGCTCTGTCTGTTCAGCTTTCAATGTAACCGGCTCCCGTCCAAACTACTGAACCGATTTAAACGAAATTTGTCACAGAGATAGTCTAGAACCTGAACCTGAGGAAGAATAAAGGCTATATATTTTTTCCCAATATACCCACGAGATCGGGAACGTAAGCAGGAACCTAGAAACTACAGCACCGATTTCGAAAATCCTTCCAACGGTATAGAATTCTACACTATCCCCGAGTAACACGAACTCATCCCCATATACCAACGGGAAAGTTATCATATTCACTCGAGAACAGGAGTCTTTCCTAATGTTACAATTCCGAAATTAAATCAGTCTGTCTTCTTTTTCTTTTATTTACATGAATTTTGGTACAGAGATAATCGAGAACCTGAGGATGGACATAGGCTATATGTTTTATCCCTATATGGGAACGGAAACATGGAAACTACAGATTTCGAAAATTTTTCCACCACTAAACTACTACACTCTATGCCCAAGTAATATAAGCTTTGAGTCATCCTCCGGAAACGACCTTCATATTCCCACGGGAACGGAAGACTTTACTAATATTATAATTCCGAAATTAAGTCTGTTTGTCTGTTTTTCTTTGTTATAATTTACCGCCAAAACTATTGAACCGATTGATATGACTTTTGGTACAGAGATTATGTAGTCTAGAATCTGAAGATAGACATCTTTACTAATATTACAAATCCAAAATTAACTCTGTCTGTTCATGTTTCTTTGTTACCATCTCCCGCCCAAATCACTTATCCGATTTAAATGGAATTTTGTTCAGAGATAGCCTAGAGACTGAGGAAGGACATGGGCTATATAAGTAATCCCTATTTTTCTACGGGAACGAAACCGTAAACGGTAATGATATGATATTATTATTAACTATATAAACAAAACAGTTAAGTTTGACGTGGTGGGGGATGTTGTCAGTAGACAATAGTATGGACACTGAGCAAGTCACCTCATACCCTATAGAGTTTCTCACTTCCTTGGGACTAACAGGAGTGGCAGTATGTTGGTGTTCCAGTGCCTATAGTGAAAATCTAGAATCCTACACCGCTACATAGTACACATCTGGGATACGGCACTATAAAAATTTTAATTATGACTGGAACGGCAAAATGAGAAAACGTTTTGATTCCCCGTATTCGTTTAATTCCTACTGATTTGTCATTTTAGTTTAAGAGAGTGTAGTTTCCTCTGAAATCAGAATTGAATGTGTTTTTTTTCGCAAAATAATTAGCCAAACAAATTAAAAATGCTGCCGAAAGTCACTATTCCACGTGGAACACGCGGACACAGCTAGTAAATAAATAAATAAAGTGGCCTAAAAGAGCGGGGAGCCTCGGGGCCTAGCGAATTTCTCCCGACCATATCTTGTGAAGGAATGGAAGGGACCTACAATTATTGCCAATTCCGAACGGCTAATCGAGAAAGAAATGGTTTTCCCTGGGCATCGCTCTTCGTGAGGAATTGTCAGGTTATCCGTTTATAAATTCATTGCCATGAAAAGCGATTTCTCGATTAGCAAATAAGAATCGGTCGTAAGCTGTAGGTCCCCTCCATTCCCTCATAAAGCATAGTTGTGAGAAATGCGCTGGGCCCCAGGGCACCCGCTCTGTTGTGCCACCCTTTTCCTTTTTTTTAAACATAAACATGAGATTGTAGTGTGGGTTTAAAGAACCAACATAAGAAACCATACTACCAAGTTAAACACATGAACCTCTCCCTCCTGGCAAGTTTTCAATAATTAAGGTGTGTAAACGATAAGAAAAAGATTGGAATGGTTATAATTAAGACATTAAAGACTCTGGGATAATCAAGTTGTACAGTGTCAGAAGAAAAGATTGGAAAGACATTTCGCATAAACAAATCAATAAGTTGGCCTACAGAGATCCGAATCAATGTACAGTTTTTCAAAGTCACATTATCGATATGCCAAGATTTGATGAAAGAATTAATCTAACGCAGTCTCAACTAATGACATAACTTAGCTTTGTCGAAGTTAGGCCCCTCCCGTGACGTTATGGTTGACATGTTTGCCGATTAGGCAAAAGTTCGAGGTTCAAGCCCCAAAATATAAATTAAAAAAATCCGCAAATATCGCCACTCGCGATAGAAAAGTTATTTCTTACTTAGTAGTTCGAAATCGGCAAAATATTTTAGACCCACGAAATGCGTAGGTTTAAAAAGGAGCGGGTAGTGTACAAGTCCTTCAAGATTGTGTACTCGGGTTGAACGTTTTCTGATCCAAACCGCTGATTCAGACATTTATCCAAATGAAAAGAGATTTTACAAGTGTATTATTTTTAGTTATTTTAGATTTTCGATCAACAGTGAAGCTACACTAACATTGTGTAAGTGTAAAGGCTGCCGTAAAGGGTCAAGTAAGCTGAACCAATTTTTGATGGAAAAATGAACCCTAAACTGAGCTTAAGACTCTACACCATAGTTGTGCATTTAGTTTTTAAACACGGTTTCAATTGTTGGACAATGCATTATAGGTAAAAGAGAAATTCGATGGCAGATAAGGAGTTGGAAATGGCTTACCATAAACCATCTTATGGTTTTTTTCAATCGTAAGTTATTATGACATTAACAGCTGTCAACGAATTGAAATCTTGAAAGAATGGCAATATCATACCTCTGCGGAGCAAAATGAGGCGCTTTACGATTAAAAAAAGTCGGGAAAGGTGAGTGCATTCTCTGAATTGGTCAAAAATGAACGTATGGTCCCAGTCTTCGCATAGGCGAGAATCCGGTTGCCTAAGGCGGGAGTGTGAGACTCAATCCATAAACATGTACTCGACATCGATCTCAATAGATAAACACTTCACACAGGAGAATTCTGCAAAATTTCGTATTATACGCTTTCAAAGTAGAGTTGACACAATAATTGACGGTACAAGACCATCCACTTCATTCTGCCTTAGCAGTTTAGGCAGTTTGAATTCGGCGACAACGATTTCGGACGAAAATGTATTTTTTCTGACGAAGGGGATTTTCAATTCGCCGGCCACGTTTTCGAACAATATTGTCTCGTCTGGAGCTAAGAAAGCCGCACGTTACTGTCGCGAATCCATTGCATCCACAGAATCCATTGCATCCTCAGTTATGAGGATTTCGAGGAGTGGTGGCTCATATCTCTTCGAAAATGAGTCTTCGAACAAAGTTTCGGCCATCGGTGGGTGTTAAAAAGCCACGTCAATCGAGTTCTTTGTACTGATACTGGTGACATGGATTAAGACGACTCCTGCTTCATTCGAAATAGCGTGCCATACCTCAGCCCATGTTAATTTTTTGGGCACAGAATTCCCAAACCGTTTCTTGGCAATGTCAATTCGCAGCTTTGGAGCTGGTATTTGAGGCATTTGTG
Organism: Melanostoma mellinum; assembly: GCA_914767635.1. Taxonomy (NCBI): domain Eukaryota; kingdom Metazoa; phylum Arthropoda; class Insecta; order Diptera; family Syrphidae; genus Melanostoma; species Melanostoma mellinum. The sequence continues at coordinate 166,500,370 of OU612060.1, read as the reverse complement.
GTACCTGTGGCGTGATGGTTAGCATGTCTGCTGTTAACTCTTAGGTTCGTGATTCGAATCCCAACAGAGGCAAAAATGTTTTTATACGGGTATCATCAATATTCGGCGGGTCCTCTGTTTGTAAATTCATTGCCATGAAAAGGAATTTCTTGATTATCCGTTCGGAACCATGTAGGTCGCCTCCATTCCCTCAGAAAGAAATGCTCTGGGGCTCATCGCTCTGTTGCGCCACCCTATTTATTTATTTTAGTTATTTGAGGCATTTTCTACTTTGCTTGTAGGAACCCGTGGACGAGTGATGTTTGTAGGGAAACTACAGGGACGACCTAATACACTAAAAGTCAAGTTCTTCAACAAAGGAAGGCTGAGAGAAAAACAGAATATGCGAAAGGTATGGTCAAATTTCTTATCATAACGACACCAATAATGCTCCCACTCCTTTAAGCAGAAGCGATTGGAGTTCTTGAAGCTGCAAAACATCTCGATATACAAAAATTAATCAACATAAAGATCGACATCTTCATAGACAGACATACGGCGCAAACGCTATCTTCTCCATAGCTACAAAATCGAAATAAGTAAAAAGCTGTTCCAGTAAATTAAGACTACTCACGCGATAAGCACCGTAAGCTTTAATTTGTGTTCGAGGAAAACCATGACGTAACTGGTTACGAAATGGAGAGGCAAACCCTATGTAGGTACTCAATCTACTAGAGCAAGTTAAGAACAGAATCTTACAAAACCTTCTAAGTACTGCAAGTGATAGGTGATCATCTTTGGAAACTTGCCAGGCTTCCATTGATTTATCGCCAGACATTTTTAAGAAAAAATTGAATTTTTACTCCAGGTACCTGTAAAACAAAGCTACAAGTACTTGCATTACTTGTGTAATAATCTACTAAATTTTAGGGGTGATCCAGATTATGTAAGGGTGTGTAACACAAAGCTACAAGTGAAGAGAAAATTAAGAATATTTCACTTGTAACAGATCAAGCAAAAATTGAAGCTATGTATTACAGAAATTTCTAACACTTATTATGATTCACTTTCGTTACAAGTGCTTGTAGTCTTGTGTTACAGGCACCTGGCCTCGTCTCTTTCTCTTGACTGGCATTCTTAGGAGTCACAAAATATTGGATACCAACGTTATGAGTTTGAGGATTAACACATCAGATTTTTGTAGACAACAAAACAAAGAGGCAGAGATGGAATCTGTCGACTTCTTCCGTGAGTACCAAAGCGGGGCCCAAACTAGAAGGAAATGAACTGGAAGAACATTGCGACATCCCTAAACCTCTTCTTAACAACATGCTCCAGTTATTCATTTCAAATACTTCAATGAAGCTCTTCAACCTCAAAAATACTGTCAACGCCAATTACCTACCCTCCAACCTGTTCTATCAACTCATCTTTCGTTACCCTGGTTAGCACAATGAATCCTTTGTGATCCGAGCGAGGTGTTGCCACATACAACCCCACCTCCCACATAGCGTTACCCAACTGAAGGGCAATATCTTCCAAGCGATATGTAGGTTGAAAAGATCAGTAGGTATGGCATCCCAAGACCCCCGCAAAAAAGCTATTTTCCATTCTATATACGATCATATCGATCCTACGGAGGAAAGGGAGGAAGCATTCCTTAGATAGGTCTCAGACATGGAACATTCAGAATAATGAGGCTTCTAGACTATATTTCTAGTTAATACGGAGTTCTTGATGGTAGGCGCATAACAAAAAACAGATTGTGGTCCAAGTGCGGCCCATTTGAGGACGCATAAAAACGAAGAAGGAGAAGGAGCATTTACTGGCAAGTGAATTTCGCTACATATGAGTTCAAACAAATTAATTCTCTTCAAATTGGCACTTAAGCAGGAATGGCCGAATGGTATAGGTTCGGCTCTTATGTTGTACCTATTGCCTATATGAACTTGAATGTCTGAAGATAACTTACGTTTAACAAATCAATGCAAGCGCGCCGTCGCGTCATCTCTAAGAAGACATATCGGTAATAATAGAGATTTAGATGCGTACACTATAGAAGAATATTGGCTTAATGTCCCCCTTAAATTGCCCCAATACAACGCGTTCTCTGAAGGACGGTTACTCTGAAGGTCTCAACTTTTTTTTGTCAAACTAATGAAAGAAAGTCAAATGCGAATAGCTTAACATCGCGCTGAATGTATGTAATCGCTTTTTATGGCGTCTTTGTGTCTTTCCTATGAAGACTCTACTCTATTACAAGGCCACAGCATATGTGGCAATATCAATAAATTGCTGTCCCCACCGCCGCTAAAATGCAATATGCATACCACAAGTAATACGCACTAACATTCAGTTGCTCGCTTATTGCTTATTGTCCAAGCGCGTGCCGTAGCATTTGTGGCTGCCACTTATACGACACCAAAAAATCAACCAAAGTTCAAAATTCGCTTAATTTGAAATTCAGTCAGTAAAACAGCAGCTGGCGACAGAGTGTCTCTCACGATTAAACTTTCTTGAAATGAAAAAATAAAAAATAAAAAATAAAACACAAACCGCCATACAAAGTACGAATCGTTTAGCAGCAGACCCTAAGGCGACAGCAGTAGAAATTCAATTGAAATATTCAAACGATTCCCTAGTCACTCTACGCTTCTACAGAGTCAAAATCATAGTCAGTTTAATAGCAATCAACAGCATTCCGCACTTCCAAAGACAGACGCCCGCCGCCATGCCAGATAGAGACACCAAGAGGAAGACAAAAACTCCGTCCGAGTGTCATTATTCAAATGACTATAAGGTAAATGACAGCGAGATGTCATTTGTAAGCAGCGCGTCTTTATTGACTCGTAATAGCGCGCGTATAATGCCTGACTACCAATTATGGTAAGCTGAAATGGCTAAGCGATTTTTAATTTAATTATCTGGAACAAAGCAACAGACAGAATGAATTTAAATAAAAATAACTCACTGCTCATCCAGCGCATTGGTTTCAAGACTGAGTCACGCTTTTTTTGTTAGTCTTGGGTGTTTATTTAGAAAAAAATCTTTACTCAATTTTTATATAGACTCTTCGACACCTACCGAGGAATCGCTAATTGTTTTGGTTGTCGGTTGCATCTTTGTTTTGCTAATAAAATTTTTAAAACTCACGCTGCGATTATGTTCTACTTGGAGATTCATAATATTTAATTGAGGAATGTGCGAATTGGTTTCTTTCCATGTGGGCAATTAAACTTTACCGCAGGTGTTCGCAGGCCAAAGCATTTTATTTAATTTTCTTAAAGAACCAGACGGGGAATCGAGGTCACTGGAGTCTTTAAAAAAGTCCAAAGTTCGAAACTTTTATAGCAATGTCCAGTTTCTATTTGAAATCTTGTTTTGTATGCCGAACAACTAAGTTAGAAAACTTTTTTCATGGAAATGTATTTCACTTGAGAAGCTGTCAATTCTTCCCAAAAAGCGATAGCCATGAAAAGCATTTTTTTCTTTGACGTTTCTGGGAGTCGAACCTTGAACCTCTTACGTGATTGGCAGTCATGATGACACCATTAACAAAAAAAAAAAAAAAAAATGCAACGATATACCCTTCAACGATGCTTTGAAACTATGTATTAGAGTTGACTACGAATTCGTGAACATTTCACGGGTCCGGTTCGCAAGACTATATTTCCTCATCGCCACATACCTTCTTTTATTATGTGGATTCAATACATAGACGAGAACGCAAAGAATCTCCGTTAACGGTTGACTATCAACAGCTGTCAACAGCCTGTAAACGTTGGAATTCCGCAAGGAACAACTCTCGGAGTTTGGTTACTTCTAATGTTTATCAACGATATGAGCAAGGTGGTATGTTCCTCGAAACTTAATTTTTTTGCACTTTGCTTTTGAACCTTTGTGAATCGTAGTGTAGGGGAAAAACAGGGCCAGGTAGAGCATTCCACATTCGGGTGTTGCAACTAAAATATGAATCTCTATACTTGACTGTACGCCCGAAGTTGGGTTCAAGGTCAAATTGATGAGCATTCCTAGCGAGGCGGGAGTTGCGGCTAAATTGTTTCAGGGGAGGAATCCAACTGGCTACTTCACTAGAGCACTGTTTGTGAAAAAAGCGATAAAAGAGAGTTAGACTGGTAACATTTCGATCATTTCGATCATGACAATCAATCGATTCTACGATTGAACTATCAGCCATCAATTTCAACGCTCTATTTTGTACCCTATCAAGTAGGTGCAAAGATGTTTGAGGAGCATCTGACCAAATATGGGAGCTATACCCAAGTTTTGGGTGGATGAAGGCCTTATAAATTGTATCCAGATCAGAAGGGGTGAAGAACTTCCTGCATCGTCTCAAGAAACCTAAGCATTTAGCAGCGTTTTTGGCGACTTCAAATATGTGGTCATTCCAACGAAGATCATCGTTTACACACATACCAAGTACTGACAGCTTTTCGGTTTCTTCGATGCAGATACCATTCATGGATAATGGCAATGGGGGAATGTTAAGCTTCAACGACAAGAGACAGCATTGAGATTTCGAAACATTAAATTCTACTCGGTTTTTATGATCCCCATGAAACAAGGTTGCTCAATAAGCTTATCATACGCAACCGTTCCAGTTCCACATCCGAAGAGCAGGGCCTTGAATTTGGAAACGAATATTAAAAGCTGAGGATCGTGTCGTCAGCAAAACAGTTAAGCGGATTAGAAGTCTCAGACAAGAGATCATTAATATAAATGAGGAAGAGAGTCGGAGACAAAACGGAGCCCTGGGGCACACCAGCATTTCTGAAGTGGGTATCAGACTTGAAGCCATCCAAAACAACTTGAATTGAACGGTCGGAAAGGTAGTTTCTAATCCAACGAAGAAGAGACTCATCATTACCAATTTCGATAAAAGAGCCTGATGCCAAACTCTATCAAATGCTTTAGAAATATCAAGCGCAATAAACTTTCTCCAAAACAATGTAAAGATTGGTTCCACTTTTCGGTGAGATAAGCCATCAAATCACCAGTCGACCGTTTGCTAAGAAAGAAACTTTCGTTCTTCAAGATATTTCATAAGTTGATGGTTTATCAACGTTTACATGACCTAAGAAAGAAGGGACGTTAGTGCAATTAGACGGTAGTTGGAAGGAGAGGAAGATTCGCCTTTTTTAATGGCCGGCTTGACAAACGTAGTTTTCTATCTGCTCGGAAAGAGCCCAAAAGAATTGGATACGCTTACGCAGTGGCTTTGCCAGCGTATAAGAACACCTCTTGAGAATAACGGCGGGGATACCATCTGGACCAGCGGATTTGTATTAAAAAAGTCTCATTAAGGAATATTTAATCGAAATTAATTACATTTCATTACATTAATTTTCGGAAATGTGTTTTGAATAGCGTATAGAAAAAAAGTTAAAAAAAAATTTCACCACTCTTAATTTTTAAATTATTTTTAAAATAAGTTTCATTAACTTTTAGAATTTTATTTTTTTATGTAGGGTGTTTTAGATACGGTTTTCCAAAGGATCAGGATGGATAGGTTTGGTCAAGACAAAAACAAAATTGTATGGGAAAAGGGATCCCTCAATGTAGGCGCAAGGGGCTATTTTATGTGAAATTTACTCAATTTTTTAAAAAATTATTAAAAATCAACTAAGCCACTTACTTTATCGTACTTAAGTGTTTTTTTAAGTTATTGCTTTGTTCTTTAATAAAAATTTTAATTTGAGTTCACTTAATGAAAAGTTTTGGAGAGATCAAGGCTCAAAAAATTTTGAAATAAGAAAATATTTTTTTAACATAATTTTGCTCCTTTAAGGGCCATTTTTTCTTTCCATATTCAATGCTTTTATTAATTTTTGCTCAAAAGCAAAAAAAACTAACAAAGAATTTTTTCTAAGTTTAAGAGAAATTAAAAAAAACCAAAGGTACTTTTTTCCAGATAAAAAATGTCGTTAATATCCCGAAAATATAAATATAAATATAAAAAAGTTAAACAAAAATTTTATGTGATCTAAATCTTAATATAAATTTTAATTAATTATTAAAGTTTTAGAGTTATCTTTAATTTATAATTGTTTTAAGCTAAATTTTAAAACTTAGACCTATTACAAACTTGAACTTTGGTCTCAAAGAACAGCTCATGTACTGATTTGTACCCCAAATGCTGTTTGCGGTTAAACGAGTTGATGAAACTGAAAAAAAACGTGGTTTTTTGAATTAATGTGGTGAGTATATGGCAGCCTATAAGATTTATGTAAAATGTTTTAAAATGTTTAAATGTTAACCAAAGAGTGCTTATGGGTACTATGATATTTGTGTTCAAAATTAAAAACAATTTATTAACTTTGTACTAATGTGAAAACATACAAGCAGATTCCGTAATGCTTCAAAATCTCAGAAACAATGAGGATTTAAGAATTAAGAAACCTTGTTGTTCTAGATCGTAAAACAATTTTTGACATGGCATTCCATGGGTTTAATAATCTTCCTAGAGAATTAATTAAATGATTTAAATTAAAAGCTAATTGAGCACATTCGTTCAAATTAATAAATATCTCGATGTCCTAAATTAGTTTTTTAAGCACAATTGTTTTCTAAATTTATATAATTTATACACAACTAGCAAACCCGCGCGGCGTAGCTCGGGTCCTTAGTCGACCTAGTGGATCGCATAGTCTCTAGGAGCCTCTTCAATACATACAAATAAACAAACAAACAATTATTAGCCATCGGAGTTTTGGTAAGGAACTCCATTATAAATATAGTCTATGTCACTCAGGGAATTTTTTTTTAATAAAAAAGAGGAGGCTTATGCTTACCTGGAGAACTCAGACCTAATTACTGGTCCATTCTCCATTGTACTACCAGGTTAGCAGACTTCACTTGTTTTGTGCTGCAGTAGCTTGAAATAAGGTGAATGTAATTTTGTATACAGGGTGTTCCGTACTTCGTGTAACATCCTTTGGGGTGTGATTCTTGGTCATATTCTAAGAAAAAAAAATGTATGGCAGTAAAGCTCAATTCTCAACTTTGACATCACTTTTTGACAATTTAAGAAAAGGCTAACTTTGGTGTACCCTGACCTATGTTAAATTCAATATCTCTGTCAATACTAATGATAGAGACCTAATCATAGTTTTAATTTTTTGTAAAAATAACAGCCTTTAAGACTGTATTTAAGTTTAGCTTCCAAAGGTTAAGGGTTGCCAGATTTTCAATTTTAAGTGCTGTTCAAATTTTCTTCCCGAAACAAAGTTTTGACTTTAAGGTCATTTTTTTGCAGAAAATGCCTGATAAACATGGAGTTTCCTTATTTTTTACAGATGAACTAAACAATAATAAAAAAAAAACTTAGTAATAAGTGCACTCTAAAACCCATAGATTCTATGATATTTGAAAAAATACAAAATGGGTAAAATTAAAAAAAAAAAAAAAAGATTTTTAAATTTGAGGTTTTTTTGAATAAAACAATAATATGGGCACTTTTAGGAGTTTTTTTATGTATTTTATACAAATACAATTATAACAAGTGCTCAAAGTGCCCTATTTCATTTTGAATGCACGCCAGAGCCCTTTTTTGAATTTCATTGTAGGTGTTTGCTCTCGATAACTCTTGTCTTACTTGTAGTCTTGTAATCTTTGAAACTGTATTTAAATTAGATTCCTATAGGTTTAGGGTTGCCAGATGTTCAGTAAGGATAAAGTTCCTGGTATATTCGTTGTGCTCTTCTTGAATTTCCATTGTAAAACTCATATAAGAAAAAAATGTCTGCGTAGGCACTTTGAGCACTTGTTTTAATTGTATTTGTATTAAATACTTAAAAAAACTACTAAAAGTGCCCATATTATTGTTTTATTCAAACAAACTTCAAATTTAAAAATCTTTTTTTTTTTTTTTAATTTTACCCATTTTGTATTTTTTTTAATATCATAAAATCTATGGGTTTTAGAGTGCACTTATTGCTAAGTTTTTTTTTTATTATTGTTTAGTTCATCTGTAAAAAATAAAGAAACTCCATGTTTATCAGGCATTTTCTGCAAAAAAATGACCTCAAAGTCAAAACTTTGTTTCGGGAAGAAAATTTGAGCAGCACTTAAAATTGAAAATCTGGCAACCCTTAACCTGTGAAAGCTAAACTTAAATACAGTCTTAAAGGCTGTTATTTTTACAAAAAATTAAAATTATGATTAGGTCTCTATCATTAGTATTGACAGAGATATTGAATTTAACATAGGTCAGGGTACACCAAAGTTATCCTTTTCTTAAATTGTCAAAAAGTGATGTCAAAGTTGAGAATTGAGCTTTACTGCCATACATTTTTTTTTCTTAGAATATGACCAAGAATCACACCCCAAAGGATGTTACACGAAGTACGGAACACCCTGTATAACCACAAGGGCGGCGCCCAGGTGAAACTGGGAGACTGAAAGAAAAGTAGATGCCCAGAGCGGGATTCGAACCCAAGCGTCGGACCTACCTACTGAGCACTCTATCACTGCACCACGGCCACCCTTATCCTCACTAAGGGATAGTGTAGCTTTCCAATGGCGAAAGAATTTTTCAAATCGGTGCAGTAGTTTCCTACGGAGCCTATTCGAGACAAACAAAAAAAAAAAACAATCAAACCGTTCCTCTTCATAATACCTATTATTAGTAAGATAAGATAAGTTTACATATATCATTTTATAAATGCTAAGTGTAAATGTAAAACCCAAAACAATATGGCTTTTTTAAAGCTAAGTAAAAATTGATATCAATCCTTATCTACCTCGTAGTAGCTTCGCAATAACGCCATCTCGCTGTAGTAACCAAACATAGATAAGTATACCTATGTTAAGTCGCCATTGCATTAAGTCGTTTCACGCCATATGAAAACGATTGCTTTCCCCTCTGTCAATTTGCTGAACATTAAAGTTTCACAGCAATTTCATGTTTGTCCTAGAAAGAGGAGTTTCAAGAAAAACATGACAAGATAGGCATTATAATGATGACTATCAACAAAAACTGAAGCAAACCGAACATCTCTAAGAAAACTAAATCAATTTAGGATAAAATAAGTCCATCTACTTAAGAAGTTCGTAGAAGTTAGCTAAGAACACTAACTATGCCTACATCATAATAAAGGAAATAATGAGATTACGAAGCTTTATTCCATAAGTTCTTGTTTCTTGAGATACATTTTTATTTTAACTTACCCCCACATCTTTAACATGTATCTTCAAGAAAGCTAAGCGTTCCAAATGATTTCCTAAAATATTTTTGTTTCCCTAATCATTTTTATGAGAAAACGATAACGAGCATGTTGTTTTCACATTTTCTTAGGCAAAACCTTTAATAGTCCTTAGAAATTTATTTTTAACTTTCTACATAAACCCTTCAACTTTTTATATACCACGAAACATTCAAAACCAAAGCCCCACTCGCTAAAATTCTCAACAACAGATAAAAAAAAAAAAAAAAAAATAGAAACAACATCTTCATTCAACTCCAAATAAAGTTTTCATTAGAAACTTCATGCTTCATCCCACCATCGCATAATTTTCATAGGAAAAAAACGAAAAACACTCCAGCGTTAAATCGTAGCTTCACACAGAAATCCTTTCTTCATTTCGCCATAAAAAAAATTGATAGGAGTCCTATTCCTCCTATTGCCCCTAAATTAAAGTTGTATCCTCACTCACACCGACGCGCGGTTTCTTTGTTGGTTTGCCCTTTTGCCGGGTTGCTCATGCTGATGCTCCTACCGCTGCAATCTGCAATGCAATCCCAAATCCCTTTTACCTTCATCCATTTTCATTCCTTTTCATTTGTTATTCCTTTGCTGCGGTGTACACTGGACATGGATACTTTCACTAACGGTGGTTTGGTTGTTGTTGCCCTGCCGTTGAATTGGTATGGCATCAACACGGGCACCTACTAAAGTTGGCAAACAAAAATAAAAGAAAAAAAAAATTAAAGGAAAATGCCGGTGTACTCTACCGATTCAACCTCAGCACTACCTCAATGTGTAACTAAGGGCAGGGGTTGTTTTTGTTGTTTTACTTTTTGCCATCACTTTCGCCGACTTTCGTTTTATTGTTGAGGACTTTCGGATTGAATGTTGGAGCATGCTCAGTTCATGTGGATCGTGTTTGTGGAACGTAATTATCCTTCTTTCCTTTGAGTCGCATCCTTGTTTGATAGAACGTTGCAATGCACGTGACTTTGCCTTATGATTGTGATTCTCCTTGTCGTAGTCGTCTGGCAATAGGGCACTTCACATGCCACAGTGGGGGTAGGTAAGGAACTTCTGGAGCAAATCAGCTGCTATTCGTATACATCGACTGTCATTAGCTCGTCGTCGGTGTGGTACTTTGGTATGGTAATGTGCAAGGTTCGAACCAACATTGGTGCTCCCTTAGTTCGTTGGGGTTGGTTTAGCAGGACACCATCACCATGTGCTTGTGTGGTTTGTTTTAAAAGGATGTAAAAGGACTTCTTTCTGTCGATAAATCGGGACGACGAATAAATACGAAACTTCACTACTTGTTCAGTCGGTTTTTTGCATGATGTCGACTACACGTCGGTATCTCATGTCAACTTTTAGGGACAAAACTTCCGTTGAAAAGAATTTTGAAGTCACCATTCATTCGTTGTAGGTACTCTTGCCATCGAGGATGTGTCCTTCGGAGCAAATAAATTCAGTGAAGTGATTTGAAAAATAAAAACAGTGAAATTTTACAAAAAAAAAAAACTCGTGAAAAGAAAGAAATTTTTTTCCAAATATTTTTGTGACTTGTGAGTTTAGTGAAAAAAGAAGAAAAAAAAATAAAAAAAAATTTTTCTCCAAACAAATGACGAAAATTGTGTTGACAGAATTTACCAAACAGGAAAAAGCCAGAAACACAGGGATATCTTCAGTATTCACTTTTTTCTCTGCCTGGTAAGTGCGTTAATGTGTGTTTGTTTTCATTGCAAATATTTACATACACGCGAGTGCTTTTTCGCCATTTGTCGGTGTTTTTCTAATTTTGAGCCGAAAAACTACCCCCAATCCATCGCATCGGTCGAATCAGCTATCAGTACCACACCGGTATTTTAGTGGTTCATCAGGAATAGTGCGGAATGCGGATCATTGTCAGCTAGCGTGTTGATTGTATGTATGTAGTTATATTGCCATCAATTACTGGATGGTAAACAACTATTCATTATAAGATAATCGGTTGTACTACAGCCCCTGCTTTTACCAGAACAAACGTTTAATTTGAGTGGTTGTCGATAGTAAATACGAAAGGGACGCATGCTATACTTACTCGTACCTATCGCTCTAGGAAACTAAGGTTTCGTTTTCTGAGGAAGGAGTTGGTTGGGACGGCTATTTGCTTAAGGACAGATTGTGTCGTTCCTTATTTTATTTCTGTTCTGTTTTTTAGGGGAAAAAAATAATAATGAATATGCATGGGTTGATAGACACTAGGTCATAAATATGGATACGCATTTTTGTAGGAATTGTCCCCAATGGGTTTTGTATAAATTTGGGTTAGAACAACAATGGTTTTTGACGTCTATAAAAAAAAGAAAAAAATATGTGCGTGATGATACTACGGCCCCGAAAGGGTAGGTATAATATTAACGTAATAGGGATTAAGTGCTGTCACAATATATTTTCTCTTATTTGTGTAAGTAAGTACCTCTACCTATACCTACCTAACCTACCTACTTTGGCAATGTTTGATTTCAACTCATAGAGTTCGGGGGACTGAGCTTTTGAAAAATAAAAAGGATAAAACACGTTCCTTGAAGGTATTGCCTGTCAAATAAAATCTAGACGAGAGGATTTGTGTTCAAGAATCTGAACATGAAACAGGTACCTACAAGAGGAAGGTTTGAATGTTTTCAAGCAAATAAAATTCAGGGAAATAAATTACCGTCAAATAATAAGCCCGTGATCCATTTAAGGCTTATAGAATAGGAGCGGGAAGGTTTCAGAATAAATTCATGAGCCTATTGAAAGGATTGTGATTGTAATATGCTCACGTTTCCTTAAAAGTAAACAACAATTGAGGGAGATATCCGTGTATAGTGCGTCAGTTAAGGAATAAGAAAATTTTGAGCCATTGTCGAGTATTTTTTAAGGAAATTATCTTCACAAATCTAGAAACTGCGATAAAACGTGTTTAAAAACCAAATAAATATCAAAAGAAAAAAATGTAATGTATGTATGAGACGATTGTAAGAAAACTTATCTTTCAACCTCTGAGACAGTCAAGTTATATGAAACGATATCGTCAATAAAATAAAAATAAAAAATAAATAAAATAAATAGGGTGGCGCAACAGAGCGAGGAGCCCCTGGGCCTAGCGCATTTCTCACAACCATGCCTTGTGAGGGAATGGAGGGGACCTACAATTTTTCGCCGGTTCCAAACGGCTAATTGAGAATGCGCTTTTCATGGCAATGAATTTACAAACGGAGGACTTGCCAATTCCTCGCGAAAGGCGATACCCGTGGAAAAAACATTTTTGCATTTTGCCTCTGCTGGGATTCGAACCTCGAACCTCTGGGTTAGCAGGTGGACATGCTAACCATTACGCCACGGGTACCACATTTAATCCTTATATACAGGGTGTTCCGTACTTCGTGTAACATCCTTTGGGGTGTGATTCTTGGTCATATTCTAAGAAAAAAAATGTATGACAGTAAAGCTCAATTCTCAACTTTGACATCACTTTTTGACAATTTAAGAAAAGGATAACTTTGGTGTACCCTGACCTATGTTAAATTCAATATCTCTGTCAATACTAATGATAGAGACCTAATCATAATTTTAATTTTTTGTAAAAATAACAGCCTTTAAGACTGTATTTAAGTTTAGCTTTCACAGGTTAAGGGTTGCCAGATTTTCAATTTTAAGTGCTGCTCAAATTTTCTTCCCGAAACAAAGTTTTGACTTTGAGGTCATTTTTTTGCAGAAAATGCCTGATAAACATGGAGTTTCTTTATTTTTTACAGATGAACTAAACAATAATAAAAAAAAAACTTAGCAATAAGTGCACTCTAAAACCCATAGATTTTATGATATTAAAAAAAATACAAAATGGGTAAAATTAAAAAAAAAAAAAAAGATTTTTAAATTTGAAGTTTGTTTGAATAAAACAATAATATGGGCACTTTTAGTAGTTTTTTTTATGTATTTTATACAAATACAGTTATAACAAGTGCTCAAAGTGCCCTATTTCGTTTTGAATGCATGCCAGAGCCATTTTTTGAATTTCATTGTAGGTGTTTGCTCTCGATAACTCTTGTCTTACTTGTAGTCTTGTAATCTTTGAAACTGTATTTAAATTAGATTCCTATAGGCTTAGGGTTGCCAGATGTTCAGTAAGGATAAAGTTCCTGGTATATTCGTTGTGCTCTTCTTGAATTTCCATTGTAAAACTCATATAAGAAAAAAATGTCTGCGTAGGCACTTTGAGCACTTGTTTTAATTGTATTTGTATTAAATACTTAAAAAAACTACTAAAAGTGCCCATATTATTGTTTTATTCAAACAAACTTCAAATTTAAAAATCTTTTTTTTTTTTTTTTAATTTTACCCATTTTGTATTTTTTTTAATATCATAAAATCTATGGGTTTTAGAGTGCACTTATTGCTAAGTTTTTTTTTTATTATTGTTTAGTTCATCTGTAAAAAATAAAGAAACTCCATGTTTATCAGGCATTTTCTGCAAAAAAATGACCTCAAAGTCAAAACTTTGTTTCGGGAAGAAAATTTGAGCAGCACTTAAAATTGAAAATCTGGCAACCCTTAACCTGTGAAAGCTAAACTTAAATACAGTCTTAAAGGCTGTTATTTTTACAAAAAATTAAAATTATGATTAGGTCTCTATCATTAGTATTGACAGAGATATTGAATTTAACATAGGTCAGGGTACACCAAAGTTAGCCTTTTCTTAAATTGTCAAAAAGTGATGTCAAAGTTGAGAATTGAGCTTTACTGTCATACATTTTTTTTCTTAGAATATGACCAAGAATCATACCCCAAAGGATGTTACACGAAGTACGGAACACCCTGTATATAAAATTTCGCTGTCACAATGTTAGTTACCGTACTCCTCCGAAACCGCTTTACCGATTTTTACCAAATTTTATATGCGTATTCAGTAGGTCTGAGAATCGGCTACTAATTATTTTCCATACCTCTAAGTGATAAGGGCCATCTACCCTTAACATTGTTTCTTTATTTACACTGTGACACGAAAATTTTATATATTAGTGTATATGTCATATTTATTAATTTAATTTGCTTAAAAATAAATTATGAAATAATATGTTTTTGGCAGTCATTGGTCGTGCTACACATCCACCTTAAACTAAACACTCACTGCATTTTTTTGAATTGTTTAATAGTACGGATGATTTTGGTGCAAGAACATTACTCTATTCACAAGTACCACGGTATTTCACATGGGCTCAAACAAAAAAAATGGATGCCGCGCAAGCAAGGCTCACCAGTTGGTGCATTTCTCAATTTATTTAAATCGAATGCTTTGGGCCGATTATTTACAGTCAGTCCAAGACACACTGAGTGCTTTTATCTTCGACTGTTGTTGGTTAATGTTACTGGCCCATTATCATTTCAAAATATACGTTAAGTGAATGGGCAACAGTATCCAACATATAAGGGCGCATACCTTGCACTCGGCTTGCTGGAAGATGATAACCAGTGGGAGCGTATGCTTGCTGAAACTGCATTGAACTGCACAGCAATACAAATTCGTCTACTTTTTGCTATAGTGTTGACTACATGTTTCCTAGCTCGAGAAAACATATTATGGGATAATCACAAAGATTCCATGACTGATGATAAATTTCATCAACATCGTACACGGTGCAACGATCTAACGATAACATTCAGCGACGCTATGTACAATGAAGCATTGATTGCTATTGAGGATCTTTGCATTGTCAACCAAGTTATCACTCACTCATTTCGGTATGAATTCGCCAAATCGACCTGCATCTGGTTTTATTAACACTGAAATAAATCGTGAACTGCAGTACAACACTGTAGAAATGGCAGCGATTGTTACTCGCAATGTCCCACTAATGAATGAGGAATAAAGAACCATTTATGACCGCATTTTACTCGAGTTTCAGCAGAAGGTGGGTTCTTCTTTTTGGATGCACCGGGTGAAACTGTCAAAACATTCCTTATTTCACAAATTCTTACTGAAATACGATCAAATAGTGGCATCGCATTGGCCGTTGCATCATCTAGCATTGCGGGAACTTTGTTGGATGGAGGCAGAACAGCTCATTCAGTATTTAAGCTGCCACCGTGCTAAAACAGTGTAAAATTATCATCTGGGATGTATGTAGCACACAAACATTCGATTGGGGCGTTGAACAGGACATTGAAAAATATTAAAAACAACGACAAACTATTTGGTGGCACTCTATTGGTGCTTTCAGGTGATTTCAGACAAACACTTCCCGTCATTCCACGTTCAACATACGCTGATGAGTTCAACGCTTGCTTAAAATCTTCTCCATTGTGGCGTCATATTGAAAAAGTACAGCTGAATGTAAACGCGTTCATCAAGATCCATCCACTGAAACATTCTCAAAACAACTTTTAGATATCGGTGATGGAAAAGTTGCTACAGATGAAACTGGATCCGTAAAATTACCGACCGATTCCTGCACAATCGCTGATTCGCAAAATACTCTCATTAAACAAATATTTCCCTATGTACACAAACAGTACATAAATCATGAGTGGTTTGCTGAAAGAGCTATTTTAGCAGCAATGCAATGTTTTAGCAGCAAATGTAGACGTTGACATTTGAAGATTCAACAGTTGTTGCCAGGGAACTTGGTATCATACAAATCAATTGGTATTGTTTGCGATGCCAGCGAAGCTGTCAATTTTCACACAGAATTTTTGAACTCGCTGGATTTGCCAGGCATGCCATCGCATATTTTACTATTGAAGGTTGGATCTCCAATTATCTTGCTTCGCAATTTAAACCCGCCACGTCTGTGCGACGGTACGTGATTAGTAATTCGAAAATTGATGAAAAACGTTATCGAAGCCAGCATTTTAAATGGCAGGTTCAAAGGTGAAAAGATACTAATACCACGGATTCCTATCATACCAATAGATGTGCCAATTCAATTCAAACGAATTCAGATTCCGCTCAGATTGGCATTTGCAAAGACAATTAACAAATCCCAAGGCCAAACGATGTCTATTTGTGGCTTAGATTTAAGTACACCATGTTTTTCTCACGGACAATTGTACGTAGCATGCTCTCGAGTGGATAAACCATTAAGTTTGTTTGTGCTCGCTAAAGATGGGCTTACCAAAAATATTGTTCATACTATAGCTTTAAAAGATTAATTATGTGATATGTAATTTTAAGAAATAAATTATAGTAACTTAAAAATAATACTGTTTGGCGTTTGTTATTTTTATATTCCCTTATCGTTTATAGCGCTCCACGCCTATTTCACGCTTGGCATATACCAAATGCTTATGCTTATACAATATACACTTATAATAAGTAAGTTCCTTTTTGTCTACACTAGAATTTATCTAGAAACTAGAAATAATTTATAGGCAAAACAACGTTTGCTGGGTCAGCTAGTAATATATAATATAATAATCGTCAATAATAACGCCAATTTAAAGATATTTGTCTGAAAAGACTCACGATCTGACTATTAAAGTTCTAGATTGAAGCTTGTGCATCATTCTCTTTCAACTTCAAAGTACCTACCTACCTCCCAAATCAAAGCGTTTTTGAAGTCGGGGCAGCAGCAGTTGCAGTTGTCAATATTAGGTAGGTTCACGTTATGACGTTAAGGATCGTAGTATTTTCAAACATTTTTATATTGTCGTGACGGCGAAAATGATGACAACAGTGTTTCTACAGCTGCCGCAACTTCAAAAACGTTTTGGTTTGGCAGAACCTTTCGTCTACTAGATAGGTAGATGTGTCGTTTTTTAAATCAATTATGTTCAATGTAAAAAATATGTAAAATAAATAAATTGGGTAGCGTAACGAAGCGAAGAGCCCCAAGGCCTAGAGAATTTCTCACAACCATTGCCTTGAGAGAGAATGGAGTGGAGGTTCAATTTTTGCCGGTTCCGAATGGCTTATCGAGAAAGCACTATTCATTGCAACGGATTCAGCCAGTTCCTTGTGAAGGGTGACACCCGTGAAGTTGTTTTTATTGTTTTGATGAAGGTACATATGTAATGAATAGTTTGTCAATTGGCATTTCATGTAATCGATACTAGGTATCAACAATTTTATTTTCTCATTTTTGAAACAAAAACTAGTTCCTTATTTGGCTTTATAATTAAACGTTTCGGTGATTGAGAACATCAGCAGCATTTGAGGTTGTTGGACGTTTTTATATATGTTTCCTATAGGTAGGTACTCTTTTTTAAATACTCCTTTTTTTGTAAAAGAAGTTACTGTTATCTAGAAAGGATCAAAACTGTTTCACATGCCTACCTTACGTTACTGATCCGCTTATAGAGTACTTTACTTACCCCACATTGACCTCATAGTTGCCAATAGGCTTTGAAGTATTATTTGGAATTCCATGCAAGGGGCCAGCTCCGAATCAACATTTTTTCACAATTTTTTCCAACTGGGGCAAACACTTTGATTTGGCAGTCCTTTTTTACAGGATAAATTTCATATTTTTTTCCCGAGAACGAGGGCTTCGCGGGCGAAAGGTACCAAAGCCTCGGGTAGAAGCATATATACTGAATGAAATAGGAAGCTTCTTTCGTTTCTTCTTTAAAACTATTAAGTCAAGATACGTTTCAATTCGGGTACTGTTTTCATTTAAGAAAAAAAAAAAAAAAAAATTATTCTTTTTTTTTATGTTAAATAGAGACAAAGACCATCAAATGTATACGAAATTTCACTGTCGGTGTAGCGTTCTATGAATTTTTTCACTGTCTCTACAGTCTCTTAAATGTTAAACTGACTTAAATAAACGAAGATCATGAACTGATTGATTTTATCGCAATATTAAACAACAATTCTTCATTTAATTTTTACCACATATCAGCAGATGACGTTATTTTTGCATTAAAGTCCATAAAAACCAAAGCTAATGGAACTGATCTTATAATTATATCCTAATTTTCTGAAAATATTGCTTCCCTACTTGATAAAACCCCTTAGACACCTGCAACTACATTTTTATGTCGTCCGCTTTTCCAATTGTATGGTAAAAAGCTTAGGTTATTCCTGTACCTAAAACTCAAGCCAAACAGAATATCGCCCGATAAGTGTTCTACAAGTTTTATCGAAAGTTGTTGAAAAACTCTAGTTTTACATATACGATCCCATTTTCAAAGGAACAAACTACTTCAACCCCATCAATCAGGATACAGACCTAAACATAATGGCGCAACCGCTTTGCTAGATCTAATTAATTCATGCCACGAGTCCTTGCAATTAGATAAGCTGACTATTTTGGTCATGTTAGAATTTTCGAAAGCTTTTGATTCGATTAACCACTATGTCTTGTACAAAAAATTAGTTTCCATAAAACTAATTATGTTCTCCAATGGCTCACTTTCATTTTTTTCCGGTTACACCAGAGGTCCCACAATGTTCTATTCTAGGACCTGTAGTTTTTTTTCAATTTTTGTATATCAAACGATATTTTCAATTGCATTACACACAGTGAACTCCAATTTAATGCTGATGATGGACAACTCTTCCTATCGAGAACACTCGGTCTTGTCGAAGATGGCCTGAGTTGTATTTACGATGATCTGTCCTCTATTCATTGCTGTTCCTGCACGAACTCATTAGTTTTAAACCCCAAAAAGTCATGCAGTATGATCTATAAACACCCTGTGCAATGTGACAATATCACGCCAATCATGTTCAACACATCTATCATTTCATTCATACCATTTTGTTTTCATGCTCCAATAAAAATCTTGGTGTCCTTATTAATTCCGCTGTTTTGGGACGAACGCGTTCGTTATACAGTACGGAGAGTTTATCCCGCAGTTTTACTCCAACTAACACTAGGAAACTCCTTGCTCGTTCTCTTCTTACACCATTGCCGACTTATGGCTGTGAAGTTCTTCACAAGTTGGATTCAATTAACTTTCGAAAACTGCCTGTTTAAAACTCCCTGCCACAACAAATCAAAGAATCGGTTCACAACGATTAACATTAAAGAGACCATTTTTTAATTCCAGAGTCTACATAAAAGTAATCTACAAACATATCTTTAAGTCTCTTTTGTACAAATTTAATGTAAACTTTCTATTGTATTTTCTCTTTTTTTTTTAATAGTTAATTTTATTCATAGAAATTTCCAATCGTTTTTTCAAAAGACTTTGTCTCAATACAATTGTAACGTTAAAAATAATATTTGAAAAGTGCGTTCAGTAAAGAAGTTTTCAGTAGATTCATTGAAACCCACCAAATAAGACGGTTTCATTTTGCATAGCAAACCGCTTAGTTTTACAAAAATATAAAGAAAAATAACAATCAAAAAGTATTTGTTATTGTTTTTTACCCAAAGTTGAGCTTGAATTATGGAAGATAAGCAGGATCAAGAGATCCAGAGACCTGAAGTAGTTTTCATGGAAGTTTGGGGTAGTATTGAGTTAAACTAGTATGAATGCCAAGGCCTTCTTCTTTTGGTGTTTAGCGTTTTTTCATTACCATAGTAAAAAAAAAGTTCTATAGTCAAATGGGGTTTGTTCGCGAGTAGGCCAGAGTTATTTCTCTTGTTCGTTTTTGACTAAAGTTGGTTTGTAATTTTTATAACATTTAAGTAAGAAACGTTTTATGATTTTGAAGGACTTGCAGTGACAGTTCGTCACATTCGAAACTCAGAATTTAATTCGTATCATGATCACCTTTCTCTGAGTAGCCCCGTAAGCTGTGGAAGAACTTGAAAGAAATCGTAATCAAGCCTTATTCTTTGAAAATCAATAAGCTGGAATGCAACACACTAAACAACAAATTTATTTCGGTGATTCCCTTGCTTTCTGGAACTCGGCCAAAAAACGTTACCAAAAAAAGAGGAATTTTGGTGGAAACGCAAACTGAAGATGAATTCGGTTTCTCTTGTAGTAGGATGTATGAAGTTGAAAGTTTTTATCGGGTAGATCTTATGCTATGCGCCTTGTCCACCTACACTTAACTTAAAAAAAAAAAAAAAAATTAATGCTAACTATGATCCTGCCGTTTAAAATATTCATTTTCTATTCCATTCTCACCAAGAATATTTTCCCAAATCAATGGAAAAGTTCGAAGGTAATTTTAATACCAAAAAACAGATCCCAACACCGAGCTTTGACCAATCGCCATCCTTCTCGACAAAATTAATAGAAATCAGGCTTTCTTGCAGGTCATAGCAGAACAACGGCACTCAAAGAAGTTACTGAACGAGCGAGAGGAGCTCTTGAGTCTTGAGTCCAACAAACTTTCCTCTCTAGTTCTTTTTGATTACCTACTCAAAGACATTCGATCCTATCAAGCACAATATTCTATGTCAAAAACTTTCTTCAGTGTAAAAGTTTGATTCTCACTTAAAATCGAGAAGTGGCTGTCACTTTGCAGAATCATGAGAAGCTACCTTTTTGAACCAATGGAACGATTTAAGAATGCATCCGGACTCTCCTGGACGTTGCTTTTTGTCCAATGGAAAGCGACATTTACAGACTCTATTTTGAGTGTTCTGTTTGTTTCATGAGTACTTCCCCTAGTGAAACCAATGGGAAATGACATAAGTAAAAGCTTTTTTTACTTTATCAGTTCTTATCTGGAGTAAGTGAGATGAAAAAGAAGAAAAAGTTAAAATTTTATTTTTATCCGCAAATACCTTCAAGTTTAAGAGCAATTGTTCTCAAGCACAATGTCCGGGATAGCGAGTGTAGCGATAAAAAACCTCATTGGTGGCTCAAAAGAAAAACTCAACAAAATCTAAAACCTAGAATTTATTCTATTTAATTAGATTATTTTGACAAGAAAGTACAAAACTTAAAATAAATAAGCTCATTTTCCTTAAGGGGTTAGGCCACCCTAGAGGCTGAAAAAAATAGGCTTTTTGGGGATTTTTTTTTAGAAAAAGTACAAAATAAATCGAGATAACTGAAACGCGATTTTATTATTTATATTAATGACTGCTTACGATAATTTTTTTGAATCGATTCATTACAAAATGGCGGCTGTGCAGCATTTTTTCGACGACGTCTTTTTTTTTTTTTTGAGTTCCACGGCCGGACCAACAGCTCCTGTAATTTTTTGAATAATAATGAGCAAATAGACTTTTTCGATTATATATACTCACTGCTATAGAAGTACGTAGGATTTTTGCGATATATTGATTTTTGGCCAAATGGCGCCCTTCTAAAGTGAAAAGTGCAAAATTTGCCTAAAAAATTGTCAGAAAATTGTTAATAACAAATGAACTACGCAACATAAAAAAAAATCCTACGTACTTCCATAGACAATGTATATTTCAAGACATGTTTAAAATTTCAAGTCAATCGGTTGAAAATTGCATGAGTTACGAGTCCGGCCAACTTGAAAAACATAGTTTTGAGATAAACGCGTTTAAAGTTTTGAGTAGTAGAAAATCATGAATAATTTTACAATACTTTTAATCTGCGATGCCGGAAGGAGACGTTCGCAAATCCAACTCTAGTCTAGACTACCAGTTTAGACTAGTCAGGAAATAAATATTTTCAATAACATGCTCTACTCCTCTAACGTACCTTGCCCCTTGCGCTCACAAAAGGAGCTCGCTGCGGACCAGACGGCCTTGTACTAAAATTCGAAAACAGAGTACGTAAAAGTATTTCTCGGCCATAATCTTTTGGGATATCATTTTTGAGGTCCTAAGGGACCATTTGAAATTTAAAAAAAAAAAATCGATTTTTCGAAAGTTCTAGGGTGGCCTAACCCCTTAAAAGGCACAGAAAGTCAAGTGTTGCATATCATATGTAAGGTGGAAGGCGGGACACTTGAGCCGTCTATTTTGTTTAATTGCTCATACAAACTTTTGTACGTTCTTAAGCCGCATGCTGGATACATTTTGCGGATACATTTATCTATTTTAAGATTAATCTGTTAATTTTAATTGCACTTAAGTGATTTTTGCCAAGTGATTAATAAAAGAGAGATCATTTTTGCCTCCAGTCTCCCGCTTAACCGCACTGCTTTTTGCTTCACCGGCACCGTAGTGATCCGCTCGTGAGGAAAGAATATAACCATAGCTACTTAGTACAGTTACCCATTCCGATAAGATCTTTCTTTTACCAACAGTATCAGCATCATTTCAAGACAAGATATGAAGCACTTAGGTTACATCTTTCTTTGAATCCGATGTACTCAAACTCATCAAAAATGAAGTGTGTATCTACTGCTGATCTTCACGGGCAATAGAATCGAGAGTATAGTGCAGAAGCTATACATTACTTTTAGTAACACATGATCTGAAAATGTTTGGAAGCCTATTCTTAACTCAACCACACCACTTTTAACAAACCAGACACAAAGTCTACTTATTGACATCTTATAAATCTTAGTTCACTTTCATCTGCTCCGATAGTTCGCAACCATTAAGCACGCGGCAGTCGTCAACATCGTTGTTGTCTGTCTTTTACGCTAGAGCTTCGTGACTCGAATCCCAAATGAAAACAAAAATGTCTTTCACGGGTATCGCATTTCGCGAGGCAGGTCTTCCGTTTTCTTGACTAGCCGTTCGGAACTGGCAGAAAATTTTAGTTCCTCTCTTTTACCTCACAACGCATATGGTTGTGCGAAGTGCGCTAGGCACCAGGACACCCCACCCTGTTGCGTCACCCTATTTATTTACACGGCGTCGGATTTCTTTTAAAAAAATGGCTGAAGGAAAAGCTTATTAACATTCGTTTTTTCAGTGAAAGAATTTGTAGCCTAACTCTGAATCTAACAAATACAAAAACAACAATAATACAAGTTTATGCACCAACAGAGCGAGCCAACGACGAAGAAATTTTAGAATTTTATAATCTTCTTGATAAAGCATACAACGAAACAAAGACAGAATTAATGTTCATTATTGGAGACTTCAATGCCAAATTAGGAAAACAACTTGATCAAGACGAGGAAGTAATCGGACCCTTTGGATATGGAGAAAGAAACAAAAGAGGCGAAGGTGTCATAAAATGGCTTGAAGAAAATAATCTTAGATTCGCAAATTCATTTTTTAAGAAGAAAGACAATCGAAAATGGACATGGAAATCACCCGATGGAAAAACAAAAAATGAAATTGACCTTATTATGACGAATAAATTAGGAACTCTAACAGATGTATCAGTTTTAAACAATATCAAGTTTGATTCCGACCATAGACTTGTAAGAGCAAAACTAACAATCAATCACAAGACGCTAAAGAGAAATAAACAAAACTTGCATATCCCTAGATCAGTGACTCAGACCAATATTGATGCATATAACGAAATTTTGAGAAATGAAATAAATATAAATACTAACGAAGATGAAATTGCTCGTGACCTGCAAACAACATATGACAAAATTGAATTAATAATAAAAAATGCAGCTATGATCTCAATTATGACCGCAAAAACCGAAAAAACGGATAAAATTTCAGATGATACAAAGCAACAAATTTTACGTTGAGAACAATTAAGAAACAAGGAAATAACAACATTTGAAGAAAAAATTTAACTGAAACACATCAGAAAAGAAATAAAAGAAAAATCAAAAACGGACATTCAAATATTCAATGACAAAGCAATCAAAGACATTCTAACTTCCACGAAATCAATTAAAAAGACAAAACAATTCTTAAACAAAGGGACAGACTGGATTCTAACAATGAAAAACAACAATAAAAGCATATCAGATCGAAAAAACATTAATGAAACAGCCACACAATTTTTTGAACAGCATAGGTATCCAGCATAGGTAACACAGACGCAAATATTAATACACCACAAATTATAAACAATAACATAAATAACAACCCACTCCTAACCAAAAAGGATATAGAGCAAACAATTGACGATCTAAAGAAAGAGAAATGTGTTGGGAACGATGGTATAATGGCTGAGATGCTTATATACGGAAAACAATCATTATCACCTATTTTGACGTTGCTATTCAACAATATATTGAAAACGCAAAATATACCCAAACAGTGGACTCAGACAACCATAACACTGATTCATAAAAAGGGACAAAAGGATGATATAAACAACTACAGACCCATAAGCAATATATCGACCATTTACAAACTCTTCTCAAAAATAATATACAGGACCATCAAAGAAAAACTTAACATGAACCAACCAATAGAACAAGCAGGATTTCGTGAAGGATATTCAACAACTGACCACCTACAAACGATGAACCAACTGATAGAAAAATTCAATGAATTCATGAAACCACTATACTTTTTATTTATTGACTTCAGCAAAGCGTTTGACTCCATTGAACATGACACTATTTGGGAAGCCTTGATGAATCAAGACATAAACCCTATCATAATCCAGACATTCAAAAACATTTATGACAACAGTTGGGCAAAAATAAAAACCGAAATAACAGGACGAGAATTTAAAATAAATAGAGGAGTAAGACAAGGAGATCCGATGTCCCCACCAATGTTCTCAGCTGTGCTGGAGGAAATTTTCAAGAACCTAAACTGGAAAACACGGTATGGAATTAACATAGGAGGAAAAAATCTAAACAACTTGAGATTCGCTGATGACATCGTACTAATTTCAAAGAACGCCAAACAAATTGAATCGATGCTAAAAGAATTGACTACTGCCTGTAAGCCCTATGGACTCAACATAAACCAAACAAAAACAAAAGCAATGACCAATCACACAAAAATAGATATCACATTAGACGGAGTAAAGATAGAGTATGTAGAAGATTACATTTACACCTTGGACAATTAAAATCATACAAAGACCAAGAAAGCAAGGAGATAAACAGACGAATCACAAACAGTTGGAAACAATTCTGGAATTTACATCAAATAATGGAATCAAATTTAAGTAACAACACAAGAAAATATATAATGGACTCAGCAATACTGCCCGTTATGACTTATGGACTACAAGCACTTGGATTGACCTCAAATCTAACAGAAAAACTAAGGATATGCCAAACTAAAATGGAAAGAAAAATTCTAAAAATAAGACAAATTCAAAAAATACGAAACCAGCATATAAGACAACAAAGAAAAATCATTGATGTAGTTGAGAGAACAAGAGGACTAAAATGGAGCTGGGCAGGACACATATCAAGACTTCAAGAACAAAGATGGACTAAAATAATTACAAAGTGGACTCCAGCTGACAAAAGACGACCAGGAAGACCTAAGAAAAGATGGGCTGACGATTTGGTGGACTACAGACAAAATTGGTATAACGAAGCTAAGGACAGAGAATTATGGGCAACATTGGGGGAGGCTTATACCAGAAATATATCTCCATGAAAAGAACAATCAAAGATTTATGTTTATATTTAGTAAATTTTCAATATAATTAATGATTAATACCAGACTTTGTTTGTAATTTAAATTTATTAAAAAAAAAAAAAAACCATTTTTAAAACGAAAATTGTAGATGTATATAAACTTTAAAAATTCAAAAGGTAAATAAAAGCTTATAATAATAATAGTAATAATTAATTTTTTTAGTCTTCAAAAACGACAAAGTTACATAGTTTTTACCTTTTTTACTGCCCCACAGTGTGCCTTTTGATTGGCGTTTTTCGATGAGAAAAGGTCACTGCCGGCTTAAAAATTTGTACTCTAAGTAGGTACTTGCAAGTCTTCTTAGTTGCCGACTTATTTGACTGTTCAAATAAATTGTGATCATTTTTTTTTAACTTTTTATTTTTCATCATTGATATCTCTGAAGATATGAGAATTCAACCTTGAAAAGGCTTATTTCTCTCAATTTAAAAACATTTTTAAATCATTGTTAAATGGCCAACTTAAACTTTTTAAAATTAAATTTCATAAATGCTGTGCAATATGCTTAAAAAAGTTGTTTCAGTAACAGTATACAAATGCGTAATCCTTACAGCCCAATATCTATAAAATACATTTCGTTACCATTTCACTTTCGACCATGGCAACAAAATGCTTCAAAAAAAACATACATACACGAATTTGCATACAAATCGATTCTTATTAAGTATTTACAGTGCTGCTCAACCGTGGAACTTCGATGTTCAGCAGCCGTGTATTTAAAAAAAATGACAATTTAATTTTCCTGAACACATTTCCCAGCTCAAAACGAAGCGAAACAACAACAAACAATTAAATAGAAACAAAAGAAAAACTTTTATCTCTCAAGTGATGCAACTACAAATCGTTTCTTTTTCCTACTACAACATTTTATTTATCTTTGTGTTTTTTTTTTTTTTAATATATAAGTTCCTAGATATGTCCTCAGCTTTTCATTCCGTTCGAATGGTGCTACTGAAACTGAATTCCCTTCGATTCTTCCGGTTGTTACCCACTGGTAAGTGTGTACAGTGTACACTGGAAAAGGACTTCTGTTATGAGATAAGTTCTCTGTTAAAAAAAAAGAAGTATATAATCTGGTTTTCATACTCACACCGAGAACAATAGGTACAGCTTTTGTTTTCTTCTGTGTTATGTCATGGAATTCAGTGTTCTGTTTCTGTTTCTTTTTTATTTTGTTTGGCACGTTTTGCTATTAACCTCCTTTTTCTCCCATGGATGCTCTGATGATACAAAAAAAAAAAAAAAAAAATTACAAAAATATTCCTGTTTAATGGGACGACAGCATATAACTATTGAAGAGATCTTGTAAATAGGTACCTTCGGAATGAATTTCGATATGGAAAACAATGAGATTGGGATTAATTGAGGGCATCAGATAGAATCTCTAAGTTCTGGTTTGCTTTGATTAACTTGTTGGGAATTTATTGGGAATAGCTGCTGTTATCGGTTCATAATTTTCTCAATTGGGTAAGTTATGCAGTGGAAAATGTTTGTTGGTTTCGAGAAAATTTGTACAAGTCTAACAAAAGAAAGGAAAGATTCTGAAGATTGTTGAAGTAATCCATAGGGGATTGGGGATACATTTCGGGTATACGCAATAAAGACAACATACCAGGGTTCGAACCTCAGACATTAAATTTCAGAGAAAATTTAAAAGTAGAGGAGATGCGAAAGTTCTGGAGTAGATTTGAAACAAAAAGAAAACCCTACTTTTTCCTTAGAAAAAGTTTAATTTATTTAAGTAAAGGGAAGGCCATTTAAAGTTTCTTCTCTCTAATCGTAAGTTATTTTGACAGTGACAGCTGGTTGCCGTTTGAAGTTTTGACAGAAAGTAGCTTCATACTTTTACCACAAGTCGCCTTACGCTAAGAACAAAGATGACAATTGTTGAAAACTTGTTTCCAAAGATAATGGCCGTTGTGCCAAAACAGGAGCTATCACAGAAGCCGCATTAGTGATCGAGTGAGTGAGTGAGTGACGTTTTTCTTTCCAAAATTGGCGTGAGATTATTTCATATCACTCGGTTTTCCATCTATTGAATCAAATTCTGTACGACTACTGATGATAGATAGTACATGATTGCCACGTAGGTGGTAATGCCAAACTCATAAAATTCAGTCACGTATCACTCGATTACGTGTGCGGAAATTCGACCATATTTCGTTTTTTGATAGAAGTTTTCGCCGAAATGAAAGGCCGCCAGAAGCTTGTTGGTGCAAAAAGTAAAGCCAGTACCAAAGTCCCCGTTATTCTGACCAGAGTGTGACTGTTGTAGCCAAGAGTGTGAGATTCAATCAACGAAGAGGTTTCTACGCTTTGGTTATCTAATAAATAAATGGAAAGGGTGGCGCAACAGTGCGAGGAGCCCCCAGGGCGTTGCGCATTTCTCACGACAATGCTTTGTAAGGGAGGGGACCTACAATTTTCTGCCGGTTCCGAACGCCGAACGGCTAGCCAAGAAAGCGCTTTTCATGGCAAAGTTACCCGTGGAAAGTCATTTTAGCCTCTGTTGGCATCCGAATCACGAAATTTTTTGTTAACAGGCAGACATG
This sequence comes from Melanostoma mellinum, assembly GCA_914767635.1. NCBI lineage: Eukaryota > Metazoa > Arthropoda > Insecta > Diptera > Syrphidae > Melanostoma > Melanostoma mellinum. The sequence continues at coordinate 166,472,302 of OU612060.1, read as the reverse complement.
CCTACCCTCACGCCACACTGGTACCATACGCTTTGGTTATCGGTGCGATGTTAACCTAATTTTTTTAAATGATATTGATGACATGGATTTAAACGGCCTCTAGTTCATATGGGATGGCCTGGCATGCTACACAGCTTAATTCACTATCAATCTTTTGCACTGTAAGTTGCCAAACTTTGTTGTCAGCCATCTTGGCGTTGACAATTGGCCGCTTCGGAGCAGCAATATTTTTGGTGAGGACAGTGAAGATCCAATGTTAGATCAATAATTTTGAAACCTTTCGAGCAAGAATCGCCTTTCACAAGGAACTGGACAATCAAGAGAATAACACTGCCATTTTCTAGCTTTCCAGTCCGAATTCGGAACCAAATTGAAGGTCCTGAAATTATCTGAATCTTAACTAGTTTTGTTAAACTTCCTTGTGCTTTTTTTTATTTATTTATAATTTACATTTAAAGCAATCCAATTCACGGTTGTTTGGGGTTCTGATATCTAAAATTTTTTGTTGTGAAAAAGTGTATTAAATCTAAAAAAATCGTAGCGTCGTCTGTAGCTTTTGTTTTTTCTTAAGAAGTGGAGCAAAATTGCTCCAGCCGTTGATTGAAAGGTTCAAGCACTGCAACAGACAATATGAAGGACAGGATGAAATGCTCTTCATTGGTTGTAAGTATATAGGGAACTTGAACTCCTGAGAGTACATTTGAAGGTGGGAGCAAAAAGTTTTTGCTCTTAATCAACACACGAGTATTTCGGCAGTCATTTTAGTTGAAAATTTTTATATGATATGTATACCGTAACTTAAGCTTTCCAATTTCATTCTACTGCTTTAGAAAGGTAACTTCTGAGTTCATATTCTGAGTTTGGATTGTATGACTCTTAAGACTTGGTTTAAAAAATCTGGGCCCTGAAAAAGTGTATCCTTATCTTAAAACGATAGAAAAATTTATGATATGGCAATTAATGAGCTTTCCCTGAATCACTTAAAGTGAAGTAACATGAAACAATCTTTTGACGGTAGGTATAAAAGACGATAGACGGTTGGCCGATAATAATCGTCGAAGATGTGATCATCAGCCTTGAGAATTACCGGTGCTGTGAATAGTATCCTTTGGTTTGTAAACAAAAATTCTAAAAGTAAACACAATCACGAGAAAAACATTGTTCAAAGAGTTGGTAACTAACATGAAGTCATCAATAGTCCGTCAGTACAAACTGATGTACCACAAGGAAGCATTTTTGGTCCAAAATTTTTTCTTATATTGTTTCACTGTTTCGCTCTAAGGGAAAGTAATCGTTTTCTGTAGTAACCAGCTATTCGCATTGACTTCGCTTTGTGCTCAGCTTTTTTGTTTGAAAAACTGTCGTAACTACTGTGACACACATTTAAATGTTGTTTTTTCAGACGTGAGGTTTTCAAGAGGAGATAACATTTATATTATTCAATGTTATGACCAAGAATCTTGCTTCATTACTAAGATACGAGTTTGCCATTTTCAAAACGATTGAATAAATTAAAGGTGAGACGCTCAACTTTCGATCACTTTTTGCCGAACTCGGGTCTCGGGGCCGTATGTCAGCAATAACGACCCAATATTCTCTTCTAAGGCGTCGATTGCCTCGGGTTTGTCTGCGAGGACACAAAACCTCACAAAAAGTGTACGCAGTACCCAGAAGTCGTGCGGGTTCAATTTTTCAACAATAAAAAAGCAAACCAAACTGACCAAGTGGCAGTTGTCAAAAAGACCAACTCCGAAAATTTTTTTTATCAAAAAGAGAACCCTACGTCTAAGAAAACACGCTTTGCTTTCATTCTTTTCAACTTGCCTGGACGCTTTCGATGGCAACATTGCCTGGATTAAAGTTCTGTTTTTATTTGATGGCGATTAGCGTCCTGATGAAACTAAGATACTGAAAGAAAATAATATACGCATTTTCAAATCGCTTGTCGCGAGGAATCAGCAGAATAAATACAACGAACACTTTCTCAACTTAGTCATTCGGAATCGGCAAGAATTTGTGAATTCCCTCCACTTCTTACGTGGTATGGTATAGAGAGGGAGGGTAACTAGCGTGATGGTTAGCATGTGTGCCTGTTAACCAGATGGTTTGTGGTTCGAAACCCAACAGAAACCAAAATTATTTTTGACTAGACATTGAAATGTGTTCCGATAGTAGATTCATTGCCATGAAATTCACTTCCTCTATTAGCCGTTGGGAACCGACAGAAAATTTTAGGTCCCCTCCATTCCTTCACAAGGCAATTGTTTTGAGAAATGTGCTAGTCCCCCGGCGTTCCTCGCTCTATTGTGACACCCTATTTGCTAATTTTCTACTTATCTTATGGTTATGGTAAGTTAAATCACAATGGAAAGCAACTAACACACCCAAACCAGTAATATAACTGTCCATTATGATATACCACGATCAAACAATGGGCAAAATGCCTTACTAGCTAAGAATACCACTTCGGGATCTCAATGAGCCGACGAAAGTAGTGAGTGTACAACAGATCGATTAGATATTCTTTGAAGAAATATCCTTACTCTCTTTACTCCTTTATCTTACCATCTGCAGGAATCGTTCGATAAAAAACAAAGTCTAGTGGCATATCTTCCTATAAGGCAGTATTATGACACTCATTACGACAGATTGTGGGTCCATTGGGTGAATGGTAATCAAATCTGCGTGTTAAGGGCAAGCTCGACGTTCGAGTCCAGAAACATTTACTGTTTTTCATTGATGTTGCCTTTCGCTAAGAATTGGCATGATCCCTGAAAGCAATTGTGTTGTCATGAAAAAGCTTTCTCAACTTTTGCTGCCAGTGAAAGAGCATAGGCTTCGGTAAATCTGATTGACACTTGGTGTGTTAGAAACTGTTTCTCCATCAATCGAGACGTCAAAAATTGACTGGTTCTACCAAACTTGCACTCAAAGGCGTCAACATTACATTTCCACACGAAGTCAAAAATTTTGGAGTAATCCTAGTTACCAGCTTCTTTGGTCTAAACATTTCGAGTCGAAAACTGCTAACGTACTGTCAGTATTCTTGCATTATAACGGAGCTTGTGGCAATATATGCGGGGTCTGTCACCGAAAAGGGGTTTTTTTTTGGTCTATCATAAGACCAATAATCTCTTCTGCGTCTGTTGTTTGCTAAAACAAGTTCTTATGTCAATATTTTATTGTTTCGTTGGCCAAATTAAATAATATGTATCGGTTGTATTAGAGTCCTTCCAAGCAATTCAGAGGCTGCTATTGATTCACCTCTGGATACCTACATCAATGGGTCTACTCTCAAGACCATTTCTCGTTTGAAGAGATGTGGTCGCTTGCACATTGCAAATGCTGCTTACGAGTTTTGAAGAACTCGTAAGCAGCACTCGCAAAGGCTGGGAGCATTGTTTGTGTCTGCAGTGATAGCTTAAGGTTTTACTCGAATCTCTAAATATTTCGAAATTGATTCCAAATGACATAACTGGAAATAAGATCGCCGATGAACTTGTGGGGCAAGCTTTCTCAGGACCTGAACCAGCGCTGGGTCTACCCGGGTCCTCAGTAAAGGATTCAATAAACGATTGAATCTGTCAAGAGCACAACCGTAGATGACATGCCTCCTTTGGATGTAAACAGACCAAACGTATGCTCTCCAACGTTGATAAGAAGACTGCAACATTTTTGCTATCCCGTAGCTGAAAAGACTGCAAAAAGCTCATCGGCGTTGCCACTGGGCACTTCTTTTTTACCAAGCACTTTGATGTTTAATACTTAAGTGAGTGCTTGAGTTCGTGGAGATAGTGCCGATAGACTCAAAGGTTAATTATCAGTCTTGGAATATGCGGATATTCACCAAAAGTGTAACGACGTTCTTTTGTCGTCAGAATTTAAATTTGAAACTCAATACAGTGGCTTGGGAGACGAGCTGAGAAGATATCCACACCACTACACATGCCGCCACACACATCCCATATCATCCACTTTTGATTGTTCTTAGAAATCATTTGAATCATCCTTTAAGAAATCCTAGCCGTCCCATGAGGATATTGATACAGTAGCGACTTGGGATTCGTTTTCATGAATCAGTTAGGCGATGGTGTGCTGAAAGAATGAGTGATTGGCCAGTTTTGTGATTAAAATAAGTAAATAAATAGGGTGGCGCAACAGAACGAGGAGACCCAGAACCTAACGCATTTCTCACCACCATTAAGGGAATGGAGGAGGCCTACAACTTTCTGCTGGTTCCGTACGGCTAAACAACCAAGTTTTGTAATTGGTCCACTAGAAGATGAATCTGAGATGGATTTTCGAATTTCTAGAATACATAGTTTTTCAAGAAAACCAAATCATTTGAGAGAAAATTACATTGTTTGTTCATCTAGCCAAATTCGTCGTGAAATTGCAGGTCCCTTAAATGTGTTAGGACCAGTGGTCCTCCGAGCTTAGTAGCTACTCCAGCCTATTTATTTATTTACTCGACCTTTTTTTGCAAAAGAGGCACTTAAACACTTCCTTATTGTGATTCTTTTTGGGATTTTACTTGCCTAACCTAAACTGAAATACTACCCAAAAGTGATAGTTCTCTGAATTCCTAATAAAGAACTCAAAGTTTACTTAAGAATTTAACTAAATTCTCCTCTTCAAAAAATCACCCAAAGTCCGCACCCCAAAACTAATCACAAAAATCCTTTCTCTGTTTAACCATTCAACTCTGAAAAGAATCAACCTTTCTTGAAATACATTTTCTTATCCCATTTTGATCCTTCGATTATGTGGTTTATCTATTCACTATCTAGCTTTGCCTTCTAAAATATTCTCTTTCATCAAATATTCATCCTCAGTAAATTTACAAATGGAGTCTCAAACCGAAATAATGGTTTTCTCTCTACGACGACTATTCTCATCCTTTAGCTTCTCCAGCACACCCTATCAATAAAATTATCACAAATCGTTCACACAGAATGATTTTCCTTTAAAATCACTCTTTTCAAATGCAACCAAGAAAAAAAAGAAAATTCTTTTACTGAATTCACTCCGAGAATTCCGTCGCATAATAGTCTCATCCTTTTTTTGAAATAGAAGCGTCCCATTTAATCGATTGTTGAACGATGATATTCAAATTGAAAAATGAGTTTAATATCATGACTTGAAGTTGTTAAAATGAAAAAAATAGACATTCCCTAATCCTCATAAAGACGTCTTCATTGAACGAAGAAGATAAAAATTGGCTCGCAAAATTTCAATGCGGCTTTTGCAGTGGATTTTGTATGAACGGGGTGCTAAAACAAGATTGCCACTTCGAATTATAAGCTTTTATTGAATCGATTGTATTATAAGGACATTTTGATGGATTTACTTACATTTGATAGATTTGCTTTATTTCAACAATTTCAACACAATAAAAAACAGAAACGTATTCCGCAGATTTCAAATTAAAAAAATGTTAAACTAAACAAACAGAGCTTTTAAGCCGTCGTGGATGTCATGAGAAGATTCTTCAATTTAGAAGGTACAACTGTCACTATTAAAAAACTCAATTGATGAGATGGTTTTAAAATCGACGACATGTCAACTTTAAGTGACAGCTGCTGCCAATGAAAAACATTAATGCGAATCGAATTTTCTCAATTCGCTTGGTTGCGGTTGTAGATGTGGTTTGACAGCATCGGAGTAATTTGTGGCAAGAAGTGCGTACTTTCAAGGAATTCTCATGTAAGGAGCTGTCAGACCGATAATGATTCAATTTCGTTTGCAGTGGTAATGTGCCCTTGGCACAAGTAGCACATCTTTTTAAACAAAGTCAAACGAATGTAACGTTGAGAGTTTTTTGTTTAACTGCGTAGGTACAACGCAGATTAAAGGAACAACTAAAGGCACCGTAAAAGCTGAAACTATTTTCTTCTCTTAATTTTTCATCAGTGCATTTGACACTAACTGAGTGAGTAAAATAGCAAGCAACAGCCGAGCCAGTTTGTTGTTAGTTAGTCACTTACGATTTAGTTATCAGCTGCTTGATATAGTAACCTAGTAAACGATAAACCTACTAGCCTATATTATGATGTGAAAGTCCACTGAAAATTTATTTTTTGCAGAAGATTCTTTGACGTGTGAGGCCTGTGATATGCGGGCGCAGCTCAACACAAAAGTGTTTAGATCCCTTCCATTCCTCTCCAAGGTATGGGTGATAAAAGTGCGCTACTTCCCGAACTCAGTTGTCCACCCTGTTCACTTATTTAATTTTTTTGATTATACAATTAGACGTGTCAAACAATGCGTCATTATGTGCCACGTGTTTAAAATAAAACATCGTGCCACATTGATAGAACCAGTGTTTTACTAGTAGGACGTGACTTGTACTCTCACAGAGAACAAAGCATGATACAAGGGTAAATACTTCACTTCAACTACAATACATGATTTCCAAACAAGCGTGTTGAAAAAAACATTACTTGCGTTGACTCAAAGGTCCGTGTGAAACGAATCAGTTCGTGGAGCACGCAACACTATTGTGATTACATTTGACCTGCTCGTAGGTCTGTTTGAATTGAAATAAAAGAAAAACTGGTTTAATGAACGCAGCCACACATGTAAAAAACAAAGGAAAGCGTAAAATTAAGCACTAGCTATTGTGCTGAAGGCGTTCAGCGCGAGCCAAGCTTCTTCATTTTTTTATAAAAACGTGTCACCATAATTCGAGTTTTCAATCCACTACAGTGGATAAGTAAAGAAAAGAATACAAAGGGAAGATTGATTAGCGTAATGAAAGCCCTACCAATTTCTTGTATTTATCATATCGTTGCATGAACGTTCCTTTAACATTATGAAACATGAATGTTAAAGATAGAAGCGAAGTGCGAACTTGGATAGCGATTAACCTAGCGAAACCTAGGATTACTCAAACGCAACAATAAAGCTTGTTAAAGCTCACAAAAACGTTACCAGAATGTAACAAGAACGCCGTCGCGACCTGGAAAGGAGGAACCGAGACTGAAAAAATCCTGGCACTATAGATATAAGCGTATATATACACCAAAAGGTTGGCCTCAGACAGAGAATAATTTAAAACACTGTGTGGCTTATGAATGCTTTCTGACGATAAAATAGAAAACCCTACAGGTGGATCACCAGTGAGAAGTAGATAAATAATAGAGGTACGATTCCTTTGAAATGACATTATTCAATGAGCTCCTCAAGGAAGGAGAAAACAGAAAGAAGAATACAACTAACACGTTACGAAAACGGTACCGAATCATAAACAAAATGCATGAGTTCAAGTCAAGAAGCAATACGTTACATAAACGTTAGTCAAGCGTTAGAAAACCTAAAACGGAAGGCTACAGTTCTAAAATTTAGCGAAACGTTGTAGAAACATAACAGTAACGTATGCGAAACGTTAAAAAAACGTTAGCGAAAAGTTACAACAACGTTATTGAAACGTTGCAACAATATTAGCAGAGCGTTAAAAGAGCAGCTGGAGACTTTGACGAAAGAAACCATGAATGAGGCTTGCGAAATATTTGCGAAATATTTGAAATGGTGGCGAAACGTGGCCTTAGTGAAGTTAATCTAGTGAACACTCCAACTTTTAGAAGAACGGGGTAAAGAGGGACAATACCTGTCATAACTTTTGCCAAAGAAGGTTTGATGTTCAAAATAAGGAACTGGAGTGTCATCGAAAACTACAAAGGTAGTGATCATAAATTTGTCGTTTTACGACATTGAAGTAAATCGCCAAAACCCTAAACGCGAAACAAACCAACCCGGGGGATGGAACTTTAACAGACTCATCGTCGGTGTGTTCAAGAGCAGAATAGATGATGGAAAGGACATCGTGTTACAATTGCATGGAACAGTGGGAGAAATAGTTGAATAAACCATGCAACTCACTCGTGTGGCATGACACGCTTCAATGCCCAGAATCATATACTCCAATAGAAGAAGCAAGCCTTTCTAATGATGGTAGTTGGAAGAGATAGCCGAACTCCTCACAAAATGTCTACCCCTTAGGCGTAAGAAGCCAAAATGAAAATAGTAAGAGTGACGTGAAGGAATTCAGGACAGTGTGGCACGAATTGAATGGAGCCATTAAGTTGAGCAAGATACGAAAATGGGAAGAGCTACGACTAGATATCAACAGCGATCCCTGGGGACTAGGCTACAAGATCGCTTTGCAAAAGTTCGTAGTTCTGAAGCCCGCAGAAGACTTAAACTCCGAAAGGATGAATCAAATTGTGGACACACTATTCCCAAGACATCCCGTCAGGCAACCCGATCTCCCTAGGCAGCAGCAACAAGAAATACCACCATTCAGCGAAAAAGAACTGAAAATCGCATATAACGCGCTGAAAAACAGAAAAACCCCCGGACCAGATGGCATTGCGGTAGAAGCATTGAAACAATTCGCTCTAAGCTATCCCCAGCTTATCTAAAAAATTAGGTAGAACAGCTGTCTAGCTAATTGTTGGAAAAAGCAACAGATTGTACTTATAAGCAAAAATAAGAGAAACCTGAACTCTCCATCCTCATACAGGCCTCTGTGCATGCCGGACGCAGCAGACAAACTCCTAGAAATGCTATTGCAACCACGACTTATATCCGCAATTCAAAGAATGAGAGGCTTGTCTGAAAGTAAATATGACTTTTAGAAAGGGCGCTCTACAATAGTAGCAATAGAAGAAGTAGTAAGAGTTATCGAAAATGCTCACCAAGGGAGCCAAAACACCAAGGAAGCAGTGCTGCTGGTAACTCTTGATGTCCGAAACGTCTTTAATTCAGCCCGATGGCCAAGTAGGATTGATGCCATGAGAGAAGGTTCCTAATTCTAGAACTTATCTACCGAACCATAGAAAGAAGAAGACGAAAGGATATCACAGCTGGAGCAGCACTTGGATCTATCATTAGACCAGACCAGTGGAACATCTCCTACGACAACATTCTCTGTATGGACCTGCCCGAAGGCTGCTTTCTAGTTGGATACGCCGATGATGTTGCTGCGGTGATAACTGGAATGTACACCAAAAGCGCGCAGAAAAAGTTGAATAAAGTGATGCGAAGGACAAATTGCTGGATGGAGGAACAAAGGCTGCTCTTGGCTACTGAGAAGACTGAAGTAATACTCTTTCAAAAAAAAAAAAAAAACCCATTCCCGCGGTTATCTTCTTCCACATCAAAACCGAAGTAATAAAGAACAAAAACCATGCAAGATACCGGAGAATATAACTCGACACGAAACTGAGCCCTTGGGATCATCCAAAGTTACAAGCCACCTATCTAGGTTGATAACAAATGTAGATGGACCATCCGCGAGCAAACGGAGGATTCTTCAAGAGCACACTAAATTCTGCTGCCTAAAGCATTTCCCCAAAAGTGGATAAATAAAGAAAGCGGTACAATAATGTCACAAACGTAAGTAAAACGCCAAGGAAAAAGTTTGGCGAAACGTTACAACAAAATGAGTGAAATGTTACACAAACAGTATTATATAGTACGGTATTACAAAGCTAGCGAAACGGAATCACAAAATAAGCGAAACGTTTGCAACTCATTACAACAACGTTAACAAAACGGAACAAAAATGTCTCCACTTAAGCAATATAAAATAACATTTTCTTATATGAACGTTACACTTATGGAATGGTACTAAATCCAGATCCTGTGCCTGAGGCACAACAAAACGTTACAGCAAAGTGAGCGAAATATTACAAAAACGGGGACGAAGCGGTATTATAACGTTACTTAATCGTTTTTACAAAGTTTGCGAAACGTTATTACAACGTTTGCGATATATTACAACAACGTTAGCAACACGTTACAAGAGTGTCTCCAAAAACTGTAAGAAACGCCTTACGTATAACAGAAATTCTTCTACAATATAATTGAGTCTTGTAGTTGAGATAACCCACATGTTTTTTGAAGTGAAACTTCTTATGCGACTTGCAAACATAAAAGCGTTACACTTAAGCGTTACACTTCCGCGTTACACTTAAGCGTTACACTTAAGCGTTACACTTAAGCGTTACACTTAAGCGTTACACTTAAGCGTTACACTTCCGTGTTCGATTGCATACTTTTTGAAGTGAAACTTCTTATGCGACTTGCAAACATGAAAGCGTTACACTTCCGCGTTACACTTCCGCGTTACACTTAAGCGTTACACTTCCGTGTTCTATTGCATACTTTTTAAAGTGAAACTTCTTATGAGACTTGCAAACATGAAAGCGTTACACGTCCGCGTTACACTTAAGCGTTACACTTCCTCGTTACACTTAAGCGTTTTTGGCACTGCTAATAAGTTGCTGTCATCATTCCGCGCCATTCATCCCAACGATCTCATTGTAGTAAATTGTGTTTTTCGGTGGGAATATTTTGAAGAAAATCATGTCTGTGCGTGCGAAAATTATTTCAATTGCTCAGTGAATAATCGATCAGTGTTGTGTTTTCTTTTCTTCTCCAATGAAATGATAGAAAATATTTACTGCAGTTTCTTTTAATTTGTTTGATATATGTATGTATGTATGATGTATGTTGACTGCGTAATTTTATTTGGAAGACAATACACAAATCAGAGCTTTTGGTGATAAGATGTAAGATGTTATTCGAATTTTATGATATTAGTGAGTATATATGTACATAGTAGTTAGTGGAGGCATAATCATGTATATATAAGCAATTTCCATTTAAGCCCGGCTCAAAAATGTTTATCATGTCTAAACATGTTATCATGTCTAAACATGTTTGATCATGTCCAAACATGTTTGGTCATGTCTAAACGTGTTTGATCATGTCTAAACGTGTTTGATCATATCTAAACATGTTTGATGATGTCTAAACATGTATGTAAGTGTTCTCCGTCTTCGACTTAGGTGTTAAGACTGCGGTCTTTATTAGTCTGTCAGTCAGCTTCCACTTACACTAGCCAATCAACGATTTCAGAAAGGTTCCTGGTATTGTATCATAATTATGGATACAATACCATACATGATACATACATACATCTTCAAAGTCCTTCTAATCTCCACCAAAAAATAAAAAAATTGTTCTATGAAATGGTGTTAAGTACCTATCCCGTGAAAGTTAACTCCGATCCATTTCTTTTCTTTTTCTTTTAAAGAAACAATATGAGTTCACTAAAAATCAATTTCTACCTCTTCCTATTTTCATTTCCACTTTGGGAAGTTTCACTTCTACCGCGCGGAGGGACTCCACGCACTCTTTTTTTTATCTAATAAGTGAAAAGATTAGTAAAATTTTACTTGTCTTTTCATTTACTACAATCTAACCTGTTTAGTTAGTTAGTTTATGTAAAACTAAGTCGTAATTGAATGTAACTGATGCTTATACTGATTGCCTAAGGCACAACCACGCTATGGCTATGGCTTCTATCTCATTACGTTCAATAGCTTAGAGTGAGCTCCTTGTTTTTGCTCCTTTTTTTATTTTTGTTAGCTGTTAAGACCAAAAACAAAATTTCGATCGGTCTGAACTGTTCACTTTGACTTTTAGTCACAATACGTTTAGTAACCAACGTAACATTGGAATCATGCCTAAATCACAAATACACTTCGACTTCGGCTTCCACCCCGTTACGTTCGCTGTGGATCGACATTTTCATTTTTTGGTTGTCTCTTACTGTCAAAGCAAACAAGACTTCAAGCAAACTGAGCTCATTGCTTTGGATTGAAGTCACGTTAAGTTCTCTTGTACACGAACCAATGTAACATCGAAGTCAAGGTGGCATGGCGATAGGATGTACTGATTGCCTATGATTGAAGTCATAAACGTCAGGCGATACCAAAGCTAAAGCCGCATTGTGATGCAGTCATTAATCAAACGGAAAGACCCTTTTCAACTTGTCGTGTGTAAACCTTTTCCATTACAGCCTCACTTATTTTCACTTTCAAGTTTCCATCAAGCAAACGAGAGAACTTAAAGGTGAGCGATTGAATGTATGTAGGAGTAAGACGAAACTGGTGGCATCTGCTAAATTGTCAAAGCGATAAAGAACTGATTAATCTCGGATGGTACATTCTGTGTCAATGTCAACAGTAATACGATTCCTCACAAAGAATTCCTGTTATCGCACAGATTGTCACCAACACAGTCATGTATTTTAGTGGCTGATGTGATGAAATATGTGATTACAAAGTGAATAACAAAATCTCATGCAAATTTCAAAATGATTAACTTTGTCGCCTCTCAAACAAACCAACGTTGGTAGGTATGAGTGCTATTTCCTCTCCCGGATATCGCCCAGGAAAGTCAGCACACAAAATTAACAAAATTCTCATCAAATTCCGCCTGCTATGACATGTAGTGCAAAATTTAAATCGCATTCCATGTTTACAAACCAGCCTGTGGCGTTTTACGAGCAATATCACCCACAAATACAAAACAAAAAAATAAAACACCCCCTACCCAAGGCTAGGCGTGTATAAATTGCGACTCCAAACAGAAGCAAAAGTCAAAAAGAGTTGGCAGATATACGAACCAAGCTGGCTCTGAATTGTGGAATCCTTTGTTGCGCACAATGGCATGGGAGGGCGGGTGTTACATTTTGCAATAATGTACTACAGTTTGTGCCTTCCAGTGTCAAGAAGTGATTCAATTTTAAATCTCACACCGAGCCAAAATGAAATCCTGGTGGTTACAATTTAAATCTACACACAGTTTTGTTGAGAGGAGATTCTGTGCTGTCTTTGCCAGTTGCCAACGACATCGTGACAAGGAACATTGACTATTACTACGACGGAGCCAACAACACGACCCAACGGTGGCGACGGCGACGCGACGGTGACGACGACGCGTCGGCATCACCTTCCACCTGCCATCACCTCTAGTTGCGTTTGGCATTTGCCTTTTGAAGTGAACGAAGTGGCATATTGTGTTGCAATTGTGTGTTCATTCAACCGAATGGTGTGTGTTTTGTGTGTCTAAGTTTGGTGCGTCTTGTCTTTGGGGGTGATTCTAAAGGATCTCATTTTGCGCCTCTGTGTGTGGATGCTTCATCTTCTGTATGACATTATTAGATTTATTCAAGCAAAGAGCCTCGACACACAATGATTCGGCTAAGGTTGGATTTGTGGGAATTACATAATTGGAAATTAAAGGAGCGACAATTTTGTGTGGTAATCTCTTTGATGCTGTTCCTGGCCAATACTCTTCTGTGAGCCTTTTAAGTGAATCAAAATTGAAATGGTATTTAGAGAGAAGATCGTAATATGGATGTATTTTTGATTCACTTTGCATTTTGATTGTTAAGCTTGAAAGTAGAAAAGAGTTTTGTCGAACAACCAAATGAGATTCTTGAGCTGTTTGACTTTGAGAGTTAGTTTAATTTATTGCCAACCAATAAAGTAATTGGCCCGAAGCCCCATAAGAAGTCTGCTGGTGGTGGGATCATTATTTCAGGGAATGACCAATTGTCGGGGAGGGATGAGCAGCAGGATAATGGAGCACGAAGAACTATAAAGTTCTACATACTCTAAAAACCAAGACCAATTAAACAACTGGTGCCATCGAATGCCACCTTGTGGGACCCCACTTTTATCTTTAACGAGAGCACAAATGTTCATATTTCGTCGACTGCGGCAACATCGACAGAAAGTTGCTTCTTATTTTTCTTCTTAAACGTGCAGCTGATTCCTTGCTTCAAACTAAAGACTTAGACTGCAGGAATCGGAGCGGTCATCTTAGAACACATCGACAAGCCTTCTGGATTTTAGATTGCCTCGTGTCTAAAAAAGCTAACAGTCTCATATGCTGCCATGACTCAGCGACTAGCTACGAACTTAGTGTCAAAGCGCCAAAGTCAGTACAAAGTTGAAAACAGAAGGACAAAGCAGTGCCGCTCAATTTTCAACTTTGTTCAGACATTGCGGCCTAGCGGTTTCCTGCTCAAGTTTCAATTTTGCTTCAATGTTGCTGGGCTCTGAAACTACTTATGAGTTCCTATTTATTCGTTTCTCAGCTACGCATCGCTATCACCAACTTTCCCTGAGTCTAAGATTTGTCATTGATATACAAAAAGTGCTGAGGAGGTTTTTCAAGCAGGACGTAGATGTTCACGCACGTACCTATAAAATTCCACAGGATTCTATTATGAAAAACTTTTCCCTTGCAATGCTCTTTTCTTTTTATGAACTTTCTTTTCGTTCTTTGCTCACGTAACCGAAATTGTAATCGAATAAGGACTTCTGCGAGTTTCCTTATCATCCTTGAATAGCTTCATTTTTGTTTGGCGCGTTAAAACACGCTTCATTGACCGCAAACTAGAGCGATTGCGGGTTCAACGCACGCGGAAGCTAATTTAATGGCAGTTTGCTTACAAAAAGAGAATGACAATGGAATCCACGTGTTTCAAATTGGAATGGTAGAACTGTGCCAATGAGGTAGTACAGTTTTATTTATGTAAACTGAAAGTTGATGGCTATTGCAATGGCAAGGGGCTTTGTGTAACAGTAAAAGCGCTTTTTTATTCTCCTTTCTGATTAAAACATAACAATGAAAGATGTTCTCGGTGTTTTATTTTATTTTTGAGTCGCCTTATGACGAGGTATGAGCTTATATCAGTAGCAGCTTCGAAACGCAACCTTTATACAGTCAAAATACCTCAACTCTCTCTCTCACTGAGCGGATCAAAATCCCACACAGTAAATTCTGAAATGTTCTTTTGTTCCTAAGCTCAAACAACCAGCGACTCTTCACATACCTGTAATGTCCCTTGTCATATTTTAATTTAATTATATGTACTTTATTTTTGTTTTTTTATTTTTTCGTTGAGATTGTCTGTAAACGAGTAATAGCCTTTAAGGAGAAACATAAACATGCTCCTGAAATATATAAATAAATTCGTTTCGGTACCTCTTTTGGAGAAATAATATTTTCTTTGGTTACTTGGATTTGCCACAAGGTCTCTAAATTGGGTTAGTAATTTGTTTTGTTTTTTCGTATTTTGTTTTTGTTTCTGGCGTATTAATGTCCAATTAATTCGAATAAATCGTTGGAAACTGGAAATGGGAAGTACCTTTTTCCTACTAAACACAAGAGGAGTTTTCGAGAGGAAAAGGAAAATATGCGAACAGAGTGAAGTAAGTGGAAAAATTATACGACCAATTATAATTGTTTATATTTTGTTTTTTTTTTTTTTGTTCTGTTGGCTTTATTTTAAAATCTGTTTTCAGCAGAAGGTCGGTTGAACGTATAGGTACGAGGATTTAGTCTGAATGTAATTCAGACTTAATGTCACTCGTTGAAAAAGTCGAATAGCTGTTTGTGAACTTGAATTACGTCGCAATTGATTTTATATGTGAGACTTTTATGCTCCTGGGATTGTATGGCTTTTCATTTGCGTTGAAGTAAAACAAAACTACACACAGACACTTTAAACCTGTTTTTGTGACTTTAATACTACTCCTCCAATTATGACATGTAGACGGTTGCAAATGTAAATATGTGCATTACAAGTCCTGCATTGGAGATACCTGGGTTTGTTTCCTAACGATGAGACTTTGTTCGACATTATTGTTATCTTATGTAAGTATAGGTTTGCATTGTTCTTGGCATGCAAGTAGTTACACATTTTCGGTCACATGCAACCAACATGGGCCACATGTTATTTGCTATAATTTTAGATGATCGTTAAAGCTCTAAATGAACTCAACCATAACACCGCCGCATCCAATCTGGTTCCAAACTTGTCTCTTGTAGATAAGTATTGTCCTCGTTATCCAAACGGCTAACTATTTTCGGACACATGCAATGACATGCATCCAACCACATGTCACTTACTAGCTTCATATGGTGATTTGAGCCTCCAATAAGAACTTAACAAGTACACAGATATACAAATGTACACAGTGTGGTTCCCAACCTGTATTACCTATACCTAGATTAGCATTGTTCTCGTCATCCAAACTGCTAAATATTTTTGATCACATGCAATGACATACTGTCAATATGGGCCACATGTTATAAAGGTTAGTAAAGCCTTAGATGGTGGATAAAGCCCAAAATGAACTCAACAAGTAAACACTTCCAGCCAGTCTGGTTACGAACTTGTCTCTTATGCGGGCGAATCATTTTCGGCATGTCGATAACTTACTTTTTTCGATCACATGAACTGACATGCAACCAGCATGGACCACATGTTACATGTTCTCTAATTCTCGATGGTGATTTCAGCCGAAAATAAAATAATATTTTCGTCCTGTCTGTTTACATACTTGTCTCCTCTTCATATCCGTTATTTTTAGTATTTAGAAAACTAACCAATTTCAGGCATATGAAATAACTTGCAACCAATAACAACCACATGCTACATACTTTCTGAGTTGAGATGGTAAAAAATAAAAATAAAAAAACTCAATGAGTAAAGCCAGCCAGGTTCCAAACTTGATTTCTCTAGATACACGTTGTCTTCAACATCCAGATAACTTACCATTTTCTGTCATATGAAGTGAAATGCAACCAACATGGACCACATGTTACTCACAAACTTTAAATGGTGATCAAAGCCACCAAAATAAACTTAAAAAATAGACCGCCTTAAGCATTGTGGTTCTTAACTTGTCTATTAAATTTTGGATACTCATTGTATTCGACATCCAGACAGCTAAAACTCTTTGTTCATATGCACTGACATCTTACCAATTGGGCTAAATGCTAATTACTAACTTTAGATGGTGATAAGATTTCGAAATGGAATTAATGACTCACCTGCAGTTAGTTAAATTCTAAACTTCTTCAACGTCTTCTCTGAATGTGCACATACATAATGTTGTTCAATGGTGTTCCCAGCTGTAACGTTCCTATCAATCCTTCTTCGTTACGTTGCCGCTGAAGTGTAGACAGCAAAGCTTTTGCTGCTGGTGCGTTGTTGCCTAATCGAAGTGTGTGGCGTTCTTAGAAAGTCAGCTAGAAGCCAATGTTAACCCTAGTTTACGTTTTGGGGTTCGCGCGAACCCCAACGCAAGTTTGAATGCTTATAACTTTTTTCTTAATCATATTTCCGACCTGGGATGAAAACTCAGTGAACGAATTTCATTTTTCTTTACGTTTTTCATCGTATTTTCATCATAGCGATTTAAGATAATTTTCTGGAATTTTTTTCTGAAAAAAACCCACAAAAAAAATTGGGGTTCGTGCGAACCCCACTATGGTTCCGGCTTCTTATGATAGCCTGAAATAGCCTTCGCAGGATTGTGTTGTGTTGGTAATAAAACGACCTGTTTACATATTTGGTTTTGGAACATAAGATACCAATGCCATTCTCTGCAAAAATCCAAAAATGAATTAAATGACCAGTACTGATCTGATCTGTCAATCAGTCATTGACCGTACCAGTCAATTCAATTCGTTCAAAAGTATTTCAACAGCCTGGAGAGTGTTTGTCCTGGCTGATTATAATTGAGCTCAGCGACCAATTGAATCGTCGAAACGGAGGAAGAAATTCAGATGTTCAAACCGTGTACAATTCATCACGGCATGAAGAATTGATGCCCATTGATAGTATCCCAAATTAGATGTGAATACAAATTTTGGGGTTTATTGCATTATTTGTCGTGCCGTAAACTAGGGTTAAGGACGAAGAGCTCTTAAGAATCTGAGTTCTATTCATGTTTCCCGATAAGCCTAGTAGCAGCACGTTCGTTGTGAAAAACTCCCTGTCCTTTTACATATTCTTAGAACCCATAGTGATACAGGCGATGCCTACGCGACGATCGTATGAAACTTCTCTTTAAAATTATCATGGTCGGGCAAACTCTTCGAAGAATTGTTAGCTAAAGCATAGTGACTTACTTTTTCTAGCCACAAGAAACATAGATTGGCGAGAATGATTCGTTGAAAGATCTCATCAGTGATCGTAGTTTGTGGGGCTGAAATGGAGCCCATATGGAGGTGAAGGTCTGACTACCTTAAAGTTAAGTCAGTTTATCGTTAATTACTGACCGATTCGTCTACATTATGTTTTCTTTCTTATTTTTAAAATATGCTGCGTTTTTCTCATTACTAGCCGGATCTTTTTTTGCTTCTTCGAAGGCTTTTTTTGGCCATCAACTTTTCTTTATCTCTAACCTAGGGTTTTGTTGTTTTTGGCAAAGTGAAATTGAATTCGTAAGACTCGAAACTTCTACTAGCAAATTGTTGGGGTGGCTAATAGTCCTTTCGTCAGGGGGGATAAATATCAACTCTTCGTTTATCTAAGGACTACACAGTATACTGAGTTCGGATCTGAGTAAAGTCATCGGTAGACCTTGTTCTAAACTGTGTCCTGTGTTTGCCTGCAACTTTCCTTCATCGAACCTAGAGTTTCATTTTTGTTGGCCAATTGAAGTCCCACTTTTACGACTCGGTGTTTTTACTGGCAAAGTGGGAGTGTTGCCATTAGTATTCCTTTCGTCGTTACTCCCAAGATCTTGATCGGTACTCCCAAGAACTTGGTTGGTGCTCCCAAGAACTTGGTCGGCACTCCCAAAAACTTCATCGGTACTCTCAAGAAATTAGTCGGTACTCCCAAGAAATTAGTCGGTATTTCCAACAACTTGGTTGGAACTCAAAAGAACTTGATCGGTACTCCCAAGAACTTGATCGGTTCTCCCAAGAACTTCATCGGTTCTCCCAAGAACTTCATCGGTACTCCCAAGAATTTGGTCGTAACTCCCAAGAACTTGGTTGGTACTCCCAAGAACTTGGTCGTTACTCCCAGGAATTTGATCGTTACTCCCAAGAACTTGTTTGTTACTCCCAAGAACTTGGCCGGTAGTCCCAAGAACTTGGTCAGTGCTTCCAAAAACTTGTTTGGTACTCCGAAGAACTATCAACAGCTTGATCAGTTCTTCCCATAACTTTATTGGTAGAAAAAATAGATCGATACCTTTTTAAGAGATCTAAAGCGATACTTCCAAGTACTTGATAGATACTCCCTAAAAGTAAAACATCATCGGTACTGCTAGAAACTTTGTCGTGGCACTCCCAAGAACTTAATTCTCAAATAATCGCAGCCAGTTCTTCAGCCAGAACTTCCAAGAAGGTAACTTGTAAGGCCTTTACTTTCTAGGTCTTGCCTAGTGTTTGTAGCTATCGATACAACTACTTCAGCAGTTCTTTTAAGTAAAAGAAAATTTCTATATTTTTTGAGCACTCTTTTACTACTTCCAAGTACTGTCACAGTTCCAAAGCTATGCCAAAAAACTGCAGCCATCCTCGTCTTGAACAATAAAACTATTTTCTCGCAACAGTAAATCCACAGTAAAATAAGATAAATAAAAAGGGGGAAACAGCAGAGCTCGAAGAATGCGGAAGTCATTTCTTGAAGCATTTCTCCTCTCCACACTTTTTCAATGGGGGGAACCAACAAATTTTACATTGGTTTAATTATTCTCGGAATATTTAACTGTTTTTCGCAAAGTGCGATATCTACCCCTGAAAAGTTTTTCATTGATGATTCTGGAATACGAACGTAGTGGAAAAATAATGTTTCGGAAACTAATACCTCGAACTTTCATTGCAATAAGCAAACATGCTAAAGGCGTTACAGTTCACCCAAAGTAACGCTAATTGAACATTTAAGTCTCTGAAAAAAACTTATTCGGGGCTTAAATTCCAACTATTCCCTTACGTTGATCCTGGCCCTCTTAGCAACGATGGTAGGGAGAGAAAGAGAAGATATTTACTTTTAAATTGTGATATGCGTAGAGGAACTTCACTTGTATATACAGTTACGTCCCTCTGTTCAGGACCAGCATGGTGCAATTGGCAGCAAAAGAGAAGAAACCCCGTCAACGAATTTTTGAAATTTTTGCAAAAGGTTAACCTCTTTTCAATAGTGATTAAATTGCTTTCCTATCTCTTAACAAACGATTTATTCAATTTGGTATAATTTCTTGCATGGCTTTCAATGTTTCAATACAGCCAAAATGGTAGTGAGGGAATCAGGTATACTACTCACCTAAATTGCATTTACATATTTTGATAACTATTACGAATGCCAAACACTGTTCTAATTAAGTGGTTTAATGGATTATTGGCTTTTGTTCCTGACATGGTGGCCTACTTACGTGCTGATGTGGCGAAATGTGTCATACGCTAATTGATTAAATAAGTTTCTATTAGTGAATGTTATCAAAGGTAGAAAATATCTGATGCAGTCAGTGAATGTGTTTATTGGCTTAGGAATAGCAAATATATCGATAATACTTATACTAATTCGGAATGCTGCTCTAACATGTAGTCCATTTGTGGTTGGCAATACGTGGAGGTACTAATGTTATGCTTTCAATTCTTTGAAGAGTGAGTATTGTCAGCGCCTTACCAGTATTTTTTTTTTTTTTTTTTTTCAAAAAAGGTCAAAAAAGCACAATGGATAATTTAATTTCTCTACTTCTTCGATTGGCGCCCAACGTTGGATTTTTTATATTTGCACTTTTCACTTTTTAAAGAAAATGCGTGTGGAAAAAAGTTATCTGAAAAAAGACTTTATCTAAGCTGAAGTTCTTTGTCAAAAACACATAATGGTTTCATTCACCCACCCAAAATGCAAATTTTGAATGCTGCACTCAACTAACCAATTGATTTCTTCTATAAATTCTGAATGTAATCTACCAGATTGCGACGATTCCTATTAGTGAATATTTTGTGAGTTTTTTTTGTACCAAATTTTATCCTAGTAAAAAATAAAACCTCACCACAGATACCACGCTGTTTATTCTTTTTGGATTTCTGATGTTAAGACTAATTAGATGGTGTCCTTGCTGGGCCTACTTACAACTGTCATGGAAAGAAGTGGTCGATATTCAAGTCCTACTCACTCATTATCTGACTTATTTGCTTTATTTATTTACTTCCATTTTTAGCAAAAAGAAAATTCTTCTAAAAGTAATGGGCTCGACATTGGGCGCCAATTTTTGTTCATATTTTGTTTTGACGCAACGATTGAAAGTTCAAAGGTAAGTTTGTTATGATCGAAGAAAATTATGCAAAAGTGTGCCTCAACTTAGCTTTGCAGCTTTTTCCGATTTAAAAACTCTGATTAGCAAGTGCTTCCAACGAAAATATGGCCGGCACTCTCCTAATTTCCTCCTGTTTGCGAGGTGTTATTACCTCATCTCTTATTTGCCCTCTATTTCCTATTCTTCCAAAGCGAAGTACATCCATAGCACTATAGAAACTGTAAAGCAGTTACGTATTCCATTACGTTCACGCCCTTTTCCTCAAAAAATTGCAGCACTAATATCAAGCAACGGTACTTAACTTATGACTACCAAACAAAATCAACAACTTATTTTTGACGTTACTTCTTAACGTCCACCAGCCACGCTATTCCCATATCGATTGACCGAGGTCAAGACTAATATATAGCCTTTTCACCTTTGATGTTCTATGCAGAGATTCTCATTTCTCACTAGCGTCATCGACACGCAAGCCGTTTATTAGTTTATTTTGGCGAATCCGGTAGATTTTTGAGTATCCTTGAACTTAAATTCAAATGACGTACGTAGGTAGAAAGTGAAGTCGTTTGTTTTAGCCACATAAGCACCCTGGATTATCTATGAGCCTTAGAGACTGTTTCATGAAAACCAATTAAACGTAAAAAATCAATCACTACTACCCACAGTTCAATTGAAATAAGTATTTCTACTATCAAAGGTGCGAGACCTGACGGAGAGCCACACAAAAAAAAAATAATTTACTTAATTATTTTTCCAATATCCTTTCTCCTTATTCATCTCCTGCGGGGACAAAACAACAATTTCTTGATGAAATTTGTTATTCAATAAGAAGAAGCAGTGGTAGGAAGTGTAATTAAAACGACACCGTGCGGTGGCTGGTGACACTTAATTTATGTCCTTTTTTTGCTGCATAAATTTTGTTTTTACTCCCCTTTGTGTTCAACTGCTGCCTGTCCTGCCCATAAGTCATTTACACTTACAACTTGTTTTGCAAGGCACGTTGAGGTCATCTCAGAGCTCTGCGAATGAAATAGAAACAATTTGTTTATTTCTGGCGACAGATGATCGTTGTTGTATAGAGTTTGGGTTCTGACAAGAAAAAAAAAGGAACACGAACTGAACGTAGTTGTCTAGCATTGAGTGAGAAGGATACGAACTTAAATAATCGGAGGTAAATGTTTTCTGCTTATTGAAAGCATTGCAATGAATTCTAAGCTCAAATTAGCTAAAAAGGTTAAACAAAGAATCGCTGGGCTATTTGGTCGTTTCAATTAAAACAATACTCTCTTGTTTTTATTGTTGTTGTAAAAGAATGATTATTTAACTAACTTCAAACAGGAGGCATTTCACCTTGAGACCACGAAAAAGAGATAAATTTTATTCACAAAGCGTATGGTTTGGTCCTTCGAGTCGGATGTGTTGATTGCGGTCGGATAGGCAGTCAAGGAGCTTAAGATAATTAAAAGTCAGAATGATTTATTCAAATATTTGCAAATGTCAAAGAACTTTTTATAAGCAACAACCTCAAAACAACTTTTGCAGTTGGTCAATCGATATGGTTTTCATGTGTACCTTTCATAAATAGGTATAAAAGTTTCAACCTAAATTAAACTTTTGCCTTTCCGCAGTTAAAGTTAAAGTCCTCTCCATCGAAGTTATATACATCAGGGAAATGTTTCTTGGCTGGAAATGAAAAAGAATAAAGTTAACAAGAGAAATATTTTCGACGCAGCTTTTGATTATAATATATTCCTGAGATTCGAAAAAAACACGCTATCTTTTTTTAAAATACGGTCCTTCGAGCCGAATTCCTCTTTGTTCTTGTTCGTTAAAAAGATATATTTGCATTAAACTGATGTAAGTTATTTATTTACAGGTTACAAGCAGTCATGGCAGAAGTTGAACTTGAAACAAGCTTGAATTGTTGCAACAAGCATTGGTCGCTTTAGAACATATTGCCCCGACATCTCTGTCACTTTGTGGGGAAAATACCTGCTTCATTATCCTCATTGCTTACTAGTTCAGCGATAGCATCAGTGCTACTACCCCCTTCATAAGTCTTACTACTCTGCAAGGTGTCCGTTCAGAAAGTTTGTCAATCCTCCTGATTGAAACCAAAAAACTACTCTTGAATTTCAAACACCACCTTCGCTTTGGTTTCGCCTGACGTTTTTAAATTCAATAAAAAGAATTCTGTATATTTATCACACTTTCGCTTTGAGTTTGGTTTGTGTACAAGACAACGTAACGTGGCTGCAACTCACTGCAAAGAGCTAGGTTTGCTTTAACTTTAACTCGTTTAGACAGTGAAATACTACTACGAAATCATAATGTCAATTCAGATCGAGATTTGAGGACTCACACGTAATGTTGTCGCGTGATGGTTAGCATGTCCGCCTATTAACCCCGATCCCCGAGATTCTTGGTTTGAATCCCAACAGAGGCAAAAATGTTTTTACACAAGTATCGTCTTTTGCGAGGAAATGGCAGGTCCTTAGTTTCATTGCCATGCAAAGCGCTGTCTCGATTAGCCGTTAGCTCCTCGCTCTGTTGCGTCACCCTGTTTATTCGTTTTACGTAATGAGGTAGAAACCGAAGCAGAAGCTGAGTTGTGATTGTGAACGAGGTGATGAATTTGCGAAAGGAATGAATTGGTAACTAGGTTATTGGGGCTCAGAACCCGCAATGAACTATTTGGAGTTCTGAAAGAACTTTAAGATGCTGTTCAGTAGAAGCTTAGAGATGTCGTCCAGTTCTTCGAAGGAGTATTCTCCGAGGGTTTTTTTTTCCTAGTGGACCAAGCTTGTTCACTCACAGAGAAAGTAAAATGATCTTATCTCTGCCTCTTCGTCTTTACATCCTCTACATAGTGCATAGTGCTAGTGCCCATTCTCTTGAATCGTGCCCCGTGAGTGTCAATCAATCGAATAAGTCGTGGCCTGCTAAGTTGTAGCTTCGATAAACTCTGTGTGGAGTGGCTGGAGTAAGGAGATATTCGTCGTGGTGATCTCATTTAGACATGCTCTTCCGCCATTTAACTACGAACTATGTCACGGTGTCCTGTGGCCTATTGCACCACCTTACAATATTGTAAATTACAAACGTTTTTATCACAAATTTGTAAAAAAAATGTATTTTGTATTTCCTAAGAATTTTGTGGTTACAAAATTGTAGTTGTGAATTACAAAATATTAATTTGTTAAAAAATATCATTTTCTGTTGCACGAAAATAAGTTCGTAGTTGTAGATTACAATCAAAAAAATGTTGAAAATCCTACTTTATTGTAAGTTTCTGTTGCACCATATGAAAGAGAATCACAAATTTGTTTCAATTTGTGAAAGAATTCTACAGGTGAAAGACTGTGTGTATATTTTTCTACAAATTTGTATTTCATAGTAATTTAAAATGTCTTTGCGTAGAAGGCACAGCATTAACTCTAAAGCGTATTTTTTCGTTCGAAAAAAAGTTTACTGTCCGCGTGAAAATTATAATATAGAGAGCCATATAGATTTTGATGAAAGATTTCGACTAAGATGTTCTAAAGCATAAGAAATTATAAATATTATTGGATGCAGAGTACAAAAAAAAAAAAAAAAAAAAAAACAGAAAAAACTGCGCATTAACGCCAAGACGGCCAAAATTTTTTTTTTTATTACACTGGTCAACAAAAAAAAATTTTTTTTTGCACGTGGGTTTTTACCCAATATATTTTGATTATGCAAATCTATATAAAAAATTGGGATTACAGAACGAAAATATTTGGCTTTTTAGAAGTTAAAGGGGTGGGGGGGGGGGGGGGGGGGGCGCTAGGGTTTCAAAGTAAGAAAAAAGACTTTTTTGCGACTTTTTTCCTTAAATATGGATTGAGTAATTTTATTCGGATCTTTTGTACATTATTGAGCATACTTTCGACCAAATATAGGGTAATTTTTTCATGCAGAATTATTGAAGCATAAGCTTAGCATAGCATAGTATAGAACATCTTGAGAAAAAAACTATTTTGCGGTGTTTTTGGTTCAAAGAAAGGATACAGAGTGTTGGAAGTAAGGGAAATGTATTTCATATGGATGCTTTGTGTAAAAGTTAAAGCTTCTGGTTTTTCTATGTTCCTTCCAACAATGATGCTTAAGATTTCCCACAAACTGCAGACTTTAATAAATTGAACTATAGCTCGACTGGGTTGGGTAACTGGCGCGTACACCGCACTAACTTTGGATTGGTAGTGAGTGCTCGAGCCAATAATTTAGTTGCAAGGCAATCGTGAATCCCACAAAACTCACACCAGTCAACAAAAAAAAAAGTTATGGTGAAAATCGCAAATTGTTTTTTTTTTTTTTTCTCAAGACGTTCTGGAGGAAGCTCTGTTACCGGCTTAAAAAATTACTCTATATTGTCGAAAATATGCTCAATAATGTACAAAAGGTCCGAATAAAATTACTCAATTCACAAAAATGTCTTTTTTCTTACCTTACTCCTTACCTTCTTAAAAACCAAATATTTACGTTCTGTAAACTGTAATAGCAATTTTTTATACAGATTTGCTTATACAGGGTGATTCGCATAAGGTGTGACAAAAAGATAGGGTGTGTAGGTTGGACCTAGACAAGCAAAAAATCGTATGGGAGGGGGGGTCCATTTTCCCCCGTTTAGGCGGGAGGGGCAATTTTAAAAAAAACCACTAAAAATGGGAAAAAAATTATTTAAAAATAACGGTAATACCTACAGAGTCGTGCTATAGCATTTTGAAAAGCCAAAAACTTAAACATTAATTTAAATTTAAAAATAAGTTGTTCAAATAAATAGTTTTTGAAATATTAATTTTCAAAGTCAACATTTTGAAAAAAAAAAACATAATTTTTTTTTTTTAAAACCACTTTTTTTTCCAAATTTTACGTAATTAAGTAGTATTTTTCTGGCTTATTTTCAATGCTCTTATTTATTTTTGATCAAACAAAAAAACCGGATGTCAAAATAACCTGTAGTTTTTGAGAAAACCAAAAATTACAAACACAACTTTTTTAAATTTTGTTTTTTTAAAATGTTTTTTTTTCGTTATTGGATTTTTAAGTGAATTCTCAATAAAAACAGTAAAGAAAAATTCATCCTTTATTTCGTAAGTTCACTTAAGAACCCAATAACGAAAAAAAAAACTTTAAAAAAAAAATTTTTCAAAAAGTCGTTTTTGTAATTTTTGGTTTTCTCAAAAACTACAGGTTATTTTGACATCCGGTTTTTTGTGTTTAATCAAAAATAAATAAGAGCATTGAAAATAAGCCAGAAAAATACTACTTAATTACGTAAGATTTGGAAAAAAAAAGTGGTTTTTAAAAAAAAAATTATGTTTTTTTTTTCAAAATTTTGACTTTGAAAATTAATATTTCAAAAACTATTTATTTGAACAACTTATTTTTAAATTTAAATTAATGTTTAAGCTTTTGGCTTTTCAAAATGCTATAGCACGACTCTGTAGGTATTACCGTTATTTTTAAATAATTTTTTTCCCATTTTTAGTGATTTTTTTTTAAATTGCCCCTCCCGCCTAAACGGGGGAAAATAAACCCCCCCCCCCCTCCCACACGATTTTTTGCTTGTCTAGGTCCAACCTACACACCCTATCTTTTTGTTATGCGAATCACCCTGTATAATCAAAATATATTAGGTAAAACCCATGCACAAAAATGTTGCCGACCGGTGTTATTCATAGTTTTGCTCGCTTCAACGTTCAACAAAATTGTGAATTAAATTTGTAAATTACAAGCGCCGAGCATAAATGGTGCAACAGAAAATTATAAGTGATCTGTACAATTTGTAATTCTCATCACAAATTTGTCAGTTAACTTATTTGTAGTTCGTGCAACGCAAATTCATGTACAAAAATTGTGATTGTGGATTACAAATACAAATTTGTGATTGTAATTTGTAAACTGGTGCAATAGGGCCCTGGAAGCCAAATTGAACGCACTGTCTTCATTGAGCCGGGTAATCGTAAATTTCTGCGAAGGCATTCTATTAAATTAGATTTTGTGACTATAGATGCTTCTGCAGCCGCCTGGCCGTCAATGAAGATATCAAAGTTTCTGTCGACCAATTTTAGCGTAGCTAAACGTTATCCGAGATATCATAGACTACAAGTTCTTCTGCTTGGAAGACACTTCAAAAATAAGTCTGTCAAAACGGTATGTGACATTCTTTTTTGACTCATAACGATTCTGTGGCCAGGTAGGTCTGTTTCACAATTCTTGCGTTGTTTGAGCCGTAGCAGTGCGCTTTAAGCTGCCTTTTAGAACGTCCATGGAAGCTAGTGAGAGGAGAGTTTTCTCGGCTGCATTTGGTGCCATATTCTTTGCACTGGATGTTGAGCCAATGCATTCAAGCCTTTGGATTTCGGCCATGGTCTAAGCTCTTGGGGCTTGACGCCTCTTCTAATGATGGCCACAATTTCAAACACAATTTTTTGAGGAATTGTTTAAAGTACTTTGCTTGCAAACATTTCTTAAGAAACACACCGTTGACGTATAGCAGCAGTCCTGGAGAGAGAAAAAGGTCTTCAAAAAAGCAGTTTTAAATCTCAAAAAGTTTATTCTGTGGGATGAGGAGGAACTAGAAGCCGCAAGGCCTAGCGCTTTTCTCACAACCATGTCCTGTGAGAGAATGGAGGAGGTCTACAATTTTCTGTTGATTCAGCGGCTAATCGGGAAAACGTTAGGCAAGTCATAATCTAAAACCAGAAGGTTTATCAACGCTTCCTGAATAGAGCATGGCATACCCCAAGGGCTGATCACAAGCGTGAAGTAGACCGATAGAAGAATTCTCATACCTTCGAGAATATATAACTCATGGTGCGTGAATTTCAAAAGATGGGGCCCTAGAGTAGAACCCTGATGAACCTCATTTTATAAGAGCGATTTTTCGTGTTTTTACCTGATACAAACTTGTTTTCACAGATACCTTTGTTTGTCTACAAAAAGGACTTTGAAAAGTAATAAGTCAAAATAATGAAAGATAACTTTTTACTAATATTGGGAAAGTCCATAACATGCCACAATAATCGTGTTCTTGTTATTTTGACATTTAAGCAACATGTCTTGCAAAATCAAAATCAGCTTAAAGAGCCCCAAAGTATTTCCTGATTGTCTCTAATGTCAAGAAATCCAATTAACTCATCAGTTTCTAATATAATCAACAATCCAACACCTGCACCTATTCGATTACATGAGCTAACAAGTTGTTTGTAGCCCGTCTGTTACGATTCGACACACTTTGATTGTACTAAATCAGTTTTCTTCTTTTGCCACACCTTAGTATGACTGACAGACCTTCCATAATAAGCAGCACATTTTAAGGCATCATTTTTTATGTGACGCCGAACATAAACGAGAGTACCTACAGAAAACCCAATTATTTTGGTTCTTACAAAGAATTGATTTGCTCTCCGCAGAGCTAACATAATACAACATGTATAACATCATCAATATCGAATTTTCTCGAGCTTCGACAAATCCTTAATCCATTGGATACGAATTTTTATTCGAGTCACACGTCAAAAACACACACACACACAACAAAACACTCTCACGACAGACGACAAGACCACGACCAAGAAGTGTATGCTTTTGCCTTGTGTCCTGGATAGTATACACGACGACGGGGCTATATGTGGTGATGATGGAGACATACAGGTGGTTGATGAGGTCACCGACCAATTGTTTATTATCCTCGTGCCCCCGGAGTGTATACATATGAAATAAATATACTAGCACATTCCGAAGTTCTACACTATAACGGCTGCTATAATTGCCCCACGAGCAATTTTACCACATATTTACAAGACCAACCTCTAAGTTCAACAAGTAGTATTATTATGAAATACCCCCTCCATTGTATAAGGCTATACAGGGGAATACCTATAAGAGAGGAAGAGAGAGAGAGAGAGAGTGGCTATGATAATAACCAACCTCCTTTTTCTTTCTTTGAAAAATTGAATGTGTGTTTTTATTGTTGTTCAGTGAATAGCTTTAGGGTTATGTTCTTGGTTTTGTACTTTTACGAGGTCGAGGCTTTGACATCGTATACTTATTTAATTAGTTCAGTGGCGGAAGAAAAATTGTGATGAACAAAAGCTTAAATGTTACTGCGGAGTGGGTCGAGTGCGTTCTTTCATAACAATGCGGTGAGTTTTTTTTAAACAAAAGTGGGAGAAAATGAGAAAACGAATAGGTATTGACGATTGTTTGACAGGACTTTTTGTTTTGCATTCTACACTTTGGCAATAGCTGCGGTTAATGTTAATGTCTGGGTTCTAGGAAAACTTCTGAGAACTGAAAGTTTGCGAAGCAATAACATAAACAGGAGTTTGTCAAAGGAAAGTGCAAGTTCTTGGAAATAATTTGGCATAGCAAGCACATTAAAATTTGTTTTCTAGGCAGTATATTTCGTATATTAGAAGAAATCATACTCGATACATAGCTACACTAATCTTTGCTAACAAATTAACTAAAGTTTTCGGCCCTTAGCTTCTTTTGAATGAGTGATAGTACAGCCAAAGTACTCACACAACATGGATTCAATCGCCGCACAATATTGGCCAATTCTACAATGTAGGCTCATACTATACCAACTCGTACGAAGGTGATAGAGTTATATGTATATGGCTTACCACAAAAAAATCGGCTCATTCTACGATTTCAACTCATCCCATCAAATCATTCTGCTATTTCTAGGAAAACAGCTCATACCATACTTATTTATACCGCGGTATGGGCTCAGTCAATGAGATGAACATATACCGTGCCACCAAAAACACCCCCATATAGACTCATACCATGATATCAACTCATACCCTTCGAACCATACCGTTAAACCATCTTGAGGAACTCATGACATCCTTTTTCCACCTCAAGTGCATTCCTTTGTTTTATTTGTTTGTGTCGAATAAAGAACTCATTTTAAATGGTATGCATGTACATTGTACAATAACTGATATCATGTCAACTCGTACCGCGCCATCAACTCATGGAATTCGATCAACTGATGTATATCATACCACAACCAAACACCCACCAAAACTGACTCATGCTACGTTTTCAGCTCATACCTTTCAAATCAGACCATCAATGGATCCTGATGATTCTACGAAATAAACTCACACTTAACCAACCTATACCGTGGTCTCAACTCAAACAATGAGATTAACTAATATCATGCCATCAAATAACACCTCTATATCGACTCATACCATGGTTTTAGCTCGTACCCTTCGGATCATAATATCAAATCATCAAAGGAAACTCATATTATGACATTCGTTTTTTCAAATCTTTCTCCTTCTTTTGTTTTTGTCAGTTTATCTGAAGCAATCAGCTGATATCATGCCGCCGATAAAAACTTCAATATTCACTCATACCATGATTTCGACTCATACCATTCAATATATACCATCAATTCATCCTGCTTTACATCATGCCACAAAAAAACACCCCTACATCAACTCATACCATGGTTCTTACTCAAACCCCTCGAATAATACCATCAAATCATCTTGAGGAACTCATAATGCAGCCCATGTTTTTTCAAATTCATCTTTTTGCTTCTATTGCATTTTTTTTAACAGTTCAACTAAAGAAATCAGATGATATCACGCCACCAATAACAACCTCGATATCCACTCATACTATGATTCAATTTATACCATAAAACCATCCTGCGGAACTCATATCATGGCAAACCATCCTGCGGAACTCATATCATGGCAGGCTTTTTATCGTTGCTTCATTTGTGTTGCACTGAAGAACCCACAAACCATGGTTTGCTTCGTCGCACAATATAAGCTAGCTTTATTATATCAACCAAATACCATAGCAGCTCATACTGCGGTTTTACCTCATTCAATGTGTCTAATTTATATCAAACTGCTGATACCACGGGCTCAACTCATACCGTTCAAAACATAACCTCTAATCATACTGCGAAGCACACGTTTTATTTACAGAAGAGATCAGCTAACGCTCTGCTGCCAACAAAATGTCCTGATATCGATTCATACCTCAGTTTCAACTCATACCATTCGAGTTATTACATCAAATTATCTTGCGGAACGCATTTCATAGCACACGGGTTTGCAAATCAAATTCATCCCTTTGCTTCTCTTGTTCAATGAATAATTGATTAAAAATTCACATACAATGTTATTTATTGTAGCACAATTTTAGGTAGCTCTATGATAACAACTCATACCATGTTAACTCAAACAATGAGGTCATCTTATATTATGCCACCAACACTTCGATATCGATTCATACCACGGTTTCAACTCATACCAATCGAATCATCCTTCGGAACTCGTGTCACGACCCTGGTTTCTTACATTTTGTTTGAATATTAGCTTATTTTATTAGATTAACCACCGACCATAAACACATATCATTCGAATCATTCCATCAAACCGTACAGCACATTTTATATCTATCATCACCTATGTTTTTTAACTTCAGATTCATCCGTCTGCTTCTTTTGTGTGTGTCAGTTCGACTAAAAAGCTCACATACAATGCTATGCATTTTCCCAATCATATTCATATTAGCTTGTTCTATGATATCAACTCATACCATGCCAACTCATACCGCGGCATCAACTCAAACAATGAGATCAACTTAAATCAGGCGACGAAAAAACACCCCAATATCGAGTATCGACTGATACCTCGATTTCAACTCATACCAAATCAAATTATCCACGTTTTCATTTCTTCTTAAATCAGATTCATCGATCTGTATTCAACTACAGTAGCAGGCACGGCCCGGCCCTGCATGGCTCTAGGGTAATGAATCAACAACGACGTTTATTCCGCGGATCGACTGAGCAACAGAATGAAGAAAAGGGTACACCATTTTCGTTCCTACATTCATTCACAAAAAAGTAATATTCATATATGAAATTCCATCTTTCAGTTATTTATTGAACATTCTTTTCACACATCGTTCGTTTACTCAACAATTCCACCCCCAAAATACTTATGTTTTTATAAAATCCCTGCCCCCAAAAGGAGTCATAAAAAATGTAAGAGATTCCTTTACTTCGGTTATTTCTTGAAAAAGAATGTGTTTAAGTAAACGCATGAAACATGTAAATTTTTCAATAGACGTCACCATAAGACTGTTGCTATGTCTGAAGTGGGTTCTTCACAGAAGCAGCTATGTAAGCATGTGTTTTTTTTTTCTTTCTCTATATGTTATAAGGACATTAAGGACAGTTCATACATTCTGGTTGGCCTATACCATGAGTTCGTCTACGTTCTGTTTTGTGGAAAATTACAGGGACATTATAAATACAAATTCAAGAGTACCTACAGATATAACGCAGAACAGCTTACGCTTTGTCTGCTTACGTAAGAAGAAAATACAATTAGTACCTGAGAACTTGTTTCCATTCGCCTACTTCTTATTACGTAAGCATTTTGGGTGACACGATAATGTGTTAATTACAATGCCGCAATGCCGCTTTAGCTTCGGTTTCGTCAGGCGTTTATGAGTTTAATCATAGGAAATGAGTCCATCATATTAGAACGTCAATTTGATATTGATGTTACGTTACGTCTGTGTGCCAGACAGCGTAACGTGACTCCAACTCTAAACAAAAAGTTAAGTTTAATTTAACTTTAACAAAAAAATCGTAATGTCAATTCAAAGCGTAAGCAACCCGCTAGCATATGGCGGGGTCGGGGTCGAAGCCGACACGTCGTTGTGATTCAGGCTCCAAAGTTTGAGTGTTTGACC
Organism: Melanostoma mellinum; assembly: GCA_914767635.1. NCBI lineage: Eukaryota > Metazoa > Arthropoda > Insecta > Diptera > Syrphidae > Melanostoma > Melanostoma mellinum. The sequence continues at coordinate 166,439,591 of OU612060.1, read as the reverse complement.
AGTTGTCATAGGGCAACCCGGATATATAAGCTGAAAGTTATGTTGCGTCAAGACATTTGAGTATTCCTTAAAATCCTCTTTTACGTGATATTGAGGATTACAGTCTGTGGTGGAGTAGTCTGAGTATGTTTCTGCAAATTGAACGTATTTCTGTGATGGCATTCTTCGACCAACAACCACAAGGAAATTGATAAAGAGTGTTTTTCAGATGTTATGTTTTCAACAACAATTTAAGGCTATGGCCAAAGTTCGCCATAATGTTTTAAAAATAATTACGGGCAAGTGGCCCGTGGCTGGGTCGAATAAATTAAAGTCGAGAGCCCCAATTTTCGACCACTTTTTCAGCATATGGGATCATCTGTCACTTCGAAAACTATCATCCGATACGTCAATCGCCTCAGGTAATCCGGTAAAACGACGTCACATATCCCTACAAAAAAAGTCCAGGGGTGCTAAATTTCCGAGCTTGGAGATAACTCAATTGCTTAAGACTCGAAATAAACGTCGCTTATGATTCATTATCCCAGAGCCATGACGTGCAACCTGATAGCTGATATTAGGCGTGTTTTTTTTCTAAGCTAGTATATAGTACAGCATTCGAGTTAAAAAAAAAAACGATCTGTCCACAGTATTTACAGTTCTAATTTCAGCAACAAGATGGAGCTCAACGTCAAAGCTGGTCGTGTGGCTTTAATTCTTGCACGATGCAATGGCAAACAAAACTGAGCATAAGGGGTTAGGCCACCCTAGAATTTTCGAAAAATCGATTTTTTTTTTGATTTTAAATGGTCCCTTAGGACCTCAAAAATGATGTCCCAGAAGATCATGGCCGGGAAAAGCCTTTAGGTACTCGGTTTTCGAATTTTAGTCTGGTCCGCAGCGAGCTCTTTTTTTGAGTGCAAGGGGCAAGGTACGTTAGAGGAGTAGAGCATGTTATTGAAAATATTTATTTCCTGACTAGTCTAAACTAGTAGTCTAGACTAGAGTTGGATTTGCGAACGTCTCCTTCCGGCATTGCAGATTAAAAGTATTGTAAAATTATTCATGATTTTCTACTACTCAAAACCTTAAACGCGTTTATCTCAAAACTATGTTTTTCAAGTTGGCCGGACTCGTAACTCATGCAATTTTCAACCGATTGACTTGAAATTTTAAACATGTCTTGAAATATACATTGTCTATGGAAGTACGTAGGATTTTTTTTTTTATGTTGAGTAGTTCATTTGTTATTAACAATTTTCTGACAATTTTTTAGTCAAATTTTGCACTTTTCACTTTAGAAGGGCGCCATTTGGCCAAAAATCAATATATCGCAAAAATCCTACGTACTTCTATAGCAGTGAGTATATATAATCGAAAAAGTCTATTTGCTCATTATTATTCAAAAAATTACAGGAGCTGTTGGTCCGGCCGTGGAACTCAAAAAAAAAAAAAAAAAAGACGTCGTCGAAAAAATGCTGCACAGCCGCAATTTTGTAATGAATCGATTCAAAAAAATTATCGTAAGCAGTCATTAATATAAATAATAAAATCGGGTTTCAGTTATCTCGATTTATTTTGTAGTTTTTCTAAAAAAAAATCCCCAAAAAGCCTATTTTTTCAGCCTCTAGGGTGGCCTAACCCCATAAATCGAGTGACAGCTGTCCAATAGACCTCCTCCGAAAAAGTGTTGCCAGTTCGAAAATCACACTACAAAAAACCCTTTTTGAGATTGAGGCTTTTGATATTTTGGCAAAAGCATTTAGCGTTGTAGAATAGAAGTGTTTATTGATTGGTGTTTAAAAGTGCGTCCACACTATGCCGAGCGGCATCAATCGGCATATTTCGATCGGCAATACCGACTTAGTGTGGATGTCCCGATCGGCCTTTCTCCTTACCGAAAGCCAAACCGCCTACATTACAGCTGTGGGCTCATTTCTCGTCTGTTTTTCTTTTCAGACTATGAACTTAATTTGATCAACCGCTTCGTCTCCACCTGTCCGACAAAATCATCTGTCCTCTTTTGCCCCGCAAAGCATTCTCTCCTAGCTTTGTTTTTCTTCGTAAATAATGTCGCGAGTCCTAGTTGCGTTCGAAAAGACAATGCAAACTCCAAACACAAATGGAAAAGAAAATAAATAAATAGGGTGGCATTACAGAGGGAGGAGCCCAGGGCTTAGCGCATTTCCCACAACCATTGCCTTGTGCAAAAATGGAGGAGACTAACAATTATTTGTCGGTCCCGAACGGCTAATGTAGGCAGCACTTTTCACGGCAATGGATCTACTAACGGACAACTTGCCAATTCCTCACGAAAGGTGATACCTGTGGAAAAATTTTTTGTTTTCTGTTGGGATTCGAGCCACGAACCTCTTGCTTAAAAGACATACATACTAGCCTTCCCGCCACGTGTAACCATACATACATTATTGTTGCTTTCATAATTAAAACTCCGCATTCACAAAAGAGAATCAGACTTCCAGCAAACAAGGCGGAAAGCAGTTTATGTAAATTCCAAACAAAGGTGGACCAAATATAGAGCCCTGATGTACACCATCGACATTTGCCAGAAAATAAGACATAGTGCTTGTGCAGACAGTTTGCTACTAGTCAATAAAGATCTATTATGACCTTAGGTTAGATGGGGAGGTAGAAGCAGCTACAGGTGGCAGCACCTTACTTGGATCTCAAGGATCCATTGTGCTCTCCGGAAAACAGAGGATAAGGAAGATAAGGAAGATTGGAGAGGTATAGGATTGTGCTGGTAGTTGGGTTAATGAGGTTGGGACCCATTTTGAGTCCTGAGAAGATTTCAGGATGCTATTCAATGGAAGGTTAGAGATGTCACCCAGTTCGTCGAAGAAGTATTCTCCGATGGCTTTTTTCCCTGTGTGAGCCAAACTAGGACACTCAACGTGGAAGTGGAATGACCCTTCCCATGTTAATGCCCATTCTCATCATGTGGGTACCCAACGGCCAACGAGTTGTGACCCGTGAGAATGCCAATCAACAGAGAAAACCGCGGCCTTCTAGGCTGGAGCAGAAATTTTGTTTTGTTTTTCTTGGAAATATCTGGCTAAAGGTTTTTGGAGACCCAGCATGTTTCTATAGATGACCACCTGTCATTGGCGGTTCTTAGAAACTTTAGTTTTTTTCTTGTTCCTGTGGCTTAAGAACTGGGGTGAAGAAATATGAGCTTCCTAGCATCTAATTAAAAAGAAAGTTCGTACAGATTGAGTTTTTTCAGAATCTGGTATAATGTGTATACTCCCAAGTTTACTTTTGTGTAGTGAAACGGCTTTCTGAGTAAAACTTTGATCGTAACCAATGTTTTCGGTGGAAAACAAGCTCCCCAATTGAGAAAATATTTCTTAAATGCCATCACTTTAGGACTTGAAATGAAATTTCGAAATCAAAATATTGGTTGATCAACAAACTGGCCCGGATACAGACTCCAAACAAAATAATTGGCACAATTCTCTGCACAGACAGAGCACTTGATTGCTATCTGGACTTTTATTTGACATTCGGTACAATTACGACGTATTTGTTCATAACCTGAATCAAAGTGTCGTAGGAAAATAATAATCGCTAATAACAAAGAGCATCTATGTCAAAATCCAAAGACGCATTCAAAATAATTACCTTTGCTCAATTAACTGACTCAAGTTAATGTCGGTGTAGCAAGAGGAACCTTTTCAACGTTTGTTGAAAGGTTTAACTTTTCCAAACATCTCCATAACGTAACCAAAACGTCCATGTCTGCGACATAAATGTGACATATTTTATTGACTTCATATTTTCAAGGTGTTGCTCATCATTACCACTTCCACCTCCCACAGGGATCCCCAAATCTTTATCCTTAAAAGCAATTTAAGGTTATAATTGTATACCAGAAAATGATTTTTTGAATTCACACATTCGCTCCTCGTACATTCAATGTTAGCAAAATCGAAAGATATTAGAGGTGTTTGCTTTCTTGTGTGTGATAATAATGTGAATGGTAGAAGTGTCACGTCACATCGCGTCGTGAGTGACAAGTCATTATATATCTTGAAAATGGTAATTGAACACACGCAATAATGGCATGCGATAATAACATGCAATAAAATAGACGACGACGACTATAATGGGGCTAAGTTTTTTTAATGATATCGCTTACTCCATTATTATCGAATTTAATCAAATGACTTGTTATTATTATCGAATAACGATGTGCAATCGGCTCTTATGGAAAATCGCCAGTCGCAATAGTGAGAGTTTCTTTTAACAGAAAAAGGTGTTTGGTATGTATATGTGGTTCTGTATGTTGCTTTGCTCTCGTTGCGACCGGCATGTTATGGTTTTGAATGCATAATTGAAAAGCGTGCCAGTTTTTGTTCTGTTCTTGAACCTATCATTACCAGACTGTGGGTTTCTTTCTTTTTCTTGCTAAGGTTGTGTGAGCTGTGAGGGGGTTACAGAGTAGGACTTTGTATTACAGTTTTCAACTCGAAAAAGTCTTGAACTTGAATTGAAGTCCGTTCACACGAAACAGTCTTTAGACCTTTGCAAGATATCAAATAGCAAAGCAGCTCATGATTTTATCGGCTGACCCAGCCTTGACTAAAGCCACTTTTTTAATAAGTCAGTCTATGGTCTCTGAGTTGTTCTGTGTACTTTAGACACTTGATAGTCGAGTAAAATTATTCAGTTCATGAGTACAACTAACATGAAACTCAATTCTAAATAACTATTCTCAGTTTTTCATCGGGTTCCAAGAACGACATTAAGTCAGTTTTTGTCTTATATCTCACCGTAAGTAGTTTCGGTATGTGAAATTACTACCACCTTATTTTTAGCTACTACACCACAAAAAAAGGGGAGGCTGCTACACTGGTAGTAGAAGGCCTAGCCTAGGCAATTAAGTCTGAGTGATCCAGATAAGCATAAGCCTCCTCTTAAAAGAAGTAGTACTGAAAGAATATTTTTAGAAAAGTTGTAGATTATTTGTTTTGAAGTAAAATACTCGTAGTTCCAAATAATTTTTGTTCTAAAATTGATCCTTAACGAGTTTTATTGTGATTCACAGAGTGGGAAAGTTCAAAAGCAGATTCAGTGAAGGTATTACTTTAGGTGCCGCCACTTAGCGGGTAGCCCCGAAGCCTACCAAAACTCTCTCAACTTTTGAGGCTTCTTTGTCTTTGGCTGGGGCAGAACTCAGTGGGTCCAAGGTTTTTCCCAAGGAAGCTCGTAAACTTGGGCAGCGGCAGTCCAACTTCTGAATAACGAGGCGAGACACGGCAAATACGAATTATAATAATTTTTATTATAATAACTGAATAATTAAATGACAAATCTTTACAAAAAGTGTTCAAGTATGTTGTAAATCAGGCTATATAATTGTCAAGCGCCTGGTACGGTCGGGGCAGTGAATGCAATTCGGTACGTCTTCTTTGTTTTTGGAAAAAACAGAGGTTGTTTTAATCGTCTTAGGGCGGCACGGGGATTCAGCTGGCTTTGTTATTGCGGCCTAGTACTTGATGCGCTCCTGTAAAGAATTCAAACGATTATATTAGGAACGTTGCCCAGAATATGGCGCAACGCTTCTTGAAATAGCAGGGAGGTGGGAGTGATTATCGCAAAAGCCACAGACGGTGAATTGACTTAGAGCGCCCTTGAGAGCACCACCAAGAAAATTCAAATTACTCGGGAATCTACCGGCTGGGCCCCTTGAGAGCACCGTCCGAGCGATTCGGCGAGATATTTGGGGAATCTATCGTACGGGCCCCTTGAGAGCACCTTCCGAAAAATTCGGCGAGGTATATTTGGGAGTTTATCGACTGGGCCCCTTGAGAGCACCAGTCGAAAAATTCAACAGGTTATTTGGAAAACTTATCGGGGGGCCTATTAAGAGCACCGTCCGAATAATTCCGGGTTCGAGGAGAAAATGGAGAAGCTAAAATGATAATATTAAAGTAGTATTCCTACAATTAATATTGGTAATTTCTTCTCTGAATTTACCCCAAAATGTCACTTCTATTTATAATGTTTTGCGCTGGAAGTAAGTGTGAGGTGCACTGGACGAGTGAATTATTTCCATTACACTACCCATGTACACACTCATTCCTCGTGGCTACCTATCTTACCGCAGAAAAATAAATTCAACTGTTGATGGCAGCTTACCTGCCGCTGCTTGTTTGAATTTATTTTTGTATGGAGCCACATTCACGATGTGCACCAACCAAGTAGTGTGTATGCGCCTACGGTCGGTCTTCGGTGGTTGCTGTGTAGTGGTGCATGCTTTTACTTGGCTGCGTAGGTGATTTATTAGTGCCCGTGGTATTTTTTATGGCAAGGCGAGTAGATGGTGCGATTCGTAGGGTGAGCTGTAGGTGGTTCGGCGGTGGCAAAGGAAAAGTGTGACGCATCGTCACAAACTACACCTTAGGAGTGAATAAAGGGGACCTACAATTTATTGCCGATTCTGAACGGTTAATCGAGAAAGCGCTTTTGGTGGCATAAAATTACTGTCGACAAAATTTGCCAATTCCTTGTAAACGGTAAAAAGATCTATTTTTCCTTGATGCTTCTGGGCTTCCAATCTTGTTACTTACAAACAAAAGAAAGACACGATAGCATTGACGCCAACACGGGCACCAAATTAGCGTTGTAGGGGTCTGCTTTTAGAGTTTGTCTTCAGTTTGTCCTTAGGCAGCATTGCATTCGTTGTAAGGGGATATTACCCGGGCTCTTCTTGCAACTAAGTTTGAATGGTCGGATAGGTTTTTGTGAAGACTTTTTTGAATTGCACTTTGTACACCCGCCTATTGGGATTCTTTTCGGTTCTTTGAAGAGTCATTCGACATAACACTTTTTCCTTTTCCTCTTGAGATGCTAAGTGGTGAACAATGCAGTTAAAAGTGGACTGACCTAAACACTGTTTTTCGGCACAATATTTTCGACTTCGAGTGAGTTTTCTCCAGTTTTGAGGTTCAAGCGGGTTTTCTTCCACTTGATGGCGCCACCTAAGACGAGAAATTCGCACTTCGTGTTCGAAAAACAAGATCGTTTAGGGTTTGACTCACGTTGTTGAAGTTGTTTGCCATTTACCTTACTAGCGTGATCACATTCCTTGATTTCGCTAATATCTTAGTGGACTTGCAAAGTCCTCTCAAAGGAAAATAGCAGTGGAAGAACGGTTTTGAGTTTGATGCCTTAAGCTCCCAAGTTATTATCAGGCATAAGTACCATCTAACCACAGGCACCCCAAGATATTTACTTATACAATCTTATTTCTGGTGGAGGAAGCTTTTTCAGGGCGTATTCTATGCCATTGAAAGGCTTCCATCTTATGGTAAACGAATAAAATAAAGAAATAAATTGGGCCTCGTATCAGAATGGGAAGTTTCGGGAACGAGCCCATCTATGCCACCCATAGGAATGTTTGGAATAGGCCTGCAGTTTTTTGCTGATTCCAAACGGTTTATCGGGAAAGCACTTTCATGACATGAGACTATTATCAGCGAAATCGCTAGTTGATACACCCGTGTTAAAAAATTTTTCTTGATGTTTCTGGGATTTAAACATCGATACTTCCACACACAGCCAGATGTGCTACACATTACACCACGGGTACCGCACCTTGTATTGCTCACCTTAAAGTAGGGGCTAGCAGCTCCTGGTGAAGCCTGTTCATGAATTCGAAGAAATCTTCTTGATTCATTTGTTAACCAAATATTTGTAGGGTAGAATTCTAATGCAATGTGAGCTCCTGTCTGTTCTGCTTACTGTAGAAAGAATTGCAAGCAGACTGATATTGATCTTGACAGAGCCATCTGACATTCGAAATTGGCATCTATTATCAAGTGCATAAATTCATTTATTCCTTTCCTAAATTTGTCTGAGAATCGAAAAATTAAAAAAAAAAAACTTTAAAAAAACCTTAAAACAGCAGTTGCAGTTGTCATTACGTAAGCTCCTGCTTGGGCGCCAGTTTAAAGTTATCCTTTTTTTATGCGGAATGCTTCTCGTTCTTACAGTGAAACAGATTGAATTAAGTTGAATTGAATCAATGTGATTTGTCTGCGTCTTTCTCAGGTCTGCGCTCTAGCGACTTCTCATCCAAAGCAACAAGAAAAGCGAATGATATTTGTCCCTTGTTTCGGAAAAATTAATGAATATCGATCGGTAATATTAATGTTGCAATTCTGATGCTGAAAATAGCCAATCTCCTAATGAATCTTTAAATTTATGTTATCTTATTCTCAAATGTATCTACTACTAACAGAGTTGTCAAAATGGTGAATGTTCTCATTTATGCACATGTTTACCGTGATGTCGCAGAGTCAAAAACCTGAGATTCTTTGTATTAACTTTGTACTAAAGTCATTGATGAAGACAAATTTTTGTGGCAGATGGAAGAAAACAATTTTCTGTGAGAGCTCTTCAGATATTCTTCTGATTGAGACACCATTTCAAACACTTCCTTAATTTACTAACAACCACCTATAATTATTAGATTTTAGGTGGTTGTTAGTCGATTAAAGAAGTGTCTAAGGCGGCTTGCCATTCATAAACCTATCTGGATCCTTCATCAAAAGATCGATTGCCCTAGAAGAGTGTGAATGACTTCAGTCAGAAAAAATGGTATCTGCGATGGATCTTTGGTAGGAAAAGTAGTTTTGCGTCTGGCAGACGACTGGCCTACTATAGTGTTCATACCAAAAGGCGAGTGCTTTTTTCGGTTTAAAATAAGAGTGTATAAACAAGTTGTTAGTTAGTTAAAGGACTATATTAAAAATGTTCTCTACTTAGCCGAAAAAAAAACACATATGAGTGTTTTAAAGGGAACACGAGTGCGTAAAGATACCTCAAGCAAAAAGTTCATGTGAGAGCTCCTAGGTCGATATGAATCGCCATCTTTATCTTCCTTTCCGACGTCAGGGCCGCCCTCTCTCCCATTTATCTGCTTTACAATAGTGATCCATGCGAGTGATCCATCTGCTGGCTGAAAACCACCTGTGTATGTGTCTTTCTTCATAAAAACCTCCTGTTCTGTAATTCGGACTTACACACTGGACAAATACTTTCCACTTAAATTTCGCATGTAACGTTGTTTGTTATAAACTCTCATTGCGACTGATGGAACCCATTGCAAATGGTTTAGCAACAGGATGGAGCAGTACAAAGATGGCCTGACAAAACTGAAACCCCTCAATCTTATTGGCTATAGGATGATGCAACAGCCTAGCTAAGCGTCAACTTTACTAAGTCTCTTCTTTTGCTTCAGTTGCATCTTTGAATTCAGGTAGCTATCGGTACGCAGCCTTGGATAACTCAGCTTCTATAGTTCCGAGAGAAGTATTGTTGATCTCAGAACTCGTGTGTCACTATAAGTTTCACTATAAACGTGACTGCATTGGTGAAAATTCGCCATGAGCTGAAAAATGTCATTGACTCCTTTCCAATTCTTACTTTTCAAACGTAAAAGATCTCCTTTCTGTTGACAATTTGTCGGTCATAACAATCATTACTCAATACATTCTAAGGCCTTCTATAGCCAAGTACACACGCAAATTTCAACAAAAATCCAATTATTTGGGGCTCAATTCAATCGACTGACTTATAGAAGCCTATTTACAGTTCATGGATATCCTTCCTTCCCTTCTACAGTCCACATACAATCGGGGCTCCACCGTAATCAATTTCATTTCATTTCATTTCACTTTTTTTGATAAATATTCCAATGAATAATTCAAATGAGCAAATCTATCTCTTCTTGTTATTGAAGAATCGAAGCTCGATGTTTATGCAATTACTAATTTTGACGTTTGATATCCTTTGCCTTTTGTTGTATGATAACGGTATAGGCACACAGAGAGGCATGTGCGTGCTAAGCATTCGTGCACGCATGGAAATCGTTAAATCGTGCCTTAGCATAAAACAATGCAAATTTTTTTCATTCTTCTTTTGTTGAAGACGACAGCACGTGGAGATATTTTCGTCCTATGTCAGTGTAAGAATGGAAAAAGGAAGTAGGAGAGCAACATTACTCAAAAGTCTTCAACTTGCTGAGAAGAGTGTATTCCCCACAAATCAGAGTGATTGTTTTAACCGGGTATAAAAATAAGCACATCACTCACTCGCATTTTCTTCCAGGATATCGCTGGAGAATTCATTTGAAAGAAGGTTGGGATCTAGAAATTCTAATTTTTATTTCTGCTGCATGCAAATGGTGGTTCAATGAGTACGGGAATATGAGGTTTATCTTGAATATTGGCATTTAGATAAGCCATGGAACGCTATTAAGGTTTGATATGATAATCGACGGGAAGTTCAACAGAAATTGTAGGTACTAAGAACTTTTAAATGTCCGGAAATAGAGCTGTGTTGAAAAAGTGTGTTCCAGTATTGGAATATAATATGCTGTAAAAGGTCCTTGCCAACCGAGGAAGCTTGTTCTGGAAGTTATATAAAAAAATATCAATAACGTTAATGTATATGATGATGATATTCATGACTATTATAACATGAACATATTGATGGTGTTGATGATGTTGACGATGTTGACGATGTTGACGAGCTTGTTGGTGATGTTAATGATGTTGGTGATGTTGTTGATGCTGATGCAATGTTGATGATGGCCATGTCTAGCGGAACATAAAAGAGAGTGACAATGTACTTACTCCATTGCTGATTCAAACTTACAACTGCCAAATTACATGTCATTATAAATTAGACAAAACCCTCATAAACATGTTTATCAACAAGCAGCCTTATTTAGCATTTTCTGGTTGGGGTGTCATAATTATCATTACAGAAATTATGATAACTCTTTTGCCTCAGTAGGTCGTTGTCACATATAAATTGAAAATCAGTCGAGACTGCACTTCATGAAGTAGTCGGAACCATTGAACAGTCAATCCAATGTAAAGAGTACACGTTGGCTGCATTCCTCGATATAGAAGGGGCCTTCAACAACGTTGAATACAGTGCTATTCGCATGGCATTAAGTTCCATTAATATCGAGTCAACGCTAGCAAAGTGGATTGACTTCATGCTTTAAACGAGAATAGTAAATGCAGAAATGTCAACACTTGTAGAAGTACATCTCAAGGAGGAGTCTTATCCCCGATAATCTGGCTCCTAGAAGTTAACCAAATCCTGGTAAAACTTGTCATGAGCGGAATTAAAGCCATAGCCTATGCTGATGCATCATTATCATGACTTCGGGAAAATTCACAACAACCCTTTGAGGACTTCTTCAGTTGGGCTAAAAACTCATCAGCTGGGCTAAAAACTGTGGGCTAAATGTAAACCCTACAAAAACAGAACTTGTTCTGTTTACGAGAAAACGTAATATTCCAGATATACTTCCACCCACCATTTATGGTGTACCATTATATTTATCTGGTACGGCAAATTATCTCGGAATTGTCCTTGATCTTAAACTTAACTGGAAAGAAAATTTAAAGGAAAGAGGAAGGAAAGCTCAAATCGCATTCAACACTTGTAGTAGAATTTTGGAAAAAATGGTACCTAGTCCCAAAACAATTCACAGGATGTACACATACATAATAATACCAATCCTCACATATGCCTGTCTGGTCTGGTGGTCATCATTAGAAAAGTCTTCAAACCTTAAGACCATGACCAAAATCCAAAGGCTTGTATCAATTGGCTCATTCAGTGCCATGTGAACAACACAAACTGCAGCTCTGGAAACTTTCCTGTCGCTAGCCCCCTAGATCTTTTTTACTAAGGAGATGGCCATCGAAAGCGCACTGCGACTCAAACCATGCAACAATTGGAAAACAGGTATATCAGGCCATAGAACCATTATGAACCATACCGAATAAGACATTCAAACACGCTCCCGTATACTTATTTCATTCCAGTGGCCCTAACAGTCTTTCCAACAAGATAAAGCTGCGGGAGGAAAACAGGGTTATAAAAGAAAATCACATTTCCGTCTTCACAAATGGTTCCAAAACGGACGAAGGGGTAGGATCAGGTACCTTCTCAGATTACTCTACTCTATCTTCCCTACTTCTGCAGTGACTTCCAAGCAGAAGTACTCGCAGTGTGCGAAGCCGCAAAGCACCAAGCTACGCAAAACTTGATCAACAAAAATATTGACTTCTTCATAGACAGTCAGGCGGCCATTGAAGCTATATCATCCATTATCACAAAATCCAGATTAATATAAGTAGACAACTGTCGCAGTAATCTTAGGCTGCCAGCGAAACAAACACGTTTAAGTTTAACCTGGGTTCCATGACATCGTGACATAATCGGTAATGAAATGGCGGATAAGCTGGCTAAAATCGGGTCAGCACTGGAATCCAGCGAAACAAACACCTCAGTTCTGTGATGTGCTTTTTTCTCTAAAGCTGGGGTATGCTCGTCGGGTTCAGGGTCGACGAAAGAAAACACGTAAAACTTCGGTTACGAAGAAGGTACAATCCTTTTATTGGTCTTAAAGCTAGTCTTATATAGTATTTATTCATTCTTATCTCTAATTCTGGTGATCGGTGGTTCCAACGCTGGTAGGTTCTTAGTCCTATGCTGGCAAAACGATCATCAAGTTCGTCCTTTTAATCCCTGGTAAATCAACAGTCAAATACTGGCATCAAAAGTCAACAGGCAAATCCTGACATCAACATTCAAATACTGGTATCAGCAGGCAAATCCTGGCATCAACGGCTTAATAGCCGGCAAGATAAGACTCAAAAGTCCTTAAGAAACTTGGGGGGGGGGGGGGGGGATTTGTGCTAGGTACTCCAAGGAGACCTTGCTTTAAATTGGGAATCTCTGGGCACACTACGTACCCCTGGTTTTGCTCTAGTGGAAGTAGATTTGTACTAGATCTAGATCTAGATTGGTACTTTTCCAACACGGGCTGACTTCTGCTTTCTCGTATTTTCCAGGTTGCTTTATAAAGTTATCTACACCTAGTGCGTGTGAGTTCTATGGCGTGGATGAAAAATATCATGTGACAATAATGGTATGTGTATTGGCTGGTGGTTGGGTGCGAATTTGTAACTTCTTTACAGTTCTAGAGCCACTAGAACAAGAAAAAAACAGAACATAATTTTCTAAAAACCGCCATTGACAGGTGGTCATCTTTAGAAACATGCCGAGTCTCCAGAAACCTTTGGCCTGATATTTCCAAGAAAAATAAATAAAGAATTTCTACTCCAGCTTAGCAGACCTGGGCTCTCTCTGTTGATTGGCATTCTCACGGGCCACAGCTCGTTGGGTACCCACATGATGAGAATGGGCATAACCACATCCGACTAATGAAGAGGATGCCAAGATGAAGAGGATCCTTCCACTACCTCTGTGAGTGTCTTAGCTTGGCCTACACTAGGAAAAAAGTCATCGGAAAATACTTCTTCGACGAACTGGGCGACATCTCTAACCTCCCAAGCAACGTCCTGAAATTTACTCATAGCTCTAAATGGTTCAGTGGGGGTTCCCCACCCCAATAAACCAATCACTAGCCCCACGCTCTACCTCTCCAATTCTCCCAAGTCCTCATCCTCTGTTTTCCCGAGGAGCACAATGGATGCTTGAGATCCGAGTGAGGTGCTGCCACTTGTGTCTTTACCCAATATCAACCTAACCTAACCTAACCTATGTCGTTGTCAAAAAATGGTCTTATCATTTTGTTTCGGATCAATTAAATGAGATGAAACGTTCTAAGAACTTTGCTGCCAATGTTCACAGTCAAAAGCCTTCACCATCATCATACAAAGGACAGCATCATTTGCTCGACTGCCTTCAAATTTTTAAGTGTTCCAAAATCAGCTCCAGGGAAGAATTTTTCGTTTTCAAGCTCGAGTTCTTCTGGTACATATTACTCAAAAATTTCGATGTGTTTACATTATACACCTCCTCCAACATCACTAACCCAACCACTTACCCATCATGAAAAAGTATTATATTTCTGGCAGCACCAAGAAATTTATATTTTCATTTAAAAAACTTTCTTCAAAGTCCCATTTACACCTAATTCTTAACAAGTTTGTCCTTTTTGCATTTAAAATGTCTCCTTAACACAACATAATGCTCACTTTTAAGTCGCCTGCCGCTTAATATCAAATCAAATCGCCCCACGGTATTATACGCCTCCTGCAAAAAAAATCTAACAGTTGCTGCTCGTATCAGACCGACTGCGAAAAAGAAAATCCTATCTCCTTCTTCCGATTCTGCAGAAATATAAGAAATTATCTAATGGCATTTAAATATCCTCTTAAATATTTTCCTGTTGAAAAAACCGCTTCACAGTAGTGTTAAATGGGAATTCAGATTTTAAATCATTTCAATTTAAAGCACTTCAAAATTTTTTTACGTGTGTGTAAGTGAGTGATACCATCATCGTTCGCATCAGCAAACATTTCACGAAATTTATTTAAAATTATCTAATAATAATTCCATCCAGGATGTATGGTGTTCCAAAGCACATTTTAACGACGAATTTTATCCTTACGTTTTATACGAGGGCAGATGCGAGCATAATCTTGCAGCAGATGACATTTTATCACTCATAACGATCATGCAAGGACGAAGAGGATGCTTTGCAGTGCAGCATTTAAAGTAATAAAATATATAAATTTTTTTTACCACCACCACCACATCCAGGACAAAAAGGAAAAGCAAACAAAATTTAATACCGAACGCCAGACTGCCACACAAACATCCTGAAATGGGCGTGTTTGAGGCATCCTCGTTGACAATAGAGCGCATTTTGTCATAACATCCGCTTGGCTCCTTTTTTTCTTATGTGCACCGTTTTAAAATTGTTACAAAATGAAAGGAATATCCTTTAGTTGTTCTGGACCTCAAATAGTGATGATGTTTTTAGTATGCAGCAACATGGTTGCAGGAAAAAACTACAAAAAAACTCGCAGTGAAAAGGATGTGCTTTTAAATTCATAACCGTGTAGTAAGTGACTTGGTTAAGGGAAAAGCAAAAAAAAAATTCTCTCACAAGCTGATGTACCTAATAAAACGGCAAAAAGAATATTCAATGTTCATAACCAGGACCCGGACATTCTATTCTCTCATGATAATCCTTAGTGATAATTTAGTGGTGGATTTGATAAAGCCTCCATTAGTTGTCTTTTATATTTGTTTTTCCTTAATTTATTTCTCATCCTGCTTAGGGATTAAAACTGACGGATAAACGTCTCAAGGAGAGCTGAAGCAAGCTAGAAATATTATCATTTCCCTGCTATGTACCTATACTTAAAGCCATCTTGAAGGATACACTAGATCATCGGACTTGTTGCTGACGATGGAGTACAAAGCAAGGGTTTGGTTAGTGGGTATGAGATGGAATGATTATAACAAATTAATGGTATGAAGAATAATCCTTGCTGGGGCGGGTATGAGAAGAGAGAGAGATGGTGAGTGTTTTTCATTTACATGCACCACGTAACTACATATAGTGAAAACTTTATAAAATGCTAATTTTCCACCACCACCCAGAGGGAAATTAAAAACATACACACAATGATGAAAATTCCTCGCTCATAAAGTGTATCTCAGTCTCTATTCGTCCTTGTGACATAGTGTTTGCTTGTAAATAAAGTACGAGCATGTTTTTGCCATGGGCTACGGTACGGAGCTGCAAATGCTGCAAGGAGACTCATTTAAGTTCACTAATCTAATATTAATGAGTTCAGCAAATATTTTCATAATCGAGAGGAAGGAGTGGAGTCTTACATTATTTTCAACCGGAAAACTACTTCGACTTCGCACATATGTTGTGTTGTCGTTCCTCGAGGGCAACAATATGCAAAGGAATAAGTTATTATTAATTTGATGCAAAAAAAAATTGTTCAACATTATTTTCGTGTTAGTAATGGGTGCGGTAGATGGAGTGAAGTTTGAGTTGTAATTTGCATGGTTAGTTGCACTTATTCACCTACTGAAAGTAGCTGTCAACATGCACACAGAGGCTTATGGAGCTTTTGAGTATAGTAACAACTTTAAGTGGAGTAATTTAAATTTTTAAATTTCCTTTACCGAAGTTCCTTTTTGACTGCTTTGGTAAAAGAGGCGATGGTTCGAAAATGTGCTCTAGGAATGAGGAAGCATGTGGCATGAGGACGGTGTCGCATTGGATCCATCTCTTAGGCTCCACGATCCATGGCACAATCCATCATCTGATTTTATAATAGTGTAATGTACAACCAACATTTGATGCTAATTTCCTATTCGAAAACGTTTAACCGAAAACACAAGCGGCCACACTTTAATGTAGGTACATCTAATAGAAAGCCGTTTAAATGGTCAGGTGAGTGTAAGAAATCTTTTCAGGAACTCAAATACCACCTCTGTAACGCTCCAGTGCTGGCACATCCAACACCTGGCAAAACATTCATCATCGACGCAGATGCAAGCAACGTTGGAATCGGGGCGGTACTATCCCAAGTGCATAATGGCGAAGAGAAAGTGGTGGCATACTACAGCAAGGTCCTTTCAAAACCCGCTCTAAGCTCTTATCTTGGCAACAAAGCACTTCCATAAGTACATCTATGGACAGAAATCCCTTCTGCGGACAGACCATGGTGCTCTGAACTGGCTGTTGAACTTCAAAAATCCAGAAGGTCAAGTCGCAAGGTGGATAGAAAGACTGCAGACTTATGATTACCAGATTCAACACCGCAGAGGAAAGTTGCACTCAAACGCTGACGCATTATCCCGAAGATCTTGCAAAGTGGATTGCAAGCATGTAGGCGGCAAGAAGACAAAGAAAATATTACCGCTCAGCGACTAAGAGCTGACCCAATATGCGGATGGAGCAATGAGGAAGTGAGGACTGCTCAACAGGAGTATCCAGATATCGAACCCATTCTCGCATGGAAAGAAAATGAAGAGAAACCGGAATGGGGAGACATTTCTGACAGGAGTCCAGTTCTCAAAGCCTATTGGGCATAGTGGGACTCACTATTTGTGCAAGAAGGCGTCCTCAGGTGAAGATGGGAGTCCGCTGACGGTAAATCATATGTGATGCAGCTGATCGTACCGCAATCGAAAGTCAGGGAAGTTCTTCGGGAGATGCACGACGGACCTTCTGGAGGCCACCTGGGAGTAAACAAAACACTGGAGAAGGTGCGACATCGGTTCTACTGGTTACATGCTAGAGATGACGTGGAGAAGTGGTGCCGAACAAAGGACCTGGTAGGAAGATTCAAGGTAAGATGCATCAGTACAACGTTGGATCGCCTTTTGAGAGGATTGCAGTAGATGTGGCTGGGCCTTTTCCAGAGATCAACGCTATGGAAACAAGTACATTCTGGTTGTAATAGACTATTTTAGCATGTGGCCTGAGGCGTATGCCATCCCAAATCAAGAAGCCAAAACGGTGGTCGACCAGATTGTGTTTAACTGGGTGAGTAGGTTTGGTGTGCCTATGGAACTCCATTCCGACCAAGGGAGGAACTTTGAGTCCAACATCTTCCAAGGAGTGTGCGGACTACTTGGCATTAAAAAGACGAGAACCACACCGCTTCCTCCACAATCTGATGGGATAGTTGAAAGATTCAACCGGACCTTGAAAGAACACCTCACCAAGGTCGTAGGCGACTACCAAATAGACTGGGATAGGCACGTACCGCTATTCCTTATGGCCTATAGAAGTGCGGTACATAGCTCGACAGGACAAACACCATCTGTTCAGGAAAACCTTGCGCCTGTCCAGCGAACTTAAATTAAATTAAGCCCACAGAGGAGCCACAGGACACGGACGATAGTATGTGGACGACCTCAAGGAGAAACTTGCTGACATCCATAAAAGAACAAGGGAACGGATGAAAGCCTTTAGCATCCGAATGAATACACGATACGACACAAAAGTGACAACGGTAGGATTCCAAGCAGGAGATCGTGTGTAGCTTTATAATCCTCATCGTCAAAAGGGATTATCACCGAAACTTCAGCAAAACTGCGAAGGTTCTTATACTGTTGTCACGAGGATCAACGACGTGGTTTGCCGCATCCAAAGAGGACGAAGAGGCAAGTTAAAAGTAGTTCATTGTGACCGGATGCATCGCTAAAGTGGCGAGGCTGCAGATGGAATTATTCGGGACAAACAATCTTAAGGAGGAGGCAGTGTAATGCAAACCCAACATTTAATACCAATTTGCTAATCGGAAACGTTCAACCGAAAACGCCAGCGGCAACACTATAATTTAGGTACATCTAATAGGAGGCAGTGCTTGGAGTCAGTGTGTGTGTGTGTGCAGAACTATACCGGGAGGATTATAGCAAATTCTCTCTTTGTAATCGTAGAGTCTCGCCATGCCATACCCTTTCAGATTTGCCCATGTCACTGTACAGCTCAAGCTCACAGAGCTTGTTGTTGAATTTTTTTTTCTCTTTGCATTGACTTCACAAAGGGATCTAGAAATAATTTGGAGAGTTTCCTCATTTAGCACTTCCTCTTTATTTGGAGACACTCTTCGAAGTCATTTTTCAGAAATCCTCAGAAGGTGTCGTCTGTTTTCTTTGTGGCTTTTTTTCTGCTAAGATGTGGAAAATTATAACAAACAAAATAAAAATAAATATCCTTCAATGCTGGTAGTCCTATAAGCTGGCATTGAAATACTCCAGCCATTTATTAAAACCAAACAGCTTATGAATCCTGCGAAGAATCAATGTACCACGCTTCAGGAGTCTGCAATCTTAGGAAGTCCTTTTTTTTACTCTAACGCTCTCCGTTGACAATACACTGTGTTCCCTGTTTTCTTTGTATTCTGTGCCCTGTGCTCTCTACTTAGTAGTCTTTGCTCTTTACTCTCAACTGTGTGCTGTGTACTCTGTACTCTGTACTGTGTACTGTGTACTGTGTACTGTGTACTGTGTACTGTGTACTGTGTACTGTGTACTCTGTACTGTGTACTCTGTACTGTGTGGTCTGTACTCTGTACTCTGTAGTCTGTACTCTGTACTCTGTACTCTATACTTTGTACTTTGTACTCACTACGTAACAAGTCTGTACTCTGTACTCTGTACTTTGTACTTTGTACTCTGTACTCTGTACTCTGTACTCTGTACTCAGTACTCTGTACTCTGTACTCTGTACTCTGTTCCTTGTACTCTGTACTCTGTACTCTGTACTCAGTACTCTGTACTCTGTACTCTGTACTCTGTACTCTGTACTCTGTACTCTGTGCTCTGTACTCTGTACTCTGTACTCTGTACTCTGTAGTATGTACTCTGTACTCTGTACTCTTTACTCTGTACTCTGTACTCTGTACTCTGTACTCTGTACTCTGTACTCTGTACTCTGTACTCTGTACTCTGTACTCTGTACTCTGTACTCTGTACTATGTACTCTGTACTCTGTACTCTGTACTCTGTACTCTGTACTCTGTACTCTATACTCTGTACTCTGTATTCTGTACTCTGTACTCTGTACTCTGTACTCTGTACTCTGTACTGTGTGATATGTTCTCTGTACTTAGTACTTTGTTTTTGGTACTCGGTACTCTGTTAGTTATGGATACATCTGAGCCTGCCTCATTTCCAGGGCCTTACATTTTATGCCGATTCTGAACGACTAAGTCGGAAAGCATTTTTCATGCCAGTGTCTTACTTCTCTCGGTAGACTATGCCTTACAATAGACGATACACTTAAAAACCTTTTTTTTCTTTGATGTTTCTGGGATAAGAACTTCGAGCATCTCACGAAACAGGCAGACATCCTTAACACTACGCAACGGACACAAATCGTACTTATTGAATATAAAAGAAAATCCATTGAGGGTGACACATAATCCTTAAGGAATTTCCAGAGAACAAACTTTTTTCGTAAGACAGGCAAATTAATATTATAGTCACAACGAGGTTGTGGCTGATATACCACAAGGGAGTTTTCTAGGTCCAGGCCCCAGGCGTTTAATGTTTTAAAGTCACACCAATCAACTGCTACTTTTTGATGCTAAAAGGGTTTTATTTTTAGTTTCAACTACCGCCTGCGGCTAGGTAACTAAACCTAGACAGCATAATTCCTCTTTTTAAACATAACCACCGAAACAAGTCCTAGCAACACGTCCTCAAACATTTTATTGAAGTCTCGCCCAACGTTTTTGGGAGAACTATTTATCAAGCTAGACTGTACTTCCCACTCAACTATATCCTTTTTCATTATTTCTTGACATAATACTTGATTGCCTTGAGATAACTAGGCAGTTCCAATTATTCCTTAACATCAATTTAGCAAATCTCCGGAGAGACACACTACGTAAATTAACCACAAATAACTCTTATACCAAAAGAGAATCACATAGTAAACGAGAAGGCAAATTAAATCACTGTCATATGACACACCAAAGCTATGATTCCACTTCTCTTTCATGCAGAGCTATGTGCTTCTTCCCTAAAGCACTTACTAAAATTATCCAAAATTTGATGATTTATTCTCCAAGCTCAGTCTCCGTCTCCTAACAAGCACTTCATCATATGTCATTTTTGTCTTATGTTCAAGATTATAAAACACAAAGGAGATCCTTAAATCAAGTCGTTATGTTTTAATTACGGTCTTTACACGAAATTACTGTGTGAAATTTCTTCTGGAAAGTTCTTGAAATCCCTCGAATGGGAGAGTGTAACAAAAAAAGCAGAGTGTTTCACAATTTTTAAATCAAATTTGCTTTTCGAATGATATGTTGCGGAAGAAGACTTATTAGAGGAGGAAAATGAAGGAAAAGGAAGCGAAGCATCATACCGAACCTTTCACCGAAGCCCTACATATAATTATACTTTATGGACCATACAAAGGTAGTGAGTGTTTTTTTTTTGTGATTCTTTTCTAATTTTTTATTTCATATATCATCGGGTGGGTGTTGCTGCCGGATGGGCTCTTTTTTTGTTGAAGCTTTCCTGCAAAAACAAACAGCTCTTATGGTATGTTAAAATTTTATAACCCATCACACACAAGATGTATAATGCCAAGACAGCATAACATTCGGTCGTAAATTGTTTCAAGGAGATTTCTATGTACAATTTGGTTTTTTTGCTTTCAAAACAGGAGACCTTTTATCACTTTGTGTGTATTCACATCCCACCAAAACTTCCTGCCAGTGTGAAGTTATTCATGCACACTTGAGAAGAGAACAACCCACGCTCTGCTGTGTTTGTTTCCTTTTCTTTTTTTTTGTATTTTTAATCTTCGCCAGCAGAAAGTATAGGAGAGCTTGAGGCTGATGGCTGAAGTAGGTGCCGCAGTGTATTATGCAATGTAGTGAGGATAAGTAGATTATCATTCTTAAAGGGATGTGAAGCCATTTGTAAAACATCTTTTTTCTCTGTGATCAAGATGCGAGGATGGCTGGATAGACTTTTTTTTTTTTAATTTTAGGGTCTTCTTAAGAAAAAAGTTTAATGGTTTCGACATAAAACGAAGCGTATTGTGGAGGACGCACGGACAAGATCTTTGATGAAGAGTGTTTTTTATGATGTGTGACTTTCAATCTGACAATATATTTTTTGAGTTGGTCTGTCACTTATTTCTGCTCAGTTTGTTTTTCCATTTGTCTATTCGTGAGGTTTTGGCAAATCCTTTATTAGTAAACTCGTTGCCATGAAAGCGCTTTCTCGATTAGCCGTTTAGAACCGTCAGAAAAGTGTAGGTCAGCTCCCTTCCCATAAAAGGCATGGTTGTAAGAAATGCGCTCCTCGCTCAGTTGCCCCACCTTACTCATTAATTTTTTTCATTTTGCCATTTAATAATAAAAGATTAACTTTGGCTAGCAAATTCTGCTAATCATCAAAACAATGGTTCGTTTCGCACGACGTGTTGCGCGCTACGTTCAATTTTTGGTCGACATAACCGTCCAACATAGTTGGTAGTTCGATCAGTTCGATTCGATCAAACCATGGATCGGTTTCGTACTATCTTTACTCTAGTGGATGATGCGCATTCTCAGAGACACCGTACACAGAGCGCATCGAAGGCGCTATTGCTGTTGGAAAGTAAAGTATCGAAGAAGACTCAAATATTATCCGCCTTCCCGCCCAACAATTAAAGCCACTTTATAGAAGACTTCGAGGAAGAATCTTGGTCCGCTGCCAGCTTCCTTATGAAATTCAACTCTTGCATAAATTGAAGCCGAACGCTCATCAAGGGCGGGCGTTGCACTTGGAGGATATTGATGTGGACAACTTTTGATTCCAACGAGATGGTGTTAAATACCATGCAACGACACCATCAGTTAATTTATAGAAGGAAACGTTTGGTGCCGGTACCATTCACAGATAATGGCAGTGTGGAAATGTTAGGCTTTAACGACAAGAGATAGCACTGAGTTTTCGAAGCATTGAGTTCTACTCGGTTATCACTGCCCCATGTAACAATGCTGTCAACGTCAGAATTCATTGTGCTATTCATACGCAACTGTTTCAGTTCCACATCTGAAGAGCACAGACATGAATTTGGAAACGAATACGAGGAGCTGAAGGTTGAGTTTTAGACAAGAGGTCATTTATTGAAATGAAGAAGAGAGTCGGAGGAAGAGACTCATCAACACCAAAAGAACGCTTCCTCGACAAACTCTATAAAGTACCTTAGAAATATCAAGCGCAATAATAATTCTACTTTCTCCAAAAAGTAAAGTGTAAAGATTGGGTTAGCTTTCCGTCAGATATGCCATCTCGTCACCAGTGGAATTTTTGCTACGAAAGACGGACTGTCGGTGAACGAGAATCTTTCGCTCTTCGAGATATTTCACGAGCTGACGGTTTATCAACGTTTCCATGAAAGCCCTTCTAATGTAAGTTGTTTCAATCAGTTAACGATTCCTAATGGACTTCTCAAACTCAAAAACGAGTATAATCCTGACTCCAATGGCATTCATGCCATTTTACTTAAAAAATAGCCCTTCCCATCACTTAGCTGTTGAACCTAGTCCTTTCAAGCATATTTTTTCCGGATCTATGGAAAACATCCGTCATTTCTCCCATCAACAAAAGAGTGCTATAAACCATATTTCTAGCTATCTAGTATCTACCTATAGCTAAACTCTTCCATATCCCTTAACCTTTCTAAAGCATTCTATAAGAAATATTTTGTGTGCCAGTGCAAATCTATGATATTCTAAAATCAGCATGGATTTTGTAAAGGAAGGTCTACCACCACTAATCTAGTTAAGTTGGTCTCCTTCCAACTCTTGGCATCAGAAAAAGGAAACGAAATCGACTTCATCAAAACAGACGGCTTTCTACAAAATCTCTCATACTCAAATCGTCTTTGAGCTTTCCTCCCCCGGCTCCAATCCTATCCTACTTAAATGTATACCTTCATATCTTGACAACAGCCTTTATAGACTCGGTTTTCGTTCTGCTCTTGCACATCCATTTGCGAAAACCTCCGATGTGCCCCAAGGTGGCCACTTTGGACCCATCTTTTTCATCCTTACCATTATCTCTACATGCCGATGACGCAAAATCTTTCAAAATTTCAAAAACATCTCAATTCATTTATCACTTTATTCGGCAAAAATTTACTTGAAGTTAATACTACCAAATGCATAACTTCATCACGAAAAATTTAAAAAAACCAAGGCTCTGAAGATGATACGACTCTTCCAGATCGTATATCATCTTCAGAGCCTACCTATAAACCGTATGCACCTTATCCGTGATTTAGTTATTTTCTTTAGAAGCGAATTAAGTTTTCTACTCTCATGTTGACGATGTTAGATCCAGACCTTATTCCACCTTTGGCTTTGTCAAAAGATGGTCCAAACAGTTCCGAAACCCCCTTGTTATTAGATTCCTCTATATACTCTACGTTCGTTCTCTCCTTGAGTATGCATCGCAATTGTGGGCCCATATCAAGTGGTTGACATCTCAAGGATCGAAAGCGTTCAGCGTGCCCTTCGGGATCTTTATGACCTTAAAAACTATATCTCTCTGCCATTCTACCGCGAACGTCTGTCAAATCTCATTATTCATCTCTATCCCCTTAAAGTTCAAAGGGATGTGTTTGACATAATTTTCCATCACCGACTTCTTACCGGTGACACTGACTGCTCCCTTTTTTAAACCTTATCTTCAGTAAAAAAACTTACCACTTACCAGCATGTTGACCAATTCTGTCTCATCCCACTCCGATCTGAACCTTCCAAGTACAAGTCTAAAAGTAGCGAGGGTGGCACAACAGAGCGAGGAGCCCAGAATCTAGCGCATTCGGATGGTAGTGGACCTTCAATTACTGAGTCAATTGGACCTTTTAGGTGAATAATTCGAGGTCTTTGTGCTAATTTACGTCAGGTAAGTACGTTATCATGTTCAACTGGTGAAATAGATTGTGAGTTGATGTTCAGGGATTGAGTTTGACGCTCTTAGCAGCAGCACCGGCCACAGAGGACGGACTTGGACAAACTTGTGTACAGCAGACACGGTGTGGGCTTCATTTCGGCCGAAACTTACTCCGGACGGCATTCTGCAAAGAATGATGGCTCTCCATTTTGTAGAAGTTATATCACCCCACCAAAAGAAGGGGAACTTTCAGTAGGAATTCGATTTGTTTTTCTCCTTTTGGAGTTTAATTTCAATATTTCAAATTCGAGTAGCTCTCCGTTCTGAAATTAAACTTTTCCAAATTTGGTCAAGTATCAGAGATCACTTTAACTCCATTCAGTTAACATTACTGTCCTATCTTATGGCAATCTACTTGAACTAGGTTAGGTATAGCACCAAAAGCACCTCCCCAAATACATTCTACTTCTAAGTCTAAAATGAACTTCGGATTTCTTAAATAAAATTTTATTGTGATGAAAACTACCGGCCTAGCACCAATTATTTATTCAAATTACACAAAAGGAGGATTTAAATTCTCATGCACACGCCAAAGTACTCCACTGATAGCGCCCAGATATTGTTTCCAACATTAACCCAAGTGGTAATTAAAATTTGAATACACGTCTCTGTCTCAAACAGAAATATGTCCTCTCTTCTGTTGTTGTTGTTTGTTGTTAATTTCAAAATTTAATTGGACTTGCTGAGGAATTACGAATTGTGTTTGTAATTACTCGACAAGGTCACAATTACACAAAAAAGAACAAAACATAAAAAAGTGTAGAAAAAAAAAGAAAGACCTGCTAATATAATAGCGGCGTGTAATTAATTGAGTAATGAAAATTATGGTAGGCTCGTTGAATTTAATATAAAAAATTTTTTTTCTCATGTAATTCTATTATCTTCTTTTGTTTCCTAAGATCTTGGGTTGGTTTACATCGAGTTGGGCGAAACACTTTTCAAGGATAATCCTGCTTTGACTTTGAGTAGAAAATTCATAGCAACATTCATTTTGTACTTTAATCGGTGTAATTTCTTTTTAAAGGACGTTTAAGTTTGGGTAAAGGATTTAAGTAATAAACGGAGGATTGAAAGAGGAGATTAGGGATATGAAAGGATAAACGAATTTAAAAGACTCGATGAATCTTTTTGCAGAAATAGGGGCAGTTATTAATGACTATCCACAGCTCCATCAATGAAGAACTCACTTAAGACATATCAGGCTTATTGTGTTAAATGTCTCAGTGAGATTCTACCAAGCGTTAATCAATTGGTTACACTGATGCTTCCTTAACTTGCTCTACTTGGTTGTGGGGATAAGCTTCATTCTTTAGATCTTTGATGTCATTCTGTGTCGGAGTCCTTACTGCGTAAATAGCGTTTCTAATGCCACTTTTAAATGACACTTAAGATACCCCAATTTCAATTTCACAAATCGAAAACATCAGAAGCTATGCTAGAAACTTGAAACTTTCTAAGTCGCTTTTTGTGAGTTCGTGAGGTGCGAAGTATAGTACCGTTTATTTGATACTATGATACTCAAAACAATTCCTTACTAGCCGAGTATTCTTCCTTTCAGAAGAAAAAACTCAATTTTCCAGAGAATTGACTAAACACTCTACCACTGTTACTGCCGCCTTCTGTCAGGTATGTTTTGCTTGTTGCAAGTAAGAGTCGTGTAAGATTGCATCTTGCGAAGTTGTTTTGCGAAGCAGTACTCTACAAAGCTGGAATTTAGTGATGTTTATGTAATTTTTGTTTCGCACAATTAGTTACTTGCGAAGTGATATCCTGAGAGGGATGTGTCTTCAGAAATGACATAATTTTGATGTCTTGACGATTGCTGTAAGATTACATATAACGAAGTCGTTTTGCAAAGCTGCATTTTGCGAAGCTTTTTTCCTTAAAGTAGTCCTGTGTACTGTGCGTTTTGCGATGCAGACTGTGAGAAACTGTGAAGCTGGGTCGTTCAAAGCAGTGAAGCAGCGTCTCTCAAAAATTCTAGTGTTGTAAAAGTGTGTCTTCCAAATTTATGTCTTTAAAAGTAGTGAACTTGCAATATTTAATCTTTAGAAGAAACAACCTCCAAAGATATATCCTTCTTTGCCTTGCCAATCAAAGCTGTATTGCGATATGAAAAATGACATAAATTCGATGTGATTTTTGCAAAGTAGTTTCGTGTCAGATTATATTTTGCGAAGTCTCTTTTTGAAGTAGTACTATGAAGCTGCATTTTACGAGGTTTGTATCTTCTTTGTATTGAACAAATTAATTACTTGCGAGGTAATATTCAGCGATGCCTTACCATGCCATGTGGGGCCATTTCAAGTTCTCCTGCGAGATAGTACAACTTCGATGTCTTGAGAAGTGGTGTCTGTTGCGAAGAGATCATAAAGTCGTTTTGCGAAGTAGTTCAATTTACAGTGGCAATTTGCAAATTTGATTTTTGCAAAATAGTATTGTGCGATATGAGTTTGCGAAGTATTAGTCTGAGGATCAGATAAGTTGGGTCGTTAATAGCTGTCTTTAAAAGTAACGTTTCTTTCAAATTATTGTGTTGTAAAAGTGCGATGCTTTCTTTCTAAGGTTGAGGTAAGCTCAGCGTGTCCAAGGTATTCTCGACGAAGTACCAGAAGTCGAGATAAAGATTACACCAAGCTTAGCCAAAATAACCAAACACGCGCAACTTATATTTTTCCAATAAATTTCTTTTTATTTATCGTCTTAATAACAATAGGTTTACTTAAAATAGCGTATACAACAATAATTCTGTCCTTAGCGCAAATGCCAAAGAATAATCGGGTGGCCAAAGCCTGTCCTCGATACCTTCAGGAGGAAGGGAAGGAGGAATAAACACAAGTAATCTTGTCCTCGACGCAAATGCCGAAGAATAATCAGGTGGCTAAAAGCCTGTCCACGATACCTTCAGGAGGAAGGAAGGAGGAATAGACACAAGTAATATTGTCCTCGGCGCAAATGCCGAAAAATAATCAGGTGGCTACAAGCCTGTCCTCGATACCTTCAGGAGGAAGGGAAGGATGAATAAACACACTAATTCCTCAGCGCAAATGCCAAAGAATAAACGGGTGGCTGTCAGCCTGTCCCCCTACACTCAGGAGGAGTGGAAAGAGGAATAAACAAGCAGGGTCTCGCTTCTGCCTTATGTCCAAAGCACCAATGCAATGGAAATATCGTTGAAGCCACTTTTGCGTCAGCAGATTCCAATGGCCGTGAGGATTCCTGACGGGAATTCACACAGAATGAACGTTTGAGCCTTTCCGGACTCTGTCCTCAGCGTACAATGCTGAAGAATAATCAGGTGGCTTTTAGCCTGTCCTCCCTACACTCAGACGGAGTGGAAAAAGGAATAAACAAATTTGGATAGCTGGTGCCGTCCTTTCAAAAAGTAACCAGTACCAAGTACTGAAACCCAAGTTTCAATTAAGTATTGTATACACTCTACCTAAGCGGAGCAGAAACTTAATTTTACCTGTTCGAGTTACGTCCCTATATGATATTTCCTACCACAAGTGAGTGTGAGCTCTATAAATGAGCAAAACCCATTGACCATTGTTTGTGGCGAATGCATATGCAATGTCGCATGCCGATGCCTGTGTTTGCATACAACGAGTGGGGTGAATGGGAAACTTGGAAATGTGTATGTAACTCGTGTGTTGCTGCGGGTGCGGAGGTATTCGGTGCGTTTGTTTGTTTGATTTTCTCGAAATACATATTTCTTGTGTATATCGCCCGGATTTTGTTGAATAAAATATCCGCACTGTGACGGTTCGTTACAAAAGTGTGTCCTGCAAAGCTATTTCTTGGAAAAAAAGTGATCTGCGAAGCAAAATCGTGCAAAGTTTGATCCTTGAAAGTAACATCATGCGAATAGTATTCTGCTTTGTCTTGACAAGAATGTGCATTTAAGGTTGTTTTGCGAGGTGACAAGTTACGTAAATTCGATGTATTTTAGATTTGTGTGTGTTGCGAAGTACTTTCGTGTGGGATTACATCTTGCGAAGTCGTTTTGCGAAGCAGTATTCTATTAAGCTGAATTATGCGATGTTTATGTCATTTTTATGGTCGTGTTTGTTGCGAACCAGCGCGTCAGGTGAAATAACGAAGCCGTTTTGCGAAGCAGTACTATATGAAGCGGCAATTTGCGAAGCAGAATCACTCAAGGCTAAGGCATTGATTTTCGCAAAATAGTATCTTTTGACGTAAATTTGCAAAGCAGCAGCCTGAAAGCTGCGAAGTTTGGTCGTTTAAAACTGTATTTTGAAACTTTTTCTTGGAAGTTCCTATTTAGTAAAAGTGTCTCTTACAACGTCTTGCATGTCTTGTTATTTCTTGAGAGGTAACAGTTTGCGAAGCGGTGTCTTGCTTAATATAACATCACATATTTTATTTCTAGCAAATAAGGCTACTCACGGTGCTGTATACTGCAGAGTTGCAAAGTCAAGAGTTGTGGTTTGTTGAGCGGTATTGTCTTGCGGTGCTGCCCGTGGTGTAAGGAATAGCATTTGTCTTCGTTCCGTGGGGTCAGTGTTTGACTTAAAAAACATAGAAAATGTATTTCCACGGATTTCATCTTTTCCGGCGAATTGGAGAGTCCTCTGAGATAAATTATGTACATTGCTATAAAAAGGATTTTCTCATTTAGTAGCCCAAAATCAGCAAGAAAATCTGAAATGCTTAAGCTCAAGGTTCGCCAAGCTTTCAATTATTTTTATGAATTCGTTTGTCAAAAAATCTCGAGTCAAGTTTTGTTTTATGAGAAGTCCCGCCTTCGTGACGAAGCATAGTGAGAAATTCTGTTTGGTGACTTTTGCTGGGGTTCTAAGTCCCATTGAAATGAATTTGCTTCTCTAATGTTCAAATTGGCGTCTTTTTGTCATTAAATGTCAACGAATCGCTAGTCGTTCATTGACGAAGAAGCTTTCTGGTGGTTATTTCCATTTGGTTTTTCTTACGGAGACCTTTTAATTTCCATGTATTTTTCGTCACTTTTAACAAACTTAATTTTACCGTTGTGTGTTTTTCTTTCTATCACTAAAAGAATGATACAAAACCGAGTTCGACTCTATAAATTGTCATTTCATTGAAAAAAACTTCAACCCGATGCCAAAAGTAATGGGAGACCATCTAAGTAGACTTAAGCAAATCGGGTAAAAATGAGTTCAAAATTAATAAAAACTTAAGACATCAGAGAATGATGAAGCCACATTTCAACTTGTCATATTAATCGTCATTCAACGACCATTGCTGTCGGTAGTTTCAAAGACTGTCGGTTCTGTTTTTCCCTCTTGACATTTATATCAAAACTGTGAAAAGATCAACTCTCATTTTTAGTAATACCTTTCTCTATTCTGCGATGTATGTACTCGTAGTTACTCTTCGCAATAAGAGATGTCTTGCGAGAGTAGGTTTGGACAATTTGTGTCGTTAAAAAAGGCAAAGCCAGGAATGTCATTAGAAAGAATTTCGTCGATTTTTTTTGGCTAGTAGAGTTCTGTCCGAAACTGAGACCTACGATGAAGTACAGCGCAACGATGTGTTTTGCGAATCTGCATCTTGCAAAGTTGCATCTTTTGAAGTTGCATCTTGCGATTTTCTTGTAGCTCTTTAGCAAAGCAATCCTTTGCTCATTCCTGTTTGGTAGACATGGATCTAACTTAGTTGTACTCCAGGAAATGCAGTTTTGAGAAGTCGTACCCCTCGAAGTTAAGCTGAATGAAGCTGTGTCTTGCAAAGGGCACACATTTCGTCGGCGATGTTATACGTCTCGAAAGGTTTCAAAAGAGGTGTCATTTGAAACTGATCCCTTCAGAGTCTCTTAGTTCGAACAAGCTTCTTGCAAATTTGCAATAGTTGATTTGCGAAGTTGCTAACACCAAATAAGTGTTGAGTAACGATGTGACTTGTCTCATAGTGCAATGCAAAGCTCTATTATATATATAATTTTTTGAAGCATAGCATTATATGTCCAAAATGCCTTTACCCTCAGTCTTCCCAAAAGTTCTCAAAAGAATTGAAAAGAGTTGCGGTCTCACGAAGACTTTCTCTTTTATCAGCGAAACTAAAACTTGTTTTTTTCCTTCACTTATTAAATTATTGAGAATAACAAACTCGGGCCCCTGTTTTTAACAAAAGCTATTTTTTTTTTATTAAAGATTGCATCACCCTTAACTGCACTCGAAAAGAATAACAGTTGAGTAAACATGGAGACAAAAAAATATTCCCTCAGCCAACTCCCGGTGGGGTCAGATAAGAAAAACACTGATAGCTTCTCAATCTCAATAATAAACCGACAAACGTAGGTCACCAATACGTGTTTTCGGTTCAAGTTTCCATAGATACCGCATCGTTAAACGAGTTCAACAGAATCAGCAATCAATCGATTTTCTTATCAGAAATCAAATCAAGTTTTACTTTCTTTCTCCCTAATGCACTTTTCATTTTTATTACTACAAAAATAAGTCGGTGGGCTCGAACCACCAACCTTTCGGTTAACAGCCGAACGCGCTAGCCAATTGCGCCACGGAGGCAGATAAATAATATAACTTTAGGACTTTAAACGATGTGTGTGTACCACCGACTGTCAATAGACTGACCACACAAAACCACAGAAGCCAGAGCCACAGATCTAAACAACAAAACATCCACAAAAGGGTTTAACTCTTCCATTGCTCTAATGAGTATTAACCACAATGGGAATAGAAAAGGACTATGGAAAAAAAGAAGAAAAGTAGAGGAACATTTGTTTAGCTATGTTTCTGTTTACACAATCCCTCAGAACAGGTTAACCTCATTTCAAAATGACCTATTATTATGTTTAATGGTTTTTTTTTCTTTGTTGGGGTCAAGGGATGTTGATTGCCTTTTAGTACTAATCAGCTATGTGATGTTGGATGTTTGGTGAACTTGGGCAAGAATTTGTGGTTATTGTGACTAAGGTGTACTTAGGATGGTTCTTA
The DNA here is from genome assembly GCA_914767635.1 of Melanostoma mellinum. Taxonomy (NCBI): domain Eukaryota; kingdom Metazoa; phylum Arthropoda; class Insecta; order Diptera; family Syrphidae; genus Melanostoma; species Melanostoma mellinum. The sequence continues at coordinate 166,408,341 of OU612060.1, read as the reverse complement.
CAATTTGTTTATTTTATTTTTCTTTGGAAAAGCTGTAATGGTTGCTTGTGTTCAAAGTTTTGTTGAAAATGTCACAAAAGAATATTTCATGAGCTTTGAAATAAGACTCGTTTTTTTTTTGTTTTTTCACTTTTCTGTTCTGAATCAAATATCCATTTTTAATTCTGTTTTTGTCTGGTACTTGTCTTCTGCTTCACCGTTCACAGTAGAAGGTTCGCGTTTCTCGTTATTTGCCTCACATTTCTCGCATTTCGTTTCTCGCTTCATGTTTTAGTTTTTCCTTTCCACGTTTTAGGTTTTTTGTTTCTCCGTTGCCCATTTTTGCTTGTCTGATCGTCACTCGATTTTGTTTTTTCATTTCACGTCTCAGGTATTTCGTTTAAATTTTTTTGATTTTCGTTTCACGTTTTCTGATTTTCGTTTCATGCTTCAGGTTCTTCGTTTGTGGTCTTTGGTCTTTCGTGTCTGTGTTTCCTTTCCCATTCCCAGTTTCTATTTCGTTTCAAAGTTTTCGTTTCTCGTTTAAGTTTTTTCGTTCCTCCATATCCTGTTCTAAATTTCTCAGTTTTCCACTTCTCTTTTCCCGTTTTTCTATATAAGATTTTAGAACTTTTATTTATAACTGTATTGCATTAGTACTTGGCGTTGTTTTTCACCATCAGACCAGTTTATCCATTTTTACGTTTTTCCGATTACCTGTTCTAGGTTTCTCGTTTCCAATTTTTGGTTTTCGGCTCCACTCTTGATTTAGTTTTTTGGTTTGACGTCTCAGATTTCTCGTTTCACGCTTCAAGTTTTTCATCTATGATTTTAGGTCTTTCGTTTCTCCGGTCCCTGTTTCCTTTCTCATTCCCAGTTTCTCTCTTGTTTCAAAGTTTTCATTTCTCGAAAAAATATTTCGTTCCTATGTTTCCTGCTCTTCGTTTCTTGGTTTTACATATCTCTTTTCCCGTTTTTTCAAATCTAATTTTAGAGCTTTCGTTACATAAGTACTTAGCAATTAGCACTACTTTCCACCATCAGACCAGTTTCTCCCTTTCTCCATTTTTCGTTTATCTATTTTTTATTTCTCGTTTCCTGCTCCTCGGCACACGCTTTATTTTGAAGTTATTGTTAATCCGTTTCCTGTTTCGTTTCCACTTTTTCGTTTTGTGCTTTTCATATTTCGTTTTCCATTATAATCTTGTCTTGTTTCTTAATCTTTGCTTCTTGCTTCAGTTCTTTCGATTCGTGTTTAAGGTTTTTGTTCCTACATTTTCTGTTTCGTTTCTTGTTGCTAGTTTTTCTTTCTCGTCTTTTGCCTTTCGTTTCACGTGTCTTGTTTCTGTTCTTTCATTTCTCCGTTTCCAGTTCTTCGTTTCTCTTTTCCTACGCTTCCGATATATCGTTTTCCGTTGTCCTAAATAGACTTCTAAGTATAACTTTGGCTGTGTGACGTAATTATTACACAACTGTTTCGCAAGCACTACATTCTACCATCACTAAGTAATAGACCAGTTTCTCTTTCCTCCCTTTCTCTGTTCTTCCGTTTTTCTGTTTTTCGTTTTCCGGTTTTTACTCCTCATCTCTCGCTTTGGTTTTTCGTTCCATGTCTTAAGCTCACGTTACTCCATTTTCCATTTTTCTTTTATCTTTTCCGGTTTCCATTTCACGTGTCAAGTTTCTTGCTCCTCGCCTCAATCTTTAGCTTTATCGTTTCACATTTTATATTTTTCGTTTTTCTATTTCTCCGTTCCACGTTTCTTCGTTTTTCCGTTTCACGTTTTAGCTTTTTCGTTTCGCATTCCAGGTTGTTCGTTTGAAGTTTCTTGTTTCTCGGTTTTTTCTCCTCATCTCTCGCTTTGGTTCTTTCGTTCCATATTTTAGATTTGTCTTACTCCGTCTCCCATTTTTTTCGTTTTCGGTTTCCATTTCTCTGGTTTCGTTTCTTGCTCCTCGGCTCTCCCTTTAGTTTTTTCGTTTCGCATCTTAGACTTAACGTTTTTCAATTTCTCGGCTTACAGTTTCCTGTTTCACATTTCTAGTTTCCAATTTCTGTCTTGTTTCAGGTTTTTCGATTCTCTCCTCCATATTACTCGTTTCTCCATTTTTTCGTTTCAATTTTTAGTTTTATCGTTTTAAATTTAAAATTTTTCCTTCTTCCATTTCGCCCTTTCCTATTTCATGTTTCACGCCTTTAGCTTCTAGTTTCTGTCTTGTTTCAGGCTTTTTGCTTTTTCTCTTCTTGTTCCTCGTTTTTTCTATTCCGTTTCACATTTCTAGTCAGTTTTTTCGTTTTACATTATAATTTTTCGTTTTACATTTAAAGTTTTTCCTTCTTCCATTTCTCGGTCTCCTGTTTCAAATTTCTAGTTTCTATTTTCTATCTTTTCCGGGTTTTTCCCTTCTCCCCGTCATGTTTCTCGTTTTTTCGTTTCTCCGTTTCTCATTTCCCATCAGTTTTTTCGTTTCACGTTGTAGGCTTTTCGTTTCACATGTAAGGTTTTTCGTTTTACGTTTTAGAATTTTCATTCTTCGTTTCTCGTCTCGTGTTTCAGGTTCTCGTTTCTCCGCTTCTCATTTGTTTCGCTATTTCCTCGATTCCCTTTCCCCTATTGTAGGTTTCCTAAGAAAACTTTTATTCCACTTTCCACCGTCGCTGTTTCAACTTTCAAGCCATGGACCAGTTTCTCGTTTCGCCGTTTTTCCGTTTTCTTGTTTTTGGTTTTTGTTTTCTCGTTCCTTGTCCCTCGCACTTCGCTTAAGTTCTTTAGTTTCATGATTTAGTTTTTCGTTACTCAATTTCCAGTTTCATTTTTTGCTTTTTGTTTCTTGTTTCTAAACTCTAACCTCACGTTTCTTGTCCCTTGCTTCAGAATTTTCGTTCCTCGGACAAGATTTTTCGTTTCTACGTTTTCTTTTCTTCGTCCCTCCGTTTCTTCGGTTCAAATTCCTCGTTTCTCACTCTCCCCCTCTGCGTTTTTCGTTTTCGTTTGTTATTTTCGCACTTCTTTAAATTTAACGTTTGTTTCAAGTTTCTTTCTTCAAGTAACTTAACAAACGAAGACAGATAAAGCCATTACATCTTTCCGCCGTTAACTTCAAGTATTCATCTCTTTTATTAATTTGGTTAAGGGCTTTTACTGTCTATGGAAATCGTTGGCATACTTTCTATTCTACTTCAGTTCTTTTAAGGATAAGCAGAGCAAAAATGTCCTTGCCAAAGGCTAAACACTTAAATCTCTCTCCTTTTTTCTATGTCTGTAAATAGAAGGAAGGTAAAACTTAGGAAAATACTTTTAACTTCGAAAGTAGTTTCTTAAAATTGGTCGTAGCACTCGCATTAGCTCCAGAAAACTTATAACTTTTCATTGCGGCATTGACCCTGCCCCAGGCACTGGGTTAAATTATTTCCGTGGCTTTTTGACTGACTTAACAGCTCTTGTTACGCAAAAAAAAAAACTGGTAACTACTTAAACATTGAGTAGGTTTGCTGCTTCTTACAACTTTTCAGTTTCTTTTTTTTATCGAAGCATACTCATGCAATGCGCAACACCTCACTCAAGAAAAGGCAGATCCATCATCGCCAGAGAGTCTCTGGACAGTTTTATTCTAAAAATATCAAAAACCACACAATATCCGTCCACTCAATCGGCTGTGTCTTCCATAGCAGCAGTCAGCCATCATAGTATAAGCATTTATAAGTCTATTCTCGGGAATGCACCCACGTTTGGCCTTGAATCCGTTCAGTCAAGTACAATATTGCATGCAATTAACCCAATTTGCGAGATAGATTGCATTGAAATCAACGTGGATACGCTTGACCAGCGTTGGAAAAACCTACACCGCTCAACACCACCCTCCCGATATAACCATGCAAACGTGTCTATGTTTTCATTTCCTCCGCCGCGCCGGCCGCCACGCCGCCAGTGGCACTCTGCGTTTTATGAATGCTTTTCGAAAAGCACTGCGCGATGGCTGATGAATGCTCAAATTGGATTTCAATGCACGCCACAATTCTCCCGCAGTGTTAATAAGAGTTTCTCGCAATGGCTATGGAAAAATATGCTTCTTCTTCTCGAAACTTGGATGATAAGACCATAAGACCACTACATGAAAAGAGGAATTTCCCTATCATGACCTTGCAAAAGAACTAAGCTTAAGAATTTATTCTCAAACACACACTCAGTGAGAAGAAAAAAGAAATATGATGGGGGAAAAAATTGTATACAATCTCCTAAAAGAGTAGAATCTTTCAATGGGAGCTCATCCGATTGAAGTTGTCAGAAAAAGATTCCCAGAGGGTGGTCTTTTTATTTCTTACAAAAATATTCCATTCAAATGATGAAAACCACTTCTTTCTGAATTTCATTCACCGCACCCGCATCTTTCTCTGATGTGCTCTCTCAGCATGAGTGGTGTTGAGTGTTTTATTTATTGAAAGAGTGCTGATTAATCATCTCGGAAGTTGGTCGGTGCTTCGGTAGTATACCACTGCTGCGCTTCTTCTTAACATACAAGTGTAGGTATAAACAAACTCTGAGTGATTCTGACGTAGTAAACTCGCAAGACCACCATCTCCCCGTGTCCAGTTGAAGTATCAACAAACACAAACTTTGGAATGTGAAATGTTTGCGAAATTTCAAAATCGATTTCCAGACACAACCGGAATTCGAGTGTGGAGTAAACTTTTCGTAGGACGGAAGGAGTGGTGATGTAATATTTGATTAGGAGTCTCCTGTTTGTAAGGCTCCTACCTATACCCGAGGGAAGTGTTAAACGATTTGTTAGTCAAACTACAAAAAAAAACTTTTATTTGTCTTTAGAATGTGAAGGGAGCACTAGTCTTTGCTCATCAACTCACAGGAGCTAAGTTTTAATTGCCTTGATTACCTCAAAAGGGTCTCGCTATTTGGTAAAGTTGGCAGTAGGCCAAAATTAGTGAATAGCATGTGTTGCCTTGAAAACTATTTGCTAAGTGTTTCAGTGGTTTGAAAAGCAAAGTATATTGTTCATTTTTAATCAGCCCGTCTATCTCAAGAGCCTTTTTAAAGCCTTTGGCTCAGTTGAACAGGTTTTTTAACGGAATACGTAATGACGTTTGACATGCATATTGAAATCCTCTGAAGGTATGTTGCCAATGGTTGTAGGGAAAACTTAACGAAGTATAGTTGCACCTTATAGACATTTTGAGGAACCTTTCTAGTGTCCTTTCTTTTGTGTATTTACTTATGGAGAAATGCTTTATATACATACTTCCACGTGTGATGGGATCTCCCAGTTATACTAAACTTGGCATTCCGACTAAAACTCCTTGCTGATCTCCTCCTCGGGACGACTTGGGCATTTCTCCGACAGAGGATCCGTTTGTAGGTGGCGATGGCGGGTTCTAGTTTCTCAGATACCTCTTCTCGTTTCTCTGTTTTCAGAATCTGCATCAGATACGTGTAAATTCACCTCCAAATCTCTTCGTCTTTCAGCATCTTCTGGGCGATATTACTTTTTCTGAGGTCTCCGATACTTCTGTTTATTCACTGACGGAGAGATTTCCACCTACTGCCTTCAAACACTGTATAATAAGGATTGTCTATCAACGAATCTCTGTACTGGATCGTAGGGTTTTTGTTTTTCCAATCTAGTGCAGAAAGCCGATGAAATACCCGCGTCCAGTGAGGAACTGTGTGAAGTAGTAGTTCAAACCACCGTGTTTCTGGTTCCTCCATTTGTTTGGGTATCCGATCAGCCCTACGATCTGGACACTGGACTGCCCTCTGTTTTCCGACTCCCATTGTTCTTGTCACTTCAGCTGTGTAATCGCTTTCGCTTCCGTGTTCACCGCTTTCACCGCCAATTTCTGCTCTCTTTTCATGTGTCTATCTTCCTTATGTTGCGAGGAGATCAATTAGTACGACGCTTTTAATAACTAGAACTGCTGGCTCCCCTCTGTGCCCATGCCAGCTGTTTCCCTTACTTTTCCTGTTTTAGTTTTTCAGCCAAAATTTTGCTTCCGTTCAATAGAATTGAGTGTGTTATTGCCGGAAGAAGTCTAAGTTTGCTTGCAGGTGGTCCACCTACAGTTGTCATCAGCCTGGAAAGATGGAATGTGACTTTGGATGCTCGTTGAGTGGCCGTCCGTATCTGGTCCCAAAAACTCAGTTTTATGTCGAGCTTTATTCCCAGGTATTTTACTTTTTGTTCTTAATGACTTCGGTTTCAATGTGGAAGTCGATAACCGGTGGAATTCGTTTGATTTATTTTTTTGTTAGGAGTAAAACTTCAGTCTCCTCAAAAGCCAGTGGCAGCCTATGTTCCTCCGTTAAAGAATTTGCCCTTCGCATCAATTAGTTCGACCTTGTCTATGCGTTTTCGGTGTCCCTTTCGATAATCACATGTCCGCCTGTTAATCCAGAGGTTCGAGTTCGAATCCCAACAAAAATGTTTTTTCCACGGGTATCGCCTTTCGCGAGGAATTGGCAAGTCCTCCGTTAGAATTCATAGCCATGAAAAGCGCTTTCTCGATTAGCCGTTCGGAACCGGCAGAAAATTGTAGGTCCGTACCATTCCCTCACAAGGCATGGTTGTGGGAAATGCGCTAGGGCCAGGGGCTACTCGCTCTGTTGCGCCACCCTATTTATTTTTATTTATTTATTTTTCGATTATCACCGCAGCAACGTCATCAACGCATCTCACTAGAAAGCAACCTTTGGGCATTTCCATACAGAAAATGCCATCGTAAGAGATGTTCTAAAGGTCTGGTCCAATGATAGATCCTTATGCTGCTGCAGCTGTGATATCCTTTCATATTAAGCCTTTTGTGGTTCGGTAGATAAGTTCTCGTTCTATAAGATAATCTTTTATAATCCCCAAGAGATACTCTTTGGTACCCGTGGTGTGATGGATAGCATGTCCGCCTGTTAACCCAGGGGTTCGTGGTTCGAATCTCAACAGAGGCAAAAATGTTTTTTTATCGGGAATCACCTTTCGTGAAGAATTGGCAAGTCCTCCGTTAGTAAATTCATTGCCATGAAAAGGGCTTTTTCGGTAAGCCGTTCGGAACCGGCAAAAAATTATAGGTCCCCTCCATTCCCTCACAAGGCATGGTTGTGAGAAATGCGCTAGGCTGGGCTGTTTGCTCTGTTGCGCCACCGTATTTATTTATTTATTTACTCTGGAATTTGAAAACTTCTCTCAAGTGCATCAATCATAATAGGTCATCGGACGGAGTTAAAGGCGTTTTGGACATCAAGCGTTACCACCATTACGATTTTCTTGGTGTTTTGGCTCACTTGATGAGCCCTTTTGAATGCCCTTACAAACTTTATTATTGCTTCTGTTGTAGAATTTCCCTTTTTGCCATACTGTCTTTTGAACAAATCTCCAATTCTTTGAAATGTGGCTATAAAAGTCGCCATGGCAATAACCTCTCTAAGTCTGCCAGTACCTTTGAGCGACATTTTCTTTACCTACGTATTAACGCAACGTAACAAAAACATTTGAGCCCCAGTCTTACAACAAGGCAAGGTAAAGGAGAAACATGATTGAATCTCTTCTTCAAGCTCTGCAAAGTTTTGTTGAAGCATTGCGATATAAGTTACTTCTTTTCTTCACTAACGTTACGTTCTGAAGCGTTGCGTAGTAGGTTTGCGCCTGAATTACAATTACGCTTGGCTTCGGCTTCGACCCAGTTACGTGCGAGCGCTAAGAATTCGTTGACAGAATTGAGTTGAACTCACGTTACGTCGGTTTTTACACGAAACAACGTAACATCTAAGTCATAGCAATATTCTGATTCTTGAAGCTTACGGCGAAAAGATTCCCTATGATCAAACTTATGAACGTCTACCCGCAATTGAAGCTAAGGCGGCATATTGGTTAATGGTTCTCCCAAACCAAAGCGTTTTTGCAGTCGCGGCAGCTGCAGAAACGCTCATGTGATCTTTTCTGCCGTCGCAACAATAGTATTTTATGAAAACGTAGCATTTTTTTGACGCGCAGGTGTGGGTATTTTCATAATTCGCTGTTTGACTTGATTTTGACAGTTGTAATTGCCGCTGCCGAGACTGCAAAAACGTTTTGGTTTGGGAGGTCCTTAAGACATTATAACTTCAGTAAAGCTATGATTAGAAATTCTAACTCTTAAGCGTGTTGGTATTATCGTAAGCATGTCTAACTTTAACGTAGTGGCTCAAAGTTCGAATCCTACAAATATCCAGAAGTTTCCTTACGACCTGTTGGCTAATCTCTGATAGCAGTTCAACTTAGTTTGAAAAGCGCTATTTCACATATCCGTTCCGATGCGAAAGAAGTTTTGGGTCCTCTTATCGTCTGTGAAATCCAACCTTGAACAATAGTGCTGCAATGTTTCCAGAGCTTAATATTTTGAGGGCTTTTGATTTCCTCAACCTTGAAACCCTAAACTACGCAGCAAACTTATTTGAAATTTTTATTTTCGTCCAGGTGCTTGAATACTTCTGCTCTCTTACTTGATTAATCGAAATCAAACCACAACAGTTGTAAGCATCGTATCTGATTTTCTACCGATGTTCCTCAGGGTTCCGCAATTGGCCCTCTATTGCTTACAATTCACGTAAACGAGCTCCCATTTTTATTACACATAACTGCTCTGCTTTGTACAAAAGTGCTAACCATATTCAATTGAGCTGTCCTCAAGGGCTCCTTTGAACTTGAGCTTCGATTGTCTAATCAGTTGCACTACCTATTTATCCCTATTTTTATTGAAGTGATTAGTTTTTTAAAAACTACCCGTTTTCTAAGCGAAGCTTAACGCCGCACGGCCTTCAGGCACTGATTTCTGGGACTTTCCTCAACTGGCGAAACTCTACCAAGAAAATGAACTCTTATGGACCTCGTAGTTGCATTATATGGCAGTTATTCATCCCCGTGCAGAAATGTATAAGCTGCTTACTTTAGCATTTTAGTAGCCTTGATTTATTTCTACTAAACTGCTGAAAGTTTTCTAAGCTATAAGTACTCTGTGAGGGAGAATTAGAGGCTTCGTGCGGTCAACGACACTAAATGTCTCTAGTTTCTATGAAGAAAACGCTGTAGCTTCATGTTTTTGTACTTAAATCGTAGCAAACTTACATACCAAAAAAGGGGTTTTGGTAAAAGAATGTCATCAAACTGGCACTCCATCTCCAAGAGAAGTAATTGTCCTTAGATTACATAAGCATCGCACGTACTTTTGTGACTTTTATTCTTTACTGATTTCCTCAAGGGCATATTAGTTTGTCTTTGAATTCAACAGTTACTACGTAGTACGAAAACCCCCGCCCCTCTTGATCTTTGTCACTTAAAAATGTTTGAGAAATAAAATGTCACCTTGAGTCTTCCATCGAACCCATGTCCTTTTGAGTCCATCTACGCCACAGGCTGTGTGGCCCACCAGCTTAAATCAACACAATTGCCTTAAGGTATACCGATACTGCGACGTTGTTCGAGAAATTCGATAATTAGTTTTTCTCTATTTGATACGCCACACTGACTCATTCCAAATGATTTCCAAAGGTTTCTAAGTCAATTTTAATTAAATTTGCTTTAGAGCGCTTCATTCTGAACCAAGGCAGGAAGGCAATTTTCAATGCCAACTGTTGGAACTTTTTTAAAGATTTCAAATTGAATTACCACAATGTTCCTTTTATTCTGCTGTGTGTAGTGTGTGGAATGGATGTCGTGTTTTATTGGATTTTGATTATTTTTATTTTTAAATCAAATAACACGTTAACCCTCCTACGTTCGACTTGAATAATTGTTACTCTCCTATTAGTCGAGGGAGAATTTATTTTTTGTTAAAAAACCAATACAATCTGCAATTGGCCTCATTTTCTATCCGTTCGGCAAGTGATGGAGTATAGGTAGGTACTCTTTCCCGTTTGTGATGAAATATTTTGGAAATCAGGTCACAACAAATGGTCGTTCATTTGGTTTGTTGGTCTAGGCTTTTGTTTTGAAATATGAGTTTCGATTGTGCATATTTTCGTCCACCTCGATGTTCCACAAATTTTCACATAATGAGATTTAACTGGATATCGAATTCCATCCACTAAAACCCCCAAAGTGCGATGACAATGACACGACACAGTCACCGAGAGGTTTTGGTATGAGGACGAACAACATAAATCGATTTGTATCGATGTTATGTTTTTCGACCGAATATATCGATTGAACTCACTTTGGGTGGAATGATATCATTTTGCAGAGTGCAACAAGGCACAACAAGACATCCATCAGTCAAAGTCAGACAAATAGCCGTCGCATATTTCACTGTGGATTAGTGTGGCGTTTGTGCCACCCTATAAATGGCTCCACCTGATTCACGTTCTAAATTGTGCGACGGTGACAGGAAAATCCATCTCTTAATTGCGTAGACTCATTTGTCGTGGATGGAAGAATTTAGAGCACAGCAGTTGCTTTTGATTTTGGAATTGGAGCGTTCGATGTGGAAGCATAAGTGTTTGGTTGATTTTAATCAAAAAGTTTTTTTCCTCTTCTAGTTAAGCTTTGAATTTTTTGATGTCTGTGGTCTGGTGTTTGAGTTGCTTACCATCTGTTGTCTAATATAGTTTTTGTTGTTGTCCCTTTACGATTTTTTTTCTGCTCTTCAGTATTGCCCGTGGTACCCGTACCCGTGGTGTGATGGATAGCATGTGCGCCTGTAAATCCAGAGGTTCGTGGTTCGAGTCCCAACAGAGGCAAACATGTTTTTTCCACGGGTATTGCCTTTCACGAGAAATTGCCAAGTCCTCCGTTAGTATTCATTGCCAAAAAAAGCGCTTTCTCGATTAGCCGTTCGGAACCGGCCCAAAATTGTAGGTCCTCTCCATTTCCCCTTGCAAGGCATGGTTGTGAGAAATGCGCTAGGCCCTGGGGTCCTGGGGATCGTTGCTCTGTTGCGCCACCCTATTTATTTATTTTTTTATTCAGTATTGCCAATCTGTTTCCTAATTTCTTTTCCTCAATTCTCTTTTTGCTTTGCCTTAATGTTCGTCCTTTTTTCTATTCTGTATACTGTTTTCTCTATTGTCTATTACCAATTGCCTAGTCTCCTTACTCTTTAATCTATTCTCTGTTCTTCACTCTCTGGTCTTCATTCTCTGTTCTCTGTTCTCTGTTCTCTGTCCCCTGTTCTCTGTTCTCTGTTCTCTGTTCTCTGTTCTCTGTTCTCTGTTCTCTGTTCTCTGTTCTCTGTTCTCTGTTCTCTGTTCTCTGTTCTCTATTCTCTATTCTCTATTCTCTGTTCTCTGTTCTCTGTTCTCTGTTCTCTGTTCTCTGTTCTCTGTTCTCTGTTCTCTGTTCTCTGTTCTCTGTTCTCTGTTCTCTGTTCTCTGTTCTCTGTTCTCTTTTATCTGTTCTCTGTTCTCTTTTCTCTGTTCTCTATTCTATGTTCTCTGTTCTCTGTTCTCTTTTCTCTGTTCTCTGTTCTCTGTTCTCTGTTCTCTGTTCTCTATTCTCTATTCTTTAATCTCTATTCTCTATTCTCTGTTCTCTTTTCTCTGTTCTCTGTTCTCTGTTCTCTGTTCTCTATTCTCTATTCTTTAATCTCTATTCTCTATTCTCTGTTCTCTATTCTCTATTCTTTAATATCTATTCTCTATTCTCTATTCTCTATTCTCTATTCTCTATTCTCTATTCTCTATTCTCTATTCTCTATTCTCTATTCTCTATTCTCTATTCTCTATTCTCTATTCTCTATTCTCTATTCTCTATTCTCTATTCTCTATTCCCTATTCTCTATTCTCTATTCTCTTATCTCTATTCTCTGTTCTCTATTCTCTTTTCTCTATCTCTTTTCTCTTTTCATATTTGTTCTGTATTCTCTACTCTCTCTTCTCATTTCTGTCTTCTCTCTTTATTCTATATGTTTTTTTCTTTCGCCGGATCTTCGATCGCTGTTTGTCTATTCTTTTTAGTCTCTCTTATCTGTCTTCTTCTCAAAACTGTATCTTCTATCGAAGCTCTGGTTTCACAGAATGCTTACATCCCACTTCCCTCGATCTTTCCCCTTCCCACTTCATCCGAAGCCACCTGTTTCAAGCCTCAGCAGATTAATTTTATGGTTGAATTAACTTAATGCATATTACCTTAACGCTGCTCTATAAACAAAGTAGGTACCCCAACTATCTCGGGAAAGATGCATTAAGTCGATTGCTATTCAATCCAAATGCAAAGATTGTCCCAAGGATATGCAACAACATATTGATTCGATAAGATACACATCTGTTTGTTTTGCCATTTACTCATCCCGTCCACTGCTCGATCTAATAATTGGACCGTACCTACATCACGCTAGCTTAGTTTCTTCTTCAATATACCCCGTTGAAATTACAAACTTTCTGAAGACAGAGAGTCACTCATGCAAGTAGACTCAAGTCACCGTATATAGTACCTTCATGGTGAAGATATCTGACTGTCTCCGCAAGGATAATGATGATGAAATGATGCATACACAAGATGCAATGCAATATCCTAGAGGACACTCGCTCTAAGAAAGTTTCCATTAGTGTGTTTGTGTTTTTGTGTGTATATTTTAACTTCGATAGACAATAAGCAGGGGGCACTATAATAGTTGAGTTGACATATATGGGTCATGTGGATCATTGTGCATAAAGCACAGTGAGTCCATCGTTTTTGGCTACGAGGTTCCTCCACTTCGTCTACAGGAATGAAGAAATAAATTTAATTAAATGTTGTCCAACCCACTTCATTCATTTCTTATGTTTTTATTTTTTGAAACAAAGGATGCGGATGTATTGCACAGGATGGCAAAAGTATTTGACGGGAAGAAAACAAGTTGTCCTTATTTTTGTCTTTTAAACTTTTTCAACAACTTCATTCGAAAGCAAGTTATTGCTGAAGGAAATAAGATTTCATGCCGGAGATGTGGGGCGGATGCTTGAAATCCGTCGTCGGTCGGATGTCCTTGACGCAGGAAACTTGGTTGAGATTTAATCAAAAAAAAAAAAAAAAAAAGAGAAATAATAAATCTCAGAAAAGAAACAAAATGTATAATATATACGCACTTGTACATCTATGGCGTTGGCTTATAAATTTTAAAATGGCATTTCCGATGGTTGGAATTCAGCGGGAAATCGTGTCAAAATGTCTACTGTTAAGGATATTGCCTCGGAACGGAAGCGGAGAGAAATGGAAGTGTTTTGGGGGATGCTATAAAGCTAAAAATACTGAGGTAGGGTTGAGTAAGAGGGTCGCAAATGATGTTGGGGTTGTGTTAAATGTTGACTGGCGGTGTTAACGCAGTGTGATTTTGACTTTGACGGACTCGTGAAAGACTTCAGCGGCAAGTTTTTTTTTTTAATCTGCTCAAATTGAAACTTTCTGTCTTACTTAACATGTTTATAGTTCTGCGTCTCATCCGGAACATTGGTCAATAAAGGTGGTTGCGTGTGAGATTGCTGCCAGTCTATCAAATCGATGTAAGACGAAGCATTTAAATTTATCCTAGGCATTTCAAAGACTCGAAGCTGAAGGGATTCGGATGGTTTCCTTGCCTTTGAAATGTGTCTTGCGGCAAGTTTTCTCACATGTTTTTGTTCGTCAGATAACATATTCAGACAGGAGTAAGTTCTCTGGGTGCGGAAAAAAAACATTTCGCCTTATTAGAGGATCAGCAACACTCTTCAAGATGTCGAGAATAAAATACCAACTTCCAAAAGTGCCTTGCTTCATCCTTACATGTTAGATTTAATTTGATTTCGAACCAAATAGAGGAGCATATACCAACTTTTACTACGGAAGCGAGTTGATTCAGTTTGTTTTTAGGTATCTCAGTAGACACATATAAGCGCAAAATCCTTTTGGCCTTTTATTTATATTATAATGGTAACGTTGATCAGAACTGAGGTCTTTTACATGTTTGGTAACATACCTTCTATCTTTTTAAACATGACAAGCGACAACAGAGCGCTTCTCACAATCATCTAATAACTTTTCGATAGCACCCGAATAAGTATTAGGTCCTGTTGTGGTTCTATCAAGTTTTGCAAGTAAATGTCATAAGTAAGGCAGTTCATTTAATTGTTAAAGGCATATGATCCATTGAAGTGGTTGGTGTAAACGTTTTCTAAGAGCCGTATGACTCCGCCGTATTTGCCCGTATTGGTCACGATCTTAAATCGTTGGCCCGAAAAATCGTTTGTCATTATTTACTTATAAACATCTTCGAAGAAATAATGACTAATGATTACTTTCGGCAACAGAGTCCACCAATCGGTTATTTTGTAAGAATGCACGGCACCTGTTCGATCACTTGTAGATTTTCCGAGCCTGTAACTCTTAAAAAATGGGTATTTCTACAGAATATTTTCCAAAATGAAATATTTGAACTACATTACCATATTTTCAGTACACCTTTAAGTCACATTCATGTGTTGCGATTTTGGTTTGTTCTTTTTTTTAACGAAATTACCTATATAAAAAAGTGAGGTGTACCACACGTTGAATTGCTTCCAACGATTGCCGGGAAATCGGTAAATTTGGATCATCGGCAACAATTGCACTTGCAGCAGTAGCAGATTTTACAAGCCTTACGAGTTACGACATGTTTATGTTTTTCCTTTTTTCAAATTGCCTACGCAGTTGTTTGTATCAATACATTAATATGGTGGTGGAACAGAGCGAGCGCATTTCTTCCAGCTATAACTAGTGAGGATTGAAGGTGTCCTAAACTTTTTTGCCGATTCCGAACGGCTAATCGATAAGGCGCTTTTCATGACTTTGAAATGACTTGCCTAATCGCTAAAAGCGATAGCCAGATGAAACCATTTTCTGTTTTATGTTTTAATATGAACCTTTTGAACCTCCCATGTAACTTGTAGACATGCTTACCATTACGCCGTGGGCGGCAACATTTGATCGATTATAATCATCGTGTGATTCACGAAAAGTGGTTTCGTTTCAATTATCACTTCCGTTGAAATTCTAAACGAGTTGTTCGATTGCTAAGTGATCCACTATTGTGAATGACGAGCATTCAATAAATTATTAGTATGTCATTTCAAATGAGCCGAGTTTGACTATTCTCAAATGCCAGGCTTACCAATTTGAAACCACAGATACATGATGTTTTATAAAGAAAGTTAATGTTTTTGTTTTCTGAGAAACAAGTGATTTTTGATATTCTGCTGAGGAAACATCATTGCTTGCTGGAATTAACGTTTTTAATATGTTTTTTCTCTTGGAGGAAGTGGAATTCGTCTTTATTCACAGTATGAGAGAGATATCCGCATTATTATGCCTTGAATATTTTGCATCAATTAGATCCTTTGCGTATATAACTGCAAAACGATCTAGAAGAAGCAGGATTCACGGTTGTTGCTTTCGCGGATGATGTGGTAATTGCTTTTCTCATGTAAGAAGGATATTGGTGGGAAATGGGGCCTCTCTCCCAATATTACTCGATAGCTATACATATTCATATCGGTCATAAGACCTTTACTAACTTACGGGGTAGTAAAATGGTGGACCGAACTTGACAAACAGGCAAACTGTAACAGTCTTGTCAAAGTTCAGCGAATGGGTAGTATGTGCAATAGCGGCGCGCTAAGGACAATTCCCTCGGACGCCCTTAACGTACTACTAAACGTTACAACCCTACATATTTTCGGCAAACAGTCAGCAGCGAACTTTGCTACTCGACTAAAAGCAATTCACAGTGGAACAACAATCAAATTGGTCGCGCTAACATTTTAAACTACTTAAGATTCATATCGGATCGATTAGATCACACCATTCCCAAGTTGGTGTTTGATAACAGCTTCCAAGTAACCATTCACTCAAGAGAAGCCTAGAAGAACCCTACTCTCATGAGAATTGAAGCCTTACCATTCTACACACACGGATCTAAAACCTACGATGGTGAAGGTAGTAGAATTTTCTTAAAATGGCTGAATTTAAGCCTTTTCTTTCGCCTACCTAAAACTATTGCAGTCAGTGTGTTACAAACCGATTTTCTGGTGATAAAAGAAGTTCTGCCCTGACTCAGAGTAAGAGTTGTATCTTTCACGGATATTCGTGTCTTCTTGGACAGTTACGCTGATCTCAAAGCTCTTGCCTCTGTCCCTTCAATCTACAACGGCCCTAAACTGTCGCACGTCTTTTAAGGAGATGTCAGAACAGTTCAACATTCATCTCTCATGGGTTCCGGCGTTCAGGAGCGGCAGAACACTATTTTTTTAGGTGGGGAGCAACGACAATGTCACGCCTCGTGCCTGGTGTACATATATATGAATAATCAATGAAACGTATGTTTTATCATATTTTTAAAAAAGAATGACTAAAATCAAGGAGAAAAAAAGGGGAAAAAGAAATAATTCATAACGTTGAGTCTGTGACCGATAAATAAATGATTCAAATCACTTGGTCAGTCTCAGTGAAGCAAAAATTAGTATAACAATATCAATAATCTCATAACATTTTTTTTGCCTCATTTAAGTTAAAAAAAATTGGTATATTCCCAAGGCCAGAAGGTGGGGTGCACCCCATGCTCAGAAAAGTTAGGTGGGGTCTACACCCCACCCACCCCATATCTTCTGCCGTCCCTGCCGGCGTTCCGGGTCACAGAGACAACTGCGTGGCACAAGATCTGTCCAAAAATGGAACGACATCTTTTCTTCGCTTACTTAATTATTTTATATTAACACTTTATATATACAATTGATACTTATACTAGATAAAATTGATGATCTAAGAATGTTGGCACATAGGGAGCGTAACCAAATACACTGTCTAAAACTAAAATAGTAATTTAATATTATAAAGCTGAAAAGGAAAGAAAATTCTTAATTATAAGTCGGCTGACTTGTGTGACCTCTTGATGCTCCGTCCCGGTTGACGCTGGTGGCGTCCTTCTGCATGGTGATGTTGTGGAGGAGGGGAGGGGGGGGGGGGAACTGGCATAAGTCATGGAAATATTTGCTGTAGGTCAGCGTAGAAGTTAGTGGCTTCGTCGTTGGCTGGTATTATTTCTTCGTCCAAAGTGTCTGTCCATCACGCTTAGGTATCTTGGCTGGATGTTGGCCCTCACTGGCCATCCTTCTCACCAAATGATTCGGGTGGTTGTTGATACCTGTAGCCGTTTTCTTTACTGTCAATAACACGTATTGATCCAAGGGGACCATTTTGGCTTTCTCGTACACAAGCTGGTTGTTGTAGTGTCTTTGGCGCTGGTAGTCGAAAATGAGGTCGATACTGAGTCTCAGAAATTTCCTACCGAAAAGTAGGAGCTCCTTCATCACTATCTCAGAGATGGTAAACCAGACTGGCCTGCCTTAGTTGATAATGGGTCTCAACAATTGGTTGTACACCAGAGGTTTCGTTGACTGACATAGTCCTGTTTTCTTCTCATCGAAGGGTAAGGTCGGTGGAAGGCGAAGTTGGCCTTCTTCAGTACAACGCATGAGTGCGTGTTGAATCTGAATTCACGTTTAAAGATGATGCCTAGATACTTCGCTTTCTGGTGGGCAGTCAGTCTGGTTCCATTGGATAGCGATAGTGATGTGGGTTTACATCTTCCAGCAGCTCAGCAGTTTCTATTGACTTCAGGCCTTCTGAAGCAGACGAGCTCTGATATGGCTGAGCTTACCCGGGGTATACTTAAAATAAAAGGCTATTAGTCTATGGATGTTAATTTCAACTCTCCGGGCATCTATGATTGACAATAGAGATGTGCAGGACGTTAGAGAGTCACCAGCGTAAAGCAAGTTTTCGCAGTCCCTTGGGGTAGGCTGGCCCGTCGTCATTATGTTGAAGAGGAATGGCACTAGCTTCTATCCTTGAGCAACTCCTGCTATGATGCTTTCGGTGGTTGATTTTGCTTTTCCGAATTGAACGAAGAAGTTCCTGTGGAAGCTTCTTCTTTTCGACCTGACAGTAACAATATAGGTTTACATATCGATCGCTTCTGAGAAGATGAGCACTTGATGGACGCAGAGTAATACGTGCTGCCTTAAGACTAAGCGAATTTGTGTAGACTCGAAACGTTCAGTCATCTTATTGAATCTGCTTTGTGTATTTTGCATTACATCCTTTGCGGTACCTGAAAGGGCCCAGCATACCTTAGTATGTCAGTTCAAAAAATAAACAAAAACTCGTCCCTAACTTATTCTTGGAATTGACAGATTACAAATATAATAAATAAGGTTGCGCAACAGAAGGAGGAGCCCCATGGCACTTTTCACAACCATGTCTTGCGAGAGAATGGAGGGGGCCTACAATTTTCTGCCGGTTCCGAATGGCTAATCGAGAAAGCGCTTTCCATGGCAATGAATTAATTAACGTAGGATTTACCAATTCCATACGAAAGGCGATACCCGTGTAAAACGTTTTTGATTCTCTTGGGACTCTAAAACACAAGCCTCTGGGTAAACAGGTAGACAAGCAAACCATCACTCTACGGGTGATAAGTAAAAGCAAAAATGTGGGAGCTAATAACAATACTCGTATAAGAACTTCCATTGCGGCTACCAAACAAAGAGAGATCCAATGAGACAAATATCAAAGAATTGAAATTGTTGTCTGAAAAGACAACAACATATCTGAATGAATCTCGAAATGTTTTCTTTTCATTGTTTAAATAAACAAATTATACCAAACGTCCGACGTAGTAAATTCAAACAAATTAATTTAACTAGGTTATAAATCTTGAGACAAAGTATTCTTTATTGTCTTTTATTCACATAAAATTAATAATTCCTCCTTTTTCTTTTATTTTCAGATTCAGAAAACTCAAAACAGAGGTAAATATTTGAAAATGTATTTATACTTTTGTCAGAACATAACAAGATAAGAAACACCAAAGATATTGCCTTTTGAACTTAAAAAATAAAAAGATCAATTGGCTTTCATCCGAAACATTTTATTGTGAATTTGTTGAAATTTAGATAATTTCATATTTTTAAACATTTGTTAGCTCGAACTGAGGGAACTTGCAATAGCGGGTATTTTTTGAGAGAACTTTTTTATGCAAAATAAACATCCATAAAATAAACTGACAGTTGGAAGCTAATTGTGTTGGCTATTGTGTCACTTTTAATTATTGACTCAGGTGGGCTGTGAATAGATAGCCATCACGAGACAGAAGTGTGTTTGTGGAGTAGGTTTTCTTACACAAAATAATAAAAATAGTTTGCAAGTGATCTTTTAAAATATTCTCCTAAAAAAACATGTTTTTCCCAATTTGACTATGTTGAATTTAGACGCTGATCTGAAGAGACGTCAATTAAGAAACTCATTTATGTAAAATAAGAAACAACATTGGATTTTAAACGAACGAATACAGGAACCAGGAAACACTGGGCAACAATAACAGGAAAACATAATGACGTGCTGTATTGTCAACCAATTACAATTCACAATATTTTTTTACAAATGGCTTTTCTGTTTTATAACGAAAAACAAAAACACCGCGATTAGGAATTAAAAATATTTTTGTTTTTTTATATTTAGAAACACGAGTTGCTAATTTTTGTTTCCACAACACTGATATCAAGTTCCGCAGTTGTGTAACGAACGTCATTGCCTTTGTTTGCTGGGGGGCTTGATTTTCTTAATCAAGTTAGTCTATCTCTATGACAACACAGAGATTGTTTTCGTTTGTGAGTGATTAGTTGCGAGTTCAAATAAATTTAGGTTAATAAAATCGACATCTGAGTTTTTGAACTCAAAAATAATCAAATTAAAATGTTTTGGGCTGATTTTTTGTTGCGGTGGCCAACAAGATGTTAATTCCGTGGTCAGAAACCTTGTGGGTTAGAAGCCGCCCACGTAAGTACATACTCAGTCTTTTTTTAGCTACATACTTTTATAATATAAAAAAAACTTCTGTTGTCAGAAAATACTGAAAAAGCATCAAAATTCCTATTGCACCCTTTCAATAGTAAAATTCTCAAAACTTGCACCAGTTTCTGCAGAAACATCTGAACCAAATGATGTTAGTAGCGGACACATTTTGCAGACCTTACCTCGAAAATGAAGAAACATCTTTTCACATTATCATAGAATGTCGCCCTAGAAAAAAAAAAAAAAAAAATAGTGCGGAAACTACCACCGAAGAACACATTTCACTATTCACTTCAATTAAATCGTCTGGCTGAATGATGCGGAATTGATACAACTGTTATATCAACAAATGGCGGCAGTGCCGAAAAGTATGTAATCGATAATACGCGTTAAACGTTTAACGCAATCTTGTTGGAAGTCGCATAAGAAGTTTCATTTAAAAAAAAAAATTCTATGACATCAACCACCTAGAAAAACTCAAACTCATCCACCCATAGAAGATTGTTTATTTCTGACACTAAATTAGTGGAAACCGGCTCCTACACTTCACATAGTTTGACACAATATAGATATTCAAACGCCGCAGTGCCCAGAACTTCGCAAGCTCATCATTCTGGCATTTTCATTAATCCTTTCTCGTACTTCATAGTTGGTCTATGCAGTGACTGTCGTTGTTTTGGATTTAGTTACTTTGCTTCGCGTTTTGTTATTTGTAATACGGGAACAGTCTTCACTTTCACTACACCTTCGCTAGAGATTTCCTTTTGACGTACTACAGGTCTTCATGGTCCAAGTCTTTCCCAGTCCAAGTTTTTCTCTAAATTATGGCTTTTCAAGACTAATAGTACACCAGTGTCCCTGTTGTATAACTATCGCCTCGATTAAAGCAGGCGATAAACGGTGGAAAATGGAACGAAATCCTACTAAATTCATAGGATTTTGTTCCATTTTCTACCGTTTATCACCGAGGCGATAGTTACAGAACAGGGGCACAGTACAGTCATTTGGTAGTTTTACCTGAAAAGTTTTCCGGGAGTTTTGAGAATTGGCAGCTTAATAGATTTTGATGTGCTCTACCCGAATATCAACTTTGCCACCTCGTAATTTTGCAGCTCGCACTGCTGTATTAGAAACCGCTATTTTTTATACCAAATAACTGTACAATGAAGAAAGTTATGAAAGTCAAGTTAAGTTGGCGAGGCGTACCCACCCTTGCCGGACCACCAGTGTGAAGCAGATAAGTATACTAATGGAAGAACAAAGATCTCTTCCAGATCTTTATGCTCTTGAGAAGAGAAAAAGATGAAAGCCAAGTCAAAGCTTATTTTTTCCCACCTGCTGCCTCCCCATTTAAGGCATTTACATAAACTTGAAATGTCGGTCATTTGCTTTTTCGTTTCTTGAAAGCAAAAGTTAATCTTTCGCCATATTTTTCAACTCTCATCGTTTGTTTAAATCTTAGTTAAACTGAAAACAGATCCGCTGGGTCATAGGAGAGTTTCTCTGACTATGCGTCAGGTGTATGTACATCAAAGGTGCCGGTTTTCAACATTAAAATCATGTATTGTGGTGTTGCGCTTCCTCCTTACAACTATTCCTCCTTACTATTGTATAAAATGTGTGTTCGGAAGTATTTTTCTTTCGATAAATGTTTAAAAAATACAACATTTTAACGTCAATTATATCGATGCAGTACTTACTAGACGGAACATTTCAAACCTGACCGAAGATTAAGAGTTAATCAAAAAGCTTTACAGTGACAATGGAAACATTGGTTGTGATTTATAATCGAGATCAATTTATCAATTCGGTCCCATAGCATTCGTTTGAATCTGGAAGTGGGCTCATTTTGATCGATAATCTTCCAAAATCTTGAAACTCCGAAAGCGTGTTCAAAACTCGAAAAAATAAGAAAAATGATACTATTGTACTTGTCCTACACATTTTTGAGACTTTTCGCTGATAGTGAAGTTACAGGAAATAATCTTATAACCTTCTAGCTCAAAATACACTATTGAATTTTTCTCGGTTCTTATCTCATCTTACGATCATGCTGCCTAGATAATAGTTCAATAAGCTAAGCAAATGAAAACGAATCCGTTTCACATCCGAAGGGCAGGGAAGTGAAATTGGAAACGAATATGAAAACATCAAAGTAAAGCTTTCAGCAAAACAATTTGGTGTCGTTTTGCTCACTATTACATCAACTATTGGCATTTTGCGAGGTCCAGAAGTAAGTTAATTCGAATAAACTGACAGATTTTTACTTCTAAATATTATGAGTTGAATGTGGTCTGAAGTTCCAGTAAAGAAATTTGAATCGAGAACTTCGCCGAGATTTAGCTTATCTCACTTTCAAGGGAGTGAGTGAGTAGAATCACCGCTTAAATGTTAAGTGAGTAACCTGTCAGCTAATTGCACTTACTCTTTCAGTGAATTCCACTAAATGAATTTCCAAAAGAAAAGATCTCCCTTCAATCACTCCCTGGAAAGTAAAATTATCTTAATCTCAACAATTGATTGAGAAACCCCCAAGGTCAAATTAGACTAGCTTGGAAATTAGAATTTTAGACAAGATATCGTTTTGAAATTTGATACTATTCAAGTGTCCGAAAACAAACAAAAACAGCTCTTTTATATTCTCAAGACTAAGGAAGGTTATAAAAGTCAAGTTAAATCGGGGTACCCCTTGCAGATCAACAGTGTGAAGCAGATAAGTAGGAGTGGGAAAGCTGTGATCTCTTCTAGATCACTATGCTAAATCACTATATCGTTTGAATTTTAAAATCTTCGGAAGAGAGTCAGAAAGAAAGTAGTAGGTACTTTACCTACTTTACTTTACTTTATTTTCAAAAACGTTTTTTTTTTTTTTCAAAATGGCGTCTTTGGCAAACCATGTGGTGCTGTTTTTTTTTAAACAAGATGTTTTGAATAAGATGATAAAAAATTTTAGGACGCAAGGATTTTTGTCTCCACCCAATTTATGAAACCTGAGTTGTAACGGCCTCCCATGCAAAAAAATCTGTTTACTGAAGAACCAATCCAAAGGATACAACTGGTGCGGTATTTTGGTGGTACTACTCTTATCATTAATTAAAATTTAAATTTTTAACAACGTTGGCTAAGTAATTCAATCAAATGATGACCAATGATGTCAATAAATGTTTCCAGATGCCTTAAGTTCGTAATTTTTTTTTGCTGATACACCACTTCGTCCGGATCTGGTGTAATCACTATTCCATCAATCCTTGATGTGGATACGTTTTGATGGTGTGAAAATGGTATTCAAAAACTCACGCAGAGTGAAGTCTAATGTGCGATTAGTTTTACCAACGGCAAATACAAGAAACTTCATTATACAACTGACTGTAAAAATATCGATCTAAAAGCTTTAACTTACACGTACATGAAACACTTACTACAAATGTATCAATTTCGTCAAAATATTCATCTTCTACATCTTCTTTTCATCATAACAAACACCGTGATCCTGAAGGGATCCAGGTTCTCCCATTTCACTGCTCCACACAAGTGATCCAATCGTTGGGTACGGCGCACCGCATTAACTAAAAAATGCCTCAACTACCTTCGTTTGAGTTTATGTTTAAAATGCCTTTATGCCCTTAACAAAAAAGTTCATCTTCAGGTTACAGACGGAAAACAATCAATTCAATGATTGGAGTTAAGGAAAAAGAAATCGAACGTAAATGTCATAACTAGCCATATTCTGATGCTATTCAATTAAATCAAAATTTTGCAGAGTGCAATGCTTTACGTTACGTTACGTTACGTTACGTTACGTTACGTAACGTAACGTAAGCTGTTTGTTTTTAAAATTATGTACAAAGATGTTATAATTACAGCGGTGCCCGTAGCGTAATGGTTAGCATGTCGGCTTGTTACGTGCGGGAGCTCGAAAAGTGAACATCAGAAATATCAAGTGATAGGTATCGCCTTTTGCGAAGAATCGACAAGTCATCGGAGAGAAATTGAACTGCCATAAAAATCGCTTCGTAAATTAACCCCGAGGTTTCCATAGATGCACCATCTCGTATTTAACAGAACAGTTATATCCTGCTGCTGCTTTTGCAATAAGATTTAACACAAAAATTTCCCTAAGGCCCGATTATCGTGTTCTTGATTTTCCCAATTATTCAATTTGAGGCATAGTTTCGGCTGAAAAAAACAATAAGACTTATTTTCGCCTATCAAAAATACAATCCGCAAAGAAATGGCAATCGAATGTCATACCTACTCTAAATTGCATTTTAAATCCGCTACCGAATGTGTTAATTAGATGAATCTAAAACGAAAGAGATGAAAGCTAAATCAGTGAGTCGAATACCAAACCTAAACTTCGCCACCAAAAACGATCAGCGAAACGAAATTTGTAATCGGGCATTTAGAATGGTAAAATTTTCTCCTCCTGCATTAATTTCTGGATGCCAATGACTGGTCTTCACTGCTTATTAAGATCGAAAGGTTATCTACACGTGTATAAATCGATTGCACAGTTTATTAAGTTCCAGATTACGCAAGACTGAATTTTAATTGATAACACGAAAAAATGTGTGCCCTTTTTCAATTCGATTCCGCAATGGTTGAATGTGAGTTTCTTATTTCAAAAGCCGTGCACATAATCACTCAAATCCAATCCACTGTCTTTTACATCGTGATTTTTAAAACACTCGGTTCGTGAGTGTGCGTGTTTTCAAAACTCAGTTTTGCGAAATCTTGCCCAAGGTCGTTATTTGCTGCCATTTCACCCGTGCAAGGCACTCACCAAGCATTAACACCTCCAATTTCACCTTACACTGAAAGCAAATCTATTTTCTCATTTAAGATTAATTGAACTATCTCATCATTATTAATTTGTTCAATATCGCTTTCTAAATGAGGCATCGTGTTATGGTAACCCACAAATTGGTACTTTACACACACCAACTGCCGAACATCGACATACCCTATCTCTAGTTCATTTAATGAGAGTAGTAAAGATACATCTTCATTACCGAAAACACAACCGCGGCGGTGGCATGGTCTTGTGGTTAATTTGGTAGAGTTTTCATCTTCTTTGAGCAGAGATGGGAATTGATATGGTAATCTTAATCGTGCTTTATAATCATCATCAACGGCAGCAGTTTCAGTGATGATATTTTACGTCCTCTCGACGAAACGAAAGGTGCATACTCAAGTAGAATTGGGTTGGTCTTATCTGTCTTTGATGATTTTAAATGTTAATTAAAGTTTCTTTCAATTTCACTTGGGGAAAAACACAGAATGAAATCAAAAGAAAATCCCACTCACCTTTGGGTCAAGATGAAGGCGTTAAAACTTAGCACCCAGCTAAGTAGTGCTGTAAGAGTAAGTGTCTATCTTTTTGCGAGGTTTTCACACTTGAAAACTTGTTAAGAGCGTTAACAAGATATACACGTGACAGAATTAGGAGAGGGGTTAGGTAGTGTTCTATTCCGTATAACAATCACTGCGGATGTTAATCTGTGGCAAAATGATGTCGGAAGAAGGGTCTAATCAGAAACACATTTTTAGTCAAGACGATGCTACCGATGTGTAACGAATTCCAAGTGGGTGATGGATAGCAAGGTCTGTCGAAGTGTATCCTACGAGTTTAATTAAAACACACAAAATTGGGTTTTATTTGACTTCTGACATTTAAATCAGATTTTATTGGCATTCAATTGACAATCAATCTTCTAAGGCATTGTGTGCCTCTGCCTATATATTGGGGAGCAATCTGTCATTGTCACACTATACTTGTGGTTAAACAGAAGAGGGTGTCTAGATTGGTTGCCATTGATTCAGATTAACTTCTTTAGTGTTTTTGTTCTTAGAGCTGTAAGGCAAATTACCAACGTTCTCTGTTGACATGATTGTTAAAAAAGTAGGGGAAATAATATGGTGTAGGCCTTTCACTTTATTCTTTCGGAAAGATAAAACTATTTGTTATAACTATGAATTAATTAAAATGAATAAAAGATTTGGTAAATAAATCAAAAAATAGGGTGACGCAACAGAGCGAAGAGCCCTATGACCTAGTGAATTTATCTCAAAGATACTTTCTGAGAGAATGGAAAGGACCTACAATTTTTGCCCCATTTCGATTGGACTATCGAGAAAGCGCTTTTCATGGCATAAAAGTTTTATCGGAGAAATAGCCAATTCTTCGCTTAAGTCTATACCCAGGGATAACAGTTTTTCCTCAATGTTTCAAGGATTCTGACACGGAACCTCGAAAATACAAAGCAGATACGATCACAATTACCCCATGGACAGCCTAAAGACGCCGCCGGCGGGTGAGGGCGTTCCTAAGGTTGATGAAATTGAAAAATCTATTGCCCAAGTTTATGCTTCAATTGAGGAATTTTTCACTACCGGTGCGCAATAAAAGCCAACCTGGGAGTGACTGTGGTGTCACTGGCGTAATGTTTACTGGTTAGCATGTTTGCCCCTAACGCGGGAAGTTCGTGGCTCGAATACTGAAAATTATTTATATTATTAAAAAAAAAATGATTTTGGCCTTTTGTGAGGTTTTGACAAATCCTCCGTTAGTAGTAACACACTGCCATGAAAAACGCTTTCTAACTCAGTCTTTTGTAATCGGCATAAGCTTGATGGACCTTGAAATGTGTTAGGCCACAAGGTCACCATAACTTTGTTGTACAAGCTCATTTTCACCTATTTATTTATTGTAACTAGCGTGTCGAAGTATCCCTTGCATCTAAAGAAGCCAGGTTTTCACATCTTAACATTGGTGTACGTGTACGGTGCCATCCTAAATCGTTCGGTGCTTCCAGCTGAGGTTGTCGGCAAGCGCATCTGTGTCAAACTGGATGGCATTCGAGATGTTGTGACTATGGCGCATTATGATAGAAATCAACAGACGACAATCACAAAATTGGCTTTCACTTCAGTATAATAAGAAATGATTGGTGTAACTTTTCAGCTCACCCAAAACGACTTGGACTTCTCTAAGATTTGCGCCTAAAACATTCAAAAGATGATTCAAAATCTTTTGTTTTTTATCACATACCGTCCGTTGTTTTCTCAGGATGAACTCAGAAACGACAACCGTAAAATAATTAGGCGTCTCCCATTTTTTCCCAACTCGAATATGTTATCTCGTCGGGTCCAATCGGATATCCTTTCGGTGATGTTCGACGTTTTGAAAAAAAAGTTGCAGATCGACCAGTTTAACCGAAGAAATTGATCCCAACCTTTCCAGAATTTTTTGAAAAAGAAGCTTTCCTTAGCCATCGTTCATGAAAAACGAAACCCTGTTTGAGTGGATTTTTTTTTTGAAAATGGTAGTTAGCTTACCTATTAAAGCTGTTCTTGAATAGTTCGTCTCAACAGGGGTAGACATTTCTTTCAGCTCTCGATACATACCCTCCGTGTTCTTTTCTTCGGGTAGATCGAACTTCTTCCTCACTTTTGTCTCGAAGTTGGCGTATTCCATTTCAAGACGAGTCTTTTTAGCTCTATTATTTAAATGCACTTCAACCAATCTTATTGAAATCTTTAGCAACTGCTTGGCCCTCTTTTTCAACAAGTTTACTGTTGGCATTTCCACAAGGTTAGTGATGTGCTCCTATTGAACAGTTGTGTTGGTGCTAACGTCTGAAGCTCAACGTCAGCATTTGATAGGTCCTTACCAATGCAGTTTAAGACCAGAAGAGTTTCCAATCGACGAAACTCCACACGAATGCAGATCTGTTATAAACCCAAGAATAAAATATCTTCATATCCCATCCCTTTGTCGATTTCGACCCTACGCATGACAGCCTTTACAGAGATAAACTGTACAAGTACATGTCAAGTTTTGACATCCCTGTAAAACTCGTACGACTATGTAGGATTTCTACTCTATCAACCTTGGTAAGAAGCTCACCGAGGCCTTTGATGTCGAAAAAGTCTTTCGACAAGGCAACAAACTGACATGCAATTTTTTTTATCATACTTTAAAATATTGTGCAAAACTAAAACGTCAACACTAGGGGAATAATCTTTCAAGAATTGGTACAAATACTCGCTGACGCAGACGATATTGACGTAATGGGAAGAAAAAAGCTTGATGTCATAGGTGCTTTTGCGAGCATTGAAACAGAAGCAGTATCAGTATGTTGCCCTCAAACAAGGAAACCGAACATTGACGAATTGGTCAGGACGTCACAATAGACAGACATAACTTCGGAGTAGTAGTAATAGTAGTAAACTTCGTCTACTTAGGATCCGCTAAAGACATGATAGTTAGGCCAACGGCTGCTTCTTAGGGCTTAGAAGGCTAGAAATAAAACTCTCGCTAGAAAAGCAAAGATAAACCTTTATAAGACCGTCATCATCCCACATCTGCTATACGGCGCGAAAGCGTGGACCTTATCGAACGCGGATGAGGAAGCCTTTTGCTGTTTCGAAAGTAAAGTACTCCGACTCGAATCTTGCATTAAGCATCAGTTCGGCTGAAGTCAGCCTTTACTTCTAGTAATTTTTGGTCCCGTATTCGAATGTGTGGTGAAAAAGCTTCAATAACGAACTGTATGAGCCGTACCGCGCCATGGGCATAGCTAGAAGAGTACGCATCGGGAGACTACCATGGCTGGGAGTCGATAGCTGTCAAGGCTCTGACTCGACGGGTTCTCGAAACTTCGTTGCAACTAAGCTAGCGGAAAGGGGAACTTCATCTTAGGTTATGCGGCAGCTTTGTGTGTTAGTTCAGGGCTGCGTTGTACACGAGTTTTCATAAAAATCCGGTCTAATGAACCCCCTTAGATGTCGTCATCAAGTGGAAGAACCGACTTCAACCAGTTTTTCATTCTAAGGCCGTCGCGTCGGTTACAAACGATGCGATGGTGAGTCTCAGGTTTATTTTGAACTGCAATGCCGTGGTGTTGGTCAAATGCCGTGCAAATTCGGAGTGAGTTGTTCGCCTTTTAATTTCTCCCTTTATTCTCCCAGTAGTCCTAGTTCGTTTGAATTGCTACACCGCCCTCATAAGAAACTCTGTCTGCTATAGACGGCATTGCTTTATAACAACAACATCGACAGCCCCAAGGTCAATAGATTTCGAAAAAGACCACAATTTGCCAAGTACCTTTTCCCCAATTATAACATGAACTCCGTTCTTGACTCAGATCAGTCCACAGAAGAACAACTTTCAAGCTTTTGTCTTAACTTACATCCAAAAAAACGGGCCCTCCGAAAATAAAACTGCCATTGATTTTGTCTATTAGCTTTTCCAAACTGTCAGAAAATCGCAGGCTCCCTCCTTTCCTCAGAGGAATGGTTGAGAAACATGCACAAGGCCTTGGCCCAGCCTGAGTTTGGACACAAATATATGTTTTTATAATAACATAATTTGATTGGGCTGTTGAACCCAAACATATGTTTTCATATTTACATTGTTTGACTCTTATTTTACTTTACTGCTGATGGAGCCATCGTAATCGGGGATACAATATCCCTGCAAGGAGCAGCGAAAACTATAGGCAAACGTTTTGAACAGGCAATGGTTAATGTGTTGGCCCAAGAAAGACTAAACATTTTTTTTGCTCCCCTTTTTTGGGAAGATATGCCTGTTTCTTACATTTTCTTTTTTAATAAAATAATATCACCCAATCAAGTGCTTTAGTCTCTTGTAACCTTGATCCAAATTTTAGGAGCTTGTGATGGCGATGTGTTGTTCTTGGGGTAATGCCTTTCTGTTACGGGAGATTAAAGGTTGTAGTCCCAAATACATCAGAGAAATAAAATAATTTTCAACGGGTATCGCCTTTGCGAGGAATTGTAAATTTCTCCAAGTATTTCACGCCGTGAAAAGCACTTGATTAGCGTTTTGCAATCGGCAAAAAGTTGCAAGCCCCTTCCGTTCCTTCAGAAGGTAAAGAGTGGAGTGAAATGGGCTTAGCCCCGAGGCTCCACTCTCTGTTGCGACACCCTAGTTATTTTTGATGGTGATGGCTTATAACAGCTAATCATGGAATGAATTAAGTGGTGGGAAATCATTGATATCTTCTGTAATTGAAAACCGCCCTTAAGGCGGAATACTAGAACACTTCACTACGGCTTTGCGTCTATGGTACCCACACATAGTTTACAATGTTGAACAATGAAAGTTAATATGAAACCTGTGAGCTAAAAATTCACTGAATGAGTCGTATTAGGTAAGGTTTGTTAAAGTCCTACGATAATCAGGTATCACAAAAGGACCCCTGCAGGTAGGTGAAGATGTGCAAGCAAATGCAATAGCACCAGCAATGGGTATAAGTGGGTAACTGAGCTTGAAACAATCTAAAGGTGGGAGCTGTTTTCTGGGACCAACACGTCGAGCCTAATGAAACGATCACTTGTATTAAGCAGACAAGTATGGGAACTCCTCCAAAAGAAGTATCCAATTATGTTTAATTCAATGCTGCTTAAGGTTTCTTTCTTATTCATTGAAAAAGAAGAAAGCTCAAACCAACTGACGGTCCATTGTTCTACCAGGGTAGCAAATAGCATACTCCCCTTTTTTTGTGTTGCAGTAAATGGAAATGGATGGGCTGTAGTCTCACTTCTAACCTAAAGTGCGGCGTCCAAATGAAACTGGGAAGCTGAAACGAAAGTATAGATGGCCAACCCAGGACTTAAACCCTCCAATCCGGCTTATTCACCGCCTGCCGCCTTCAGGCTCAATGCTCAAAGTTGCAATTAAAAGCCATACGGAAGACTTCAATGTATTTCGTAGAAATCCTCATCCAGGTTCTGCGAACAGCTAATATTAACACAGGACTTTTCAAGGAGTTCTTTGTTAATTAACTGTGCTCTAATTCCCTTAGCACCACGGACAATTCTTGGAATCATTTAGCCAGGTACAACACCTTCCCCATGAACGACGTTAATTGTTTAACTTATAAAATATTTGCCCTTTACTTCAAGGTCCTCTTACCTTTCTTGGAAAAAAAAGAAAATCTAGAGAACAAAGCTAACTTTCTATGATTAACGTCAGCAGAGAGCTCGTTATCACACTGCTTCGGTTATTCATTTTATTTGCAACGTCAAGCTTAAAATTCTCAGAATTCACTGATTGTATACCATCCTAGAAACTTCTTCTTTCCTATTCTCACAGTCATCCCTCAAACCAACTCACATGATGTCCTTTCCTGATGTAACTGTGTGTTGCAGTCGATAATTCTCCGAAAAAAGGACGCAACACTATTATTTTTCTATGGCTCACCATATCCTAAGGAGTGACTATTTTCGATGCAAGGGAACGGGTTCAAAAACTGGCCTACATCAGAGGCAACCTATCCTTCGAATCGAAAGAATGAAATTCGCTGTCCTACTCTCGTTCAAATCAAACAACGTAGATAGTTCAAGTTCAACACTCTTAATTAGCCTTCTCATTCCAAATAGCACAACTAAAGGCCATGGCAATAACCAATTTCTTTGCGGTCTTCAAAACAACGATTATATTGGCTGCGCTCTTAGTTTTTCAATAAATAAAATTTAATAACAAGAAACTCATCATCGAAACCTTTAATCTATTTCCAAACACCATCAAGCAATGGCCGTGCATATTTTAAGAGTCAATTACCGCGCGTGAACACGCAACTCATTTATCAAAAAACTAAATAAACTTCACCACCACCAGAACATCCCCAAAAACATTGAAGAAAACAAGGATTTCGTATGCTCGTCGTCGCCCACTGAAAATTGACAGCTTTGTTAATGAAATTCGATTATCTATAGACAGGGAGAGTGTCTGTGAACATTGTTTATGTGTTAATTTTTTTAAATTACAGTTCAAAGACGCGCAGAAGTTCAAAATAAATAACAGAACATCATCATCATCGTGTATATTTTCATTACTACATGCAAAACAACATTCATCTTGAGTGCTTCCGATTCCAACAAGAAATAAACATTTAATAAGCCATTCAGCAAAGCCATATGACTTTTGTTACAAAGTATTACATTGGAGGTAGTCCCTTATAGCCATTGCGTGGTTTTTCTGGAAAACAGACAAACAAATTGCCAGCCAAACCACCACCACCCCCAAACAGTAAGGAAGGAGTGAAAATGTTTCTATATTCAAAATTGCCCTCCAAATATAATTTGTGTGTATAATCAATTATGAGAGACAGCCACCAAAAAAAGGTGTGAATTGCAGTGATCAATTTTACTTCTGTTTTGACTCCGGGTCTCTCAGTCAAAATAATTACTTTTTGGGTTCATTTATGAAATTCGCGCAGTGTGGAAGAGGTAATGTCTCGTCATAAATAACAGCAATTTGTTTGGTTTTGAAAGAAATTTATTTTCAACAAACAAATGAGTGAGAATATTCCTGTCTGGAGTGGAGAGGGTCATGTGAGTGTAAGGAATTTGTTTGTTTTCTTTTCAATTTGGGGATTGAATTTCGAATTCGATGCTCAACGGTGTTGCTGGGGAAGTAGCACTGCAGTGAAATATTCAAAATCAAGGTTTCTGTAGCTCAGAAATAAGTTGTATTTATGTGGTTGAACGAAGTTGAAATGAAATGAACGAACAGTCTTGACCAAACTCAACCGAAAGAAGGTTTTGGATAGGATGTTTAAGCTTTAGGTTGAAGCTAAACATTCCTTATAGAAGTGGGTTCTATTTATATATTCTCTAAGCTTCCTTCTGTCAACTTCGATCAACTAAGTGGACTATATTTATATATTCTCTCAACTATCGTTTATTCAACTTCGTTCAACTAATGTGGTAGAAGTTCCTTTCACCAGTGGATTATATTTATATATTCTCTCAGCTTTCCTTCTTTCAACTTCTTTCAACTTGTGCGGTAGGAGTTCCATTTACCAGTATAAATTATATTTATATATTTCTTCAGCTATCCTCCTCCCAAATTCATCCAACTAGTGCGGTTGGAGTTTCTTCTATCAATGGATTATAGTAAGTTAGTTCGTTGAACTTTACCCTGTGTTGACCCAGGGTTTTTCCAGTTCTCAAAAAACTCTAAGCCACAAAATCAATTGACATCCCTGTCATTTGAATAACAATACATGCCATTGGCCCTGTTGTGCCGAGTTGAGGGAAAACCTAGGTCAACCCCACGGCTCAGAAACACTCAATTTGACATTAAAAGCGACTTAAAGTTTCTCAAAAAACGCTTTGTGACGACCGCAGGGTAAGCCCAGGGCTTCAATGAACCAGCCTTTTCATGTACCTACCTATATTCTCTCAGCTCCTCCTTTCAAGTTCGTTCAACTAGTATGTAAGAGTAGATTATATTTATGTATTATCTGCAATGTCCTTCTTTCAACTTCATTCAACTAGTGCGGTAGGAATTCTTTCTATCTAATATTATTATTTATATATTCTCTCAAATATCCTTCTTTCAACTTCGTTCAATTAGTGCGGCAGGAGCTTCTTCTTGTAGTGGATTACATTTATGTATTCCCTCCATTGTTCTTCTTTCAACTTCGTTCAACTAGTGCGGTAGAAGAAAATCGTATTGAGCAAGCGCAAAACATTAATTGCAGTTGAATAAATCAACCAGCTATGTTTTCCCTCAAGGTCGGCATAGTATAGAATTCATAAAAGTTGGTTACAACTTTGTAGAACTTAAGCTGAAAGACAAAATTGAAAACACGTCTATTCATGTATATCGTGTGGAAATAACTTGTTTGCTTGAAGACTTCTCGGCTGTTAAAAACGAACACAGACTCGACTTGGAGCCTTGTTCAATTGAATCGAATTGAACGAAAAGAAATATAATTGAACTGGGAAGCACTGCTTTTAGATTTCCTCATAAACTTGTTCAAGAAAGCCGGAGAATGATCGATTTTACTTGAGCAGCAATTCGGTGTACTTCACTCTCCTAAAGCGAGTCACTAGTCACTAAGCTGAAGTCTGAAGCAGATAAACAAAAAAGGGTCGGGATCACGTAAATGCTCGTAACACTGTAAAGGCAAAAACTGAATGGCATTGTAAATGTGTATTCAATTTGGCTCAGTTGTAGTCGTGCTAAGATAAGCCATTAAGTTCGTTAGTTAAATTCTACCGAAGGGTTTCCATGACAACCCTTTGAGTTTTCAAAAAAAAAAAAAAAAAAAAAATAAGTTTTCGGTTCTCAAAAGCTGCCAAAGAGCGAAATCACCCCACATCCCTGTAGTTTGACAAAAAATACATGCCATTTGTTGACAGTCCTGGTTAATGGTTACTCAACTCACCCCACTAAATTGCAAGAGTTACTCTAAATCGAGTGGAGGTGCGAACCCACAGCTCAAAAAATCCTAAGTGAGATATTTAGGGCGAATTGAGCAAAAGAACGCTTTGTGGTGATCACGGGGCAAATCCTTGGCTAAAAAAAAAAAACACAGCGCTTTCATACATTTGAATAGAGGCGATGGTAAAAATGATGACATCAGAGTTTCTACCGCTGCCGCAACTGCAAAAACTCTTCGGACTTTAGTTAGGTACCTCCGAGATCAAGCGATTTAACACCCCCTGGACGGATTTTGGTGGAGCTATTTGAAGTCGCTTGTATACCCGGATGAGCTTGAAAAAATTGGGCCTATCGGTTTGAATATAATCGAGCTAGCCGCGGCATCCACTTGATTGAAATCATTTTTAATTGCAAACTATTATCTTTTTATAGCTGAGTTCTCTTACACAACGAATTGGGCAAAACGTCGCAATAGACAGACATAACTTCGAAGTTGTACAGGACTTCGTCTAACTAGGATTCGCTAGAGGCACGTACAATAACATCAGTGCGTAGATCAAACGAAGAATAACTCTTGCCAACGGGTGCTTCCTTGGGCTAAGAAGGCAAATGAGAAGTAAAACTTTCTCTGGCAGACCCCAATGTAGCCCTTCATAGGACCCCAATCATCCCAGTCCTGCTTTACGGTGTGGAAGCTGGACCTTATCGGAAATGGATGAGGAAACCTTTGGCGGTTTCGAAAGGGATATACTCCAACTCGAATCTTTCACTTCGAGTGATTTTTGGTCCGGTATTTGAATACAATGTGCGGTGAAGAGGATTCAGTAGCGATATTGGGTACTACTGTAACATGAGCATTGCTAGAATAGTACACATCGGCAGACTAAACCATGGCTGGGAGTGGAGCGGATGGTTATCCAGACTCTGACTCGACGGGTTGTCGAAACCATGTTGCAGGGAAGTTGTCGAATATGGGAACTTCATCTAAAGCAATGCGGCAACCAGTTAACCAAGGGAGTTTTGGGTTGCGTTGTACACGGGTTTTCACCACCTTAGCTGTCACCATCAAATGAAAAAACAGACTTAAACCAGTTTTTCACTCTAATGACACTGCTACGTAGTTGCCGTTTTAAAGCTCAGGACGTGACCGTGGCCTTAGAAAGCAGCTCAAGACCTACCAAAGACATAAAGATAAGCTGAAACGAAAAACCAATGGTGACAATTCCACAGTGTTTGTAAGGAATAGTAGAAAATCGACTCCGAAGAGCAGATCCTGTGCAATGTACAACAAAACTGCTACGGTTCGAAGATTCGGGCGCTGATGAGAAGCTGACTTGGTTGCCAATAGTGGTCACGTGATTTGTATATGACGATATGTTCTGCCTTGCAAGGCAAAGGGACAACGTACGTTAAACTGTTAAAGACTTGAATAGAGTAGTCATAACCACTTTAACAATATTGATCTCAAGGTGTTTTGATCGAGTGACGTTTTTCAATGGTAGAAGATCGTTTGAGGGTCTAACTCTTTAGAAAGGAACTTAATTTTTTTCTCAGTGGAAGCTCAGAACAATTTCTTTGGGAATTAGATTTTCCTTACAAAGAGCACTATTTATGGCTTGCCGTTAAAAATTATGAACCTGACGTTGCCGATGTTATCGCCTTCGCAACGCTGCAAACTTCAGCTACATCTTTAGTCTGCGATCCACGACAGTCCTGCTTTCACACCAACTTCGATGTAGTAGCACTAGGTGAAAGGCGTTTGCGTAGCTAAGTGGCAAACAGATTCAATTCGAGCGATGCACCGAAGCCGGAACTTGAGCTCTTATTTTTTTTCGAGACCAAGAAAAGTTCTTCTCAAGACATGGTTGTGACAAAGGCGCAACGCATTTGGCCATCCCGCTCTGTTGGGCTACCCTACTTTTTTTTAAAGCTTCTAACTGAGTAACTAACTTAAAAAAAGATCCAGAAAAATGTGAAAAAGAACTACTAACCGTATCTAACTATGTTGTATGTTCTACAAGTAAATTAGAATTGAATGAAATTAAATACGATTGATCACGACTGAATACGATTGAAGCTAATGATAAGCAATTTTTAGTCTTTTTGTAATGTTTGATATAGTAGCACAGTTGAACGAAGTAAGGCTGTACTTGATAAGATCGAACTGAAGCAAATTAAACTGCAGTTCAACTAAATTCAATTGTGTGTTGTTCAATTGATGAACTGTTTTTTCCAGAAAGTACCTTGAATTGCCAAGAAATGATATAAGAACCGTCGAGAACTCATTAAAAAAGCCGAATGATGAGCTAAAAAACTCAAATCACGAGTTGAAAAGAGTTGAAACGTGACAAATTTAGTTTGGTAAGCGACTTAGTGCTTTATCCCTCCGAAATGCCACGATTGAAGTTAAGTTGTTGGTGTATTTAAATCAAATTCTGTAAGGTATGCAGTCATTGCAATTAACTTTGTTCAACTATCAGCCTAACCTTACGAGTCCTCCCCTTAAAGGCAAAACACTTCATTCTTAATGTAAAATGCCACTTCCACGAATTCCAATGTGTAAATATTTGACAAGATTTTGATGTTATAAAGCTATTTCCAACTTTAACAGTGTAAAGCCCATTAAAAGCGTCTTAACACGAATTATATGGAACCATCCCCATTCACATAAATTCCATAAGATACTTGTATTCCCGAGGCTTTTCAACGGAAATGGAGTAGTTTCACTTAACTTGATTCAATTTCTTTTTTTGTTTAAATTCCTTTAGTATCACTTTCGTAAAAAATCATTTTCTCGATTCGAACTAAATCCCCCTTGGCGTAAATGTATCCACCGCATCAAGCACCACCACCCCCACTGCTATCATAGCCGCATAAAATGCTGGATCTGTGAAATCTCACACACCAATCTGTTGCTGTCAATAAACTGCTTCTGTACATAAACTCAATTTCCGTGTTATTTCCATAACAGTATACGAAATGATGGGGAAGAGATGATGTTTCTTCATCTTCGATTTGTTGTAGGTATTTATAAAATCAACAACCTCTTATCTTCCCTTCGCCATTTCATGTTGAATCATTCGTAAAATAATTTTCCATTCGACTTCAATTATCAATTTGAAGCCAGCTGTGCTGCTGGGGTGGAGACTGGAGAGCTTATGGAGATACGAAAAGTCACCCAGAGAGCGATAATCTGCACAAATCAAAATCTAATAAATTATATGATTTATTTAAGCCTCCACTTATCTCATCACTCTCACCGGAGCTAATTTCAGACTTGAAAGCAAAATATTTGTGTGCAAAGGAAAACAATAGGTCCTCTGCTGAACCTCTGATGGGGCCGCGAGGACGACTTTTAATTGTCTTGTCACTAACGCCATTTCCTTTCGTCGCATTAGAGCTTTATGAATCAAAGACAAATAATATCGAGTTGAATTGAAAGGGACGTAAATGAAAAAAAGAAAAAAAAAAGAAAAGGCGAGAAACTGCAGCGCAAAAGAATTCAATTAAAAACATAAGCTTTGCGAGATTATGTTGGAAATTGAATGCCGTCCGTCCGGAATGATGATTTTTCATTTTGTTTTCCTTTCCACTTTGACTTTGGCTTTTCTCGAAATGGTCATATTGAATGGGGGGAGGAGAAGAGAAAGAAGAAGTCAAGTTAGTGGTCAATATTGGGAGGAAAGTTGCTGTTCTTTTATTCCCTTCTCGTTTTTGCTCTCCCTCATTCTTCTCCTCAAAGTAAGGGAAGAGACTCAGTATTGGAATTCGACCTTGTTAAGACTTTCTGGCTTGTTGTGTTTTGATTGTGTTGTAATTCGGGTGAAATGAAACGACAAAATAACAAAATGGATTAAGAGGTAATTTTCGTCTAAGATGATGGATTATGAAATGATTTTCATGCTGAGAAAGATGTTAACCGAAAGTAAACGAAAATGTTTACACGAAAGTGTTCCTTCGAGGGTGACTGGGATTGAAACTGTCTGGTAGAGCCAGACATACCTAAATATCTTTATCCTGAGGACTTAGAACAGGACCATCAAAGGCTGGGAGTGGTTGTGAAGGAGAAAAGCAACAAGCATCTCATTCCACATGTTAAACATGTTCGGTTTGTGTTTAAGTACTTGGGAAACCTCAGAAAATTTTGGACTTAAGTCTGGTTGAATTATTTATACGATGGTTAAGAGTTAATCAAAGCGTAAGGGATTGCGCTGCTTCAATAAGAATACGACTTATCCTTGGACGGCCATGTTTATATCCGTCTGTTGACACTTTTATCAATGCTTTCAAAAGAACGGGTTTGCTGCTCTTTTAACTAATCAGAGCAGAATTTTAGGTTATTGGTTAAGTGTAATAAAAAATGTCACATATTCTAAAATAACGAACACTTACTTAGGTGCACATTACAGCTCGTGGTGAGCATGGTCCTCAACCAACTTCTTTAGCCAACAATTTGGGAGAGCTATCTTCAGCCGTGCAATGTACTGAGTGGCAAATCGGCAGAGTGTCAAAATTAGAATAAAATTGGAAGCTGAATTTTGAAGTTTGTTCTTATTTAACCGCTCTGCCGCTTTCTCGTTAAGCTCGTTGCTGTGCCTTAAGTCTGTTGAAATCCTCTTCTCCTTTTTTGTGCCACCTAAGACGAGGGCCCAGATTCCCAAGCCTTAATACAACTATCGTTCAGTCGTCGATTGTATCACCAAAAGGCTGTTTCATGTATGTTTCCTTTCAGCGATTGAAGGACAGCGGTTTTATTACCGTATTAAAAACTTTCTTTAGGTTTTCGAACATGTTTTTTAATTCCTACCTAAAACTTACACGATAGTCGTCTAAAACGTTATGGAGTCCAAGCCGGAGTCTTTTCTTTCGGCAATGTTCCTGTAATAACCCAAAGACCCATCGAGCCGGAGCGTTGATATCCATGCGCTCTTTATGTGCAAGCCATTGTGATTTTGCGATCCGTATTCTTCTATCTATGCCTATGGCGCGATTCGTTGTTGAATCTTCTTCTCCACACAAATTTTTCACGGGGCCAAAGTTCACTTGGAGCATTCTACTTTCGAACCGACAAAAAGTTTCCTCATCCGCTTAAGATAAAACTTATGCTTTTGATAAGATCCACAACGACTTATTGAAGAAACATTTTCTATAAAAATTGATTTTAAATTCTCAATGGATTTGATTGAATGCAATTTGTAATTGATTGAAAGTTATTGAATTAAAAGAAACTTAAATATAGAGACGATTTTCTTCATATCCATGGTAGGTAGAATCAGAATATAAAACAAATTGCTAACAAAGCTTCTTCATCAAATAGAATAAATGCAAATTGAATTAAGTTGACAACGAATGAAAGCATTTGTAAGCAACTGAAATAATTTAAAAGCAACTGAATATTTTGCTATTTTAAAAAAATTATTTGTGGCTTCATTATTCACATGATTTCATTGTTTTTCTCTAAATTTGAATGTATTGAAAGAAACAGGCTATTTCTCATGCCTTGGTCACGTACTGGTTCTGGGGTGGCAATCGCTAGCAACAAAGGATCAAATGAAAACACAAAACTATCAAGGCATATCCAAGAGGATTGAGTGATTCTGCTCAGCTTTTTTTAAATAAATAAATAGGCCGCATCGAAGCGGGAACTCACGGGACCAAGTTCATTTCTCACATCCATTGCATTAGTGAGGGAATGGACGAGACGAGTTGTTTAACGATTACCAACAGCTAAAAGCTCGTTTCGTAGCACTGGATTTGCTATTGGAGGACTTGTTAATCCCTTGCGAAAGGTGATAGCCGTAGAAAAATATTTTTTGCCAGGTGCTGGGATCGGAACCTTGAACCTTTCAAATTATCAGACAAACATGCTAACCATTACGCCACGGGCACCGCTCAGCTTTCAATATTGAGATATTTTTTCAAAAAATCTTCCAAGTTCCTTACGACGATACAAATCCAAATGACTGATTGGATGTCTTATGTGCGCGAAAACTTGTTCTCAAGCCATCTGAAACTAGCTGGATGCAGAGGGAAATTGCAGAATTGATTGCAATTGAAAGAAGTTGAATATTGAAATCTTAAAAATGATTCTTGATTGAGGCAGGATTGTCTGATCAAATTCTTAATAAAGAAGCGGCCAAGCTTTAGTTTATTGAAGCTAGTTTTATTCCAATATTCTTGAAAACATTGATTCATAGATCCAAATAGTTATGTTCAAATTTATATTTTAGTAAATAATTCCGATAGGTAACGTAGGCTCTGGCGAAGCCTTGTCCAATGGACAAAAGTTTGACTCTGGCGTCTGGCTGGGTTGGTGACGATTTTGGATTTTGTAACCTGCTTCAAAAATGATGATTAGTAAGTTAGAGTTTTCACCTGGATACTTCAAAAGGTGATGTAGTTCAGATTTTGGTTAAGGAAAATGGGATCAAATGAAAACGATTATGAGTTTCTAGTCCTCGTTCTTCTGAGTCAAACTGCGACGACATTAGCTTAGCCTCAGATTCGCAACTCTTCTCATTCCTGAAATGGGACTATACGGTTGAGTTAAAGGTGAAAATAAAACGAATCATAAGCAGTTGATTGTAATTGAATGAAATTGGAGTACCTTAGCTTGTTTACTTCTACTACAGATGGATTTTTGTGTAGTAAAAAGCATTTTTACTAAGATTAAGTGAAATCTCCCTTAAGCGGATCCTCGGTTATTATATTTGCCTCCCTTCTCACCGCAATAGCACCTTCTTCTTTTTCCTTTCCCAGCGTGATTTCGAAAGGATCACAGCTCTCTCTGGTGATCCACCGGTCCGGTACTCTGCGTCGCTGCTGGGGCCGCCCTGTTTACCTAAAAATATCTAGTCTTAGATATATTTTTTGTGTATTGTCACAAGTCACAACATTGAATCGTATGTGATTGCTGAACCCACAGCGCCAGCGGCGGTGAAAAGTCTTCCCTTGAGCTTATCTATCTAAAACGGAGTTTTGTTGACATAAGAGTGCTGCCACCCCGCAGATGATGGAGCGCAGTATATATCAGAAAAAAGCGCAGTAGATTCCAATATAGCGCAGTAGATTTTACAATATACAAAAAAAAAACTCATTAAATATCATTTTATTTACTAATGGAAACAACTTCATCAGCAAACAGAAAACTTAACAAAAAACCACTATTTTTATATTTATTTTGATAGAGAAAAAAAACTAATATAATGAAAAATCAAATTTCATTATTGCATATTATAAAAAATAATATTAAATAATAAAAAAATATAATATGTACATCAATTACATTTTTGGTCGAACTTTCTTTTAAATTCACCGTTTGTGAATTTAAATTCATTAAAGAAATAATAAAGGTGAATCGGAAGGAGACCAACAATCTTCTTTTGACTCCGTTAGCTCTTTGGCTAAAAAAATATTTTGAAGAGTTGGAATACTTATACTGTTTCTTATATCAGTTTTTTTATGAAAAACAATAAAAGTTAACGAAAATATGCGCTCAAAACACACAAGCTCTCTTAATTTCAGCGACCTTTCGAGAAATAACAACTAGGGTCGAGGTTTGAGTATTGTGTTTTTGTAAATTTGTGTCAGCTAGATGTTTTTTAGCCGACAGCGGCCAGCACAAGTCCATGTTATTTAAAATAGTCAGTGGATGCTTTCAAAGTGAACGTGGTCTAGCATTTAAAAAATTTTTATGGACGCGTTTAGGGCAAACTTTAAACAAAGATAAAAATTTTGAAAGAGGTGTAGATTCGTTGTGCTGCGCAGTAGATCTCCATTTAAGGCTAAGCGCAGTAGATCTACTGCTATAGGAGTAGGGTGGCAGCACTGGTAACGCTTACTCGATGGTTTATGTCATCATCACAAGTTGCTTCGCTATTGATCATTGATCCCAGATCAACTATTTCCACTTGGACAGCACATTTCAATTAAAAAATTTTCTGGGATCATGCAAGTCTGAATCTGAGAATGGGCAACAAAATAAATTACATATTCAGTCCTTTTAGACCATAATTGTTATATTTTATGTCACGAAGTGGCTTCCTCGGATCTTTATAATGTTAACAAAAGTAAGGGAAGCTATAGAGTTCTGGAACTCGCGATTCGAATTAGAAAAACATCCATGGAAGATGGAACATTGGTTTTTCCACAGTTTGTCTTATAGTTTGTAGTGCTCCAATATTAAATTGTTCATTCAACATCTAGTGCCTTGGTGCCCCTGTTGTAATTTGTATAGAGTCGAACTTTTACGTGAGATATGAATGCCTAAAGCTATTTCAGTAAAAATTACGAACTGGGTCAGAAGAAATTTTTATTTATAACTTCATTACTCACCATAAAATTTACCACTCAAGAATTTATTTTAATTCCTAGAGCCGAATTGCCGCATAAGTGATCGAGTAATAAGTGACTGAATTATGTGTTTTTGGCATTACTTCTCACGTTTTCGACCACTCTGGTACAACAATTCAATATTCTTTCATCAGTTTTTAAACGAATTAAAAAAGATAAGTAAATCAACAGCAGACTGGCGAAGTGAATTTTAAAGGGAAAACTGTAATCGCTCACTCGATCACAGATGCGGTAATTTGGCACAAGATTATTATAATCTGGCTACTAATGCTCTTTCATCTTTGAGCGGGGAACCCCAGGGCCTAGCGCATTTCTTACAACCATGTCTTGTGAGGAAATGGAAGGGACCTACAATTTTCTGCCGGTTCCGAACGTCTGATCTTGAAAGTGCTTCTCATGGCAATGAATTTACTAACGGAGGGCTTGTCAATTCCTCGCGAAACGCAATAACCGTGGAAAAACATTTTTTGCCTTTGTAGGGACTCGAACCACAAACCTATGGGCTAACAGGCAGATATACATCCCATCACGCCACGAGTACCACAATCCACAATGATGCTGGAGGCTTTAACCGTCTTACATCTCAATCAGCACAAAAGCAGAAAACACTTAATTTTTCTCTAAATCGCTAACTTCCTTAAAAAACAGATTTCACATCTTCAAATTTGAATAGCTTATTGAAATGTCCCATGGCTCAGCCTCATAATACGTCCTACCCGTTATTATTATTTTTTTTTTTTTTTAGTCAATGGTGTAACTTTAGTTTCCTTGCTAGTTTTTGCTTCCTTCTTTGATGTTCTTTTCAGATCAGCATTTATAACAAGCTTCCAATAGTTTTGCTGTCAAAATGCTTTGAAATCAGTTTTTAAATGATATGTTAGTTTTTTTTCGAATTTGAGAAGAATGAGCAACTCCTATGGTAGTAGGCCGTTCAGGATCTTCATAAAATTATAGGCCCTAAGAGTGCTTTAGGCCCAAATTTCGGGATTTTTTCTGTTTTAAATGAAACAGAGACAATGACTTTAACTTCTTGCGAACGTTTCGTCAGATCTTTTTAACTTCTTCAAGGGACTTTTGTTGAATGAAGAAATTAATGAAAAAATAGAAAAGGTAGTGGTGACACAGTTCAGCCCTGCGGATCTCAAATGTTTTTTGTTTAAATCCTTCTTTCCTGTGATAAAAATATCAACTTTCCTTAAATAGGATTCAACAGTTTTCCAAAAATAACTCCAAACAAATCAGGTCATATAGCACAGGAGTATTGTCATGGAATCTTTCTTTTTGTATCGATAGAAATCTTCGTTGAGATTCCCTAAAGGAATTCCATCAATCTGTTTTTTTTTACCCTTTGGATACAAAATACAGGGAAAAAACATTCTCCTAAGCATACCTTAAACATAATACGAGACTCTACGAACAAAGCAAATAATTCTCATGGAAGAGGAAATAAAATAAAATAAAAAAAAAAACATCAACACAATAAATCGACTTTGTGCATTGTGTGTGCTATAAAAAGCCGGAATCTTCCATGCACGGATGCATTTTATTTGAAAAATCAATTTCCATTCAATTTAGAACGGAAATTGAGTCAAACGGGAGGCACGGCGGCATGCATGGGCTCTGCCTAACCAAACTCTTCTTTATTACACAAGAAAAAAAAAG
Source organism: Melanostoma mellinum (assembly GCA_914767635.1). Lineage (NCBI taxonomy): Eukaryota > Metazoa > Arthropoda > Insecta > Diptera > Syrphidae > Melanostoma > Melanostoma mellinum. The sequence goes on along the minus strand of OU612060.1, from coordinate 166,364,330 downwards.
TAAATAGAAAGAGACTTTGATTGGCTTTGCTGTGTGTGTTACTCGATGCATTTATTCATTCACGTATCGAAAAAAGAGCTCTGCACATTATTTTAAGGTTAATAGACCAAGCGCTCAATTGTCGATGTCTTTTTTTCACTTTTTTCGCTCTAAAAATGCAACATTGTCAATTAGGGACAATCGTTTTCCAAGTAAGCCACAATTTCTTTTGTGTCCTTGGAGCATGGTACCAGAGCATTAAGTACCTTGCATGTCACATCATAACAAACTATTTTTGTCGATGTCTTTTGTTTATAGAATTAGAGTCGAGAAATCCTATCGATAAAACAATTTTTTTCGATTTCAATTCCAATTGCGTTCCCTTTTTTTGAAGTGAGAGTCGAGTGGGTACTTTTTGTGTCCTGATTTTTATGGGAGAGATTCAAGAATAACTCTGAAGGTCATCACGCAGAGTAGAGCTATTTTGACTGCTTCTTTCATAAGTGTATTGCCTTCATTACTACCTACGTGATAAAAATAGCAAAAGCTATTAATAAGCCCTTCTTCCACACAGAGTGTTCCACTCTAGCTTCCATCACAGAAGTTATCTACAATTTTGTATCTCTAACAGACCTTGAAACAATTTCACTGTGTAATTAATCACGCGCATGGTCTGGGTTTTATTCTAAAGGAGCTGTGTTTCTGTACTGTGTAATTATGTTTGCAAAAACAGAATAATAAATTAAAATTTTGCTTAATTCTGTTTTAATTGTAATTCATCTTCGACTGTCAAAGTTTTTTGTTTACAATTATTCAATTTACTAGGGAACATGTTTCGTACTTTATTTTAAATGAAAAGTTCGTATATTTTCCTGGTTCAATGTTGAATTTGTTGGATTCAGAAGCAAGTTGATTGAGTGAATTTATTAATCACTGCCTTGCTTTTGAAACAAGCTGATGGAGAAGTAAGGCAACCGACATTGGGCATCACATGCTGTCTATTTTGGAATGGGAAAGTACTGAAATAGAAGTCGGGAGCTTTGAGGTGATTACAAGCAATGCAGAACAGGTATAGTGGATTGTTTATCTTAGAAAATTTGTGGTAATTGATGGACGGAAGTTGAAACTAGTTCGGTTTGGTTATGAAAGGGAAACGTCTGACGGAATGTTTTCAAACCAAATTCATATTTTGAGATAGTATTTCAAAAACATTTTCTTCATTTGTCCAACCAGTCCCCAAAAAAGGCAATTTCCTCACCCTCTAACTATCGACGGATTGCACTTGATTCCCTTTTTCCAAAGTTATGGAAAGATTTATTAATTAATTATTATCAATATAAAATATATTTAGAAAAACGATAGTTTCTAAGTGACTGGCAGTACAGGATTCGTTGCAATAATTCCACAGGTGATATGATAGAAGGTATATTTCATCGAACAATGGAACGAATTCTTACATTGTTTCGGCAGAATAAGAATTGACATTGTAATAAAGCCATCCGCTATAGAGTTGGGCACCAATACAATACGTTTTGGACGGTGTTAAGCTTGAAACCCACAAAATAAAATATGGTGTGGCCCAGGGCTCTGTTTTGTCACCGATATTTTTATTTCATTTTCATCAAAGATCTTCTATATCAAACTACTGCACTAAGCTATTAGTTCTTAAAATCTCATTCTTCTTCTTCTTCAGTATTATGAATGAAGAATAAAAAACCGCCTAAAACTTCTAAAAACCAAAGATGCCTCTTGTAGTGGAAGCGAGACTTTACCCCCTTGCCACTGTCTTTGACGAAATCTTGTATCAATGAAACTGAACAATCAACAATTCTTAATCTTTTGTGGAAGGCCGCAAAAAGCTTAGGGTTTCTTTGAAGACGCAAATTGTTTCTCAATTTGACATGGCCGTTCGTTGTCTACAAAACATACGTTCATCCTAACATGAGATATAAATCCCATATGCAGGCAGGAGTCTTTTTGTTTGCTAACAGTGTTCCAGGGAAATATACTTAATGTTCTGATGCGATTACCGTAATACTCGCGCTTCTAAGAATGTCCACCAGTTTACCTCCTCAAACCGATTTCGGACGGCATTCACATGCATTTGTAACATTGGCAACAACAATCTTTTCCTAATGAATCTTTTTTCTATGTTTATTTTATTTATTTTTCAAATTTCTCGGTTGGGCGATTTTTTTCTCGCACTTTTCGATGGATCTCTTATTGAAAAAATAGTTGAATGAACTCATTAATGAAAGATGATTAGTGATGCGCGTGGCGTAATGGTAAGCGCGTTTGTAGAATCGAATCCTGGATTTGGTAAAAGATTGAAGGTCCTTTCCAATCCCTTAGAAAATATGGTAGCGAAAATGTGCACTGGGGCTCCTCGGCTCGTCTGTCGTCACGTTATCTCTTCCTGAAGGATGTGATGTGCTTTTTTCTCTAGAGCTGGGGCATGCTCGTCGGGTCCAGGGTCGACCAAAGAAAACACGTAAAACTCCGGTTATGTCCTTTTATTTGTTTTAAGGCTAGTCTAATATAATATTTATTAATTCTTATCTCTAATGCTGGTGATCCGTGGCTCCAAATTTGGTAGTCCTATACTGGCAAAACGGTCATCAAGTACGGGCTTTTAATCGGTTACAAATCCTGGCATCAACAGTCAAATACTGGCACCAACAGGCATATCCTGCCGTCAACATCTTATTAGCCCGCAAGATAAAACCCAAAAGTCAAAAGTGAGGAGATCTGGCTAAAATTGAGAATCTCCGGGCACACTACGTACCCCTGGTTTCCTCTTGTGGAATTAGCCTGTACTCTTGATTGGTACTTTTCCAACACGGGCCGACTTCTCCTTTCTCGTATTTTTCTGGATGCCTTACAAAATTATCTACACCTATTGCGTGTGAGTTCTATGGCATGAGTGAAAAATATCATGTGGCAACACTGGTATGTGTATTGGCTGACGGTAGGGTGACCGGGTTTGTATTTGTAACATCGTTACAAGAAGATGGAGAGACCACTCCACCACTGTCCTTCACGGCGTGGCGTTTTTTTTCTATTGGAGATTTTTAAAATGCCAGCTGGAGCACTCAGACCTAAATACTGGTCCATTGTACATAGTACATTGAAGGCGTGGCGTACTTCAGGATAGTTATTTTGGTCATCTTCTTTTCTTTCTTACTTTTATACGAAGTCTTACAAGCTGATTTCTTCAGCTACTGACTCTTCTCATTTCCAACAGTATCTATGCAAAATTTTTAACTAAAACTCTAAGAAATGCTTGGAACTAAACTTTTCCAAGTGCCAATACAGTGCCCGCAGTAAGCGTTTTAAATCACTTCTCTGTTGCTTTCTTCTTCGCAATCAAACCAATTCACCAGTTGAAGCGATGCAATATCTCGGGATCGTTTGCCACCACTAACTTTATTTCTTCTCACATATCTATGACAGTATATACTTAAAGCACTTGGCTTCGTTAATCTATGGTCCAAGGAATCCTTCGACCCATACGTAACCAGATCTCTGTTTTATATTTATTTTATTCACCCGCTCCTTCAATAAGCCTTGAAAAATGAACCCCACCTTACTTACTTACTTACTTAGGTGGGCATTACCGTTCGGGGTGAACCTGGGCCTCAACCAACATCCTTCTATAACGACTTCGATTCCGGGCGAGCTCTCTCCAGTTGGTTGAGGTCTTCATCCACTTGATTGCGCCACCTAAGACGAGGTCTTCCCCTTCCGCGATTTCCCTGCAATGTGCTTTCGAACACCCGACGAGCCGGAGCGTTTGGGTCCATCCGCTCTACATGGCCTAACCATCGTAGCCTCGCGATGCGTACTCTTCTTTTTTCTTTCGAAACGACCAAGGGTTTCCTCATCCGCTTTCGATAAGGTCCTTGCTTCCGCGTCGTAAAGCAGGACAGGGATGATCAAGGTCTTATATAAGGTCACCTTGGTTTTTTTGGAGAGGGTTTTGTTTTCCAATTGCCTTCTTAACCCAAAGAAGCAACGGTTGGCAAGAGTTATTCTCCGTTTGATCTCCGCACTGATGTTGTTGTCCGTGTCTACAGCGGATCCTAGGTAGACGAAGTCCTGTACTACCTCGAAGTTATGTCTGTCTATTGTGACGTTTTGTCCAATTCGTCGATGTTCTGTGTCCCTGTTTGATGACAGCATATATCTCGTTTTGCCCTCATTAACCATCAAACTCATTTTTGCGGCTTCTGTTTCAATACTCGTAAAAGCACCTATGACATCACGCTTATTTCTTCCCATTACGTCAATATCGTCTGCATAGGCGAGATTGTTCCTCTAGTGTTGACGTTTTAGTTTCTTAGAATCTTTTCAAGTATGATGTTAAAGAAATCGCATGAGTTTATTGCCTTGCCTAAAGCCTTTTTCGACATCAAAGGTCTCGGTGAGGTCTTTACCGACCGTGACGGAGCAGCGTGAATTCGCCGAAGTCATCCTGCAGGGATGCCGAAACTAGACATAGCTCTGTACAGTTCGTCTCTGTTGATACTGTCATACGCGGCCTTGAAATCGATAAAAAGATGGCGAATATCGATATTACGTTCTCGGGTTTTTTCGAAGATCTGCCGTTATGTGAAAATTTGGTCTATTGTGGACTTCTCTGGTCTAAAACCACATTGATAAGGAACTATCAAGTTGCTGACGTGGGGTTTCAGACGTTCACATAAATTACAGCAGATAAGACGTTAAGGAGGCTTATCCCTTTATAATTGGAGCAATTGTGAGGGTCTCCTTTCTTTAAGATCGGGCATACGATACTGAGGTTCCATTCATCGGGCATGCTTTCTTCCGACCATATCATGCAGATCAGATCCTTTCCCACTGATCTTGAAAAGTTCGGCATCAAGGCCATCTGCACCCACAGTCTTATTTGATTTAAGTATGCATATGGCAAGCTTAACCTCTTCTAGGTCGGGAGGACGTCATTCTTGATCATCGTCCAAGCTGAATGGGGCAATCTGCCGGACAGCAGAATTTGTGTCCTCATTGCCGTTAAGCAGTCTATAACTATGTTTCCCTGCTGGTCCTTAGAGGCTTGAGTTCGGGGTTTGCCACCCTGGTAGGATCTTTTTACCTTTTGGAAAAACTTCCGAGCTTCATTCCTGTCTTGGCATTTTTCAATTTCCTCAAACGAGCGCTTCTCATGCTGCTTTTTTTTCTTTTTGAGGATTCGGTGTTCTACCCTTCTTTTCTCTTTGTTAATCTTGTCATATTTCTTTACAGCAGCGTTGGTTCGCACGAGTTGTGAACATGATATTCTCATTTGACCGTATTTACATATATTTGATTTAAATAACTCATTTTTTCCTTGGGCCAAACAAAACTTTTCATACTTAAATTTAAACAAACAAGTGCCTTGAACTTCATAGTACAAACGTTTAGCTAAAATCAGACGACACTCTTGTGGTTCGTGTCCCTCAACCACTGCTAACAAGATCAAGAGTGAACCCAACCAACCAACAAAAATCACGACATGAGTTTTGTATGACAAAGTCATTAATTTTCAAAGCACAGACTCGGAAATTATTATCATAACTCATTGACTCTGACAGTATAAACAAAAACGTTGTCAACACTGATACTCAACCACAAAAATTATAGTTTCACAAAATAGTTTTTTTCTTCTCCTTTTCGTTTGAAATCTCGAGTGGTTTTTGGGCAAATGCCAAAGAGAATTTTTATAGGTGGGCGGATTTATGTTCCATTTGATCATTCTTTTAATTAACGCAACTACCTATGGGATGGGTTGGATAGGTACCTAATAAATCTATTCTCAGAAAAATATTTATCCATTTTTTAAAAATCAATATTTATTCTGCACAACAGAAAATTGCACGAACAATTGATTTTCTCTTTTTGTTGTTGTTTATAATTCGTATGATCTGAAGAATTTCACTATCTTTGCCAAAAAGAATGAAAAGAACAACAAGAAACTTGTGTATAAACATAGCCAAAGATGTTTATGTAAAATCAGATGAAATAGAAAACTAAAGGTGGGCAGAGCTGATCCCAGCACGCCAATAATGCTCGCTGCCCAAAAGTGATTCATAAACACAATTGCTGCCATTCATATGAAGCAGGAAAAAATAAACAAAAAAAAAATTCGATCAGACTTTGAGCAGAGAGAATCCATAAATCAATTACCGTTCGATACAATTTAGCTAAGTCTGGCTAATGAAAAGCATTCAAAAATGTTTTGGAGCGTTCTTTTTTCAGGCATTGGGATGTTTTAGAGAATTTTTGTGTGCAAAGTATTTTTTGTGGGTCAAATTTTGAGTTTATCAGGATGAACTTTCCTTGACTTGAAACTATTCCTGGTTTGTCAGGCCCACAAAAACAGAAATGATTAAAGCACGGACCCCACTGTGATTGCTTATCAAAGTTATTTTCCATTGACGACCATGGACCATCTGCCAAGCTAATGGCCAACCTTTAATCTTTTGTTGTCCAAAATTAGGGAATCGAAAATAGACAACATGATAATGCCTAAAATACGTCAGAACCTAGTGAGTAATTTGCTGTAAGAAATGGGCGGTAGAAATAATGCGAATGGTGATGATGCAAAACATCGTATGATGTTGTGATGATTGGTGAATAACTTTCAATGCCGTATCACATAACGTAACCTATTTTTGTAATTTCAAGAAGTTCAATAGAAATTTTGAATGGAGGAATCTTTAGCCAATTTTATTGTATCGAAACTCGTTATCTACTCGGACTTCTGTATTTTTTCTATAAAAGAAATTTTAATTCGATTTGATAACAGCAGGGCTTCCACGTTTTCTGTAGGTCAACTCAAATAAAAGTAAAATTCGCGTGGCCATTTGGTTTATTTGTGATTCGGACGTTTTGATGGATTTATTTATTTGTTAACCTTCCAACTGGCGCTGATAAGTTTTGTCTAAATTAAGCATTATTTTTAAAACCCACAGATATTCCAGGTGTTTTGCAAGTATAAATTTATGTAGGTTTGATAAGGCGTTGAGATTAATTTAGGTATAAAGCACTAATTCCAGTACCTTGCCGTTTCACTCAAAAGCGGGCGTGTCACTGTGGAAAACATGTTTGCAAAGTTTTTTGTTGGAAATGTCATTTTACTAGCAGTCCATCCATATCTAGTTTTTCAATGTGGGTTAAATTAAACGCAATTCAGTTTTTTAGATAGTCAGAAGTCAACTTACAAACGAAAAACTATATTAGTGGCCGATTAAAGGCCGAAAAAAATAAGAGAATATTGAAAACGTAATTTGTGGAGCCCGCGCAATGAGTGAATTAATTTTGTTCAAATTTTTGTTGAAAGTGTTCTTTTTTGAAGGAGAGAGATTAGAGATTCACCGCATCTTACAAAACTTGACTCGTCTGACCCGACTTACGCTTAAAGGCGTTTATATCCCCTTTTCAAATGAAGTTAAACGTCTCGGAGTAATCCTAGATAACAAACTTCTAAACTTGGTCTAAACATGTCGAGTCCGAAACTAGTATAGCACTGTCAGTCTTTTGGCAATGCAAAGGTGCTTTTGGCAAGACATGGGGTCTTTCAGCACCGAAAGGGGTCCTTTAGATCTATTCGGCTATGATAAGACCCATTCATCTCCTATGCGTCAGTTGTTTGGTGGAATAAGCTCTCGCGCAAATACGCTAATGCCTCGTTTGCCAAACTTCAAAGAATAATTTGTCTGGGTGTTACTGGGGCTTTCCCCAGCACACCATGAGCTGCTCTCGACACACTGCTGAATCTTCCTCCTCTTGATACCTACATCATGGGGTGTACTCTCAAGACCATTTCGCGTTTAAAGTGATGTGGTCTCTGGCACAATTCCCACTGGAGCTTTGAAGAACTCGCAAGTAGCATATCTTTTGACTCATTTCTAATTAATATGCCGTCTGACACGATGATCCCAAGGCTTAAACAGCTTCAAAATTACTCAGTCAACTTTCCTTTGGTTCAGGACTGGTTCGCTCCAGAATCTGAGCCTGCAACGATTGCACACCTCTTTAGGATCATACACATCCGTTTTCCAAGTGGAGGCCATTAGGAGGCCTTAGGCCACGTTACGAATAATGGATGGACGGGGAGAATTATCTGTGTTTCCAGCGACAGCCAAATTGTGCTTAAGGCCCTTCTCAACCCTCCAACCACTTTGAAAGTGATCCAGGAATGCAAAGTTCTCTGAATGCGATCGGAAGATTGAATTCCTTTAGTCTCATTTGGGTTCCGGGCCATCACGGCATAACTGGAAATGAGATCGCCGATGAACTTGGGAGGCAAGGACCTCAGACTTTCTCTGGACCTGAACACTTAACCGTCGCTAGGTCTGCCAGCGTCCTCAGTGAGGGCTTCAGTCAACGATTGGATTTGTGAAGAGCACAACCGTAGATGACATGCCTCCAATGGATGCATACAGACCAAACGTATGCTTCCCAACGTAAATAAGAAGACATTTTCGCTATCTCGTAGCAGAAATAACTGTAAAAAAGCTTATTGGCGTTGCCAGCAGGCACTTCTCTTTACCCAAGCAAATAAACGTGTTAAGGCTCAAGTGATAGCACACTCTGTGAATCTTGTGGAGAAGATGAGGACACCGCAGAGGACTTCCTCTGTGAATGTCCTCCTTTTTCTCGCATAAGGTTACAGATACTCAGCGCAGACATGGCGAGAGCTGTTACCTTAAGCTCCTTTCTCCTTATCATGGCAGCGTCTTTTGGCTTTTCTATGAACATGTGGAAAGCTTTAACAAATAGAAGGTTGCTAACTGGTAGTGCAATGGACTGGTATTTAGGTCTGAGTGCTCCAGCTGGTATTTTAAAAATCTCAAACGGAAAAAATGGTTCCATTTTGTATGGAACAAAATATAGGCCAAATGGACACCGCGACCTCGGTGGCACACCTCCATCCGATGGTTCAAATTTTCGATTACGCTGAGACATCACTGAGGTTTTATGCCAAATTATTTCATCCTTTAGCTCTTGAATTGTTGCTGATGGCTTATCGACGTACACCTTTTATTTCAAATAACCCAAGTGAAAGGATTCCAACGGTTTGAAATCACATGACCTTGGCGGCCAATTGTCATTGCCACCGCGTGAGATACCAAAGCCATAGTTTGTCACGCAAAAGAACTATTCTTTCGTTAGCTGTGTAGCAAGGGCCACCGTTCTGTTGAAGCATCATTATCGTCCACATCCTTATCTTCCAATTCGGGCCTCGAAAAGCAAGCCTCGTTTTGCAAAACATACGGCCCGATCATGACGCCAGTCCAGAAACAGCAACAAACAGTCACTTTTTTCTGAGTGCATTGGTTTTTCGACAATCATTCTTGAATTATCATTTGCATAAATGCGGCAATTATGCTTATTAAAGAATCCACTGAGGTGAAAAGTGCCTCATCACTGAAGATGGTTTTCTTCGAAAATTTATCATCCACTGTTGCCACCATTCTAATCATTGACGACCCTTGAAATGGTTTAAAGACTTTCCATGGTTCAAACTGAGTTAACCTGAAATAGAAAAATGCCAAATGAAATTCGGAAAGAACTTCCATTTAGGTGTGCTTCGCATTCAACATCGGCCCTTAAAATTCACACACCCTCTGGTTGTTCAGAAGTCGCTCAACAAACAGAAAAATAAACTAGTGACCGATCAAAGGCTGAACAAAGTTGCAGAACATTGAAAACATAATTTGTGGAACCCGCGCAATGAGTGAATTGATTTCGTCAATTTTTCGTTGAGTTTTGCTATTGATTGTTTCAGAACTGACATTTCGAAGTGTTTGCTTTTTCTTAACAGTCTTATTGAGTTGAAACTCGGAACAAAAGTCTTAAGTCTCAAGAGCCATTTAAAAGGTTCAACAAAGGAAAAAGCAGTTAATTCAACCTTAGGAAAATTAAGTCGACGCTTTAAAAACGCTGTGATTTCTATGCAGCAAGCAATGCTTATTTCATTGGAACGAGAGCTCTTAATCCCAGGATCTGAAAGGTGGATTGTTCCACCAATGTAGGTTGGTATAAGAGTAGTAGCACCGTAGTTTTCAGCAACGCAGGCTCAGGAAGTCTTGTTGGGACAAAAAAAATTAGGTCCCATAAGCGAAAGGTCAACAGATACGAATATCGTAATCTCGAAGAAAATACTGCTCTCCCACTAAATTGCTTCACATTTGTGATTTTTTGTGGGGTACGATGAGAAAAGTACGGAAGTTCTTTTAAAGGGTTCCGTAGTTCCTCTATTATTCTTGTTTCGACAAGTGTCCTACGTTCAATAAGCCACCAGACGGTTTATAAGCCTAGTCAAATTTGGATGGTGCTTCACTTCAATGCACCGTATTCTTTGATAATGCTGGTCTTGAAAGTTTCGATTGGAAAAAAGCATCTGGTTCCAGAAACGAGAAGCCACATAAATTAAGGTACAATTCCTCTGGTCATAAGTTCGGTAATATAGGCCTTAGAAGTCTCAACATTAGGTTGCGAGATTGGAAAGTTGAAAATTGTAAAAGATACAGACCTTGGTACTCGGGGCAATTCATGGTTTGGTTGAATGCAAGAATCTCCTGCATTCAATTCAATCGTTTGATATTAAAAAAATATCATTGTTTTTTAGTAGTGCGAACCTTTGTTCTCGTTAAGACAATCTTGGATAGGTTAATTTCGGATGCTGTCTTATAAGTGCAGTGATTTCTTAAAAGTCTTGGTTGAACATAGTCCCGAAGTACCAAAAGACATCAACCAATCAGGTTTGTAACGAAAATAGTCATTATCTGTAGTGCAGTGTTAAACTTTTATCTTTTAGCCTATTGATTATGTCATTCCTTGAGGAACTCTAAATAGACTAAGCTTTATACCCGAATCTTCAGGTTAAGTTAAAAATGGATGCCTGAACATGAAGTTGTACAGGGTAACGAAGAAGCTGACTGCCTATAGCAACCTTGACACTCAATCCCAATTCAAAGGCCCAGAACCCTACTGCGGTGGCACAACAAAGCTATGTAGCCTTACACAATTCAAGAATCTTCATCTTTAAACCGATGCGGAAAGGCTGTCTTTCTTAAAGAGTGCTTTTGATGGAAGTGTGCCACTCTCTAAAGACTTGCCAATTCAAATACTAAAAAAAAGAAGAAACATTTTGTTACTGGGACAATAACCACGAACCTCCTACACGTCACTGGCTGGCATATTTAATAACCATTACGCCACTACATAATGGTTTCTTTAACTTTAAGTCTCTTTAAGCTTGAGCTTCAAAAATTTAAAGCCTTACAGTGTCTCCCTTCCCCTTCCGAAAGGAAAAACTTTTTAGCAATAAAAAATGGGAGAAGTGTGATCGGCGGCGTAAGGGTGGACATGTCTGCGTGTTTCGTAGGAGTTCCTTCATCATTTTCATTATGCCCGTTTATCCTATAACGCGATTAAAGATCCTGGTTTGACAGCTGCAAAATGTTTTTTCGAGAATATCTTGAAATGCCTAAGAAACCTGTGACTGCAATAAAGTGTCACGGCCCATGTCATCAAAACATCAAGCCTATCTCCTTTTGCCTTTGACAGGCGTCATGGCAAATAGATAAACAAGAGAGACAGTTTCTCATTCAGACGCATGCCTATGAATAATGATTGAAACAAACTAATTAATGTAAACATCCTAAGGGCACATTAGTGTCCCTTTTTACACCCTTCGTTCATTTAACAACGAACGAACCTTTGCCAAATCGTGTTATGGATGAGCTATGTTTGAATAATTTCTTCTAGTTTCCATCTCATTTGCCTCAAGGTACGGTCAAACAATAATTTAATTTATGATTTATGTTACCACATCCCCATCCATACATTTATTTGGTTACATAATTTGATTATGAATATCATTGCCCCCCACCTAGAGCTGGACGGTTGGAGGGCATTTAATGTGACATACACACCCCACACAAAAAAGATTTAATGATAAATCTTATAACAACAAAACGTGCCTAGACTACTAAGTCGAGCAGTGAAAAGAGAAAAGTCTAACAAAAAACGTTATTCATCAGTCATTCGATGACATTAAACAGACTCCAGTCACCTGTCAATTGATGTTCATAAATGTGTCTTTTTGCATACATCACAGCCCACGATGTTTTGGAGACAAAGTTGATACACACGACATCGCCCCTCAGTTAAAACAAATCGGTTTTTCCAGACTTGCGATATCATAACCCACCTGTCAGCGATTAATATAAAAAAATATCACTCTTGAGTATCATAAGGCTTACGTTGATACCAGATAAATTACGAGCAGCAAATTGGTTTAGGAAAGGATTTTCACCCCAGGATATGAATGCAAAAACAGCATAGCTCTTGTATAACACTTTTCATGTGAGTTTTGTGGGTGGAACGACGACGTTTACCCACCTGGAGATGAGAATGATAGTCATTTACATAAGCAGACCCTCAGGCGGATGTGAAAAAGGAAATAGGCTTTATTTTCAAATTTTTGCCTCGTTCGTTGCACTTTAACCAGGGTTAAACGAGATTTCCTTGTCAACCCCATGAGATATAAAAAAGAATCAAGGTTTATCGGCCTTCCAAAAACTCTCAACCACTAGATTACTAAAAAATGCTCCTCAATTGAAGAAAAAAGACGTGCCATTTGACAGCATTGCTCGTACTTTGAACTTGACCAAGAAGGGCCGATTAACATAACGTAACTTAACGCGAGGCAAAAAAACAAAATGGAACCCAAGACAGGGATAAAAATAAATAAATATGTAGGTGGCACAACAGATTGAGGAGCCCCAGGGCCTAGCGCATTTCTCACAACCATGCCTTGTCAGGGAATGGATGGGACCTACAATTTTCTGCCGATTATAAATTGCGATGGTTCCATGAAAATATCAGAGCGATTGCACAACAGCCGACAAAAAGAGTCGTAAAAAACAGCGAATATCGTGAAACGTAAAGGCTAACGTAAAGATAACGAGGGGTTTCTTACGAGTATATCGCTATTGGTAACAAAAGCCCAGCACAAACCTTGTAAAACTCTAAGAACAGCTGAGGGCAAGCAAACAGATCCCAAAAATGACTGTTTTGCATCATCCCTGCGGTGACCCCAGGGTAAATTCAAGGCGTCAACGAGCCTACTTAAATCGGCAAAGGAGTAGAATAGTATTTATTTCAAAATGTTGATCTTATTATAAAGACAAGGACTGGCCAATGTGTTTTGAAAACGATTTCGGGCAAGCTTGAATAAATTCTAGCCCAGAAGCCAAATTTTCGACGTGTGTCAAACATGGAGTGTCTAATTTTCTCTTCCAAAGCGTAGACAAGCGACTTTAGGTAACCACCCTAAACGGTGTTGACCCGCCCGATATTTGAAGTAACCCACAGATTTAAGCCCTGTTAAAACCAGCGTAGCCTGCGATTGCGATCTGTGGAACGTATTCTTTTTTGTAAATTGTTTTTCAATGAGAGCACTACAAAAGCTCTTTTTAAGTAAAGCAAAAACGGTTTTAGGTATCAATGAAATTTTGTATTTCTGTAAAAGTACGTTTAATGGTACAATGTTTGAAACTCCATTTTTTGCATGACCACCACGGGCACGCTTGCAGAAGTCCAGACGCTGAACCCAATTCTCGATGGTTTTCAAGCATAAATCGCCCGATACTGCTGCAATTTCATGTTTGATATTTGTACGAAGTTCATCAATCGTCGCTGGCTAGTTGACATAGACAATAGACTTGACGTAGCCCCACAGGAAATAGTCTAACGGCGTCAAATCGCATGACCGAGGTGGCCAAGCTACTGGACCATTTCGGCAGATAACACGTTCTCCAAACTTGGTTTAAAATAAATTGATTGTGACATTCGCTGTGTTGCTTGTGGCACCCTCCTGTTGGAACCACATGTCCTCCAGGTCCATATCATCCAATTGAGGCCAAAAATTTCGGTTATAATTGAACGGTAGCGATCCCTATTTACAGTAACCTGCCAGTCTTGGCACTGAGCCACTGACGCCGCCGCGCCGTGCCGGCCTATAAATGATGATGCAATGATGATTCATGGAGTACCTACGTGTGGATTGCTGCCTGACCAATATACCGCCTATTTAGTTTATTGACGAAGCCATTCAGCCAGAAATGAGCCTCATCGCTGACGATGATTTTCGATGAAAATCGGAATCATTTTCAAGCTGTTGCTCAGCCCAATTCACGAACATACGACGCTTCTGCGCTTCAAGCCGCTTGAGCCAATTTAATTTTGTAAGGACGTAGGCCAAGTTCTTTTCGCAAAATTCGCCACAACGACGTCACAGAGATGCCCAACGGTTGAAAACGACGTGTGACATTTAAGCCTTCTGTCACTTGACGCAGCAATATTCTCGACACTGCGGGCATTTCTTTGTCTCACTGACACGGGAACATTTTGTACTCTGCTTGTGGACTCAAATTTTTCCACTAGATCCTCAATTGTTGGTGTGCTAGGACGATTATGACGACCAGAAATTGGACGTAGCGCTCTCAACATTGAGGCCACTACCTCCAAATTTCGGTAGTAAATTTTAATAATTTTGAATCGTTGTTGGCTCGTATATCTTTCCATCATAAAATGACAAACCTTACTGAAGAGAAATGTCAAAAGAGCGGCAATAAACATGGCGTCGTTTGCTGTCCCTGTTGCTCTACTTTTGTAGCGTCCCTGTTGAAAAACCCTTTATGTACCGCAGGTCGCATATTTATATAGATGTGTGCCTCTCCATAGCGATAGCGATTGAATCGCAATCGCAGCACGCGATTGAAATTGCAGTTGTTGCTGCAGCGGGAGGAACGCTGTAGTCATCATTTTTGCTATCACATCAGTACAAATGTTTGAAAACGTTGCGTTTTTGTTTTTGTCGCGTTGGTGTTCTTATATGTTGCTGTACAATTTAATTTGGACAGCTGTTATTGCTGTTGCCGCGACTGTAAGAACGCTTTGGCCTAGGAGGTCCTTTGAAACTCAATAAATTTATGTAAAGATCCACTTAAACTGCCATTTTACCGAACGTTGCGTCGAGCGTCGGTACGCAATGCCTAGTGGTCGTGTGGCTTTTATTCTTCCAAGAGGAAGTGGCAGATCAAACTGAGTATAGAACAAGTGACAGCTGTCAGCTGTCAAAAAAAAAAAAAAAAAAGTTCTGTAAAAGGCCCTGAGCTCTGTTATGTTATCATTTTAAATCACTTATTCCTTTAGCTTGAAGCCTTGTTGAAACTAGCTCGGCTTGCGATTGCGATCGGATCACTGTCAAAATAAAAAAACACTTGTAACCTTAAGGTGCGTTCACACTATACCGAGCGGCATCAATCGGCACATGATGATCGGAAATACCGACTTAGTGTGGACGTCCCGATCGGCCTTCCTCCTTACCGAAAGCTGAACCGAATTCGAACCGAATGAAAGGGATCCGTATGCCGCCGGTCGGCATAGTGTGGACGCACCTTTATGGTGTGACACACATTCATGTGGCCTGCGATACATATAAATAAGAATACAATCCACAGATCAATATCGCTGGTTTACGCAAGGTTTTCTCTTTGCTTGTCCTGTTTTACTAAAAAAATTGGAACTTGCGACAAACTCGGGATCATTTTTGTTTGGTGAGTGGAAAACTGCATTCAATTTAAAAATTGTGTTGTTGAAAATGTAAACACTTTATTCACCCACTTCAGAGGAGTTGACAGCCGAACTCAAAAAAGGTCCAGAGTTTGCCCTTGAGTCGCCTCGACGCGTTTTTCAATCTCAACTCGCCCTGAATGCGAAAATGTGTGCTCTTTTACCCCTGGGCCTAACCTGAACTCGTCTTGAAGCTACACAAGGTTTTTGTAATGGCGAGTTATGGTAACAAATAGGGTTGTAAAATGTCATGCATTTTTCGCCAGATAACAGTGATGTGTGGTGATTTCGTGGTGTAGAGTTTTCTGAGAACCGAACACCTAGAATCTAGATTCCTCAACTTTTAAGAAGCCTATCGTGTACGGTTTAGGTGCTACAAAAACGTGTTTCAAAACCTGCTAAAGCTGCCAAAATTTGTAAGACGAAAGTTAAACAGTCATACTTCAATCGCTGCTATCGTAGTTACATCAAACAATCTTTTGGCGATCTAATCGATGAGAGACCATTCGATGGTAGTTGTCTTAAAAGACACAGGCCCAGTTTTTTTTTTGACATTTTACAGGGTTGCCAAGGAAACCTAGGTTGGCCCTGCCTTAAGTTCAACGAAAAAACCAATAAAACGTCAACTTTTTGACGGACGACGGTTTCATTTTAAAGTCAATGTTAGCTTCTGCATTTTAAACTAAACGTTTTCAACACAATGACTATGTATTTTCAAAGGATTCAATTCCATTCGGCTTTTATTTCTTTTTCGAATCCAGCCATTAACTGCCATTCTATACTTTTCTCATATAAATCTCTGTTTACACTCAAAACAAATACGAAATTTATTCAATATCGGCATCGTGCAAACGCAGTGTTTAGAGCACAGCAAACACACACACAATACACATATCACTTTCTATACGACATATGTGTGCAAACATTCCGGGTGCCAGTTGACTCCTTTGGCCAAAATTAAACAGCTGCGGAAAATTATGTTTACCCAAGTCTTCGTCCTCGTTATCGTCGGTAGTCGGTTTCTCAGTCCACGTGCATCGGCTCCACATCTCCTCCTACTCCTCCTCCTCATCATTGAGAACTGCCATTTTGTTGTTTATGAGATTTTATTGTACTTTTGTGTTTATTGTACATCTGGAGAAGTCTTCTCTCGTTAGATAGAGGGTGGGCACGGGCACCATTAAATGTCCTCCGAAATGGAAACACCATCTATCTCAGACATTGAGATTGATTTCTAGTCAGATGCATTATTTAATAGGATACCATTCAACATACCTATACCTACATTTGAGTGAAGCATGTGTTTCGGTCTCAAAACACACATACACAGAAGTATAAGTATATTTTGTTTAGCTTTAGGTAAATAGACCGGTGCCGTTCAACAAATAAAAAAACAAGAAAAAACCAACATTGTGTGTCAATTTTCAAACAAGTATGTCATGAAAGCACTTTCTGATATCATGGAGCTTCCTATTGTATACTCTTGGATGGTTGGATCACACAGTGCCAATTGTATGGATTTTTGGAGCGAAAGAAGCGCTCCAATGGATACCAACAATGTGGTTGGGTTTTGTTGTAAATTGGTGGTGGTGTAGGTTCTCATTCCAGCACTTCTGTTTTATATTTTATGGTTTTGGTTCGGTTTCGATGACAAAATATGTTTCATTTTGAGGTTGAAGTCGTTTTTCCTTATCGAATAAATTTTACATTGATTGAAAAGCCTTAAGCTACGTGCAGACGGCATATAAAAGCCGCACACGTTTGCGGTTCTGACGTCATTTTTACGTCATAATTTGCGAAAATTCACGCATATCGTCTGAACACCCTTTTGGGACACTCCGCACATGCACGCAAATGGTTTGCGGATGATGTGCGACGGCGAGGCCGCACATAAATGTGCGGCTTTTTCGCAAATCGTCTGAACACCCTCGCACATTTTTTGTGACAGTTTGCGTGCATGTGCGTGCATGTGCGATCTTCAAAATCATGTGCGGTGACACGAAAATAGGACAACGCAAATGTGCATATTTTACGCAAATCAGTAGTGGTTGTACAGTATAGTTGTGATCGGTTTTAAAAAAAATGAGCGAAGCGAAGTGTGTTGGTACTTGGTAGTATGCTGTTTTTCTGTTCATGAATACAATACGTACTGAAAAAATTATCGGGTCTCTTTATTATATATATATATGTATATATATATTTTTTTTTTTTGTTGTTGACTTGAGTAGATATTTTAATTATTTATTTAGTTATTTTTTTTTCTACTGATTAATTATGAAAACATTAAAATTGATTGCAGATAAATCATATCCAATGCCAAAACAGCCCTAGTACTCAACTTTCTTTTCGACATTTTCAAATAATTTCAGCATTTTAAATTTATGTACGGATAAGCTTCGTCAACAACCACAAACCATGAATAAAACACAAAATTCAAACAATTTATTGAATTAACGCAAACCTGCATATGAACGCAAATGGGTGATGTGCGGATATTTTCGCATATCGTGTGAACACGTCGCACATCGACCACAAAATGTGCGTACTCATTTGCGTACACTTGATGTGCGAGCAAATCAACGCAAACTAATGTGCGGCTTTTGGGACAGATTCTGCACATCGTCTGAACACCCTTATATGCGAGTTTGCGTAAGCTGATTTACGTATAGCATTTGCGTTGAATTTACAACTTTTTATGTGACGTCAGAACCGCACATATGTGCGGCTTTTTATATGCCGTCTGCACGTAGCTTTACACATATCTGATGTAGATAGTCGATGATGGATTGATGGAAGAATGACAGAATTCAATTTGACTTTGCCTTATCACTCACTTTATGGGGAAATATTATGTTTAAGGGATGACTTGGTTTTGAAAGTGACGAGGTGTGGGTTAAATTTAATCTTTTGTTTTCTTACGTGGAACGAGGCTGCTATTCAACTGTCAAAGGTGGATTTGATCTGTCAAATTTAATCTCTTTTTATCGAAAGAGAGGTCGCGAAAGAGGTCTGAGAAGAATGTGATCCAAGCCTATTACAGATTATAAAACTAGTTGGCTGAAGACGCCTCGTGTGAACACACTTTTAAGGGATTTTAACGATTTGAAATACAGCTTCTACTTGTAACGGTCAGTTTACAGAATGGACGTTGCCCACAGATATCAAATTTGAGTAAAAAGCAAGTTTCATTTTGAATTTGTTTCTTTCAACTCGCAGCCCCGATTCCAAAAACGTACATTGAAGTCTCACAAGTTTTAAAATTTTTTTTGTGTTTAGCGCATATATAAATATAGAGGTTTTTCTTTTGAAGAGAGGTTCTTCCCGAACTGTAGGCAATGCCCACCAAAGTAATTAAGTAGGTATATGTGGTGACTATCGTTGTTTTGAGTATCGTTTCTTTTCGCTTCTCGCTTCGTAACCCGGCTTTTGCTCAACAGATCCATCAATAGAAATGATGAAGAGCCACAAATTTGATTTATTATATGAGCCCTTTTATTTTTACTCAAAAACTAAACGAAACCAATTAAAAGAAAAGGAGTCAGCAAGGTCTCTTGAGGTATCCCAATTGTGGTTTGATTGGAATTTGTTTGCAAATAAAGGAAAGTATTAACAATTAACTGTGTGCTAAAATTTCTGAAGAAGTAACAGACCTAAATTATTATAATCGTATTCCAGTAGAGTGAACTGTGGTGGAGGAGTGTCAAACTTCCGTAAAGCTTAGCCAAAAACGATGAACATATTCGACGATCATGTTCGTCGTTTATGGAAATTTGTTTGTCTCACAGACGGAAAATTCATTTTAAGAACATTCATGTGCGGCAAGGAAGCGGAGGAAGATGTGTTCATTGTACTTTCACAGTATTTTTGAACGCACAGTGAAATACACAACTACAAAACATGACGAGCATTAAAGTTACCGAAAAATACACAATCAAAATCTTTCGCCAACAGCCAGCCATCCCCTACTCGCTTCCACTCATATACTAGAAACATTATGAACACGACATCGCTGGCCGCAATTTTTTTTTTTTTATTATGCCGCTCATTACGTGGCTGTGCCCTGTCATCGAAAATAACTCGAAACTTGAAGTAACATTTTCGTGTTGTACCCAAAAAAAAGAGTAACAATTTTTCTTTGTATGTATGTATTGTCATTTGTGAGAAGCCCAAAACTATTTGGACGTAATTGGTGCCAAAGATCCACATCAACAATCCGTTCGAAGTTGACAAAATATTTTGAGTCACTTCCGGAATGGTAGAAGGAACAGAAATTGGCCCCGGATCATCCCGAGGCCAATTATTTTCTTTTTTTACGTCGAACAGAAAAAAGTGGTTATTAGGGACGACAATGTCTTCTTCTTCTTTGTGATTCCTTTCCGACCTAATGATCATCATCTCGAAAGATTCACAGCTCTACTACTTAACTGCTTCAAACCAGTAATCCGCTCGGGGATACGGCCAAAGTTCTCACCTCTTTTCTTCAACTGTCAGTTTTCTGTTGTGTTGACGAAGACAGTTAATTTGTTTTCTGCTTCAAGTTCTTTCGAAAGCGAGTTATTCTTGCACCAATTCCCGTTCGATTTCCCGCAAGAGACGATAATATTAGAAAAATCATTAAATGTCTCTGGGGTTCAAAACATGAACTCGTCATAGTGCCCCATAGATCTATGATCAACGGTTATAAGTCTTGCTTTAAGAGATCGTGTATAACGACTGCTCAGGTGCAACTAGTTTTTATTGAAGGAAAGCAGGAACATCTACATCGGCTAAGATACCATCGGTCTCGGAGTGGTGCCCGTGTCAAAATGGATAGCATGTCTGCCCAATGCATTAGAAGTTAGTTTGTGGCCTGAATTTCAGAAGCACCAGAAAGAAATGTTTTTCGGTTCTCTGACTTTTAACTCGCTATTGGCAAGTATTCCGAGAGTAGTGTCACATGAATATAAAAATCTTCCCTTACTTAGCCATTCGTAGGACCTTAAACTGCCCTCGACGACTTACCCCCGACGCTTTCATAGCTTTGTAGGTACGCTCCTTGCTCCAACTGTGTCTTTATCGAGTACGTCCCAATAAGAACTGAATTCATTTAAAAATTTTCTGTGGCCTCCCTAGATAGAGCTTTTTATACACATGATACATATTTTTCCATCGCTCATTTCCTCCTTCAGTTTGTCTGACTCTGGCAGATAGACAGTCAGCACCGGCCTTTTTTACTATAGTAGAATAGAAATAAGTTTACATTTACGTAAGTCTTATTTCAACAACAAATGAAGAAAAAGACGTGTAGCGATCATTTATTTTTTGAATAGCCACAGCACAACCATCTCTTAAACTAAAAATTGAAATTTGCGAGTGTGTTTATAATCAATCAGTCCATTACCCTGTTCCTCGTGTTACACGCACCCATTTGAGTCAATATCTCCACAAATTATATCTACTTCAATATGTTTAGGGAGTTCGTCACACGAACCAACACGAACGGACCAAACGATGTTTTTTGCCATACAGCAGGCTCTCTTCCCATAAAATGACTACACGAAAGTACCATACTATGAATATAATCCCAAAAAAAACCACAAGCAGGTTCTCTTCCCCTTAAAGAACTACACGAATGCACCGGACGATGAATTAAGCCCCAACAAAATCCACCAACTGGCTCTTTTTCGACTTAAACGACTACACAAACGAACGGTACGATTTATATAGTCCCAATAAGATGCACAGGCTGGTTCTCTTCTTTCAACATCTCTGCGTGTGATGTCACATTTATTTTGTCACTGTTCTGATTTCTGCTCAAACAATCGAACGTAAAAATTTGAGTGGTGTTAAGCTTATCATAACCTGAATTAAAACTTTTGTGCTATTTAAGTAAACATTTTCAACAATTTGAGCTTTGAGCGGAAAGCTGTGTGTTTGACTGCAGGACTTGGGGAGCTTATCATGATATAAATTTGAATTTTATCAAAAATCGTGCAGCACATGAACAATCGTGTAAATCTTTTTCAAGCGTTGCTTATTAATTGGTGATGGTCGCAGTTGTTCGAACTTAGTTTTACTGTTATTAGCACCCCTACTGCATCTCCACTCAACTATAATTTCCTTCTGTCAGGGTACAATGTTCAATTTGATATGACGCTAGCTATGTGCCACATGTGAACACCACAGTCATATGGTCTTAAGTGTTTTGTTTTCCAAATTAAACCATGGCACGTGTTGAAACCGCCCATAGCTCAACTCAGAAAGATTATTACCAATTAGAAGACGTTTCAAACAAAAAGCCATTTCGCAGCACATAAACAAAAAAGAAAGCAAAACAAAATGACCATTGAGTGCTAATGTTTCTTGCCAAATTGGGTCGATATACGAGCAAAAAATTCAAAAAAAAAGTTAAACTAAGCCATGAACTTATCACGTCACATCGCACATAAATTTATACAAAAACTTCAAATCTTTCCAAAGAACAAACAATGGGACTACAGTGTTTTTGCTAATGACTGACAATGACTTTGAATAAACTTGACTGCTGTCATGAACATTGTTTCTGCCCCCGACTTAACAACAACCGCCGCAAAAAGGTCACACATTAAACACACTACCGCTCTGGCTGACATGAAGTTTCCAAAACACAAATCGGCCATAAAACGTCTAGAAGCCAAGGGGGTGGTGGCATGGGGAACGCTTTAGTGGCTTTTGTTTCACTTTTTTACTGTTGTTCCCGGGTAATTGAAACTAGACCGGCAACCGGCAGGTATAAAAAATATGCCACATCTGCGCAACGAATTTCATTAAAAATCTGTTGTTTTTTTTTTCGTGCCTTGGCAGCAAATGATTGATTGAAATTGTTTGACAAAGCATTGTGTCGTGTGACCGCATTGCAGAGCGTGTAATGTACGGTCACTAAATGTCTGATGGTTCATTGTAATTAGGGCGTATTTAGTCTGCAGATAGTAGTAAAAGTAAACACGGTATAACTCTGATTAAATTTAACGAAGGCGTTGGTGTCCCAAAGTGAATGACATTGCATTTATGGCGCCTGCTGCTTGCTTATGATGCACTTTAGTAGAATGATATACGAGGAGTATAAACCAAAATTGCTTTTGAGAGGGTGTGTTCTTGTTGCTAAGTGAAGACATTTAGCTCCCATCGGATAGGAGAAAACAAACAACCCACGCAAAATAAAAAGTACTCCTTCTTAGTTCAGAAATGCATGTAGCAATGCAGGGTGTTCCTGTTACGAGTGAGAGAATGAGTATAATCGATAACTGATGGATGACAAAAAGTTTCAAACACCGTCAGGCTACTTTGAACACATTTTCAATTGTCTTCGCTTACGTAATAGTTCAATGCTTAGTCTAAACGACACATGTGTTACAAAGTAGTATAAAAAATTACTTAGTGAGTAAATTTATGAACCCAAGAATGCCATATGGAATTCAAATACTTCAGTTGCACATTTGTGTATAGTATTAGATTAACTGCGAAGCTCGCGTTTCCTTCAATGTCATTATTTGGAACTACGATCAACGTAGTGAGTAAATTTACGAACCTCAGACACTCAGGAATATTCTTAATATAGTTGTGTATATTATTAGACTAATGGAAGTATTCTAGTCATTCGATATCGTAATTATAAACTTTTATCTCGCAAATGATTAAATTTACATTGTTGCATTGAGTGTATGTCTGCGATCTCTAAGTGAGTAAATTCAAAATTCTTCAAACAAGAAACTGATGCTTTGGATTCATCAATACTCTTTACTGCGAAATTCGATCTCAAGAAGCTTTCAGCTTCTCCAATGTCGTCAATTAGAACTGCGATCCTGCTAGTGAGTATATTTACGAGCTTAAGGACAGGTGAATTTTTATAAAACAACTCCAACTCAACTCCATTACTTGCAGAGTTGTTTATGTGACTACCGAAGAAGCTTTTGGTTTCTTCAACGTCGTAGTTTAGAACTTCAATCACTCTACTGTGTAAATTTACAGTCTAACGATGAAGTGCCGAAGTAATATGTAAATGTAAAACTGCGATCTGTGGTGAGTGGATTCGAAATTCTTCAGACAAAACACTGAAGTTGAAGCTATTTTTTCAATAGTTTCAACTATTGAATTGCTTCAAACTCGTTATACAAATCTACGGTCTTGCTAGTGAGTAAATTTACGAACATAAGGAACATGAGACAGTCGAACAGAAATGCTTTGAAATTCTTCGATGTCGTTATTTGGAACTACAATCTCTTTAGTGAGTTAGTTTGCAAACCAGATTCTCTTAACGATTAAGCAGCAGTGTTGCGCTAAGCGTAAGTCTGTGATCTCTGAGTGAGTAAATTCAAAATTCTTCACACAAGACAGTAATGCTTTGGATTCCTCAATGCTTTTAACTGCAAAATTTGATCTCAGGAAGCTTTCGGTTCCTTTTAACGTCGTCAATTAGAACTACGATCGCACCAGTGAGTAAATTTACGGACCTACGAACAGGTGAATGTCTATAAAACAGTTGACGCCATTAGTAGCAAGGCTGTGTATGCCAGTAGACTAGCAAAGAAGCTTTCGCTTCCGTCGTAATTTAAAACTTCAATCACTCTACTGTGTAAATTTACAGCCTAACGATCAAGTGTTGAAGTGAAGTGTAAGTGTAAAACTGCGTTTCCTGGTGGTAGATTCGAAATTCTCCAGAGAAGACACTGATGCTCTGGATTCTTCAATGCTCTTAACTGCAAAATTAGATCTCTAGAAGCTTTCAGTTCCTTCAACTTCGTCAATTTAAACTTCGATTCCACTAGTGAGTAAATTTACGAGCACAAGGAAATATGAATGTCGATAAAACATTCAACTCCATCAGTTTTAGATTTGTGTATGTTATTAGACTAACAAAGAAGCCTTATGCTCCTTTGACATCGTAATTTAGAACTTCAATCACTCTACTGTGTAAATTTAAAGTCGTATGATCAAGTGCCGATGTCACGTGTATCTAAGTGTAAAACAGTGTTTTCTGGTGAGTAGATTCGAAGTTCTTCTGACAAAACACTGAATCTTTTTATTCTTCAATATAGTTTGAACTTCTAAATTTGTTTTTAAGAACAAATTGAATCGCTTCAAACTACAAACTACGATTTCGCTAGTGAGTAAATTTATGAACACAAGGACAGACTATACAGACTTTCAATGGCCTTAGTTGGAAATATGTGTATTTTGATTAGACTAACAGAAAAGTTTTGGGTTCTTTCGAAGTCTTTAGAGCTTCAATCTCTCTAGTTAGTAAATTTACGAACCAAATTAGTTTAACGATCAATCGTCGAGGTTGTTTTGTAAGACTGCGATCATTGGTGAGTAAATGCAAAATTCTTCAGACAAAACACTAAAAATGCTTTTCAACACTTCAAGACTTTAAACTAGGCATCAAGAGTAAATTTACATTGAAACGATATTCATTCCTTCTTAAGAACACCGCGTTTTACAAAAGCCAAAATCAATGTGAGTTCCTTCCTTGGGCTCTTCAAATCTCTATTAAGTCAAATCCTCACCCAAAATCCTCTCTAAGAACACCCTATTCAAGTTGTAATTATGGATGCCCGAATCAACTTTGTGTTTCGTAAACAGCTTTCCTTTCCAGCCACAACGAAGTCATGTTAGCTTATGTAATTTATGTGAGTAAGTGTTACACCACCGCATGAATGGATGAATAGGGCGCAATGCATCAGGCGACTTTGGTGCCAACCACCCTCCCATCCAATCTCAAGGATATGGTGCAATCCGTTTTTCGCTTAGCAACTAAGACACCAGTTGTTGGCAGAATACAGTTTCAAGATAAATAAATTTGTCTTCATGTGCATGAACTATTCTACAAAGGTGTAACCTTGAAACTCCGTCACATGTTTTGTCATAGTGCTCTGCTGTTTCTTTGGCAGACACCATGAGATTAATTATATCCATCCACCCCATGGAATTTTAATGATCGTAATTAAGACAAAATCTGGGAGAAAAGGATTATACGAGTTGCACAATCACACTCATGCTGTGCGAGTGTGAGCTTTGTGTTGCAATTAAAAGAAATAGCAGTGCGGTATAAGCTACCGCCTTAACCAATGATGACATGGCTTGTAATTGAATTGCAAGATAAAAACAGACTATGTCTAACATTCTAGTAATGGTGAATGTCAGTGGCGTATTAGAGTGCAAGGTCATAGAGGAAGTGACTTTGAAGCAGAACTTGGTGTTACTGCAAATGTGTGAAACGGTTGGTCTTTGCACTCAACCATAGATTGGAATGTAATTTGAAAAAAGGAATCAATGGATAGGTTCAGTAAAAAGGGCCTCAAGGTTCTCACTTGGCCCTAAGAAACGATTTTTCTATTAATTTTGGGTTTTATGTGTCTTGGGTAAGAAAAGTAACTTATTCTTTGTGGAGACTCTATATTTTGTGAAAAACTCACTAAGCTTCGGTCCTTATCGTGCTACTGTGCTCGAGTACTTATTCAGCATTGAAGATAAACTATTGTCTTTTTTGGAAAGTCTGAGAACCTATTTTCAACCTAACCTATTTCTTAAATTTCAAGTTGCGCTTCCATTTGAACACGTTGCTCAATTTGATTACACGTAGAGCTCCATTTAGCTAGTTGGTCTGAATTTCACTACCGTTTTTCGATGGTAGTTTCACCCGAAATAGACTTCTAGAAATGCTTACTGACGTATGTGACCACAAAAATATCTGCATATTGAAGACCTAGACATGGTGTAAGTAAGGACTATCATCACAAGCAAATAAGTGTGATCTCCAAGATGTTAAATAGGCATTGCCTTCTGCTGCAAATAAATGTCCAAAAGTCGAGGAGTAAGAATATCCAAAGATCCTTGGTACATCAGAGAAAAAATAAGAATCAAAAAGCTTTCATATTAAAAGTGGCGCCCGGGTGGAAGCCAATGCACTAAAGAAAAGTCTTTAGATTATTTTTTAACACTTTTTGCGATCTTGGTCTGTAGTAAATCATTTTGGAAGCTTACTCTTCTGAAAGCATAACGCGCAGAGAAATCTCCTGATAAGATTCACCACGATTACTCAACTCTTTCCAACTACTCCTATTGACCCCCTTTTTTAAGCTCTTGATATAATCCTATGTTTAGTTTTATTTGTCCAGCGCATAGACGAATTTTCGCTTCTGCGTAATTTTATTTTATTATGTAACTCAAGCAAAGTACAACAACACCTTGTATACTAGCTCCAGCTATTCAGAGGTCACTTCAATATCTACTGCTATTTGCGCACCTGCAAGTATTTTCTTGGTCAATGAACTTGATGCAAAGCGATGATTGGCTCTCCGACTGCTGATGCAGAGTAACGTTTGGCACTACGATAGTTGTTTAAGCATGATTCATATGTATGAGCGGTTACTACCTCTTGACTAACAGAAGCTAGATCTCTCGAGTATTCTTTTTCCCTCTTATTACTTCTTCAAGTCCAGCAAGTTAGAAATACATCAGGGATCCAGCACTGCTGAGACCAAATACCTACATCGATAAAGGCATGTCCTTTGGAGGAGCGTTTTGACTTAAGTTGCTGAAACAATAACTAATTCCTTCACAGAAACCAAGCAATGGATTTAAAACCCTGACGTCGCAATGAGAGGTGGTCTTCTTCTTTCTGAAAAACTTTTTTCCTTTATAGTTTTGGCATTGAACTTGGAAAACTTGCAAGTGCTCTTCATAGTATTTAATATTATGGCATTTTTTCATTTTCTTTATGACATGCAGGTACATCGGAGTGAGGACCACAGCGTCTATGAGGACGTATGATGTTGTTATCTTGAAGCCTTAAACTGCATGCCTTTGCATGCTCCAATCTGGAAATCTATTTTTTGAAAGATTTTCTGGTAGAAATTGCTCATAAATGGCGCCCAAATAGAGACCTTTTGTTGAACAGAGCCTTTTGCAGTTTGTTTTTATTTATTTTCAAAATATTGCTTCTCTGACTTATTAAGCTGACTAATTGATTTTTCAAACACGTTTTGGCGGCTTGATTAACGAACAACCGCCATTTAAATTTTAGTTTTTATTTTCTTACGTTTGGTAAAAGAAATCTTGTCATTGGCAACCCATTGCAGCGACTGCGAACTCCAATACAATGAATTTGTCTTCCAACGAGCCTATCAAGCAACGTCGTATACTCTTTGGAAAAATTGACGTCTTGCATATCAGCAAATGAAACAACCTAATTGGGTGGAGATAATTTTGCCCTTAAGAAATTTATTGAAATAAAAGTTCACCCTTTTTTGTGACAGCAGAAGCCACAAGCATTTGACACAAATCAAAGCAACTTCCAAACGACACGACGCGACGCCACATCGCTTTGAAAACAGTTTTTTGCCACAATCTAATTTCTTTTGAAAATTTAGGATTAGGTCTCTCTGCAAATAACCAAACCTTGATCTAAAACGTGCCAAAAGTTTGTTATAAGAGATAACAAAGCAAATTTCACTTTGAAAGCTGCATGGTCAAGGAAGAAGAGGAAACCGTTTTACATCTTCTTCGTAAATACCCTGCCCTCTTTCAGAGACTAAAAACACATTTGGGAGAACCCTTTATCGACGATTCAAGTGATCTTAAATACATAAACTTTCATAGTCCTCATCGCTTTAGAGAAACTTCAAAGTATAGCATGTAGGACAATGATTTAGATATGGCTGGCAAACGTCAATAATATTTCTATTCAAACAACTTTTAGGTCTGTTTTTTCGAAATATAAGGCATTTCAAAAAAATGTGTTTGATATAATATATATATATAGTGAAAGATATTTTTATGATCTTTCATATGATACCTAAATCATTGTCCTTTTTGAGATATACGTAATTATTTGCAGAAATGTCAGATTTTTCCCATTTCCGGCGCTCAACTTCAAGTCTAATTATCTCAAAATCACCAAGACCGAATTCAAAAATATTTGACAGACTGATTGGGCTGAACGAAAGCTTTCATTTGGTACTAGCCTCATAGATGTACGCCCTGGGCCCAGGCTCCATAGAAATAGGCACCATCTCCTTTAGGTGTAGGAATAAGACTTTTCGTTTCTTCCGTCATATTCTTTCAACTGCAATGAGTAGGCCAGATTAACAAAAAAATAATTTTCAAAACTGATCGACAAGCTCCTTATTTGACCTTTTTACTCAAATTTAATATTGCTTCTATTTGAATAGCCGTGTTATCCTTCGCTCCTACCTCATCTACGTCAGAGAAGCTCCTCAAATTTATTCTTTTCAATGAATTAAAAAAAAAAATAACTCAATATTCACACCAGCCCAGATTGTTAAGAGCTAGATTCAAAGAGTTTTGAAGTGAACGTTAGAAAAGTTCTAAAATCAGAACCTTTTTATAATTAAATGCTATCAAGATTAGCAGCGACACTTTTCTACTAACTAATCTCCTTTTTTCAGCCACGTTACAGAAGCTTCTCAAGTTCAGTCTATTCCTTTAACTTTAGAAGAACTCGGAAAAGTAAGAAACTCTTAAAAAAGACACAATACTGCATGCCCATTTTACTTTGAACTGGATTTAAGTTTTTTTTAAGAGTTTTCTGGTCAGAGTGAAATTTGAGAAATGGCGCCCGGGCAGAGACCTTAAAGAAACTTTTACTTTGCTACCAGGCCTAGCAGGCATAATTACGTTTTTTTTTACCGATGTGGTCTCTGGCTGGTTGTATGAACTTTATGGTCCCCCTAGATAAACTCAAACTCATTCACCCACAAAAGATTGCTAACTTCTGGTTCAATTCAGGAGCAGGAGAACTGCCCTGATACCTCACAATAGGTTTCATTAAGACACCGTAGTGCCCAGAGCTGCGCAAGCTCTACCCGTCCCCTAAATCTATCTATGCACTTTATGTAGAAATTTTTGATGGCATTCCTCAGCCACGTTACAGAAGCTCCTCAAATTCATTAAATTAATTTCACTTAAAAAAAGCGAGAAAGTAGAGAAATCCCAAAAATGATATTCCAACAAGTCCACTTCACTTAGAAAAGCATTCAAGTAGTTTTCTAGTGAGCATTCATAAATGGTACACGGGCAGAACCTTTGGATGTTAAAAAGTATCTGTTACTGTGTGACCAAGCTTAACAGACACACTTCTGTTTTTTTACATAGGTTGTGGCTGATTACTTGCGCCTCAAAAAGGCCTGATAGCCTACAAGCCTACCTGAAAAATTAAGGACCGCTTCAAAAACAATGCTTGTCTAATGCCTTCACTTCATCAAGTCCCAACAAAACATTTCCAGCCTTTGCACTTTCAAACGAAAGTATTTCTTGCTCTTTTACTTTGTCTTAATCTTAATGAATTATATAAGGAATGTGTCCCTGCTCGTCAATTTCTGAATCTCTTACTGAAAATTGAAAGCTCAACCAAACAAAAATGCCCTATCTTTCTTGTAACTTCGTATAAACAATAAATTCTACGACGCTGAATTGAAATAGAAAAAAAGTAGACTTTCAGCCAAAGAAAGGAGCCTTTTTATGTATGTGCTATATTCAAGTACGCAAACAAATTTATTTTTTTTTTTACTAAAATATGTACACTGGTAAAAATAACTAGTATAGAAAAATATCAATCTCCACGTGCTTTTTTCTGTAATCATCTAAGTGGGTTATCTAACCATCGATTGATTAAGAGCTACTTGTTTTTTACAGCACTAAACGTTTCCAAAAAGGTTTAAATCTTTCACTAGTACGCGCAGTCATTTTTTTCGCTCTAAAAACCTGAAGCGAAGTTTGAGGGAAATGTTCGCCGACCGCGACTGGATTACTCCGTTGTTGTAAGTTCCTGGAAAAATATTTTGCACCTTCTTTTTAAAAAACACATACCAATACTCAACTGTTCCTATTGCGCTCAGAACTCACTCTCATGTAACTCTACAAGAAAAGCTCTAACAAAGGTTTATCTTTCTAAAACAGACCTACCAAGATCTGTTTGAGCTCCATTTTCTTCATTTTAGGACTTGTTTTAAAACTGAGCAGTTCAAATCTGAGTGGGTTGCATTTCAGGGATTCTAGCAAAGCTTTTTCATGTGTTCGGCCTTGGCAATCAGTATTAACGATTTGAATACCATAATTGGTTGCATTATTCCGTGAAAGAAGAGTTTCGTTTTTATTCGAATTGAAGCCTTCTTCATAATCCATTTTGCGATTGCTTGCGAACTAAATAAATAAAATAAACGAATAAAAGAATAAATTGTTGAAATTATGAGATTATGACGCGCTATAAATGATAATCCAGTTTAATTGAAATTTAAACATTCAAATCGGTTGTCTCACATTTTTCCCCTTTCGCATTTATTTTAAAATTATATTTTGGCTCCCAAGCTATTCAACAAAAAAAAATGTGTTAATTTGGAACATTAAAACGTGCGTACATTATTTGAATTGCTTTATTAAAATATTGAAACTGCACGCATTCATGAAACTAAAGTTTTCTTTTTTTATGTTTTGTGTTGTCTTTCGCTTCGTTTATGGGAAAATAAAAGCCGAAAAGCACGTTTTATCGCATTTATTGTGGAGAGTAAAGTATGATGATGGCAAAGTATTTGGGTAACGTTTGCAATAAATTTTTAAATGCAAGGGATAGCGCGTTCTCTGTTGAATAATGAGGTCAGCCGATTGGATGAGCACAACCGATTTATCGGCTCTTGGTGACACTTTTCAATATATTTTTTTATTTATTTATTTTTCCATTACGTGCCAGTGTCAATTCTTTTAGAGACAATCTCATGCTAGATTGAGTCTGTCGTCAGAATGGAGTTTTTTTTTTTGAACGATTATCAACGAACAAGCAGAAGACAAAGTTTTTGTAATTTATGAGTAGTGTATCTACTTTTATTCTGATTAATTAAAATGCCGCTGAATTTGTTCTGTCACATGTTTGTTTTTATACTCAGAGCACACTTGACTTGGGTAAAAAACGCACGATGAGGAAAACTATGGGTTCTGTGATAGAATTATGACAGTCAAATAGACAGTTTGGCAATTGGGTCTGAGAGTGATGACATGACGTGAGTGATGTTGCGTGGGTGCTGAATAAATTTGCTTCGCATTTAAAATAGATTTTCACATATTACAAAGGTTGATATAGGGACAAGCTAGTTTCATAGAGTCAAGTAGGTTACCTACTGTCATCATGTAGTGACGCAAATGTGAAGTACATAATCTCCTAGGATACTTCTTTGGGATGAACAAAACATTTAAAAAAGAGAAATGCGTAGGTTGGGGTTACATCAATCAAAGGAAATTGGCAATAAATCTTCTTTTGTTCAAAGCTTACAAAAGTTTGAACATTGAATTGATTTTCAGTAAGGGAATCACATTTAAAGGTCTTACCGAGAAGAAAGCAACTTACAAATTGTTCTTATCAATTGGGTGAATTCAGAAAAGAAAATGATAAATTGTTTCCAATTACCGATCCAATTTCGGAAAATGTTGCATAAAAATGGCCAGGCTGTGCCTTGTCTCCGTGGTAACGAAATTGTAAACGATATCAAAGTCTATGAAGTTGTAGAAAAACTTTGGTGATATTAGTTTGAATTTTATGCATAGAATTAAGTCTAAGAGAAAAGAAGTAACCAAACATAATGAGAACTCTGGAGATGCAGTATCAGAAAACATTCGCAGTTCGCAATTTCGCAAAATATGAAATGCTAGGTGTAAACGGGTGATTTCATTGATTAGTTCAACACACATCAGTGGACTAGTTTCTTGGCAGAGAGGAAACGGAGTAAAAGAAACGTTTTTGATCGTCCGAAGAAGAAGCGGTGAAAGCAATCCGAAAAATTCCAAGACTGCGCAGTGTAAAAGGAAAATGGGATTAATTAGTGTAACACACATCGGTGAACTAGTTTCTTTGCAGAAAAGAAAATGAGTTAGAGAAGCGTATTCGATCATCCGAAGAAGAAGCGGTAAATACAATCCAAAAAGTTCTTTTCGCAAACTTCGCAAGAAATTGCGAAGTGCGCAGGGTAAACGGATAATGGGATTGATTAGCGCAAACACACTTCGGTGGACTATGTTCTTGACAGAGAGAGAACTGAGAAAGATAAACGCATCTTATCACCCAAAAAAGAAGCGGCGTAAGCAATCAAAAAAGTTCCATTCCCAAATTTCGCAAAAAATCGAAGTCCGCAGAGTAAACGGGTAATTTGATTTGATGGAAATAATCGACAAAGATCCTTTTACAAATCGCAGTTTTGCAAAAAAAAAATGCGAAGTATACAGAGTAGGCGCATAGTTTGATTTTGCAAAATGAATCGGTAGAACTAGTTTCTTGGCGTAAAATTTAAAGGAAACTGAGTAAAGAACGGTATCCCATCATCCGAAGAAGAAGCGGTACGTTTTTAAAGTGCCTTGTTGAATAAATCACAGCTTGCGTTCACACTCATAGGAACGAACGACACTGACTCGCTTATAATCTCGCAAATTTTTGCAAGCAAGCGAAAAAATGTGGTGTCCAAAGTTTGCTGCCGTACTTAGCTTTGTCAGTTCTACAAGCCATAAGAAAATTAGAGTAGTTGCTGCGTAGAGCTCGAAAGTGAATCGTCAGTTTTGTATAGAATTCGAGATTTGTAATTAAATTCACCTCATCATTTCGCAATCACGTGTGCGGGTGCCTCTGAGCTACAGCTTCGACAATTATGTGGAGACGTAGGAACTGCAAATTCAAAGCAACACACTTCGCTGTTTCACTTAGCTCTTAACGACTTTTCTATGCCATGCGAAAGATCGTCTTGATAAGGATGTACCACCACACAATACGATAAAAATGACGTGCTTGGCCCACCTCGCACTTAACGTATTCATCATCCCATTCTCAAATGAAGACAAAAAACTAGAATGATCCTATATAAGAATATTCCTTGGTCAAAACATTTCGAGTTGAAAACTATCTAAGCCTTATTATCCTTATGGCAGGTTGAGGCAGGATTTTTCATTAGACTTGGGCTCTGTCCTCTGTCATCAGAAAAGCGCCCTTCGACAATGATGAAATGATCCATTTCCTATCAGCTGCTTCGTACGACAAGCTGCCTCCGAAGCACCTCGTAGGTTCATGTCCCACGATACTGGGTGCTACCCTAAGAGCAATGCTGAATTTTTATTCTCTACATGACCAGCATCATGTGATTTAAGCTCAAGACCATTTCCCTTTTGAAAAGAATTGTGATAGAGACCTTCTATCACAATTCATACTGAAGTTTTGATACGATCTCTCAAGAAGAATATCTTTTGACAGTTATGTGGCCAAAACGATGATTGCCGGTCTCAAACTGCTATAAAAGTAAGCGGGAAACGGTTCAGGACCGTGCAACTCGCGAATCTGAACCAGGAAAGGATTGTTTTCGAATACTCAGCAGTGGTTCTCGAACCGATTATAAGTCTGATGCTGGTATTTTCGTTGAGGATTATCATCTAAGACTTCACATCTCTTTAGACCTGTCCGTCTGCTAAGAGGAGGCGTATGCTATTCTATTGAAAATGTTGCGGTTCGAGAAAGGACCGGGTTGTAGGAATTATTAGCGTCTTCAGAGACAGACAAGCTACGCTGAGGGCTGTCCCCACCTATCTGACTACTTCGAAAATGACCCAGGAATACAGAACTTCTCTAAATGTGCCCAGAAAACTTTTCATCTTTTTCAGTCATAGGGAATGAGGTCGTGCTGGAAATTTGACCGTCAATGAACTTGGCAGGCAAATCCAACTCGGAAATCTAACCAGCATTTGGTCTGTCAAGGTTCTCAGTGCGGGCTTCAATCAACGATTGTGTTAGTCAGTTGATGACATACCTCTGTTGAGTGCTGATAGGCTAAACGCAAACTCCCTCGATAACGAGAAACTGCAACATATTGTTGCTGTTGGCCAAGGAATAATTCGCCTGTTGCTTGAAAACGTGCTATGGAATTCCATCAAATTTTAGGTCTGTAAAGAGTAAGACCACGGAAGACATACTTCTGAATAAAGAGAGCAGGGTAACCTTATGCCTTAACAAGTTAGTAACAAAGCTGCTGCTTCCCTGAAATTTGCCTTTCACGAGAAATTGGAAAGTCCTCCAAGAGTAAAAAGACTGTCATGAAATTTGTCTCTAACTTTGAGGTTGGCATACAACTTTAGGTGTTTGATATGCGTTGGGCCACGAAGTTCCCGGGTCTTGCTGTGCCACTCTATTTATTTAGCAGAAAAGGCTGCTTTTTGATACTTTCCCTAAGTATTTCAACGTACTCGGCTCTAGATTTACCCTTTCAGAGTCCTGTAGAGATAATGTGATGTTAAAGAGGATGTGATGATATGATATGATAAAAGATGTGATATGAAGAGAGGATCACTCACCTTGCGGTTGTCTTGCGTTTCTCAAAAAAGCTGGTTGCTCATTTTCATTGTGACAGCTAGATCTTCTGCGAAGGTCAAGGAAGCTTCTTTTGGGTTGTACAATGTAGCACTCTGAATGCTCTTGCTTGCATTTCAAATCCCCCGATGTCCAAGAAATGGGCGCATTTGGCCTCACTGGCTCTCCCATCTTCTTTCAACCGCGAACCGTAGCTCAAGGGAAAGCCTTTTACACGATCGGTCATCGATAGTCAATTCAGTGAACCGCAAGATGAAAGTTCGATGGATGAGTCATGCCGACAGGATGAACGACCACGCTCAATTTTTCTTTTGAAAGAAGATGTAGGAAGGAATCTTACGACTTCCTCGTTTTTAAGTGCTCAGAGAGTCAAATTATTATCAAAAAATTCACGAGGCGGTAGTGTGTGAACAAGAATCACCTCATGTCAGATACTTTTTCGTTTGTTATTCAGGGAAAATCTGACTCATAAGCCATTCGAGGCAATAATACATTACCTGAACCATCCAACACCACAAAACTATCTGCAACATGGTACAATGTATTCGGTAACCGTGATGGATCATCGTGCAGAATCCTTTTTGAAAGAGTGGAGCGCCTCGGGGCCTAGCGCATTGCTCATCACCATGCCTAATAAGGGAATGTGGGTTTACAATTTTCTATCGATTCCAAACGGCAAATCGAGAAAGCGCTTTTCATGACAATGATTTTACAATGGGGGACCTGCCAATTCCTCACAAAAGGCGAAACCCGTGGAAAAACTCTTTTTTGTTTTCTGGTGAGATTCCAACCACGAATATTCCGCATAACAGGCAGACATGCTGACCATTTATCCACGGGCATCACAGCCTTTTTAAATGCTGGTCGCTTTCTACATTAGACTTACTTCGTGTGGCAGCAGAATCTCATTAAAGGAACTAGAATCTACGTGTTTCTATGACAATCGTTCAGTATCGATCAAAATACAGTGAACGACGGTGAAGCGAGCTATGGCAAGTCTTTCATTACCACTCACGTGCTCTCCATAGTCTTTTAGATGCCACCCTAGCTGGTTACTAACATACTCATACTCAATACACAATCAATCGATGCTCTACCAAGCCTTACGCCGAGAATAAGGCTTGAGTTTTGAGAGCTTTCGACAAATCTGAACAACTCAAACAGGTCAGGCAGTAAATTTTGAGACCATCTTTGGATGCATGAACGTTAACTTCGAAAAACTCTTCATTGGAGCTTCAATTTGATCCAAATTATTTTGGAGCAGATCTTTAAGACAAGTCCCCGGGCTCACCTCATTTCCTCGGGGGCGATGAAAGCTGGTAAATTTTGTTAGTTATCTCGAAATTGCTGTCCGTATAAGAGAATTCCCGCGCACTGAACGTTAGCTTTCCATTTCCTTTAAATTTTGCCGCTTTGCCAAGAATTTGAAGAAAATTGAAAGCTGTCGCTTTGCGCTCCGTACGTGACCGTTCCGTAAAAGTGGTTTAAGCAAATTTTATTTCGCTACCTCGAAAACAAACTATACACACATGCAAACGGTTATTTCTCGGAAACTACTCATTTCCATTTCTGTCTTCATAGACAGAGCGTATTGAACATCATTTAAGTATTCGCCCTTATTTGCCATTTTTATATAGTCCTTGATTTGTTTTGTCTATTTTTGAAGCTTTCGTTTCAAACGAAATGAGTTGAAAGCTTGATTGGAAATCATAACCATTGTTAAAATCAACGTTAGTGCACTCAAACTACGCAAAATACTGACACCAATCCCAAGCCAAAACTATAGAGCCTTCTATTTAAGATACTTCCAGGGATAATCTCAAAATTACGTAGCTGACCTTCGACGGTTTTTAGAAAATAATTAAAGATTGACTATTATGTCCCATTTTGTTCTGAAGACTCAGTAAATAAGGTTATCGCAGTAAATGTCGGACAAAGCCAAAAATTTTGACATGTTTAGGTTATTTGGCGCCCTATTTGAACTCAATTTAAATAACTTGTTTACTTGTCTACTCGATTTCAAGACTTCTGAGAACAGTAGTGTCACTTGGGGTCAATGGAATGCTACAAAAAAATATTATCACATCATTGAAAATAAACCCCAAACTTTCGACTGGCCTTGCAAGATTCCATCTTCCATTTCCCCCCGATTCTCATCAAAAAAAAAAAAAAAAACAAAGAAACAAGAAAATTATTTACTTCGACAACCAAGCGCCTTATCATCACTTTCACCCAAAAGTAGGATACCACGCCTACAATAATTTTTCTTTTTTGCATTATCATTAGTTCCGATTCCGAACCGGACTTCGACCTCTTAAATTTACATAGCTACACTCAAACCGAAATGAGTCCTGCCATTCAATCATTTTTGCTGTTCATGTGGTTTAATTTTTTGTTTGCATAATTTTTTTTTTTTTTGTGTATTCTCTGTCGAGCCTATAAGCTAAATAAATTGACCTGAAAGTGCCATGCATAACAATGTCGTCTGGACATGCTATGCAAGCGTGTCTTATCAAACAAAAAAGCAAAAGACCACAATTGAAATACAAAATTCACTATAAATATGAATGCCACGACAAGCAGATGTAATGAACGTTATCAGGTTTGAACCACGCGTTATTATTACCATTTCAATTTGAATTTTATTTGGTTAATGAGTTAGCAAATTTAGTGTGGATTTTTATTGTGCTTACAGCGGCGTGAGAAAGTTGAGAGGCACGTGGTGAATGTTTTTGGAGACGTTTGTGTGTTGAAATTGTTTTACTTTACAGTACAATTCACTCCGGCCACATTATCGATTTTAGTTGCGTTACGTTTTCTTTATTGTCATCGTGTTTATGAATTGTTTCAAAGTTTTTTGAGATTTGAGTTTGAAAGCTTGAGTGAATTTTGCCTGCGTGCCAGGTGTGAGCAAAGCGACGATACGTCTGAAAGGCTGATTTTTAATGCAGGATGCTCTCATCTGTCAACGCCTTGAACATAATCAGGACTTAACGTTGGCAGCATTTTTTTCCTGCTCAAATGGTTTGAACTAGCTTTGTTTTGTTTTTCTCTTCTTGACTTGCTTCCAAGCGTCGAAAAACTTGACCAGTCGCATCTTTAAGCTATGAGTTTTGGTCTTGCGACGTTAAATTACTTTACGTCGTGTTACGATAAATTGAACAAGAACACGAACAAGAACAAGAACAAGAACAAAATCAAAGAAACAAGAAACAAGAAACGAGAAATAAGAAGCAATAAACAAGGAACAAGAAACAAGAAACAAGAAACGAGAAACAAGAAACAGGAAACAAGAAACAAGAAACAAGAAACAAGAAACAAGAAACAAGAAACAAGAAACAAGAAACAAGAAACAAGAAACAAGAAACAAGAAACAAGAAACAAGAAACAAGAAACAAGAAACAAGAAACAAGAAACAAGAAACAAGAAACAAGAAACAAGAAACAAGAAACAAGGAACATGGAAACATGGAAACATGGAAACATGGAAACATGGAAACATGGAAACATGGAAACATGGAAACATGGAAACATGGAAACATGGAAACATGGAAACATGGAAACATGGAAACATGGAAACATGGAAACATGGAAACATGGAAACATGGAAACATGGAAACATGGAAACATGGAAACATGGAAGCATGGAAACATGGAAATATGGAAACATGGAAACATGGAAACATGGAAATTTTTTTTTTTTTTTTATTTACTTTTGGAGAAATGCCTTACGCACCGTAAGGAAGTATCCATACTTCCCCGTGTGTCGGACTCTCTAAGGTGTAAGCTTGGCATACCGACTAAAACTCCAAAAGTTTCTCGCTGATCTTCCCCTCGGGACCACTTGCGCATTTCTTCAAGGGGGGATCCGTGCCTAGGTGGCAGGTTCTTGTTCCTCAGCTACCTCTTCTTGTTTCTTTGTTTTCAGGATCTGCTGATTCGCCTCCAACTCTTCTCGTCTCTCAGCATCTCCTGGATGATATTATTCGGGCTGAGCTCTCCGATAACTCTATTTATTTCCTGACGGGGAGATTCCCATCTACTACATTCGAACACTGTATGATAAGCGTCGTCTGTCAGCGAATCTCCGTACTGGCACGAAGGACTTCTTTTTTTTCCAATTTTGTGCAGGAAAGCGTTGAAATACCCGTGTCCGGTGAGGAACTGTGTGACGTAGTAGTTCACTTCACCGTGTTTCCGGTTACTCCATTCGCTTATGTCTCCGATCAGCCTAGCAGTCCAGCGTCCTCTGCTTTCGGACTCCCAGCGTGC
The DNA here is from genome assembly GCA_914767635.1 of Melanostoma mellinum. Classification (NCBI taxonomy): domain Eukaryota; kingdom Metazoa; phylum Arthropoda; class Insecta; order Diptera; family Syrphidae; genus Melanostoma; species Melanostoma mellinum. The sequence goes on along the minus strand of OU612060.1, from coordinate 166,325,066 downwards.
TTGCCACTTCTGCTGTGTGATTGCTTTCGCTTCCGCGCTCGCCGCTTCTACACCGATTTCTGCTTTCTTTTCATGTATGTATTGTCTTTGTGTTGCGAGGAGGTCAATTGGTACGACACCTGCAACTACAAGAATTGCTGGCTCAGACACTGTGCGGCACGCGCTCGTTATTCGCAAGGCACCGCGCCTCTGTACCGATGCTATAGTTGTTTCATGGAAACAAGAAACAAGAGACAAGAACAAATAATAAAGTCATAGAACTCAAATGAGAACCGATGGCCTCGTTATCGATACAACTGCGGAGTTAATCGATTGGCGTGGAGTTAACGCAAACGGTCAGTGCCCAGCGCAGCGGTTCCCCAAGCTATATTGTGCCATCTTCTCATTTATTTTGTTTTTAAGAAGGTGAAGAACATCTGATAGCCTTCTCGTATGATGTGAGGTGGTAATTGATCAGTTCGATAACAATGTGAATCTTTTGAACGCTCTGGTTCACAGAGCGGTCTGGTATCGCAATTAGGATATGTGCTCCCTCTGCATCGATTACATGCCTGACACCCTTGAAGACGAGTCAGACCTAGTTCTTTTTGTATTTGAAAAAAGTTATAATACCACCCGTTGCCTTTGGTTGTGCTCTTTTGTAAGGCTACCTCACAAAAGAATGTCGTCCATTTGATAAAGGATCCTTTCCAGCCCTCGCACTCGGGTTCTTTGTAAAGTTCAAACTTTTAAGGTACTTTTTTTCTCATTAAAGTACCATGGTAATGCATTCTAATGCTCTTGTTGGCTCTAAAAAAAGTTTTCAAAAGAAAATTCTGGAGAGGTAATCAAATGAATTTCTGACGAAAAAAACGAAAGAAACCCCGTTTCTCTCGAGTTCCAAGAAGAAGTGTAAGTTGTTTTCCCTTCCCTACTGTTTGTCAAATTTTTCATTGAAAGATATTAGCATAAATGGCACGGGGAAGTCGTTTTATTATGGCGTCAGTCAACTAGATGTTAAATGAGCCGAACTCAAATCACTTGATTTTTTCTTTATAGAAAAGGAAGTCTCTTAACCTTATTGTCGTCTACAAACTGTGCGGCGTGTCGTCGTCGATTTGCGCTATGATAATTTGTGCAAATAAATTAAACTGAATCCCTTGATGTGTGTTGTTTTCTCAATGAAAAATAACTGAAGCATTAACACGAAAAGAACACCTCTATTGTGATGATGTGCTGATATTGTGAACCTTGTGAAGTCATGTGGATATAACCGTGCTTTGGTTGAGGTACGGCGCGAGGTTAAAAATCCCTATACACTCCATGGGTAGAGGTTATACGTGTGAGTCGTGTATACAAAAATAAATAGTCATCGTTAGGAGACTTTTGAGAACAAATCTGAAGGAGAAAAAGGTCGTCTTTTGTGTAAATCTTTTGGTTTCACTTTTCACAGTTCGAAAATATGAACCCAAATCAATTGATCCCTTTAGGGATAATCGGTTGAACTCATGTTCAAGAACCCTGACATCCGATACCCAATCAAATTATAGCAACGAATCACCTCTGAGTTCTCTTTTTGGTCTCAAGAAATCACGATAATCAAGAGGAGCATCTTTTTTCTCGTAATTTGGACGGTGAGGAACTTCAAAAAGCCTTTGATGAAGTGTTGGTGTGTAAAAATTAAGAAAACAGAAATAAAGAAGTAAAATAAGCCACTGCCATCAAATATAATGTATCACTCACGAGGATAGCCCCGTCATAAGCGCCACGTGCCATTTTTAGAAAGAATCATGTCTTGAAAAGGGTTAGCGGCTGTATATAGGCGAAATTGAGAAATTGGAAACAATTTTTAATGATGTTGCAGTAGCTGAGGGAGAGAGGGACTTGCTTGAGATGTTATAAAAGAGTTTTTGTGAATTTGTGTTGTGAAGCTTTGAAATGGGATACTTTGTTTGCTCGTTGAAAAGCAGAAGTGGTGTCCTTAATGTTCGGGGAGTGTGAATATTGGAATAGAATGACTGATTGCTCTCCCCAAGAGGTGTGAAGAAGAGTGGCAGTGATATTTTATCCCGGTGGTGTATCTATATTGAGTTCTGAATTGGTTCATTCCATGCAAATGATGGGATCATTATATGCGAATAGGTTTTGCATGAAAGAATCCTTAAGTGCTATTCTTACGTCCGAAATTGTGTTCTTTGGAATGGGGATTCGTCTTTAAGTGCTGTTCGATTACAATCATTCAATTGGTGAGTTGAAGCGTCTGATTGAATGAAGCATCATTAAAACTGTGCCAAATTTCTGAATAGTTTTTATGGCTCATTCGGTTAAAGATACAGGCGTAGCCTCATTGCATTGTGAGTAGGAGGAGGTGAGAAAGAGGGCTTTTAAAAATCGAGCTCAGATAACGATGGCGAGATAAGCACAGGTAACAGTGTTTTGACTCGAGGAATCTTCTGACCTGCGTAATTCTCTGAATGTATAATTACTATCTAGTTTTCGGATACACGCCAAAAGCTCAGTTTTACGAGACCTCGCTCTCTGAGCACCTCCGAAGAACCTTAACTAATATAAGTACCAAACTGGCAACATCCCCACAGGAATGTGTTGATTTTTGTTAAGGTCAACCCCAAACTCGTCGCAAAACGAGCTATTTTACTTTTGATGGAATATGATATCAAGCGCAGTAATTCGTAGCGTTTGTTGCGTCACATATTGAAGCACTGAACCTACCATAAGGGGTAAGACTATCCCTAGAGCTATTTCCAGTAGCTTCAGCAATATCGATCGAGCCGCTGCATACACTAAAAGACAAATAACATTTTAGGTCTTCTAAGGACGTTAAGTTTTCTAAAAATGATATGTCTTCTAAAGATATTGAGTCTTCAAAAAACGTTAAAGTCTTCTAAGGACGTTAAAGTCTTCTAAGGACGTTGAAGTTTTCTAAAGACGTTAAGTTTTCTAAAGGCGTAAAGTCTTCTAGAGACGTTAAAGTCTTCTAAAGAGCTTAAAATCTTCTAAGTACGTTGAAGTCTTTTAAAGATGTTAAAGTCTTCTAAAGACGTTAAAGTCTTCTAAAGACGTTAAAATCTTCTAAAGACGTTAAAGTCTTCTAAAGACATTAAAGTCTTCTAAAGACGTTGAAGTCTTCTAAAGGCGTTAAAGTCTTCTAAAGACGTTAAAGTCTTCTAAAGACGTTAAAGTCTTCTAAAGACGTTAAAGTCTTCTAAAGACGTTAAAGTCTTCTAAAGACGTTAAAGTCTTCTAAAGACGTTAAAGTCTTCTAAAGACGTTAAAGTCTTCTAAAGACGTTAAAGTCTTCTAAAGACGTTAAAGTCTTCTAAAGTAGTTAAAGTCTCCTAAAGACGTCAAAGTCTTCTTAAGACGTTAAAGTCTCCTAAAGACGTCAAAGTCTTCTAAAGACGTTAAAGTCTTCTAAAGACGTTTAAGTCTTCTAAAGACGTTGAAGTCTTCTAAAGACGTTAAAGTCTTCTAAAGACGTTAAAGTCTTCTAAAGACGTTAAAGTCTTCTAAAGACGTTAAAGTCTTCTAAAGACGTTAAAGTCTTCTAAAGACGTTAAAGTCTCCTAAAGACGTCAAAGTCTTCTAAAGACGTTAAAGTCTTCTAAAGACGTTGAAGTCTTCTAAAGACGTTAAAGTCTTCTAAAGACGTTAAAGTCTTCTAAAGACGTTAAAGTCTTCTAAAGACGTTAAAGTCTTCTAAAGACGTTAAAGTCTTCTAAAGAAGTTAAAGTCTTCTAAAGACGTTAAAGTCTTCTAAAGACGTTAAAGTCTTCTAAAGACGTTAAGGTCTTCTAAAGACGTTAAAGTCTTCTAAAGACGTTAAGGTCTTCTAAAGACGTTAAGGTCTTCTAAAGACGTTAAGGTCTTCTAAAGACGTTAAGGTCTTCTAAGGACGTTAATGTCTTCTAAAGACGTTAAAGTGTTCTAAAGACGTTAAACTCTTCTAAAGACGTTAAACTCTTTTAAAGACGTAAAAGGTTTCTAAGAACTTCACGTCTTCAAAATACGATAAGTCTTCTAAAAAAGTTGAGTCCATGAGGACGTTTAGTGTTCTAAAGGCATAAGTACATACTTCTAAAGTTGTTTAACAGTTTTGAAAGATCAGCTGCTTGAAGATCTTAAGACATTTGATTAATTTGAGATATTAGACCACCTTAAAGTGGAGTCTGAAATTAAGTATCATTGAAACCTTACCCCATACCGCACTTCATCATTTTTTAGTATTGAATTCAAATTGAATTGAATAACTCGATCTGAACACGAATACCTTGTAGGTTATTCAGTTGGGTATTAAGGCAATGCCGTTTGACCTACAAAAACATCGGCAAAGACTGGCTTTTGCTTAGAGGTGCTTTTTTGAGCTAAGGCAGCTTCTAGAAACGACTTATACCAGAGAACCAATACACTTAACATAATACTCGTCTTTTAGGGAAGTAAGTGACCTCGTCACTCAAACGGTAGTCGACTCTACCATCAACCACTCAAACGTTCAGAGCTTCCAAGTCACTTTATCACTCAGTTGACGAAGTTTCGGTTCCCACCATTTAACTTCGACTCGATTGTTAACTTCATCGCTGAACTACAACTACTGAAAAGCATTTCAGAGTGAATAGCCTGGTCATTCATTCAACATTAAATCAAACGCTCATTGATTCAAACTTTCAAAGGCAGAGTTGCTCAAATGATCTAATACTCACACTCTTCATCAATTTGCGCTCGATTACTGTGAGTTATTCAGTCTCTTGGTGGCCTAATCACTCAATTGGTATGTAAGTCAATCGAATAGCCACATGATGCTCAGTTTCAGCAGCAATCATTACTCGATATGCACTCAGCGGCTTGAGCATCACTCAATATCGTAGAGTAGTTCAATCTTATGCCACTGGACGAAAAGAACCGTCCAGAAGCGTCCAGGAGCATTTATAAACTGTTCCATTATTGCAAAAAGATCGCTTCTCATGATTCTGAGAAGTGACAGCTTCTTCTCGATTTGAAATGAGATTCCACTCAGGAGGCACTTATATCTACATGTTACCCAAATGTCAAAAAGAAAAGTTTCCACAGGAAATATTGTTTATGTGCTATAGGTGTTTCACTCAGACAAAGCCAGTACGTTAAGTTGAGCAAAAACAATTTAAGGTGTTCCATTGGTTTTCAAAATGAGTGCTTTTCCGAGTGAAACCAATGGAAAGCGCCATTAGAGTCACTTGATTGCTCAATTGCACAAGCACTCAATCGTCACATTTATTTTATCACTCCATTTACTTACCCTCTAAACTGATTTGTATCTCAAATGCTGTGCGTTATACTATCACTCAGTCGCTTGTTGACTTAATCGTTTGATCACTCAGTCACTTACCTGAACGCTCAATCACTCCATGTCGCTGAGTAATTCAATCGTAGAGTCGCTTTATTGCTAATTTGCACAAGCACTGAAAATGCTCGTCTCTGTGACACTCAATCCTTCAGCCGCTTGGTGAATCAACCCTTGAGGGTCCCCGCAAACCACAAACTTTCTATCGGCCGAAAGTTTGGTCGGGTTTATAATCATCAGTATGAAGATGTATGCAAGGCCGCATACTACAACGATTTAGTATCGGCCGATAAAGAAGTTTGATGGGCTTCTCAACTGCGTTCAAACTAAACTATCGGCGAACTATTGGCCGACTGATATATCAGTAGGGAGCTCCTCGCAAGCGCACACACCGACTGATTGTTTAATCGGCCGATGGTTCATTTCGCTCCAATTTTTGGCGCCAAATGGTCGCGATTGTTTTTTTTTTACTATGGCGCTGCCCAATTTTACTCAATAGCTGGTTGTAGAAACGTCAATCGTCGGCCAACTGTTGTTTAGTCTACGCTGCGCACACACCACCAACCCAACAGTTGAATTGGCGTAGTATGCGCGCTAACAGCCCAACCCGACCAAACTATCGGTCGGTTTGTGGTTTGCGGGGACCCTAAATAGCTCAGTTCCTCTGATACTTAACCGTTCGTATCCAACAGTCACTTGCTTGTACAAGCACTCAGCTGTCGGACTAATTCTGCGCTCATCGCTGTGTCACTCAATCGCTGAGAAAATCAATAATTTTGTCATTCGAATGCTCGATCGCCGCCATGTTTCTTGTTTTTTAGTGCTTAATCCCTTCAATCCAAACGATCATCACCCATCGCAAAGTACTTGCCCACAGCTTTTGCAATCTCGTTTTTAAAGAAGCTACTAGGCAAGGAGTGAGCGTTTCTATTAAAGAAGCAGCTAAACCACGTTCGTCAAGTGGCTAGTGGCATCTGACAGAGATGGTTGAAAAACTCACTTCACTTTAGCTGGAACTTCTTAGACAGATTTCTCTCTGCCTGCCGTCTCAAAGTTGTTAATATGTGGTTTCCACCTTATTTAATTACCTAATGCCTAATGCAGCAAAGCAGTTCTCAGATTCTTTAAGTCTTGGCCGTTCATCTAGATATTCCTTATTTATATCCTACTCGCCCTGACAGACGAAACGATTATGGGATAAATTATTTTCTGCAATAAGTAATTGTCGCCGAAAGTGTATCTCCCGCTTTAGTATCTCCCTTTTTTATTTTCCAACAAGCATTTCCGGTCTTAAATTGTATTAAATATTACACCCCAAACCCACTCATGGCCTCCCATCTTCCCATCCACATTTTCCCTGCCAAAGAACTTGAAAGTACTTCCACCACAGTGGAAAAATAAGCGCCCTAAGTGCTGAACCCCATAAACTAAATGAATTTCCAAGGTCAATGTTTTTATTTCTTTATTTTTGTTTTTTTTCCTTCATTGCATCAATCTCTTTATAAGAAAAACCACTTCCATTCACATTCATATGTCTACAGTCTACACTCCTCCATTTCAAATAAAGACATTTAATTCAATACAAAGTGTAGTAACCTCTAACCAAAAATGTAATAAAGTCTCTGTGGATAATAAAATCCATTACACACACTCAGCACATCATCCTCTAATTGTATCAAAAGATCTCTCGCAATTAATTTATTACATCATAAAAGCCGGCTCCTATTGTACTACGTTATAATGTATGCAATTTAGTTCCGTTTACCAAATACAATCGAGGCGGACAAAGAGACAGAGGAAGGTAGGTATTGAGAATGGATATCCAAATTGCAAACTAATTTTATGCACAATAACAACTATGTATCTTCCGTAACAGAGCTCTGTACTACACACTGGCACTCACATCGTATTGTACAATGTCACTACTCACTACCCCAAGTGGGTCTTGTGGGTTTGGGTAGATAGATTTAACCAAACAGAATGAAAATATCCAGTTAAGCTGACGATATATATGCATAATGGATCAGTTCAGGTGTTTGGGTAAGCTTTTGGTCAACCAAACGCAACATTAATGCAACTTAATGTCACCACACATGAAATTTTATGGTAAATAATTCTTAGTTATAGTTTCAGTAGTCAGTATAGTCACCCTGGCTGCTAGGTTTCAGTTTCAGGCCAGTGTTGCCGCAGGTGTGATTTTCAATGAGTCAAAGAGGTAAGTCGTTTTAAAATAAATGAGTCTCATTAGAAATTCTCTTCGAAGTTTCTGATGAGACTATTTTCGACCACGAGAATGAGAACCGCAAGAACTTTGTTATTATAATTCGTCTATGTTAAGAATGTTAAGTCCTTGAGGCAACCTAAACAAATGAGTTCGTTTTGACCTCAATGAGGATCGATGGTAACACTGGTTTTTGCCCTCTCGTCTATGGGAGTTTAACGCAGGGAGTTTCAAAAGCCATATTTGATTTTGAAAACAAGAAAGTACATTAGTAAGGATATTGGTGTTTGTATAACAGAAGCTTTGTCTCCTTGCCAGTTTCCACTCTGAAGATTGTTTACCAACTGATAAGTAAGTAAACTAGTTTTTGTGCTGGAGCACCACTTCCTAAGCAGTAGACACGCATGCCGTTTGGAGCAGTATTTCGTGATATTATTGAAATTATTTAGTCGTAGGTATTTCTTCGCAGTTGTATTCTTCTAGTTGTCATTGAAGAGGATGCTAAAAGCGCTTGAGTTCCATGTGTTCTCAATCTTTGTTTCTCAATATTTCTCTGTACCTCATACTCTCACTCTGTCACTCTCTCATTCTGTCTCTCTCTAATTCTGTCTCTCTCTCTGTATTTGTCTTCGAAGAAGACTTTAGTGTCTTTAAAAGACTTTAACGTCTTTAAAAAACTTTAACGTCTTTAGAAGACTTTAACGTCTTTAGAAGACTTTAACGTCCTTAGAAGATTTTAACGTCTTTAGAAGACTTTAACGTCCTTAGAAGACTTTAACGTCTTTAGAAGACTTTAACGTCTTTAGAAGACTTTAACGTCTTTAGAAGACTTTAACGTCTTTAGAAGACTTTAACGTCTTTAGAATACATTAACGTCTTTAGAAGACTTTAATGTCTTTAGAAGACTTTAACGTCTTTAGAAGACTTTAACGTCTTTAGAAGACTTTAACGTCTTTAGAAGACTTTAACGTCTTTAGAAGACTTTAACGTCTTTAGAATACATTAACGTCTTTAGAAGACTTTAACGCCTTTAGAAGACTTTAACGTCTTTAGAAGACTTACCCGTCCTCAGAAAACTTAACGTCTTTAAAGACTCATATCTTCATATCTGTGTCCCTGTCCCTGTCCCTGTCCCTGTCCCTGTCCCTGTCCCTGTCCCTGTCCCTGTCCCTGTCCCTGTCCCTGTCCCTGTCCCTGTCCCTGTCCCTGTCCCTGTCCCTGTCCCTGTCCCTGTCCCTGTCCCTGTCCCTGTCCCTGTCCCTGTCCCTGTCCCTGTCCCTGTCCCTGTCCCTGTCCCTGTCCCTGTCCCTGTCCCTGTCCCTGTCCCTGTCCCTGTCCCTGTCCCTGTCCCTGTCCCTGTCCCTGTCCCTGTCCCTGTCCCTGTCCCTGTCCCTGTCCCTGTCCCTGTCCCTGTCCCTGTCCCTGTCCCTGTCCCTGTCCCTGTCCCTGTCCCTGTCCCTGTCCCTGTCCCTGTCCCTGTCCCTGTCCCTGTCCCTGTCCCTGTCCCTGTCCCTGTCCCTGTCCCTGTCCCTGTCCCTGTCCCTGTCCCTGTCCCTGTCCCTGTCCCTGTCCCTGTCCCTGTCCCTGTCCCTGTCCCTGTCCCTGTCCCTGTCCCTGTCCCTGTCCCTGTCCCTGTCCCTGTCCCTGTCCCTGTCCCTGTCCCTGTCCCTGTCCCTGTCCCTGTCCCTGTCCCTGTCCCTGTCCCTGTCCCTGTCCCTGTCCCTGTCTATGCACATGTCCCTGTCCCTTTTCCTGTCTCTGTTGCTGTCGTTGTACCTGTCGCCGTCCTTCTCCCTCCCTCTCAATCGCCCTTTTCGCCTCCTTTTTCTGCCTCACTCTCTACATGTCTCTTCTTTGTGGGTGACGAAATACAACGGAATGGAATGTTTCAGCTTCTTATTGCCTCTTGTTGTTTCCCGAATTTTTCAGCAATGGAGGAAAATGTAAGAAAAGTGGTATTTATTTGGAATCGTGTGGCATTTCCGCAAAACTTATTATAAGGAACCTGCATAATAGAACGTTCAAAGTTATTTTCTTTCACCACTAAAACATTGACTGCCTCTGTAACGCGAGGTTGTATCCACACGATGTGCCTTCTAACTGCGCATCAAAATTTTGAACACTATATTCTTCTTGAATAACTTAACCAATTGCAGTACACCTAAAAATATGCCTGCTTCTACGCTCTAACACCAATACTGACTCACTGGCTGATTCTGTAACGCTGAAGGATAGATCGCGTGATTTGCAATAGACTTACTGATTATTCAACAACCTGGAAAGTCAGGTTACATCAGCTTCTAGTGTTTTTTGATCGTCAAATGTATCATCAAAAGCCTTCTTAGTATCTGAGTCAGTGCGTTTCCTTTAAAGTCTCACTCAAAAGGAGAACGTCGATTGTTGCAATCTGGATTTTTGTATTTGCGACTTAACTTTCTGCCATGGTAATCTACTAATTTCCTCCAGTTTCTTACTTTGCTAGATATCCTGAAAGTCCTTCACTGCACTTTTGATAGCGAATTTCAGCATTCTTCATTTGAGTTTATCAAGCTCTTCGCTTTCATATTGAAACACTAAACAGAAACACCCTGTAAAGCAAATTTATAGTGGAAAGTTTTGAATTACCAATTATTTTCATTATTGCAAAGCTAAGTAAAAATAAAACAAAACCTAATTGGGAATTAGAAGGGTTTTTCATTTTCTTTATTTTCCATTCACAGCAAAGCAACCCTTTGTGGTGATAATTTGTGAAGCATATTATCGTCGCGCCAAATCCAGAAGATGCAACTTTACTCATCCGCTCGAGTATAATTACAGAATATTTGCATCCGTGGGTAATGATTACGGTTACTTGACGCGTATTTTGTGGAATTGTAATTTTAAAACAGAAAGAGAATGTGTGTAGATTGTAGACAATTTGTGGATTGTTCTAGACAATAATTGTATGTTTAACTTTATGAACAGAAAAAAGAAAAGAAAAACAAACAAACAAATGAGTCTCTACAACATGACTTCATTAACACAACCAACTTTATGAAACTGGAAATAAAGCTAATTGTGGTTTTGAATTAGTGCCGTTATGAGAATGATTTGTGAAAGTTGTTGTGTTTGAAGAGGTTTTCTGCGATTTGAAGTTTTTTGAGAAAAAAAATGTTTGCTACTTCTGGTTGAAAGGCTTGATGGTGGTTTCGTTAAAAACAACACTTGGCATTAATTTAATTCAATTTTTTCCTAAACGCATCAACCGACCATCGTTCAAATATTCTTAGTTCTATTCTTCAAGTTGATCTATTCTATGGAACTTGATAAAAATGTTCGGTCTCTCCATCCTAAGCACAATAAGAACGATTCGATGTTTAGAGACTGAGACTGTGGCGGTTGATACGGAATTTGTTAAACATGTGATTTATCCTTTCCAGAATTTTTAAATCGGGTTCCAAAAACAATGTAGAGAACTACGGAGGAATTTGTAAAATATCTGCAATTCCTAAGTTTTTTGAAAGCCTTGTCAAAAAAAAACTTGATTTCCTAGTGAAGGAACATACGTATAAGTGATGCCCAATATGGGTTCATCTCGGGAGGATCAACAATCACCAATTTAGCATGTTTCTCTTCTTTCGTTGTTGACGCTATTGAAAGTAAAGATCAAGTGGATGTTATTTATACCGATCTTAGCAAAGCGTTTGATTCGGTTTGTCACAAAATACTGCTTCAAAAATTGGAATCATTTGGTTTTCACTCAAGCCTCCTTCAATGGATCTGTTCCTTCCTCATAAAAAGGGTTCAAAAAGTCAAAATTGACGAATTCACCTCAATGTAGATGAATTGTACCTCTGGTGTTCCAAAGGGTAGTCATCTAGGTCCTTCACTTTTTATCATATTTATTAATGATATTGTTAACTGTGTCAACTTCAGCAAATGCCTCATATACGCAGACGATCTGAAACTTTTTCTGGAAGTAACCTCTGTTAGTGATTGCCAAAAACTCCAATTGGATCTTGATAATCTATCTCGCTGGTGTGTGGGTCAAACCGCTTGAATCTTGAAGCCAAAAAATGTTTTGTGATTTCTCTCTCAAGAAAGAATCATACGCAAGAGTTTTCATATTATCTTGATTGCAATCCTCTTCAGAGAACTGAAAAATTTAAGAATTAAGGCGTACTTTTTGACTCCAAATTCTCTTTTACACCACATATAGAAGTTATTGTATCAAAAGCTAACTCAATGTTAGGATTTATCCAAAGTAACTCCACAGACTTTACTAACCCCTACACCCTTGTGTCTCTTTATACCTCACTAGTAAGACCCAACCTAGAGTATGCAGATATCATCTGGAACCCTCACCAACAATGTTTTTCCGATCGAATTCAGAAAGTTCAGAATAGGTTTACGAAGTATGCATTTTGCATGCAAATGCGATGGTACTTTCATCCAAATTCCACAGCTAGGCAGAGTGTTCTAGGTTTGCAGTCGCTCAAATCACGTAGAACTAGCCATGACATAGTTTTCGTGCGAGACGTTTTATGTTATCATATAAAGTGTCCTTCCTTGTTGTCCTTAGTTTGTATTTATGCTCCAGAGAGGCCGTCGAGGGATAGAATTCTTCTTTTTCAATCAAGGCACAGAACTAATTATGGCATGAGTGAACCAATTTCAAGATCAGTTAGAGAGTTTATTGAAATTTGTGGTCATATTGATTTAGCCTTCTTCAGACATAAATTTCGAGATGAATCGTATTACTTACTTTTAAGAAATTGAAACCTTTTTTGTAATAATGTGTAATCTGTTGAGCTCATTGCTCGTAGGTGAATAAATAAATAAATAAATAAATACGACGCATCGACGTTGATAGGCATGATGCTCAAAATTGCTACTTTTAAGCCTATTGCATTGGAGCCAAATTACCATGACAAGTTACACGATCGGACAGAACTTCCAAGTGATAATCGTTGCGGGCTTGTTGCGCCTACTTTACAGAAATAAAGGTGGTATTTCGAATTCAACTCCCTAACGTTTGAGGCGACTGGTTCAGTGAACCACTCAGGACTAAGCAGCACCTGTAGTCGGCAGAGAACATCACCTTCACGCTTCCCCACTTACCGTTACATTGTCCACCGCAACCTGGGCCAATCAATGGAGGCATTCAACGCATACACTTTTTCAGATATTTCAACTCTTTTCAGCACCCGATTGGTCAGAAATTCATTTCTTCGTTTGATACGTTACTTTTGACCAATTGAAAGAGTTTGATTATATGAAAAGCTTAACGTTGATGAATGCACCCGATTACTCATCGAACTTGGCCTTTTACTGATTTAAGTCCGACTGAAACTGAAACAAGCGATGGCCATTGGCCACACACGAGAGTAGCTTCGCCCCCTTATTGACATCCTGTACATTGATTTGCCATTTTGAAAAAATCCTTTAACAGAATCGTCTGTAAAAATGAGGTTTTCTGCAGTTATTTCTCAATATTAAGAATGGAGGTTTACAGAAATCGCTGAAAAAAAACCATGGAACCGAGCATGCAGCTATTAAATATATATTTACCTACTTAAGTATTTTTACTTGCTTTTCATACTGACTGTACCCCAGTTCAAGTTGGTATCGATAACTCTGGCGAAAAAGAAAAGATAGAAAAGAGAAATCCCACCTTTCCTACTTTGGTGTACCCAACAAGCGATAGGATAAAGCCACACTGGCAGCTGAAATGCAAGATGAAAAAGGCATACCTTAAGTCCAAAAGCGACATGATTGAAGTTAATCGTAAGCTAAAAAGAACATGGAGAATGCACACTGACAGCCAAAAAGCGACATGATGAAAGAACACTTGCAGCTTAAAGGAAATGTGATAAAAGCAAGTCTAAACCCAATAAACGACATGACGAAGGCACACCGACAGCCTAATATCGACATGATGAAGACCCAATTACAGCTAAAAAGTGACACGATTAATATCGACCGCCGTAAAACGAATTGATGAACACATACCGACAGCCGAAAAACGACATGATGAAGATCCAATTATAGCTAAAAAGCGACATGATGAAGGATTAAGCTATCGGTGTTCCTTCATTGGATCTTCATTCATTCAAATCTTCTTCAGGCGACATTACGAAAGCACATTGGCAGCCAAAAAACGACATGATGAAGACCTAACTTCAGTTAAAAAGCAACATGGTGAAGGAGCACCGATAGCTTAAAGATGACATAAGAGACACACCTACATGTTAAAGAAACAGCGACAGCTAAAAGGTAACATAATGGAAGCAAATAGAGAGGCAAAAAACTTAGTGATGAAGGTATATAGCGACAGTAAAAATGCGACAAAATAATCTATTCAGATACACACAAAAAACGCCAGTTTGAATTAATACCGACAGCCAAAAAGCGACATGATGAGCTTAACTGTGACTTCAAATTATGTTTAGTGCTGAATGATTATATCAAAAATGTTTACAAAACTTGAAAAGCGATCAAGAAATATTCAAAAGGCTATTTACGTTCACACAGGCTTACAAAAGTCGATGGAAGTCAATTTGATAGCCACTCCTAAGACCTGCAACACAAAGCTACAAGTCTACAAATCAAAAATTGACTTTTAAGAAAAGATACGTCAATTACACTTGCAGTAGATCAAACACACTTGCACCTTTGAGCAACAGAATTTTCTTGCTTTTGTCCTCATTCACTTGTATTGCAAGTACTTGTGGTTCTGTGTTAATGTCCCCGTATTTTCAATTATAATTTGTGTTACTTATTCTCACTCCCTTTAATCGCTTAGACGTTATTTCTTTTGGAAAACTAACGCTCGCATTTTATTCCTTATAGTTTAAAGATGTAGAAGTAAACATAAATATGGTGGCACAACAGAGCGAAGAGTCCTGGTTCCGAGTGCATTTCTCTCAACCATACCTTGTGAAACAATGTAAGCGAGTTACAATTTGTTTGCCGTTTCCGGACTGTCAATCGAAAAAGCGCTTTTCATGACAGATATTGCTTATTACTCATGAAAGGCGATGCCCATACTTTTTCAGGGGTTTGAACCTCGAACCTGAAACTTATCAGAGAGACACGATTACAAGTTGCATTTACGGACACGGACACCACCCCACATATATTCTGGTTTCTCTAATAAAAAGGACTTGTTTTGAAAAATGCTGTCAAAAAGCCAATACTGCTTAGTATAAGTTAGTGCTTTTCATGGAGATTTACTATACAATCGTGAGTATTTTCAATTCCTCTCGGAAAAGGTGATACCCGTGGAACAATAATTTGCTATTTCCGGGATTTGAGCCTCGAACTCCCCCATTACATGATCTAACTTCATATTTCTTTTTGCATCGTATTTTCTGTTAAACTTTGTGCAATCATAAAATTTAAAGCCATCCACAAACTTTCAAATGAACAAACTGATGTTTTGGAAAACAAAAACACACACAGATATTTCGGTAGGGTTTGTTTATTTAATTTTATTAAGTTGATCTGTGGTTACGACAGTCAAATGAGATCCAAAAATAGTTTGGCTGTCACCTAAGTACATTGAAATATCTTTAAGCTAATGTTTGCTGTCCTGCTTTGCTTCGGATGTAGCATTGACATTCCTCAAAGTTCTTTAAGTCACACAAGCTGTCACCGTGCTTAAGAAAATATTGCGTGTTGAAAGTGCAAGTGCTGTCCCTTAATTCCGTAACATTTTAGACGACTATATTTAAATTTTAGTTATTTAAAAAAAGTGTTTAAGAATCTAAAAAAGTTACCACAACCGACACCAGACGATTCAACCACAATCGTCTGAAAAGTTACGAAATCGGGGCATTGTTAAAATTTTGAACCAAACAAAAAAAAAATTAACTCAAACACTATAAAAACTTCCACTTCACAAAATCTCCAATCCCGATTGTCGATGACTCAAAAACTCTCGTTAGGATTTCATTGATGTCCTGCGGCCCTTGTTCTTAACTTTTTTATGTACAATTCTTCCAGTAAGATTCAAGGTCAGGACAGGTGTAGTTTCGCTAAATAAGATGGTGTCAGTCCTAAACTTACACTCTGGTAGATAAGCAGGCAGAGCGTCAGCATCCAGAGCAACTTTGGTCATGTTGAAGACATAGTTCTGTAAGAAAAAGAAGAAAAAAAAACTGAATGAATATTTTAAGTACAATTGACTATGAAAATATTTACCGATGAAATGGGACACTTATCGGGTAAAATCACATATTTCTCAATCATTGTCTTTGCCAACTTTAAAATTGGATTTAAAACCGGCTCATTCAGAATATCACAGACTTTGACTCTTTTGTAGTTGTACAGTTGCTTATTAACCCCACTTTTGCGTGCCACGTTTCCGATGGTGTCCATCAGGAGAACGTCTATTTGTTTCTGCATTTCCAAATACGCGGACATAGAACCTTTTTTTGCGCTACAAGATGCTTTTTTCACAAAGTTGTTGGTATGAACGCACTTAATGTCATCCAACACCGCATTGTAGATTCGCTAAATTGATTTTTTTTTTAAACTTATTAAAACAAAAATTGTTTTGTTTGCTTGGCAAGATCTCACATTTCCAACAGATGAATTTATGTATTAACACGAGAATTATAATGAAATTGAAAAGACTGGAGCGAGTAGGTCGTCTGGAATGCATTATTGAAATTCGACTAATGTTTGTTTAGAGCTTCGAACGTAGTACCGAAATAAGTCAATTAGTTTCTATTTCTATTTCTCGATTGATTCGATGGAAGGGTAGAAAATTGCTGTTGATGGCTTATCTCAATCAGCTGTTTGGTTCGTTGACTATAAATTTACCTAATGAAATAAATGAATAAGTGACGAGAAGTTAAAGCTTTCATTTCGTTTAGGGTTATACAAGCTAATGTAGAAAAAAGCTTTTTTTACTTTCTAACTTTACTTTACTTACATTCAACGTGACGTCTTCACCTTTGAGCTTCATTGTCGAAAAGGCAAAGACAAAAACCCACACGAAACATATTGAAAATGGAAAAAGTTTTGATATTGTTTTTTACCTCTCTTCCTCTCATTTCTGACGATGTCTTAGCTTCTTTGGAGTCCGGGAGAATCAACTCTACTCTAGGAAACTTCTCTGCAAAGAGATCAGTCAGTAGAGGAATACCGCAAGGCGGAGTCCTATCCCCTCTTCTATGGAATATAGTCGTCAATAAACTTCTAGTTGACTTAGAAGCTGAGAGATTCAAAGTGATTGCATATGCAGATGACGGCTCCATAGCGGTATCTGCCAAACATGCTCACGTCCTTACGGATCTGATGCAGACCGCTCTAAATATACTAGTAAAATGGGCGGGAAAATGTGATCTAGGGGTCAACCCTAAGAAAACTGAACTCGTTCTCTTCACCAGGAAATACAAAATTCCGCAACTAATAACTCCATGAATTAATGGAATCCCACTTGAACTTTCAAACGAATCCAAATATCTAGACAAAAGGCTACATTGGAAAGCCAATATACAGGAAAGAATCAGGAAATCCACGGTAGCCTTATTTTCCTGTAAAAAAAGCCATTGGTAATAAATGGGGTTTCTCCCCCCAAATCACCCACTGCCCATTGGTTCTACACCGCGGTCATCAGACCAATACTCACATACGGAGTAGTGGTATGGTGGACGCTCTTGATAAAAGGACCTACTGCGATAATCTAAGCAAGGTGCAACGAACAGCCTGTCTGTGTATAAGCGGAGCACCGAGATCAACACCCTCAGCTGCCCTAAATACACTTCTTAACCTTACAACACTAGATATCTTCAGCAAACAAATGGCCGCCAGTACAGCCATTCGTTTGAGAGCTATCTCCCAATGGACCGTAAATAACTTCGGTCACACTACAATCCTGAATTTATTCGGATCAATTCCTTGCCACTCCAACTACACCATCCCCCAATTGGTTTTTGATAATAAGTTCCAGGTCTCAACCCCACCGAGAACGATCTGGGAAGACGAAGAATTTTTGAGAGATGATTCAATTCATTTCTATACAGATGGTTCAAAAACCGAAGAAGGGGTAGGCTGCGGGGTATACTCAAACCGACTTAACGTAAGTCTTTCTTTCCGCCTTCCAAACTATTGTAGCGTGTTCCAAGCGGAAATTCTGGCGATCAAGGAGGTCCTATCATGGCTAAAAGAAAACGTGATATCCTCATTCCTCAACGAATATCCGGATTTTCTCAGATAGTCAAGCAGCCCTCAAATCACTCGGCGCTGTTTCTACGAGCTCAGTAACCGCCCTTAACCTTTGCCTATCTCTTAAGGAGATGGCTGAACAGTTCAATATTCACCTTATTTGGGTTCCGGGGCACAGAGATATCGTGGGTAACTGCAAAGCCGATGAACTCGTCAGAAAAGGAACTGTTCTACCGATCTCAATCACCAGGTTGAATATTGGTATACGAATACATGTAAACTTATGCTAAAGCAAGAGGCAATGGATAGAACAAATTATAGGTGGAACAATATCACCACGTGCTTGGCAACAAAACGGATATGGCCAGGACTATCATTTTCCTTTCACATTGTAGAACAAAGTCGCTTTTTATATAGATAGAGTGGTACAGGAGAAAAGTTTATATATATATATTCATTGCTGTATTAGAACGAAATGGAAACGAAAACAGGAACGGGAACGGGAACTAAGAAGCTACTGGAATAATTTCAAAACTCCTTTCACCGTTCAAAATCTGCATTTTTAAAAGTGACATAGAATATCTCAAAACTTCGTTGGAAACAGAAAACCTAAAAGCTTCCCACAACACCCCGGGTGTTCCGGACAGTTTTTGGGTTTCTGACAATTTTGTGTGTGGACAATGCTTTTGAATATATTAAACGGGTCGTGTCGGGTATAAGATTATTGGAAAACTTCTTTAATAACTCCACTGCATAAAGGTGGTTCTAAAAATCAAATGAATAGTTATAGACCTATTGCTAAGCTACAACCGCTATTCGAAATTATTTTTAAGAATAAAAGTGTCGGAAATTTCATTTCAAACTATCAGCACCGCACACGGCTTTATATCAAGAAGATCAACAGCCACAGATGTAACAATTTTCGAGTTTTTCGTTTCGCAATGTGGCATGGGCAATAAGTAGACACAAACTTTACCGATGTCACTAAAGACTTCGACAGGGTTCAACATTAAGTTTTCATTCAAATATTTTAAGTTCAATTAAGAGTTACTAAGCTAATCGAATAGAATATTTTAAGATCGGTTCCTTTCTATCGAAAGCTGTTCAAAACTATGTTCTGGTGTTCCTCAAGGCAGAAATCTTGGTTCTTTCCTTTTCGTATTTATTATTCACAGTATTAAAAGTATAGGACCAAGATGGCTGCCTTGAGGAATACCAGAGAAGTATACTAACATGGCATTGTCGGCATTTGAAGTTAGATACGTCTTATAAGGTATAAAGCCCATATATAATAGGCAAATATAAATACTAAGCCGTCTCATTTGTGTATAACTTATTTACTAGGCACCTTTATTGCCCATACCTACTTTCAGTATTCAATGTTTAACAATTATGTTCCCTTTCGTACCTTGAGTGCAATACAGAATTAAACTGAAATGAACCAGATTCTTTTAATAACGCTCTCAAATTTAACCAATGCTCAACCTAGAAAAATGATTCAGCAAAATAAAATGAGTTAGGACTTTTTCCATGTCCTGCGGCCTTTTGCATTAGGTTTTCTATGTGTAATCCTGCCACTCATTTCAACAGTCAGAATCGCTATATGTTTGCTAAACAATATGCCACGAGTCTTAAATGAACAATCGGGTAGATAAACAGGGAGGATCTCTGCACTCAGAGTGAGGTTCGTCATTTTAAACACATAGTTCTGCAAAAATGAGCAAACCATTACTTTAAATATACGATGTTTTTGTTCAATGGCATATTTACTGCTGGAATGGGACACTTGTCCGGCATATTCAAATATTTTCCAACTGCCATCTTTACTAACTTCAAAACTGGATTCAAGACAGGCTCTTTAACAATTTCACATACGTTCATTCCCCTATAGTTGAAAACTTCCTTTGTTCCAATATTCTTTTGTGACATATTTGCTGCTGAATCTAGGAAAGCTTTGTCTACTTGTTCCTTCATCACCGCATAAGTGCTTATGGAACTTGATTTTTTGTCAATACTGCAGGATAATGTTTTGAAATATTTACTATTGTGAAAACATTTAATGTCGTCATATGCTGCAATGTAGTCTCGCTAAAAAGAGTTTTTTAGTTTCTATTTTTGTAGGTGAGAACAACTCACATATCCATACGTTGATGATATCAGCAGAAATAAAGTCAGAGAATACGAGCAGTTATAACGTTTGCAGTCCATTATTCAAATTCGACTGGGGTTTTACTCTCAGAGCTACTAAATGTGAACCTATACTTTGTCTAGTCAAATTAGTTTCTAATTTTTGTTTATGGATTGAATTGATTCTGCATAATGATTCCTGATGGTCTATCTTAATGAATGGTATACCAATCGCTACATTCAAACTAATGCTAAATCAAGAGGCTTCTGCAGAAGCTACTTAGATGAGGAGGAGGAAGAGACAGTCCCACACCTCCTCTGCTCATATAGTGTGATGGATAGCATGTCCGACTGTTAATCCAGAGGTTCGAGTTCGAATCTCAACAGAGGCAAAAATGTTTTTTCCACGGGTATCGCCTTCCGCGGGGAACTGGCAAGTCCTCCGCTAGTATTCATTGCGCTTTCTCGATTAGCCGTTCGGAACCGGCAGAAAATTGTAGGTCTCTTCCATTCCTTCACAAGGCATGGTTGTGAGAAATGCGCTAGGCCCAGGGCTCCTCGCTCTGTTGCGCCACCCTATATATTTTTATTTTTATCTCTATCGCCTTATAAAAAGCTCCAAATGGGTATGGTATCAGATTGGACCTAATATTGGTCTAAGTGTGTCAGTTGTTTTCCTGACAGTCTTTTAAACCTTACCTAATCTTACCCGTTGTAGGATTGGGTCAATGATCATGGGCCGTGCTCCGTGCCAGTTAAGCTGTACAGCGGGGAACTACTAGGGTTGCCAAACAAAGCTCTTGGAGCCTCGAGGAATTACGCAATTAAGGAACCAATGATTCTCGCACTTTTATAAAAAACAGTTGGATATAACTGGGATGCAAACCTCGTGCTTCCACGCCAAGGGACGACAGGACGTTATGCTGTTTTGGTCATATCTCTTAATGCAAACACTAATGCCAGATCGCCTTTGACATCAGATAAACGAATGAGCAGCTTTTCAAAAACGTGAAAAAAATAAAAAAAAATTTATAGCGGGCGTTTTTTGAGATTAGTGGTTTTCAATATGGGAGCCGCACGACCATTGAGCACTGCGTACGTTCAGTAAATTGTCTCGAAATGAAGTCGCTGTCGAGAATGATTTTCTCATAATTTCGAGCCTTAAACCTATGAGTTAGCTCCAAGATTGGACAATTTAACATTGCTGGACAGTTTTTTTTTGTGGAGTTATGTGAAGGCACTGTCCACGCAGGTAAGCTCGAGATGATTGACGCTTTAGACGCGAGTATTCGGGGCATTATTCCTTACATGCGGTTTCAAGTGCCGCAAAAAGTGGTCGAAAATTGTGCCCCTAATCTGGAATTTATTCGAATTTCGAATTTCAAACCTTATAAAACATAATGGCAACCCTTTTCTTTATGATTGAGCTGAATTGTTGGCCATGCAAATAATTTATATGCGTTCTGTTTCTTTTTAAACACCACACGTCTAAAAAACACAATTTACGTAAAAGTGCACATGAAATCGTTGTACCACGGCACGGTTTGTAGATACTCAAAGCAATCACTCAATAGTTTGCAGTCAATCCGTCATCCGTGTGTGGTCTCTCTTTTCTTATATGTTTAGTTAGCCCCACCACATTTAACTGGTGAAAGCTCCTATTTCCATCATATCTCATATGGCCGCTTATTTGTAATTAGTACGAAACTGACGGCATTGTCATTAAGATAAGCCATCAGAAATTGTTATGCAGAATCAATTCAAACCGTAAACAAAAATTAGAAACTAATTGACTAAACAAACTATAGGTTCACATTTAGTAGCTCTGAGAGTAAACCCCAGTCGAATTTGAATTATGAACTGCAGACGACATAATTGCTCGTATTCTCTAACAATTTTTTTGCTGATTTCATCATCGAATGGATATGTGAGTAGTTCTCACTAATCAAAATAAAAACTTACATAAAATGAAACTCTTTATAGCGAGACTACATTGCAGCCTATGAAGACATTAAATGTATTCACAATAATAAATATTTCAAAACCATATCCTGCAGTTTTGACAAAAAATCAAGTTCTATAAGCGCTTATGCGGTGATGAAGGAAGAAGTCGACAATGTTTTCCTCGATTCTGCAGCAAATATGTCACAAAAGAATATTGGAACAAAGGAAATTTTCAACTATAAGGGAATGAACGTATGTGAAATTGTTAAAGAGCCTGTTTTGAACCCAGTTTTGAAATTACTAAAGATGGCAGTTGGAAAATATTTGAATATGCCGGACAAGTGTCCCATTCCTGCAGTAAATATGCCAATGAACAAAAACTATCGTATAATTAAAGTAATGGTTTCCTTATTTTTGCAGAATTTTGTGTTTACATTGTCGAACCTGACTCTGAGTGCAGAGATTCTCCCTGCTTATATGCCCGATTGTACATTCAAATCTCGTGGTACTTTGTTTAGCAAACAAACAGCGGTTCTGACTGTTGAAATTATTGGCAGGATTACACACAAAAAAGCTAATGCTAAAGGCCGCAGGACATGGAAGAAGTCATAAATGCATTAATTTTTTCTGGGTTTTATTTAAGGTTGAGATTTGGGTGAATTTGAGAGTGTTATTAAAAAAGAATGTTTGGTAACATAAAAGAGATCCTTCTCTATTGAACTGAATTTACGAGACGGAGCATAGTTCTTAAACACAGAATGAAAAAAATTAGGTAAGTATGGGCAATCAAGGTGCCCATTAGATAAGTTTTACACAGATAATACGGCTTAGTATATTTGCCTTTTATAAATGGGCTCTATACAATACCATACAAGACGCCTCTAGCTTCAAATACCGACAAGTGTCCGTTCCAAGCCATGCTAAGTAAACTACTTTGGTATCCCACAAGGCTGCCATCTTGGTACTCTCCTTTTAATACTGCGAATAGTAAATACGAAAGAGAAAGGACCAAGATTTCTGCCTTGAGGAACACCATAGTATAGTTAAGAACCACTTTCGACAGAGAGTAATCGATCTTAATGTATTGTATTCCTTAAGTAATTTTCAATCCAACTTAAAATATTTCAATGAAAGCAGAATGTTGAACCCTGTCGAAGGCTTTAGTATAATCTGTAAAGTTAGTATCTACTCATTGCCGTGCTTCCACATTGTGAAGAGAAAAGATCACAAAAATTGATAGATCTGTGGTTGCTGATCTTCTTGATATAAAGCCGTTTGCGGTGCTGATAATTTGAAATGAAATTTCAGACACTAGCATAGGTACTTGAATTGTATCTTTCAAGATATTAGCTAATCCTCCGGTAGCCGTTGCATTTCCATGAAAAACGCTTTCTCAATCAGCGGTTCAGAATCTGCAATACATTGTAGACTCCCTCCATTCACCAGATATTTTTGTAAGAAACGCGATAGAGCGTAGAACTAAAGCTTTTTTTTCAGAGTTGAAAACCATTTGGTGTGGTTCCTGTTGGTTCGTTTGAAACGAAATCACTAAGCCATATCTGAAGAAAAGTTTCATTCTGCTTCATTTCAAATGAGCTCACGGTAGCTCCAAACGTTTTAAGAGATAAAGTTAGAAAATACAAATTGTTAAACAAAACTCAAGCAGAAAAATTTTAAGACATGTTTACAATGAGAATGGCATATTCATAGCTTGTTTAAAGAAACAGCTTGGTGGGAATTAATATAAAACAAAAATAGTCCAAAAAGACAGCAAGATAAATGAACCTTAGTAACAAAAATTTGCATTTCGCCCCGGTGCGACAGTAAGCTCATCAGTTAAACGGCGAAAGTAAAATTTTTAGAATTTAGGTCATCACTAGATCTCTTGATGTCAATGAGAAACAGTAACAAATTCTTAGTTATTTGGTACACTTCTTACACGGACTGGCTGTGACGTTAAACTTGGCTTTGAATAAGTCACATCAATTAATTGAATGTTTTACTTTATTTCATTTTTTATTGGAAAGAGTTTCCCATTTCTTCAATGCTGATTTCATAATTTTAGCTAAACCTCTAAGCATAATCCTAACGTAGTATAAAACAAGACGCAGGCCGTGGTGAAGTGGTAGAGTATGTGTGTAGAGTGTCCGGCCTATCTACTGAATAGGCCGGACGCGTGGGTTCGAGTCCCGTTCTGGGCTTCTACTTTTCTTTCAGCCTCCCAGTCTCATTTGGACGCCGCCCTTGAGGTTATACATATGTGAAATTACAACCACCTTATTTCCACAAAAAATTGAAGGCTGCTACCGGTAGTGAAATGGACCGGAAATTAGGTCTGAGTGCTCCAGCAATTATGGCACTTCAAATGCCAACTGAGCTTTATACAGGTCTCCATTCCCATGAATTATCCTATACAGCAAGGGGACTGTGTATTTCTTTGGTGAGACTTAGAATGACATCTGACGAATTCGCTCGTTCATACTATGTCGGAAAGCCTAAATCCAATATACACGCAAATGATTCCAATTTAATTTTCCAGGTTTGCTGCTGACAACAGCTGTGAAATATAAAAATTCAAATTCAAAATAGTTTTTTAATTTCAAAAAGTCACTGACTTCTCGTACCGCCACCGCGCTTGTATATTTTAACTTTGCATTTCAATGACAAAAAATAGCACCTTCAAAACCTCGCGAAGTCTTGCAACACTTCACAAATTTTCTACTCAAACGACTGAAATCAGCTCATTTTAATTTTTTCCATCGGGAGTGGTTTCGTTTCAAACGAACGAACACGAGTCACACGAACTGTTTTTTTTTTTTATTAATATTTCGTTTTTTGCAAACGAACTGGAACTACAGGACACTTCGCACCCTTAGAATGAAAGTGACCTTACTCCAAATTTCTCTGTCGATGAGCTTTCAATTTTGTTCTAATTTTGCTGCTCTCAGTACGTAGAAAAAAAAAAGACCTAAATAAAAATTGCATTTGTGAGAAATGAGCAACTTGTTCACACCTCAATTGACTTGCGTAAGCTCGTGTCGGGTGCATTTAGACACGTCCCGACTTATTACCCTTGACATGCAAGAGACTTTATTTAGATCACCGAAGCATAAGCTTCTTCTTGTTCCTTTTGCTTCTCCAAGCATTGTGATCTCGAAGATATCATACAGCTTTTCCACTTAATTGCTTCGCAGAAGTAATCGGCTCAAGGGGTACGCTAACAGTGAAGCTCAGTCTCCAAAAAGCATTAAAAAAACTTTAATGATAAGACATCAACAATAATGATCCACTGTCAATTGAGTCAAGTAACCAAAAATAGAAACTAATTGACGAAAACAAGGTAGGTACTCAAAAAGCAGTTAGCAGTTTAACCAGTTGAACTTCAATTATGGATAACTGTGGATCTCTCTCCAGTTACTTGTACCTTCTCACTATTTTAGTGCTTGCAACAACAACTTTTGCATATTATGTAAGTTTTTCTTACAAATTGAAACAAGAATTCCAAAAAAAAAAAAACTCTTTACAGCGTGACAACTTTGGAGCTTATGAAGAAGTCAAATGCATTCCCAAAATTGACTTTTTCAAAACAATATCCTGCCGCCTTGACAAAAAAACAGGTACCATAAGCGCATATGCGGAAATGAAGGAACAAGTAGACAGCCTCCTGCTGGATATTTCAGCAAATATGTCACAGAAAAATATTCCAACTAAAGAGATTTTCAACAGCAAGAAAATAAAGGTATGTGAAATTGTTAAAGAGCCTGTCTTGAATCCAGTTTTGAAGTTAATAAAGATGGCAGTTGGGAAATATTTGAATATGCCGGACAAGTGTCCCATTCCAGCAGTAAATATGCCATTGAACAAAAATATCGTATTTAAAGTAATGGTTTGCTCATTTTTGCAGAACTATGTGTTTAAATTGTCAAACCTCACTCTGAATGCAGAGATTCTCCCTGTTTATCTACCCGATTGTACATTTAAATCTCGTGGCATTGTGTCTAGCAAACATATAGCGATTCTGACTGTTGAATTAACTGGCAGGATTGCACATAGAAAACCAAATGCTAAAGGCCGCAAGACATGGAAGACGTCATAAATGCTTTGATTTTTTCTAGGTTTTATTTAAGGTTGAGAATTTTGTGAATATGAGAGTGCTATTAAAAAAGAATCTGGTTCATTTCAGCCAAAGTTTTAAGAATGTCTGGTAACATAAAAGAGATCCTTCTCTATTGAACTCAAATTACAAGAAGGAGCATAATTCTTAAAGACAGAATAAGAAAAGTAGGTAGGTATGGGCGAACAAGGTGCCCAGTAAATAAGTTGTACGCAAATAAGACGGCTTAGTATATTCGCCTTTTATATATGGGCTTTTTACGATAGCTAATAAGACGCTTGGTACACGTGACGTGCTGGTTAGCATGTCCACCTGCTAACCCAGAGGTTAGAAGATCGAATCCCAGCGGAGGCAAAAATGTTTTTCCACGGGTATCGCCTTTCACGAGGAATTGGCAAGTCCTCCGTTAGTAAATTCATTGCCATGAAAAGCGCTTCCTCAATTTGCCGTTCAGAACCGGCAGAAAATTGTAGGTCCCTTCCATGGTTGTGAGAAATGCGCTAGGCCCAGGGGCTCCTCGCTCTGTTGCGCCACAATATTTATTTATTTTTATTTTTAACAAGACGCTTCTAGCCTCAAATACCGACAAGTCTCCGTTCCAAGCCATGCTAAGTAAACTACTTTGGTATTCCTCAAGTCTGCCATCTTGGTCCTCTCCTTTTGATAATGCGAATAATAAATACGAAAGAGAAAGGACCAAGATTTCTGCCTTGAGGAACACCAGGGTATAGTTAAGAACAGCTTTCGACAGAGAGTAATCGATCTTTAAGTACTGTATTAGTTAAGTTACTCTCAATCCAACTTAAAATGTTTAAATGAAAACAGAATGTTGAACCCTGTCGAAGGCTTTAGTATAATCGGTAAAGTTTGTATCTACTTATTGCCGTGCTTCCACATTGTGAAGGGAAAAACTCGCAAAAATTGATAGATTTGTGGCTGCTGATCTTCTTGATATAAAGCCGATAATTTGAAATGAAATTTCTGACAATTGCATAGTGTCAATAGCTTCGAATATCGGTTGTAGTTTAGCAATAGGTATATAATTATTTATTTGATTTTTAGACCACTTTTATGTATTAAAAATAATAAATAAATAGGGCGGGGCGCGCAACAAAGCGTGGAGCTCCAGGGCCTAGCGCATTTCTCACAACCATTGCCTTTGTGAGAGGGAATGAATGGGACCTACAATTTTCTGCCGAATCCGAACGACTAATCAAGAGATCGCTTTTTGTAGCAATGAATTTCCTTACGGAGGACTTGCCAATTCCTCGCTAAAGGCGATACTCGAGGAAAAACATTATGCCTTCGTTAGAATTCGAACATTGAACCTCTTAGTCCGGGATCCCTGATCCAATTTTTTTTGTGATTACTATCAAGCTAATTTTCCATGAGTGGCTTCATTTTGTTGAGATGCCCAACAATTTTCTAACGAAAACTTTCGACTGTGGTAGCTAACAGAGGGAGCAAGGGTAAAATATGTCGATTTCATGATACAGTGGTGGTCCAGTATAACGAACGATATAATGTCCAGAGTCAATTCGTTATATCGAAAATTCGTTATATCGAAACCTTTTTGTCATACAAATCTTTAAATAAATAAAACGTGCAATTGTGTGTATGTTTCTTCCAATATTATCACGAACATACATGTAAGTAGACACATTAATACACTTACAGTCATTTTTTTTCATTTTCTGAAATTCGTTATTTGTTCGTTATATAGAGTACGTAATTTCCATTTCGTCTGAAATTCGTTATTTTGTTCGTTATATAGAATACCTAATGGACTTGAAAAAAGTGTTCGTAATATCGATCATTCGTTATATCGGCATTCGTTATACTGGACCTCCACTGTACTCAAAAATTTAATAGTAACAGTTTCTTTTTTGGTAACCTTAAGATAATTATCTGAATGAAGTGAAAAGATATTTGTCCTTCAAATTGTATGGTTTGATCCCAAGAGTCCCCTTCCTCAAACATGTACCGATTACGAGGTCAAAAAAAGTGATTACTAACCAGCTGATTTTTTGGTTTTTACTTATTTAATGTTTATATAATTTAACAGTCAGATTGTCCTACAAATTCCGTGGTACGTTATCCCGGTCCTGAGAAACTAAGAGCAGCACTTGCAAAAACATTTTTTCTAAACTCTCTCTCTCTCTCTCTCTCTCTCTCTCTCTCTCTCTCTCTCTCTCTCTCTCTCTCTCTCTCTCTCTCTCTCTCTCTCTCTCTCTTCTTCTCTCTCTCTCTCTCTCTGTTTCTCTCTCTATTTGTCTATCTATCTCCTTATCTACATATATCTCTCTCTCTTTGAAAAACTAAGAAAAATCGCTACACTGGAACAGAACATCACTGATTTATGATGAATTGCGTGATAATTTATCGTATACTCGAACACATCTATTATGGCACTTAAAATGCCAACTTATCTTGACAGTTCTTCAATTCTATGAATTACCCTATACAGAAAGGGGACTGTGTATTTCGTTGTTGAGAATGATATTCGCTCGATCAAAACACTGTTGGACAGGCAAAATCCAAAAAAAAAACCTTAAATGACTCAAATTTCTTTTTCCAGATTTGCTGCCGACAACAGCTGTGAAATATACAAATTCAAATTCAAAATAATTTTTTAATTTCAAAAAGTCACTGACTTCTCGTACCGCCACCGCGCTTGTATATTTTAACTTTGCATTTCAATGACAAAACTAATAGCACCTTCAAAATCTCGCGAAGTCTTGCAACACTTCACAAATTTTCTACTCAAACGACTGAAATCAGCTCATTTTAATTTTTTCCATCGGGAGTGGTTTCGTTTCAAACGAACGAACACGAGTCACACGAACTGTTTTTTTTTTTTATTAATATTTCGTTTTTTGCAAACGAACTGGAACTACAGGACACTTCGCACCCTTAGAATGAAAGTGACCTTACTCCAAATTTCTCTGTCGATGAGCTTTCAATTTTGTTCTAATTTTGCTGCTCTCAGTACGTAGAAAAAAAAAAGACCTAAATAAAAATTGCATTTGTGAGAAATGAGCAACTTGTTCACACCTCAATTGACTTGCGTAAGCTCGTGTCGGGTGCATTTAGACACGTCCCGACTTATTACCCTTGACATGCAAGAGACTTTATTTAGATCACCGAAGCATAAGCTTCTTCTTGTTCCTTTTGCTTCTCCAAGCATTGTGATCTCGAAGATATCATACAGCTTTTCCACTTAATTGCTTCGCAGAAGTAATCGGCTCAAGGGGTACGCTAACAGTGAAGCTCAGTCTCCAAAAAGCATTAAAAAAACTTTAATGATAAGACATCAACAATAATGATCCACTGTCAATTGAGTCAAGTAACCAAAAATAGAAACTAATTGACGAAAACAAGGTAGGTACTCAAAAAGCAGTTAGCAGTTTAACCAGTTGAACTTCAATTATGGATAACTGTGGATCTCTCTCCAGTTACTTGTACCTACTCACTATTTTAGTGCTTGCAACAACAACTTTTGCATATGTAAGTAGTTGTTCTTACAACGAGAAACAAGAATTGCAAAAAAAAAAAACTCCTTACAGCGAGACTACATTGCAGCTTATGAAGATTTCAAATGTATTCCCAAAATTAATTTTTTCAACAATATCCTACCGCCTTGACAAAAGATCAGGTACCATGAGTGTACATTCAAGTCTCGTGGGATTTTGTATAGCTATCATAAGGCTTTTCTGACTATTGAAACAATTGGCAGGATTACACATAAAAAAGCCAATGCTAAGGGTCGCAGGACATGAAAGAAGTCTTAACTAGTTTTATTTAACTGAACAATTGGGGACTATGGGTGAATTTGAGAATGATATGAGAAAGGGTCTGTTAATAGAGGCTTGGGGAATATACGATATTCGACTGGGATAATAAGATGGAAATGTTAAACGTTTTGTGAAAGACAAGCTTATGTTTAATTAAAGTGAAACATTCTATTGAGGAACTGACAAGTCCTCCGAGATTAACAACGCGTTGTCATGTAAAGTGACTTCTCATCACTTGCCGTTCGGAATCGGCATCAAATTGTAGGTCCTTGATAGGCACTAGGCCCCAAGGTTTCCAAAGCTTTGTGGCGATAACCTATTTATTTGTTTATTTCTATATGTACTTAGTTTTGAGGCATTGTAGACACAAGCTATATATACTATACATGCAACTTTTTTAAGAAACTCTATAAGAACTTGACTTGCAGATGACAGTTGGTCGCCGGTGGTTGGAAAATGAGGATGGCTTTGTAAAGTGAAGTTTTGAATCGAAAATTGTACGCAATCATGCTGTGAAGACCTTAAATAAATTTTGTCCAATGTCTTATCGCATAAATATCCCATCTACTTTTCCTATTTCAATTTCGCCTCTGATTTTTTGACAAGAGAAATGGCGAGCTTCTTGTCAAAATTCTTTTCTTTCTTCTTCATCGAGTCAAAGAAGAATAATGATCACGACTAATAGGCCGCCCATACCTTTTCATTTATCGTTAACGCTCCATTTTAGGGATACGCAGAGCAGACGAAGCTTGATGGCTCCCCTAATGAGCACTTCCACGGTGTTCAATATTTACAACCTCACTATGATATATCGATTCAAGAGCTCATCTGTTTGAGGGTAAACCGTCGCCCTCGTCTTTGAGAGTTTACTCCTTTTAAAAGCTTGTCGGGGTTAGTAAAAAGCTCCAGCGTGCTAATATGAATGTTTCAAGCCATTTATTTGTATCATTTCGAACCTAATTGCATAACCGTTCCAAAGATAAGACATCAAGAGTAGTAATGTACTTTTAATTCAATCAAGTAACCAAAAACAGATACTAATGGGCTGAAACAAATAAGCAAGCAGTTAGTGGTTATGAACAACCACCAGTTGCATTTCAGTTATGGATTCCAGACGATCTATAGACTCCAGTTACTCGTATTTCCTGACTATTTTAGTGCTCATAACAACAGCGTTTGGATATGTGAGTTGTTCTCAACTAACAAACAAAAAAAGTAAAACAAAAATTCTTTTCATAGCGAGACTACACTGTAACTCTGGAAACCTTTGATTGCATTCCCAAAAACAACTTTCTTAAATCAATAACTTGTAATATTGACAAAAAATCTGGTTTTTTGAGGGCCTATGCGGAAGTTCAAGGAGAAGTGGACAATGTTCTCCTGAACACTTCCGGAAACATTACACTACCGAACATGAATACAAAGGAGTTCTATAAATATAACGGAATAAAAATCTGTGACATTTTTAACGAGCCTGTCTTGAATCCAATTTTGAGGTTGATTAAAGTCCATCTCGAGAAATATTCAAATTTGCCTGAAAAGTGTCCCATTCCTTCAGTAAATATATCAATATTTGAAAATATCGTTTTGGAAATGCATTCATTTTTTTTTTTTTACAGAACTATGTGTTTCGAATGTCAAACGTGACTCTGGATGCAGAAAAGCTTCCTCTTTATTTACCCGAGTGTAGATTTACGATTGCTTTCACCTTGATGAACAAACATAAACCGGGTGTGATTGTTCAAATCAATGGAAGGATAAAGCATAAAAAAGCTCGTTCTAAAGGTCGCAGGACATCTAAGAAGTCCTAAGTCAGCCCAGCTTTATCTGATTTAACATCATGTCATAAATCTAAGAGTGTACTAAAAAACCTGCTGATAGCATCTTGGAGAATATAAAGTTTTGTTGTGATTGGTACTTTTTATTAACGGAAAACGGTGCAATGCAAAACATTAAGTAAAGTGAGTGCAAAGCTAGGTAAACCTTGTCATAATTTTCGCAATGTCCATCTATTGAAGTAAGAATTCATTTAAGAGGCTCTTCAAACAATCACTTATTTAGTTGACATTGGAAGCGTGTGGTTTTGTTAAAGGTGAACTGTGATTTTTATGTTTGGAGTGAAACACAGTCATCTTGCGGTTT
Organism: Melanostoma mellinum; assembly: GCA_914767635.1. NCBI lineage: Eukaryota > Metazoa > Arthropoda > Insecta > Diptera > Syrphidae > Melanostoma > Melanostoma mellinum. Next base: position 166,293,255 of record OU612060.1, on the reverse strand, counting down.
TTGCCGATTTTTAAGGATAACCGTGTTTTATTGGGAATTTTATAGTCATCTTCACTAACGAGTCTCAACAAAACGCTTTAATCACTTAATCACTTATCCGCACAACCCGGATGTGGAATGCTTTACCCAACTCAATTTTCCCCACGCAATATAATGTACAGAAATTCAAGAGTAATGTGCATCGGTATCTCCTATCTTATCCTTTCCTTATTTCCTAACACCCGCACTGTGTTCTTAACATTATAAGGGTATTAACAACCCCTTGAAGTGCGCGTAAAAAGGAACTTTATTCGTCCAGCCAACTCCATTTACCATCCATCCCTGTTGTTTAGCCGTGTTTTATTGGGAATTTATACTCACGTTTGCAAAACTTCGCACATCGGAAAACAACAACGATTAGTGAACAACGATAAGTAAAGAAAAATAAGTCGGTGCTCAGAAGTGAACGACAGGGATGGCTGGTAATTGGAGTTTATGGAATAAAGTTGCATTAGTGAGTAGGTACAGCGCTTTATTGAGACTCGTTAGTGAAGAACTATAAAATTCTCAATAAAATACGGCTAATATCAACTGAAACTACATAGTCTCGTTAAATTATTCGATATTAAGACTTTTAAGCTTCATAAAGGCTAACTAAGAACTGTGGGTTAGAATGAGAGAGCAGGAACCTGCCTACCGCTGTTGTATGTATGAGAGAAAGAGGAGCCAAACAGATTGATAGACAACGCGTTACGTAACGAAGCGATTCAGCCTCCCATAACAAGCTACCACTTCAAAAACAAAAAATGGCCAAGGGTTTGACGAAGAGCAGAAAAAATCGAGGCACCGTCTTTTAAAGAGCAGGGTAAAATAAGTCAACAGTGGTCTCAATATGGTGAAAGGTAGAGCAAACAATTGGAAGGAGTAGCTTATTGACGATATCATCAAAAGTGACAGTCTAACAAAGAATAAGAAGAAGGGAGCCGAGGTTTTCAAAAACATGGTAAAAACAGAACTAAACAATGACCTAATGAATGGCTGAAAAATTGGCTTTTTTCTGTTGGAAGTTTTAAAAATACTATAACCAGAGTACTCAGACCTAAGTACCGGTTCATTGCACTACGAGATAGCAACTTTAAATTTTCATAGCTTTCCTAATTATTGAAAAATCCGGAAAACGTTGCCATGATAAGGATCCTGTATCACCAGTTTCACACCTGATGACAAGAAATGCATTACATTGACAGAGAAAGTGCTTCGCGGGGCCTTCATCCCCTCCACAGGATTACCTTGCTTAGCCCAACACCTTTAAATGCTCCGTTGCAAGATTGCAACACCAACAAGCTTTCTTTAGTCTTTATGCCAAGAGATAGCAAAAATGTTTCAATTTTCTTATTAATATTTGGTGTCTCTGTTGTATCTTATGGAGATACGACGAACACGGATGGAAGATCCAATAGCTTCCAAAACGAGGGAAAAAAGACCAAGTTCTTACGCATTAATGAAAGGAAACCAAGACCACAGTTTCATAAAGGGCAGTAAGCAACAAGCTCATAGTTTCATAAAGAGCAAGGTGCAACGATTTCACAATTCCTAAACGGAGCGTTCATATTGTGTCACTAAGAGCATAAAGAACTGTGCATAAAGTTAGTTAATTAAGAAAGAACAAAAGCCAGCCTTTGAGTGAAAAGCAAGATGATTGAATGAAGAGGAATGACAATCCATGATAGTCCCTCGAACCTTGTATTACAATAGAAAACAAAGTCCCTGCGATAACTTCTACTTTCGATTTCTTCGAGACAAACACCAAAAGGATTTATTTTTAGTTCCGAAAGGACCACTAAAGTGAAACTAAACAGCATTAACATATTCTGCTGCCAAAAGCGTAAAGTATTTCCATTTAACTATACTTGAACATCTGAATGTTGGAACGTTCATCAAAATTTACAGCTTGGGATGCAGTAGTCTTTCTAACAGTTACCCTGTCATCTTATTTTGAGCTCATAGAGTGCGCTAGAGAAGAATTTGGTAAAGATGAAGGCATATATTTCGAGCGTTTAGATGTTGCAAAACATAAGAACCACATTCTTGGTAGCTCAATTCACTATTGTGAACTAAAATAGGAGAAGTCTAAGTTTGAACCAAAAATGTCGAAAACAGGAAGATCTGTTGACTTGCTCGTCAGGAACTCGTTGTCTTTCAATTGTATTAGCTGGTAGGTTTTCATAACGATGTCTTGGGCAACCATCAGCGGGCTAGGAGTAATGCGGACTCACAAAATCGCATTAGCTTCGATTTTGTTACGTTGGTTCGTTCACAAGATCACAAGACAATGCAAAGTGACTATAGCTCAAAACAAATAGTTCAGTTTTTGGGTTGTGGCATTAAACAACAGCAACAAAATCATTACGCCATTTCAAAGCGAACACAAAGCGCTCGCACATAACAAAGTTGAAGCCGAATCCGAAGCACCAAACTGTACTTTTTGCTTTGAGCAAGAGTCACGTTACGTTATCTTGTACACAAACCAACATAACATCAAAGTCAAAGTGACATTGTGATTGGATGTACTCCTATTTCCTATAATTATTCTAATTCATAAAATTCAGGCGAAACCGAAGCTATAGCGAAATTGTGATTCAGGCATTAACGTTTTCCACTATACGTTACACACTTTTTATGTGTTTGGAGGAAATTAGGAAATAAAGCCTCGCTAGCGCCCGGCGTTGACGATGCAGTAACAACTGCGAAAGCTATGGTCCCTCCGATATGCTGCACTTTTTTTCTAATTCAACGAATGGTGATGTTTATATTTAGAATTGAATTGAACCCAATGAATTAAATAAATTGCTTCCTAGTTCTTACTTTAAAATTCAACTGATCAAAATAGTAGTTTTTTCGCACTTGAATTTTGAATATCCAAATGGATATAATCTTCGGTGTTTTATCGACTTTGATGTATTAAGATTTAAGAGCAGTCCTTGCAGTTAAATCTGAGGCAGTAGGCTTGAGCAAAATTCACCAAAGTTTTTAAGCTTATCACCCTGAAGTTTTGCCATTACACACACATATATATTTCCATTTTAACTACATCTTCTCATCCTTCTATCTGGAAAGTTGCTAAAATTGTCTCTTTTCCCCAAAAACTCAACTTGAAACCCCGTGGAATGTCGGCCTATTTCAATTTTCCCTTTCTTTGGAGGGCTTTGTTTCATCAGATTTCGGTTTTTCTGTCGGGGCATAAGCTTTTATCTTCAATTCAAGCTGACTTCAGACCAAAGCACAGTTGTTTGGGTGCACTTTTAAAATTAGTAGATGATATTCGTTAGGTAATTTACAATTAAAGTGTGTCGAACTTATTGATGCTTGACTTTTCAAAGGCATTTGACACTGTGTCTCATGAAATTCTCCTGAGAAAACTGTGTTTAACTGACCAAAATAATATAGACTCCCTTCTGTAGCGATTTCCTGATATCATTTTAGTTACCATCCTCATTTCCATTTCCCATAAATATAAAAAAAAACATAAATTGCTTGTCAATGGAAATGTTATACATCAAAAATACGCGAATCGCTACACTATAACCATCTAATTACAACCAAAACAAAAGTGGCAACGACACTCAATTAAACACCCATTCTGCAGACCTGCCGTACGGCAAGCCAGTTACGTGATTGGAATGTTATTCTTCGTTTTGCTTTTTTTTTTTGTTCATTTATAGTCAGAATTAAATGCTCATCACAAAACAGAAAACATCTCGATTTCGTTTGACTGACAAACAAAATAATTCCCCTTCACCGCATCGATGTTACTTTTATGTGATTCGCCATTTTCGTGTAAGGCACTCTGAACTTTTACGCCAAAATTAACTAAACAAACGTGACTTCGTGAAACGAACTCAAACCAAGTTCTTCTTAATGTGATTTTCCTACAACTCAAGCATGGTAAACAAAGGCGTAAGCAGGACGATTTTCTGAAATAAGCCGATGTGAAAATTTTCCACAAGTTGAGAGTAAACATACCCCCGAAGCGTTAACATGGAATTTGGCAAAATTAGATTGCCTCTATAAACGTCTAGACCACATTTAGATGTGACCTCTTTTCAGAGTTTAACTTTGAATTTGCTTGAAGCTTTTTCTTTTGACGACTTTCAGGAACTCCATACTCTGACTTGTTAACATTTTAAAAAAAGAGTGCTCTGCTAGGAAACAAACCAATTACTTTTGATTGAGGAATCGGTTGAGTAAAGAGCGCGCTTCGTGGTTTTTTGGTTAATTTAAATTGGTTGATAACTGAACTGTAAATCATTCAAAGGATTTATTTAAAAATTCACTCCGAAAATAAGTGGCGCAGTTATGTTAATCGAAAAGAATTACCCCAAAAGAAAGAAAAACAAGAAGGGTTTGGAACTTTTTTTTAAAGCGAAGAGCTTAGCGATTAAAATGGAAATTACACTTTTTTGTAATTAAGTGGCAGCAAAGCGGAATTTCAAGGAGAAAACGGTTTAACATTCTAATTTAGTAGTGTGTGTGTTGGTGTTTTGTAATTAACTCCAGTGATTTATTCATGAGTAGCTTTATTCCATTTGACCAGCTTATCCCTTGACTGACCATGTTTCTGACAGGAGCAGTGCAGTCTTCGAAAATGATTAAAATTTCATGTGCGTTCAGATTACTGCGATTTAAAAAGAATGCTTCAAAAAGCTCTTTATGTGCATCCAATGTAGCAGTCAATGTGAACTTCCTAGTCGAAATATACATAAAATTGGGAAAAACTTCGGATAAACCTTCAAGAAGCTTAAAATTAACATAAACATTATGAAAAACCTTATTATCTACACATTTGTGAAAGGTCCCCATCAATCTCATTTGTACAAAAAAAAATGTCCTCATACATTTTTATGTAAGGATCACTATGTTTAAGTTCTACCTCTGGGAAGCAGGATAGCATTTTTACTAATGACAGTGTCTTGACTATTTTTCGGCTTGAGTCGCAATTCATTGTTCACAGCCCATTGAAATTCATTTTCTAAGGTCAGAGCTCAGAGTTTAACCAGACGGTAGCGTCTTCAATTATTCCAATTCGATAGCTGTAGTACAATAGGGCACCATCTGCGAACATAAGCACCTTACAAGAACTGAGAACATCAGTAAGCTCGTTTATAAATAACGAAAATAGTAGAGGGCCGAGAATAGATCCCTGTGGAACACCGGCGTTAGTACACAAAAAATTGGTTACCTTATTTTTGATAGATACAGCTTGAGCTCTTCCGTACAAATTTTTTTTTGAATTAAAATAGCCGAAGGTCTTTCAAAACGAAAATTTAAGGTGAACATGTTTAATGCTTATATCTACGGCTTGTCTTTTATTCAAAAAGATTTGGAATTGAGCAGCTGCCAAAAACAACAGATCACATACCGGTCTTACAACACTAAACAGCTGCAATAAACGCTCTTCTAAATTTTAAATGGCGCCCAACGCGAGCTTCTTCAAATCGTGAGCTATAGAAAATTCAAAAAAAGAAAGTTGGGTTACATTATTATCATATAAAGACAAAACCTTTTTATTTGAAGAAAAGGCTGAAAAAGCAGTACTGACCACTCTATCGAAACATTTCAAAAAACATTCATTGTAAATGGCGGCTTATCAACCACTTTTAAAAGCGTTTGTTGCCATATCTCCGCACAAAATGAGGTTTGAAAGCTCACACGGAGCCCACATAATTCACGAAATAGTGCCTTTTGGCAACAAATTTGCTTTTTAGGACACCAAATGAACTGAATAAATTTTTTTTTTTGATAGAAAAGCAAAAACAATATTGCTTCTCATTTTACTCATCAGTGAAAGATATAATTGTTAACGTTCTTAAGACACCACTCTCATTTTTGTAGATGGACACTAGAACATTGAGAAGACCACTCTTTTGTTATAGCTTATAATTACATAAATTAGCATTGAGAGTTAAATGCTGATCCATTGAAGTAGCAAGTAGCAAATTCTTTTGTGACAGATTTCAAGGTTTTCTGATAAAAGAGTGGCCAAGCTACCATCAAGAGAACCTAATTTAAAATGCAGTGATTCTTTTTGGTATTTGCAGTGCTACCCGTGGCGTTGTGGCTAGCATATCCGCTAATTATGTTGGTATTTGAAGTATCAATCCCTGGAAGATCCATTTGTTTTTAATGGGTATCAACACTCATTTGTGGTTGGGATTGCACTATTCGGGAAGCCTCTGATTTTTGTCATCTTGGCGTTGACCAGATGTTGATACCCTTACAGTAGACGTCAATTGTGCTTGCTATTCCGCCTTGCAGTGACCACTGGGAATTGGGATGCTCCACCCGGCGATGACCTGCTAAACTAACAGTTGTGAGTGTTGACAAAGGGCCGAAGAAGAAAGATCAGCACAATAATGCTTTGCAAGTAATGCCCGACCCAGACCTCAGTGGTCTGTCTACTATAGCTTTTTGGAAATGTCTCAGGGGATGAATTCGACCAACAGAATCAACGGTGGACATTCTGCAGTCACAGTCAAAAACTCAGAAAATCCTGAATGAGCTTCTCCAACATTTATTTGCTTTAAAGATCTTTTAGGTTTAAAGGTCTTTTAGGTTTTAAGACAAGTTATTGAAGTAGAGATGTTGGCGGATGACCTCCTGGCGAGCCAACGGCATCTCTCATACCCCTGCAGTTGGGCACTGCTTCCGGATTATCTGACCCCTTATGTCTAAGACAATCCCAAAAGAAGCTGGCTCTCCTGGTTAGAGGTTGTATGTGGAGTTAACTACCCAACCACATAAAAGCTACATGATTCCGAAACAACACCTAACTCGGTTAACATTTATGATTTCAAGAATAACGTTTGCCAAACAGTTGTTTCTTTGGGCTAAAAAAGCCAATTGAAAAACTTATCCCCCTCCAGACAAACCTAGGTAAACCTGTATAAGACCTTGACCATCCCAGTCCTGATTTGCGGCCCGGAACCATGGATCTTATTAAAAGCGAATGAGTAAACCATAGGTCGTTTCGAAAGAAAGGTACTCCAAATGATCGTGGGTCCCGTATGCGAAGACAATGTTCGGAGGAGAAGATACAACAACGAGCAGTATGAGCTGGACAGAGCCATAGCTAGAAGAGTACACATTGCGCATTACGATGGCGAGGACATGTCAGGCGGGTGGATATCAACGCTCCAGCTCGACGGGTTTTCGAAAGCAGAACCTCGTTTTGGGTGGCACAATCAAGAGTAAGAAGATATTAAAAAAAGTTTTCCTGAAAATCGTTGTGGCTCTGGTCCACCCCGAACAGTACGCCCGTTTAAGTAAGTAAGTAAATGGACTCCCGGTATTTGAAATTACTCAATTTCTCAAAAATCTTTGTTTCGAGCTCACAATTTTCTCGACCTTGGTCAACCTTTTAGTATGAACTTTTAATTAAATGAGCTCATCCAGCATAACATGCTTAGCTATGTTTAAAGATGGGCTAAAGAAACGACCCCTATGTTACATTTTCTTTATACAACTGTCATGTTCGTTCCTGTCGCGAGTCTGCTTCTGAGATTTAGTCACAATTACATGAAGATCATAAACCTCAAATTGAGGCAGTACAGCACAGATTCAAACGTTTTGCTCTTGAGGGCCATCCCTGGAGAATACTTTTTTACTTTGAAAATCGTATTCGACTTATAAATCTCCAATTACTTTCTCAAAGGCGGATCAGCAATGACTTTCTAAGTTGCATGGAAAGATCTTGGGGCTCTCGAGTATTGTGAGCCCCAGAATCCAAGCAAGTGGTATGATTTCATAGAAAACCTTTTGACGACTCCTCAATCCAAACTTAAAATTTAATCAACTTTAGTTATACCTTCCCCTATTACTTTTGTTAGTCATTTCATTAAAATTGATGAGTTGGGACAACTTCTCCTTCATCTTCTTTTATGGCGCTCCGAGCATCTTGTCCTCAAAGGAATCACAACTCTTCCACTTATCTGTTTCACTCTTTAGTGATACGCCCGTGGGGGCGTGGGGTACTCTGGACTGGGACAGTTATACCTCCCTAGTCCTCAAAATCCTACTTCGCTAATATAAAAGTTCATTAAAATTCTTGACACATGAAAATTAAGTACGCAACGCTGCTGGTGAAAAACTTTCCTTTCATGGCTTTAATTTATTTCGACGATAATTTATACTGTGCGCCACAGCTCACTCACAGCCCATCCCAGTTTATTCCCTACACGAAATGCAAGTGTTAAAAAGTCGTCAGAAAGGAGATAATCAAAAACTATTTATGTACATAAAGTTTACAGCAGTTGCAAATGCGTAGTCAATGTTTAATTTTAATTAATGTGAAATTCAAAACCGATGTCATTAAATTGGCATCAAAAAATCCCTGTCCACCATCAGTTTTTTTTTTTCATTCCATGGACGGGTGTTGCATTAACTCATCTGTTTTTTTTTAATGATCGTTTTTCATTCCCTCCTGCTGTGAAAACATCAATTTCTAAAAATAGAACGCTTTTTTGGAGACACAGCTAAACAAACCATTTAATTTAACTTTTCGATTTGTTTTCAATTTCATAATCAAATAGGCACTGTCGAACGATACTCCAACAAATGTGTCTGCCTTTAGCCTACCTAAGCCTTCAGTGCGCCGGACGCGACGCCCCGACCATAGCGTCGCATCACGCGTCGTGTGTGTAGTCTATTTTCGGCAGACAGCATTGTCACGTTTTTATTCATTTCTTTTCTATTTTTTCTACCAATATTTCGAACAGAGGTTAAATATTTGGAAAGGTGTTGTTAGCTATTCTTTTCTTTTAGCTAATGAAAACGCAAAAAAGGGCAGGCAGACAATGGAAACATTTCAGATTGGTTTGAAATGCAAATATAATTCAATTGGTTGTTTCAGTCTGTAGGAAAATTTTGAATGGTCTGACTTTGTTTTGAGAACTTACCATAGACAATGCCGCTTCCCTAATTAGCTGTTGTAGGTACAGGCTGCGTAGTTAGGAACTGTCGTCTAGTTGATTTATATTGAAAGATGAATTTTTCCAGTGAATCTTTGTAATGACTTCGTCACGAATTGAGGAAGGTAATGAGGTGCACGACTTTCTAGCTTTGACAGGGAGTAAACATCAATTAGTTATGCGTTTTGTCTTTAAAAATTACTACATCATGTTGTAAGCTTCAAGGCTAAAGACGTTCAATGCGCAGATGGCTATCAATTCTTAGCTGTGATTGTGTTGAAAAATTATGTGAGGAATGGCTGTTGGAATGTAAACTGCTTGACAATGATTCGGTGGAAAATGGGTGGAGAAGCTAGGCACATTTCTTTCAATGGAAGAATATATTAAGACCATTCCTATCGCTATAGTGGTACCTATGGTGTAATGGTTAGCATGTCTACCTGATACGTGGGAGGTTCTCAGCTCGAATCCCAGAAACGCCAAAGAACAAAAAAAGAGGCTTTCACCCATATCATGTTTCGTGAGAAACTGGCAAGTACTTCGAAGCTAATTACAAATTGTCATGATTAATCGGCTGTATAACGCCAATGAGCTTTCTACAGTCTTTCCTGCTACGAGAGAGCAAAAATGTTGCAGTTTTCTAATTAACGTTGGGAAGCATACGTATCTTCCATAGAGAATGAAAAAATGCTTTTCCTGAAAGCGGCAAATCGCATTCGCCCTCTAATTACCAACTGGCTACATTTCCTCCCCTTCTTTCCGAGGTCATCAAGATACTGGTTAAATATCAGTTATCTTGACGATAACTTATCAATTGTGTAGCATGACTTCCGGAGCCCCGAACAGAGCCACAAAAATTTTTAACATAGTTTTGGAGGAAGTAAGGCTACTGAGCTTGATACTCATAAAGCATTTGAGATATTGGCACTTAGCTCTTTTACCTCAATATATGTTTTCGCCTCGATGATTCTGCTTGATCACCTCTTGCTAGCCATTAAGCCAAAGGTACAACAGACTTTGATTCTTCTTCCCACACAGCAAATTTGGGTGTGCCATAGGGTTCCGTTTTGTCTCCGGTCCTATTTCTTATTTTCATTAACGATTTTTTGCTAATGACAGCACTCGAAATTTTTCATATCTGGTACTAGATAATTACGCTCCTCTCTGGGCGTTATCGAACACCAGCAAAGCTTTCAATGCTCGGAGTGTGCTTCACCAATCAAATGCTGTAAAATAAGTTTGTAAGGGACTCTTTTCAACCTTAGACTTTGGCAATCATCGTCAACAGAAATTACTAATGCTCTTGTATGGAGTATAATTTCCATTTTTTGGGTTCGTGCTTCCCTAACTTCTTTGAAATCTTTGGATAGCGTTCAAAAAAAGTCTTTGATGATAGAAACATCGTAAGGTGCTCCACACAAGCGGATTAGTGTGAAGCAATTCAGTGTGAGAGCTGTGATCCCTTCCAGGGGCCGAATTACCGCACACGTTATCGAGTGAGACGTGATTGAATTACGTGAATTTCGCTCTATCACTAGCGCCTGGTCTCCACATGCTTTAAATCTATCGCAGCTATTACTGCAGCCTTTGAATATCGCAAGTGGAGATCATTATAGCAGCTTTATTTTCAAAGTCTGTGATAGATAGCATACTTTTATCGCAGGGTATTAAAGCAAAGGGAACTGTTATCTGCATAGGTTTTTCCACCATTTTGTTACTTTGTTGTTATGTTTGGTATGAAAAGTATGCTATACAAAATGCCCACAACACAAAATTTGTCAGTTGCTCTGCTTTCTTGTGTCTGTCATATTCCTGCTTTCTGCTATGAATTTAAAGCAAGTGGAGACACAGCGTAACGTTAACGAAATGGGGCAAATTTTAAGAGACTATAATGTTATTCAGTCCTTCGAACATTGATGACGTAATTCGGGTCCAGATGACGATGCTTTTAACCCCGGAAAATCGAAAGAAGAAGAAGCAGGTGATGGGAACATCGTAGAAGTATCTACGAAACAAGAACATCGCCGCATGCTTGTTGTCTATATAAATATATCATGTCTGTTTTAGTAAACGAAGACAGCCAGCTTCTATGTTGCGTTCCTTATAAGCTAAGATTTCTCTAACTGATACTTCAGCTACTATTGTCAGAAGTCTTTTTTAATTATTCCCTCAGAAGGATTGGTTGATAGAAATGCACTTAGTCCCGGGGCTCCCCGCTCTGTTGTGCCACCCAATATTTGAACGTAGAATGCAGTGATACATTCTTTCACCGCACTAAGTGAATATGAAATACATTACTCAGTTACATTTCCTTCTTTTCCGTTTTTTCAAACCCTCCTCGTTGTTCTGGATCTTAGATGTCTTAGTGAGAGAGTTGATAGAAAATTCTAGGTCCCCTCCATTGCAGGAATTGCGACCTAACACAATTCATTTAACTAAAATGAACTTGATGAATGCTAACAATCTTACATAAGTGAAAGTGACAATGATAACTATTCCATCGCCCGTATTTCATTTGCTTATTAAGGTTGAAATCGTTTCTTCCTCTCTTCAATTGTCAAGTCTTTTTGTATTCCAATTGATTTGTGATCAGAATGATGTTAAATTAAATGTTTGTTCTCCATTAATTTATGCAGGGTCCATCGAACAAATGAAAACATAAATTTCTCAATTTAATACCCACAGAGTCTTTAAGTCAATGGAGGAATTATTGTCATGTTTCAATTGATTTCGGTGTTATGAAAAGTTATTTGTCGTCTCAATCTAATAAGCAAATCATTGAAATTGGACACAACCTCTTAGTCAAAGTTTATTTATTTTCTTTTTTCTCCATTGAATTCTTTCTTGATTTTTCTCGACTCTTCTTGACTTTGAATCGTTTACATAAGAGCCCGTTGTCATAGTGTTGTGTAATTCAAAACTTATCGACATAAATTTGATTTTGTTTTGAAATTGAAGCCGAATTGCTGCATCAGCTTTCGAGGAATTCGTCGTCAAACAAATGAGGACTATTTCACTCCAGAATCTGAGCCAGGAAAGAACTGATTTCGAATCATCATAGATGGTTCTAAAACCGATTAGGGATCTGAGTGTTGGTGCCTTTGTGGAGAACGATGACATACGACTGCACGCCTCTTTATTCTTGTATGCATCCTTCTTCCAAGCGAGGGCGTATATAGCATACGTCGGGCCATCACGGCATAACTGAAAATGAGATCGTCGATGAACTTGCTAGGCAAGGATCATAGACAGCTTTCTGAAGACCTGAACCGTCGGTAGTTCTCCCAGGGTTCTCAGTAAGAAATTCAATCATCGATTGGATCTGTCAATAGTACAACCGTAGATGGAATGCCTCCATTGGATGTATCAGACACCAAACGTAGGCTCCCCAACGTCAATAAGAAGACTGCAACATTTTTGCTAGCTCGTAGCAGAAAAGACTGTATAAAGCTTATTGTTGTCGCCAGCGGCACTTCTCTTTTGCCAAGCATTTAAACGTGTTAGGCTTAAGTGATACCATACTCTGTGAATCTTGTGGAGAAGATGAGGACACTGCGGAGCACTTCCTCTGCGAATGGCCTGCTTTTTCTCGCATGAGGTTACAGATACTCGGCGTAGACATGTTGGTAACTTATCATGGCAGCGTCTTCTGACTTTTCTACGATCATCTGCAAAGTTTTAGCAAAAAGATGGTTGGTTTCTGTAATAGAATAGATGGAAAAGCCTACGAACGCATTCGGTTCTCGAAATCTTTTACGTGCTCAAGTGTCGCGGGAAAGTAATGGTTGACCTGGCCTGAACTGTTAGGGAAATGGTTTACTTCTTCAAGAGTGCGAGCAAATGGATACAAATCATTTTTGACTAGTTTTGTTACCAAAGAAATTTGCAGTTTCCAGAATGTGTTTGTACAAAAGAGGGTTTTGAAATTGTAGGGTGGCAAAAAAGAGCGAGAAACCCCGGCGCATTGTATATAACCACTCCTTGCAAGGGAATGTAGAGGACCCGCAGTTCTGAACCAAGATCAAGAAATAGCTTTTCATGGCAATTAATTTACTATTAGAGGTCTTGTCAATACCTCACGAAAGGAGATACCCGTGAGGAAACACACTTTTTTGTTTTTCTGTTGAAATCCGAAATTCGAACACGAACTTTCCGGTTAACAGGAAGATTTTATCGAGGCCTAGCGTTTTTTTTTTAACATTTCCTTGTGAGAACTGGAGAGGGGCTACAATTATATGGTGATTCGGAGCACCTAAGTGCGAAAGTTTTTTTTATCCTTCTGTAACTACTCTCGGAGTGCTTTCCAGTTTCTCCAAAAAGGCGATAACCATGAAAAAATATTTGAACTCGATCCTTAAACTAACACGAAACAGGCTAATCAACTTACCACGACGGGAGCTTCTACCGGAGCCACCACAGAGGCCTCCACCGCAGTACCACAGGAGCCACCACCGAAGCCAACATCGGAGCATCACGAGAGCCACCAATTCGAAACTCGAACCCCCATGTAACAGGCAGGCATAGCGCAATGGTTACGCAACACACCTCAGGCAAATCAGCTTACCACTACGGCCACCAATGAAGACACCACCGGAGCACAATTAGTCCAATCATTTTAGCTATTTTAAACCCCAATCTGCGGAAAAATTCCTAGAGAGCTGAATTTTTGTATACACCTTTATTACGGCATTGTAATGAGATGTGAAAAATCGACATTGATATCGTGCCGGCTAAACAAGTTATAAAGGTCAAAAGATCACGAAAACTGTTTTTCGCAAATATCTCGCGATCTATTGCTCAGAGGTCAATAAATGTCATTATAAAAATTGCTTGTCGTGATATTGTCTACAAAAAGTGTCTTTTGCATTTTTCTATAGAATTAACCGTTTTCGGAGTAGAGCGCCGAGAAAGGTACTATATTAGGTCTGTTCGTTGAAGCCCTGGGTTTGCCCTAGGGTCGCCACAAAGCGTTTTTTGAGAAACCTAAATTCACCCTGAATGTCAAATTGAGTGTTTTTTGAGCCATAGGTTTGCCATAGGTTTTCCCCAAACTCGCCCTAGCTTTTTGGTGTGGCGATTTGAGGGCTGTCAAATGGCATGTATTTTTTTTTTAATGACAGGGATGTATGGTGATTTGTGGTAAAGCGTTTTTTGAGGACTGGTAAACCCAGGTTTTTTTGATAATTCACAGGGTTGTCAAGAAAACCTGGGTCAACCCTGGGGAAAGTTCAACGAACAGACCTATTATAACGATGCACTCGTATCCTCACCACCTTCGAGGTAGAATGCATAAAAAATTATGTACTAAAGCTTATTTTTCTGTATTTTTTGCTGTATTCAAATAAAAAATTGTTCACTCGTAAATAAAATAAACCTCTTATTACATATTATGGATTATGCCTACGGGGGAAACCATATAGAAAAAATGCGCCCTGCATTCTACCTCGAAGGTGGTGAGGAAACGAGTGCATCGTTATAATATAGTAGCTTTCTCGGCCGAGGTTCTCCTCTTCACGAGACGTAGAAAATTAACTGGTCTCAACATCCCCTTTTCAAATGAAGTCAAACATCTTGGAGTAATCCCGGATAACAAACTTCTTTGGTCTAAACATGTCGAGTCTAAAACTACTAAAGCAATGTCAGTTTTCTGGCAATGTAAAGGAGCAAGACATGGGGTCTTTCAACGAAAAGGGTCCTTTGGATCTATGCGGCTATGATAAGATCAATCATTGTCTGGTGGAATAAGCTCTCGCGTAAATACGTTATTGCCTCGTTTGCCAAACTTCAAAGAATAATTTTTCTGGGTGTTACTGGGGCTTTCCCCAGCACACCATGAGCTGCTCTCGACACACTGCTGAATCTTCCTCCTCTTGATACCTACATCATGGGGTGTACTCTCAAGACCATTTCTCGTTTAAAACGATGTGGTCTCTGGCACAATTCGCACTGGAGCTTTGAGGAGCTCGCAAAGCAGCATATCTTTTGACTCACGTCTAATGGATATGCCGTCTGACACGATGATCCCAAGGCTCAAACTGCGTCAAAATTACTCAGTTAACTTTCCTTCGGTTCAGGACTGGTTCGCTCCTAAATCTGAGCCTGGAAAGAACTGTTATTGTATCTTCACAGATGGCTCCAAAACCGACGAGGGGTTTGGTGCTGGTGCCTTTGTGGAGAACGACGACATACGACTGTACACCTCTTTAGGATCATATGCACCCGATTACCAAGCGGAGGCGTTCTGTGTTTGCAGTGACAGCGAATCTGTGCTTAAGGCCCTTCTCAACCCTCTAACCACTTCGAAAGTGATCCAGGAATGCAAGAGCTCTCTGAATGCGATCGGAAAATTAAATTCCTTGAGTCTCATTTGGGTTCCGGGCCATCACGGCATAACTGGAAATGAGATCGCCGATGAACTCGCTAGGCAGGGATCTCAGACAGCTTTCTCAGGACCTGAACCGTCCCTAGGCTTGCCAGCGTCCTCAGTGAGAGCTTCAATCAACGATTGGATCTGTGAAGAGCAAAATCGTAGATGGCATGCCTCCATTGGATGCAGACACACCAAACGTATGCTTCCCAGCGTTAATAAGAAGACTGCAGCAGTTTTGCTATCTCGTAGCAGAAAAGACCGTAGAAAGCTTATTGTCGCTGCCAGCGGGCACTCCTTTTTTGCCAAGCATTTAAACGTGTTAGGCTTAAGTGATACCAAATTCTGTGAATCTTGTGGAGAAGATGAGGACACTGCAGAGCACTTCCTCTGTGAATGTCCTGCTTTTATAGCATGAGGTTACAGATACTCGGCGCAGACATGGTGAGAGCTTGTAGCTTAGACTCCTTATCATGGCAGGGTCTTTTGGCTTTTCTCTGAACTTCCGGAAAGCTATAACAAATAGAAGGTTGCTAACTGGTAGCACAATGGACCGGTATTAAGGTCTGAGTGCTCCAGCTGGTATTTTAAAACCTCCAACAGAAAAAAAAGGTTTCTCGGCGCTCTAATCCGAAAACGGTTAATTCTACAGAAAAATGTTGAAGACATTTTTTGTAGACAATTTCACGAAAAGCAATTTTTATAATGACCTTTATTGACCTCTGAGCAATAGATCGCGAGATATTTGCGAAAAACAGTTTTCGTGACCTTTTGACCTTTATAACTTTTTTAGCCGGCACGATATCAATGTCAATTTTTCACATCTTCATTACAATGCCGTAATAAAGGTGTATACAAAAATTCAGCTCTCTAGGAATTTTTCCGCAGATAAAACCTAAAATGACTGGACTAAATGGGAGCCATCACCAGGGCCACCAACGATACCTCCACAGAAGCCACCATCGGAGCACCACGATAGCCATCGCGAGAGCTATGTACAATTTCGAATCTCGAATTCCCGTGTAACAGGCAGACATGGTGGAATGGTTACGCAATACACCTCCGCTTCTCATCATCAAATATTTGTAGGTACTGTCAAATATCAAAGCATATTCCTCATCCGTACAAGACGAATGTGGAATGTTCTAACATTTCTCTCCTGTTGCGATTCATATTGCAGACCGATGAACTTTGGTATATCTTACTGAAGTCTGTAAACCTTTTCCAAACACTGGTACTATGATGATTAGTAAAAGGTGTATCCATACCCGCTTATTATAATTAAAAAAAAAAAAAAAAAAACCAAACTGGAAAGCCTTTCTACACTCTGCAGTGTGTTCAAGATTATTTTGGTTGAAGCAATATAAACAAGAAAATAATATTTGCACAGCTGCCATAGTCCTCTGAAAATTCTTTGAATCATAATCACAAAAAAGCTTGGTAATCGGTTTATTCCATGAACTATGGAAAGTTCTTGGTATCGTTGATTTTATTATTATTTGTTTTTGTTTTCAATAAAAATTTGGAATATTTCTTATTTATTTGTTTTTTAAATCAGAAATTTTTGATGTGTGACTCAATGAAGTGGTCTTAAGGTTTAAATGTTTCCATAAAAACATTTAGGAATTAGCTGAAGGGAATAAAGGGAATACTTATGTAGAGCTGGGAATATTATGCTTTGGAGAGTTGGTAAGAAAACTGAGGGGAATGCTGGTGTGGCAAGGATCAGTGAGAAGATAAGCTAAAAAGTTGACATAAATTAGTCATATGCTCATTTTTTTCCTGCTTCTTCTTAATTTATCAACTTCAAAGTTTAAATTTTGTTGACAAAGTATCTTCAAAGGCCTCATAAGAACCACCTCAAGTTATACCCTCCATCCAATACAAACATCACATGACTTCTCTTATCTTTGGCTCATAAAATCGTGCACAAGGCCGTTCATCCACTCGCATTTCCTTCCCCTCGAACTAGATTTCAATATTTATTTCATCAAAACAAAACCACATTCAAAAACTATCGCAACAAGTCAACGCCCGTTAAAATAGTTCACTTGATTTTCTTCTGTTCGGGGTCACTCGATCGACGCACGCCTACCAACAGTTTAATGAACATACCCATCAACCTTGAACTTACATTTAGTCTTCCAGAGAAATCGATTTCAATACACAAACAAAACAACAAAAACAAAATTCATTGAACAAACAAATTTGAACTCCACAAGAGCACTCAACTAATAGAGTGTGGGATACTTAAACATTAGACACACATGGCAACAACCAAATTGTTCATCTCTTCAAGTATGTAGCTCCAAAGATACAAATCAAATTTAAATGAATTTGAAATTAATTTCGAAGAAAACTTGTTGAGCTGAAAGTCTTTGGGTACGCACTCTGGTTTCGTTTCAACAGTGGTTGCGGATGGTTTTGATTACTGCAACATCTGAAGTCTTACATGGCACTCAATGTTTAAACACTGCGATGGGAAATGTGTGGATTAGACAGACAATTTCCTCTTCATTTTTAGGTTGTTGTGCTTTCGAGTGCCTACAGTGAATTTTCATCGGGCTGTTTACTTTAATTAAAGTCTCAAATCTCAATGTAGTTGAATAGAGTGTCGTGATATGATTATTTTGAGTGAAACCATATTAAACGAGTTGACATTCAATCCAGTGTAATTTATTCGAAGTTGAGAGCAACTAATCCTGGTTTAAAAAGTATTTATGCAAAGAAAAATTTAATATATTTAAAAAGTGTTATAATGCGTGTGGTTAGCATGTCTGTCCGCTACGCGGGGGGTTGGTGGCTTGAGTCCTGCCAGAAAATCCATCATTGTTTTTTCATAAGGGTATCGCCCTTCGCACAAGTTCTTTAATGCCCACATTCATTGCCAAAAAAGCGCTTTCTCGATAAGCTGTTCGGAATCGTCAGAAAATTGTAGATCCCTTCCATTCCGTCACAGGGCATGCTTGTGGGAAATGCGTCAGGTCCTGGGGCTCTCCGCTCTTTTGCGCAATAGGATCTGCTGAGCATTGTGAAATACTCTCAAGGACAGTTTTTCACTAGATGATGAACTAAGTGTAAGGATAAATTTCAATGAACTCATCAAACTCGCACACCGAAAAAGCTGGGGCCGAATTACATCCCACGTTATCGAGCAACTCGTGACGGAATTATGTTGTTTTGATATTACAGCTCACATCATCAAGAATTCAAGTGCTAAAGTTTGTCTTTCTCGCATTAGTAATGAAATGGAATTTCATACACTCGAGAACTGCATTTTACTGGTGCTGTAAGCCGGACCCCTATCTTAAGTAGAAAGCTCTGTAGACTGCAATGAACTACTTTTGTTCACTGGAAGAAAGAGTTGATTGCTTTTAATGGCCATCTTTTGGAAAGAATGGCAAATGGCAGCACATATTATAACATTCAACGACTTTGTGAGGGTAAAGAAAATTAGAAATTATTTTTGTACTAAAATGTTGGGAATTTTTTATTAAAGTACTTAAAACGTAACAATGCACTTTGCTTTTCATGATACTCCTGCCTGTTTTAGACTTTTCAAGTTCAATTAGGTAAGTACCTACAAGAACTGTTCGACTTTGAGATTGTTAAGATTGCTAGTTTTTAAGAACATTGATAAACTCTAACAAAACCTTTTTGGTTGATTGATGGTGAGATGGTACGAGTGCTTTTTCTACAATCTTTCAAGCCTCAAAACTCATTTAATTTTTAAGAAAATAGAGAAGGCTTATCCTAATCCGAAGACCTTATTGCCAGTCCACTGTACTACCAGAGTAACAGCCTTTCCTTTTTTTGGTGCAGTATATGGAAATTATGTGGTTGTTATTTCACATATAACCTCAAGGGTAGCGTCTAGAAAAGACTGGGAGCCTGAAAGAAAAGTAGATGCCCAGAGCGGGATTCGAACCCTCGCTACCAGCCTATCTACTGAGCACTTTATCACTGAACCACGACGGCCGGCCATCTAGAAAAACATTTTTAGTACTAAAAACTAGCCATTTAGTACTAATAACAATATTATTCTTTCTTTCTTCTTTGTTTTTGTCCACAGACTACTTTCATTTCAGATATTTTGAATTTATTTCCGTGTGCGAGATCTGTAATTGTATTTGCAGGTGTGAGATACAGCAAGGCTTGCTTGAAGTGTACTAAAAACTGTTGGCAACTAAAGGAATGCTTAGACGTGCTTCCAAATTCTTTTCAAGGTTGTTGTGTGTTGGATGTTTAATATATAGTTAGACTGCGGTGTCCTTGTCACCTTTTTAATCATCAGTAGAAAAGGTGTCCCATAGTTAGTTTTTTTCTCGGAATAATCTTGTTGGAGTACTAAATTTGAGATAAAATGTTCTTTATTCTGTTGGCTTCATTATTTGAATGCATTAATGCTAACCGCCACGTAGAGCGTATGGACCCAAACGCTCCGGTTCGACGGGTTTTCAGAAGCGCATTGCAAGGAAACTGCGGAGGGGGAAGACCTCGTCTTAGGTGGCGCAATCGCGCAATCAAGTGGAAGAAGACCTCAACCGACTTAGAGTGCAAACTGGAGAGAGCTCACCAGAAATAGAAGTCATTAAAGAAGAATGTTGGTTGAGGCCCAAGTTCATACCGAACTGTAATCCCTACCTAACTAAGAAAGTAAGTAAATGCTTACCGAAGCAGCTCAACTTCCAGAATCGTAGTTGGACTAATTAATCATTTGCAGGACAAAGGAGTGGCTTCAAATTTGTTTAGGATCGTCATTGCTTACCTCGGTTTTTGACAAATAAAACGATTTTATAATCACATAGTTTTGAAGGTCCTGGCTGTTGTGACTCGAATTATAAATTACTTAGAACGATTTGTACTAAAAAAACATTACTATCATGATACGTTTACATAAATGTACTAAGACACCAGTGTTAGTACAAGAGTTATTTGATGGGACTAGATCACATAGACTTGGACATTATTTAAGGGCATTGTAATGAAGAGTTTTCTAAAATCAAACCTTGAATTAAATTTAGTACTCGAACTTGAGCCAAACTTAAGCTTGTAATCCCTGAAATTAGGTCACAATTTAATTGCAGTGAAACAAGTCTACTTACTGGGAATGTTATAATCAGAAGGTTCACAAGTTAAGCTTGAAAATGGACTCAATTTTCACGACTTATTTGTAGTTCCGTCTGTACTAAAAATTGCCTATTTTTATTTGTCTAGTGTAAATTAATGGAAAAAGCGTCCCAATAGATGAACAAAACTTCGAGATAATACAAGACTTCGTCTTCCTAGAACCTGCTGTAGACACGGAAAACATCAACAGGACGGAGATCAAACGGTAGTTCGAGCCAATTGCTCCTTTTTTGGGTGGAGAAGGCAATCGGTACAAAAACCTCTCTAAAAACCATGGTAACGCTTTATAAACCTTAATAAAGGGTTGGTCCTGCTTAACGTGGAAGCGTTGACTTTATCGAAAGCTGACGAGGAGTCCCGTTACGACGTTAGTATAGGTAGAAGAGTAAGCAACTCGTTGGATGTGATTTAGATAAACAGGCAGAGTCAAGGGTTCTTCTTTCTTCTTTTTCATTTCCGGCGTTACGAGTAGTGATCTTGAAGCGATCACATTTCTCCCACTTTTCCGCTTCACACTAGTGATCCGCCTGTGGGGTGCGCCGCGTTGACCTCAGAGAGCGTCGGCAAGCCTCCCGGTTTTGGATTGTTCCATGTCTGAGGCCAACCAAATGCTGCTGTTTTTGCATTTGCTTGTACCGGGTGTATTTTGGCCTGCTTTTTCTTTTTCGTTGCGAATTTGTTGAAACGTTGTACGATATTGCCTTTTGGACGGGGTTCTGCGGATCTCTCCTTTGAACACGACAATACCAACTGAGCCGGTCGTGCTGAATTTTGTCCAAGATGGCAGAGTCAAGGGATTACTCCAAGAAAAACGTCTCAGTGTAAATCGAAGGAAACAGCGCTGAATGTCATCAGTTCTGGAGATGTTGATTTGTTGGCAAGGGGACCATATTGCGAGGTGTATTCAAGGACCGGGTGAACAAAGGTGATGAACAAAGATCCAGTTATGTATGGGTTAGGAAATTCCTTAGATCATCGCTCAAAGAAGCCAAGTACCGCATTTGTCGTTAGTGAATGTTAAAATATCAGCAATATGTGAGGTGAAATTGAGTTCCTGGCCGTAAAGCGTAAATAATCCCGAGATCACGAATCGCCTCAACTGGTGAAATGGTTTGGTTGTGAAAAAGAAAGCAACGAGGAGGAGTTTTGAAGCGCTCAAGTGAGAAGTTGTTGCATTGACACCCACACCTGAAATTCTTAGTCTTAGGCAGATTTTAGAGCAACAGATTTGAAAGTTGTCGAGATTCTGTTGAATATAAGAAAAGTCAGTAGCTGAAAAAAATCATCTTGTAAAACTTTAAGACATTAATAGTAAGAACGGAAAGAAGAGGACCTACGTGACTACCCAGAGGGACGCCGCCGCCCGCCGATGCCATGCCGTAGGCGTATGTAGCTAAAAAGGAAATGATAGGGAAGACCAAAAATGAAACTTTAATGAAGTTTTTCAAATAAGAGGAAATCCATCTCTTCATAAAATGGGATCGAAGCCAAAGTTGTATAGTTAATAAAAAATTGAGTCCATGTTAAATTTTATTCAAGGCTGTATTGAAATCTGTTCAAATAGCATCGGCTTATTTTCCTCTTTCCAAGACCAGGCAGGATGAATTAGACGGAGGCGGAATGGGTGTCACTGAAACATCAGTGAAAACTCATTTTCAACGACTTATTAAAACACCAAATGTCAAAAAAAAAAAAAGACAACGGGGAATCCCACTTTCATGTGCTAAAAATTCTTGCAAACCTCTTATTGGCGTGTCAGCGACCCAACACCACCGTTACACACAATACAAAACAATGGCAATAAAATATAATTCATTTATAGTAAACCACATAATAATCATCCCAACTTCGTCTCTATAAAAATAGACCTCAAGGTCAGCCACATAATATGTCACATTCAACTTTAAGTCGAAGACAAGACATTTTGAGTGACTCCATCCACACTCTCTCTGTTGTTTTTCAAATAAAAATGACATGAACGTGTTGTAATCAAAAGAAGAAAGAGTTTCCAAATCATAAAAATAAAAATAATAATAAAAAATCAGTGCAGGGTCAGATTGTATGCAACAACTTGGTGAATGCCCTCCATTCGTTAAAAGGCGGCACCAACTGAGAGCACTGTAAATATGAAGAACTGACAAGCACCAGCCGGTGCGTTACAATGCAACGAACCACACACACAAACACACACATTTTTATTCCACTTAGGGTTTTTTAAATGAAGAAGAAGAAAATTTAATTGTGGGAAATTGCTTGACAAGCGAAATATTACGCAAGTAAAAATATTTCTCTCAGCAGAGCTTTAATGTATCTCCACTTTTGTATCTCTTGCACTTGTGTATCTCATCATTATTATGGCAGCGTGTTTTGAAGTTAACTTCGAGTTCTGATGCAATAGTATCTTATGATCTAGATCGTTGAACTGTGAATTGGTGCGCTGGGAGCGATCTCGGCGTAGCTGTGTTGTAGATATGAGTTGTGTCTCTCTTTGGAACCGCTATATGAACATGGCGCATAGTTACGTAATAGTCTAGTCTAGTCTAGTCTAGACTAATAAGCAAAGTGGATTTTGATCAAGTGTACTATTTCGAGGCTAAAGAATTTTTAGATTGAAATTGAGATATGAATGTAATGAGACGGCTACAATTTTGTAAGTATGAGCTCAGAGCGTTTGAGTACACAGACAATCCCTGTAAAGGGTGTTTTTGTAAACAAATTTGGGTCAAGTTGTCGCAGAATTCAATTGATGTGAGCGTAATATGAGTTCGAGAAAACTCACACTGTCTTAACGTTGGTAAGTTTTGTTTGGATAAGGAGTAAGCCATTAACGTCGTTGAGCCCTATAAATTTAATCCGATATATGAAATGTTCTAAGGTCCCATTGAGGTGTTTCCAACTCGTAATATCCTCATGCCCTATCATGCCCTATACATCTGAGCTCAAAAGCGAGACTATTGAGTTAATCGTAAGATAAGCACTAAGTGTTCAGGAGTAATGAGTGACCTGATCGAAGGTCATCAGATGATTTACATGAGTCAGTAAGCCTTGAGGCTGGGTTGGGTTACACAAAAAGATGCAACTGTAGCATTTGCAGTCAAGGGGTTAACGACGAAGATGGTGTTGCAATTGAAATAAGTCCCAGATAACTCTCACTGGGTTTGGGTTGTAGCCAGTTTTCATATCCTAGAAGCTGGCTAGGAAGGAAGCTCTTTCATCTTAGATTTGTCAAAAGAGACCGACAAAGCCCTCGGTTTTCTATTTAGGGTAAGTATAGACAAACTTCCTTCATCACACAAAATGAAACCATCAACGAACGACCAAAAAGTGTAAGAAATTATAGCAAACAAAGCAAAAGGAAGAGTCTTAGATCTGATTCTTGAGTGTTGTGGCTTCAACGAAGACGTTTGCTTGTAGATGATCAACTACTGGTAACTCATTGGAATATACAAAGCTGACATTAAAACTAACAAAGAAATGATTTTGATTGAGATTACAGTTTCGTTGGGATTCGAAGAAAGTTTACGTCTGTGAATGGTACGAAAATAACTAAGTTATGAGCCCATTGTCATACCTCTGCGAAGAACAGATCTCGCCTTACCCAAAGTAAATATGAGGTCACTTGATCTCCTCGATTTTTCACTTCTTAGAGTCTTAGAGTTTTCTTCTCTAGATTCCTCATTTCACTCACCTTCCGTGGCTGAGGTCCCCTTCGACTTGATGTTACCTCTTAAAACAAGGGTGTAATTGAAAACTAGTACCTAGACATGAGTCCTGGCTTCTATCTGCTCTACATGTTCCAGTCGTAGAACTTTTCCAGATATGCTTATGTCGAGGTAACAGTTTTTCGTTGAATCTTCGTCCTAACTCCTAACTCATCATTTTCACGAACGGTATCAAGGGTCACTCCGAGTATTTTTCTGTCGAAACGAGCAAGGGTTTCCTTATACGGTCTAGATATACCTGTGCTCCGTATAGCAAGACTGGAGTCATCATGGTCTTATAAAAGATTGCCTTGGTTTTCCAAGGGTTGTCTTTGTTTTTCCATGGCTGCCTTAGTTTTTCAACGGTTTCCTTGGTTTCTCAAGGGTTGCCTTAATTTGTCTAGGATTGCTTTGCTTTTTCAAGGGTTGCCTAGGTTTTTGAAAGGTAAAGCAAATATTATTTATTAAAGTAGTTCCACGTTTCATCTCTGCGCTCAAATCAAAAGATCAGAGCCTTTGAACTTTACTTGGGCCAGTATCGCAAGAAGCAGAAGCTATTGTGGTTTCGTGTTAAGGAAAACACTGTCTATGTATGGCATGAAATTTGTTCAAATTTCAAATCGATACCAAACTCGAAGTCTTTACTTTGATCTCCTTTAATGCAACACCACCTTCCCTATCCAAATAATGAAAAGACTCTTTGCAAATTGAATTTTATGTGGTTGTCGATAGTGCGTATGATAAGGGACCAAAAAGCACAACGTAACGCGACATCGACGTCGGCGTCTGCGTCGTGCTCTTATAGACTTGAAATTACGTTCCAGACGCAAATGAGAGCATCATTAGTTCTTCTTTTCTTCATCTTCTTTCTTTTACGGCGTTAAGAGCATTAGTGATCTCCAAGGAGTCATAGCTCTCCCACTTAATTGCTTCACATTAGTGTTCCAATCGTAGGTACATCTTTGGTATAAATATGTAGTTCAGCAGCTGGAGATTAGGTCATAATACTTTCTACATTCTGAGTCTTGGAGTCAGATGATCGCCTTTATAGCCGTTCTAATTCGGTTAAATTTCATTCTTCCGCCCCATTTTTCTCATGGTAGCTATGGTTGAGAGAAATGAGCTATGTCATGGGGTTCCCTGAGTTTTGTTATTCAACCCTATTCACTTTTTGCATTTTAACTTGACAGTCTCCACACCACCTCGTTTATGTTCGATCCTCTCCCTTAAACTTAAACTGCATTTATTCAATTTCTTTTTCCATGACCCAATCTATTCGTTTAACGTAAACATTCATCAAATACCTCCACCGTTGAGGCAGTCCCTCGCATGTATCATGTGGCATCACAACGGAGGAATTATTGGTCTAAGTTTGTAAGATCCTAAAAGGCATTTAAACCTTAAACAACCACTTGAACCTATAGATGACCCTCTACAAAAAATGATACAACCACAAGACCGAGCAGATATCTTGGGTAGATTTGACGCCTCAAGACTACTGCCGTCATCTGAAGGGAGGATCTGAAGCCAATGAATCTCAAGAATGTATAGAAGACATCGATCGATGGCAGAGTTTTAGTTGAAATCAAAAAGTTCTAGTGAATAGCCTTGTAATGCTGATGCTTCCTGAAGAAAATAAATTTCTACATTCTCAGTTTATAATAAGGACAAGTCCGCTTCAAAACAAAGATACCACTTAAGTGGTAAAGATACCACTTAAGGAGTCTTGACCATCTGAGCGCAGTCTCCTGCTTCTGAATCATATGCTGTTGTTTGTTGCACACGAATATTGTTGAGTGTCTATATTATTCATATCACAGTTAAAAATGAACTCTTCAATATTTTCTACTCCATCAAACATTTTTGGTGTTTCACGCAAGCAATGTCACCTCCACCTTCTTTTTTGATTCACAGTTCCTTACCTTGATTTCCAATGATACAACTTGTTCTAAGTTTTTAGTACTCACACTATTTTTCCTTTTTCTTATGATTCTCAAAAACTCCAAAAGTATTTTGGTTAGTTCTTAGTCCTCTGAGTGGATACTAATAATGACATACTTTATCATATTTACTACGGCTGCCTAAAACGACTTTAAAGTACTAAAATAACTATAACGCAACTTATTTATCAAAACTAGTACATATTTCAATCCTTAGCGATGCTTTTTTGTTAAAGATCTTATTTCAAGTGTCAAAGGATCTCGAATTGAACAAACTGCGGCGTTTACAAAGAAAAAAATACTTCCAAGAACCATTCATAGATCAATGTAGTGAATTTTAGTACAACTGTCTGTCGGTTGCTTATGACTTTGAGTTAAGAGTTGTTTTCTTTGAGAGTCTGTCTAGTAGCTTATAGTTTAATTTTAAACTCGGCAATGTCGAATCCCTCGGTTGTGGAACTGGAACGGTAGAGTATTGTATGACTAGCTCATTGAATTTTGATGTTTTGCTCAATTCTTCAGTTTTAGTAATAAATAATCTTGTTAGTGCTTAAATCTAAATAAAGTATTTAAATACGCCATAGAAAGTGCAGAGGCTTGTCTATATTATTCTGTGTTCCATATTTTTAGTACTGAATACTCGTTTTAGTACTAAAGTCTAAATGGGGTATTAAGATACTCCAAAGAATGTGTAATGTTTCGCCAACATTCTATTCTGAAAGTGCTTGACAGTCTGAAAAAGTTTTAGTACACGATATTTTCACTAATACTTGTTATTCCTGTGACAACGAAGCCATCCGCTTTTACCAAAACATGGGATTCTCCCAAACCCCAATTAATTTGGTTGAGATTAAAAAACACACAAGTAGAACAGAAACCATTATGGGCTTTCAACTTTAACATGGTGCCAACTCAACCTTAAATTAAAAAACTTTAATTGGTCAAATAATAATTACTCTGAAGTTACGTAACAGAGTGTCTATTTTAACTGCAACCAATTTCCATTTCGGTCGTCATCGAATGAGTATTTTTGTTCGACATCGAATGAGTATTTGTAAATCAATAAATTTATTAATCGACAATGTCGGTTAGTTGGATGGAAACATTTCAATTTCGATTCATTTAATTTAATTGGTTTTTTTTCCATAAATTCATTTTGTAGTTCTTGTTAAATCGCTTTGATGAACTGCAGTGCTAACTTCATTAAATGTACTTGTTTGCGTAATTCAACCGAATCGTTAATCGAAACGATATTGTAATCGAACATTTGATAATTGCTCTATGAATGTAGACTAGGTACAAGTGCACCAGTGAATACATTTGTTTGTTCTTTTTTTCGTGGTCTTGAAATAGTTGTTGTCTAGTGTGTCAGGTTTGAATGTACCTTAGTTTTCTCCTTGACTGAATGTGATAAACAACTAACAGGTGCTAATTACCCAACTTGACACTGTTCGTGTGGGTGGACTTAGCCTTACATACGTACCTACTTTTCATATTATGTAGAGGCACTTTACATACGTTTCTGTTGTGTATGCCTCTATTTGAAGAAAAAGAAGTTTGATCGTCGAAGGAACGAAGCTCGATAAGCTGTCTGTGATGATGAGGGAAACACGCAACGTTCTTCAGTTTGGAGAAAGTACCTATCAACTTAATTAAAAGACTTGGTGAAAAGCTAGTCTAGCTTAGATATGAATTAGGCTCCACTTTTCACACATGAGAATCGCTTTATAGGTACGAACACGCTCAGGTAACGTAAGCTTGATTGAATCACTCAAAAGGGACAATTGGTGTGGCTGGTGAGTTTTTCACACAATTTTATGATGGTTTTTGGGTGATGCTTTTACATACATTGAGAGAGAGAGGGTAGGAACTACTGGAGTTTATGAAAATTAAAAAGAAAGATTTAAGTTTTTACGATGGGAACGGTGAGCACATGTGGGTCACTGCTGTCGGTGGGCGTGAGAGTTTTGGACACATGATTTGAGTTGCTATCTTTTGTTCCACATTGTAAAAGTGTGCAACAATTGTGTTTTTATTTCAAACTTTCCAGTGATTTTAGCCCATGATGACGGGTATACTTTTTTCAACAGTAGATCAACGTGAATTGTGAGAATGATAGATCGCCAGCAGATCTATTTTAAAAAAAGACTTTTAAAAATAGCAGAGGGAACCTGATCTTTTAAAGGGTGAAGTAAAAGCTGAGAGTGTAACAAGGATGACATTTCATAGTAGGATTTGGTACAGTAGTACCAGACATTACATGATGTAGTTATCACTGGATCACACCATCTCCTCGGACGCTATTTAACTTCCACCTCTGGGGTTGAAATCGTTCTTTTCTTCCTAATCGGATTTTATCGTCTTTAGTCGAGTATAGGTGATGGTTGGGTACTCATGCCCTTGGAGCTGTGAATGCCATTAAAATGTTTTCAACACAGTGCGAGCGATTGGATAAGTAAGAGAGAATTAAAGAGAAGGTGCTGATGCAGATTGTTTTTTAACTTCTGTATATTCAATGCAGAGGAATAACAGCGTCATGTAAAGCATTGAGCATTCCACATCCGTGCCGTCCGGTTGAAGAACGAATGCCTATATTTCACAAACGAAACTGCACTGAAAAAAATAATCATCTTCAATATGAAGAATGGCGTTCATCAACTGAAAATCATCTATATGACGCACTTTTCATCCCTATGATGCAAAAATTCATGAAAACTTTTTGATGACGGTTTCGTCAGTCATCAATAAGATGAAAGTGCGTTCATCAACTTTTTTTGGAGAATTTCATCGTAATTTGGAATGAATTAAGTTCATCAGTTCATCAAAACTTTTCATGCATGTGATGAAAACACTTTTTTTGATGGTTTTTCATCCTATTGATGATTTTTTTGTCTAAATGACGAATTTATTTTAAAATGACTTAGATATTCATCATATTTAAGAACAATATTAGTTAATCATACTGAT
Source organism: Melanostoma mellinum (assembly GCA_914767635.1). Taxonomy (NCBI): domain Eukaryota; kingdom Metazoa; phylum Arthropoda; class Insecta; order Diptera; family Syrphidae; genus Melanostoma; species Melanostoma mellinum. Next base: position 166,264,205 of record OU612060.1, on the reverse strand, counting down.
GAAAACAATCATCAAAAAACGGACTTCGATTTTGAGATAGGGGAAGGTGAAATGATGTAAATCATCGTCATATAGATGAATTAAATCATCATATTGATGACTTTCGGTTCTATCATGGAGAATTTGAATAGATATGCGTGATCATTTTATTGATGAAACAATATCATCACATTGATGAACAAAAGTGAGGTTTTTTAACATGGAGAATGTGTGTCGATTTAAGCAATCATTTTAATGATTAAACCAATTCATCATATTTATGAACAAACGAATGATAGAAACAGGCTTTTGTTTTACCACATCAAATGTGAACCGGTGATCATATAGATGAATTGATTCATCACATTGATGAAAAAATAGGCTTTCGATTTTATAATGAGGATGTCAATCGATCATCATATAGATGAATTGATGTTCACCATATATCATCATATTTATGAAAAAATAGACTTGGAATTTCTGCATTGAAAATTTAAATAGATATGCGCAATCATCTTACTGAAGAACTAATTCATCACATTTACGAACAAAAATGACTTGTTTTTATAATATCGAGCAAATGAATTGATTATACTCGTATCATCATATTCATGAAAAATTCATCATATTTATGAAAAAATAGACTTTTGTTTTTATAATTAGGATGCAGCTTGATCATCATATAGATGAATTGATTCATCATATTTATGAAAAAATAGACTTGGAATTTCTGCATTGAAAATTTAAATAGATATGCGCAATCATCTTACTGAAGAACTAATTCATCACATTTACGAACAAAAATGACTTGTTTTTATAATATCGAGCAAATGAATTGATTATACTCGTATCATCATATTCATGAAAAATTCATCATATTTATGAAAAAATAGACTTTTGTTTTTATAATTAGGATGCAGCTTGATCATCATATAGATGAATTGATTCATCATATTTATGAAAAAATAGACTTGGAATTTCTGCATTGAAAATTTAAATAGATATGCGCAATCATCTTACTGAAGAACTAATTCATCACATTTACGAACAAAAATGACTTGTTTTTATAATATCGAGCAAATGAATTGATTATACTCGTATCATCATATTCATGAAAAATTCATCATATTTATGAAAAAATAGACTTTTGTTTTTATAATTAGGATGCAGCTTGATCATCATATAGATGAATTGATTCATCATATTTATGAAAAAATAGACTTGGAATTTCTGCATTGAAAATTTAAATAGATATGCGCAATCATCTTACTGAAGAACTAATTCATCACATTTACGAACAAAAATGACTTGTTTTTATAATATCGAGCAAATGAATTGATTATACTCGTATCATCATATTCATGAAAAATTCATCATATTTATGAAAAAATAGACTTTTGTTTTTATAACTAGGATGCAGCTTGATCATCATATAGATGAATTGATTCATCATATTTATGAAAAAATAGACTTGGAATTTCTGCATTGAAAATTTAAATAGATATGCGCAATCATCTTACTGAAGAACTAATTCATCACATTTACGAACAAAAATGACTTGTTTTTATAATATCGAGCAAATGAATTGATTATACTCGTATCATCATATTCATGAAAAATTCATCATATTTATGAAAAAATAGACTTTTGTTTTTATAATTAGGATGCAGCTTGATCATCATATAGATGAATTGATTCATCATATTTATGAAAAAATAGACTTGGAATTTCTGCATTGAAAATTTAAATAGATATGCGCAATCATCTTACTGAAGAACTAATTCATCACATTTACGAACAAAAATGACTTGTTTTTATAATATCGAGCAAATGAATTGATTATACTCGTATCATCATATTCATGAAAAATTCATCATATTTATGAAAAAATAGACTTTTGTTTTTATAATTAGGATGCAGCTTGATCATCATATAGATGAATTGATTCATCATATTTATGAAAAAATAGACTTGGAATTTCTGCATTGAAAATTTAAATACATATGCGCAATCATCTTACTGAAGAACTAATTCATCACATTTACGAACAAAAATGACTTGTTTTTATAATATCGAGCAAATGAATTGATTATACTCGTATCATCATATTCATGAAAAATTCATCATATTTATGAAAAAATAGACTTTTTTTATCATTAGGATGCAGCTTGATCATCATATAGATGAATTGATTCTTCATATTTATGAACAATCATCTTATTGAAGAACTAATTCATCATATTTACGAATGAGTTTTGTAGTAGAGATATTCCACGTGTTTTTTAATCTAATAAATAGAAAGATTAATATAATTTTCAACAGTTAAAAACACTTATTTTATTTCCTCAAATGCACATTTCAGAAGCAATGCTTCCATCGTCAGTGAGATTTAATTTATTTTATAAATTTATGAATTTAATTTATGAATCTCACGGACGATGGAAGCATTGCTTCTGAAATGTGCATTTGAGGAAATAAAACAAGTGTTTTTAACTGTTGAAAATTATATTAATCTTTTTATTTATATTTACGAACAAAAATGACTTGTTTTGATAATATCGAGCAAATGATTTTGGATTGGGATGGGAGTCCTTTTCCCCAAAATCTACTCGCTTGTAGTATTCATTCAGAATAGGTTCGATAAAGAGACTTTAGAAAAGTGTTACTGACTCAAATCTTGTTTGGAAAAGAATATCTGTTCTTGCTTCATTTAAAGTCAAATATCTCAAATGTCTGTCCTAAATAAGATCGAAAGCCTTACTTTTTGTTCTTCAAATGTTAAATAGATCAAAAATGAAGCTTAGTTACACCTATTCTCTGCCCTGCGTTCTTTCGCAAATAGCTTTAGTGGTGTCTTAAAAAATACATACGAAAGACACAATTTTTTTTTGCAGAGAGGAGGTTCATCTCTTTTCATATGAACTCTTAATATTTCTTTCGGTTGAGCATTAATGATATCTTTCATAAAAATAAATACTTGCTTACTTACTGCAAACATTTTTCATCAACTCAAATTTTTTCGACTAAGAAGTGACAACGCTGTGTCTGTCTACCCAATTTTCTTCATACTGATGAATATATTTCCTTAGTCATCATATAGAAGAACGATTTCGTCAATATGATGAATAATGTATAAGAATATGCAATCAGGGTTGGATAAGCTAACTTAACTATATTTTTAACATCATTAAGTTCACTAAGTTCAGAAAATCAATAAATTTCCAAAAACCAAAAATTGGAAAACGAAAAATACCATAATGTTAGGACAAATAACTACAATTTAGCAGAAAAACAATTTTGGCAAATATATAACCAAAACTTGAAAGTTCTGGCTCAGTAAAATTTGAAATTATAGCCGAAAAACGTTTTATTACTATGTAGAGGTCGCTGTTTTTGAACGGTTCTTACGAGTTAAATGTGGTTGGCCTTAACAAGTACATATGTGCAAAATATTAAAGTTAAAGTTGAATACAGTGCTTAAGAAATAAATAATTTTTTGTCTGGTTCTGCAAAGTAAGTAAATCTTAAATAAATATTTCACTGTTACCAATATTCATTTCAGTACCTTTTCATAAATAATTGTTTCAATTAATTGTAGATGATGCCATCGGAGGGTGAAAATGTGAAAAAATAAGTGAGTATAAGATGATTTCTAAACTTGATAGGTATTATGATACAGTTTCTGTTTTGGTCCACTAGGTACTTATCACGAAGCTTGCAGTTCAAAATAAGAGTAAGTTCATCGTTAACGTACCGTCTTAACTCGTTGAAAGAAACCCCTGTCTCTTAAAATCTTAATACAATTTTATTGGTTATATTAGACCGTCGCGTCGTTAGCTTCATATCTGCCAACTCCACTTGGTATCTATATCGCTAGCGAGTTTTCTTTTACAAATATTAAAATTGGGGAATTTCATTTTAAACAAATTTCTGTGCATGCCTAATTCCATTTTAATATGACCAGCTGCTATTAAATAAGTATCTCAAAAGTAGAAAAAAAATATCTGTATTTCCCTAATTGTGTTGTTTATGTATTTCTTAGAAGACCAGATTAAAGACAAAATCATATAAATCATACCTACCATTGAAAAATTAATTAAAAAACATGTAACCCAAAGAAAAAACCCGAACGTAATAAAACAATTGAGTGTAATAAAAACAAATTAGATCTGGTCACCCAAGCTATTAAGCAGCAAAACAAAACCATATACACACTCACGATCATTTGGGTGCGCATTTAAAAATGCATTCATAAAAAACTACTGGTTGCGTATCTTATATTGGAAGTTTATTGGTATTACCCTGGGAAAACCTATTGTGTATCCTTCAAACATTTGGGATTGTCCGAAGGGATTACTATTCATAATTTTGACCTGCTTCCACTCATTGCAGTTTTTTTATTTTTTTGCTGTTTATTGTTGAATGTAGTAGTAGGCGTTGCATTTGTGTAGAGAGTGTCCCTACTCATTATTAGATATACTCTGCGCAAAACATAGTACGAGTACAGTCTGCGTTGGATTTTTGAAAGCAAAAGATAAGATATAGCTACGGAGTGTGAAAAAGTGATTCGTAAATTTTATAAAATTGTTAAAGTTGTGTTAAGTTTTCAGTTTTAAATTCATTTTTTATTGTTCTTTCTTGTGTTGTGTTAAATAAGCTGTGAAGTGCGGAAGGTATGCCTTGTTTTTATTATTATTTCTTTGGGTTCTTGTAATTTTTTTACTTTGCCATCATATATGTAGTTAAATTGTACGGGGTTTGCAAGCATTTTGAGTTAGTTTTCATTTCTTGAGTTGTTGCATTGCATTGGTGTTTTAATACAGAGATTCTATAATCTGCTTGTTTCGGTGGGTGGGAATCTGGGAATCAAATATTAAATCTATTTCTTATTTTTTATGCATTTTCTTTCCAAAAATTTTTATTTTTTTAACAAATGAAATGTTCATTTTATCATCACTATAACGGTACAATTTCATCATGTTGATGAACAATTTCTTCATATTTATGAATTCTCATAGTTTTCATCAATATGATGAATTACGTGATATATGTTTTCATCATTTCTTCATTCTGATTATTGTGTTCGTCATATTGATGAACAAAGATGCAAGGAAGGCGTCCTTTTGCTTTTGGGCGTCAGTCTAGCCTCATACGCATATATTCGTAGTTTTCTTCATATTGATGAATTTATTCATCATTATTCTTCACATAGATGAATTGTTGCTTCATTTTCATCAATGTAATGAAAATCTTAAAAAAAAACATTTTAGCTTATTCGCAGATTTTGATTTCATTGCCATTCATATTCAGTTTATGTTTGAAAGTGAAAGTGAAAGGATTAAGTTCTCATGTAGGTACTTTGCCTATGTGAGCTGAGTATAAATTTTATAAAATTGTTAAAGTTGTGTTGAATAAGCTGTGAATTGCGGAAGGTATGCCTTGTTTTTATTATTATTTCTTTGGGTTCTTGTAATTTTTTTACTTTGCCATCATATAGTTAAATTGTACGGGGTTTGCAAGCATTTTGAGTTAGTTTTCATTTCTTGAGTTGTTGCATTGCATTGGTGTTTTAATACAGAGATTCTATAATCTGCTTGTTTCGGTGGGTGGGAATCTGGGAATCAAATATTAAATCTATTTCTTATTTTTTATGCATTTTCTTTCCAAAAATTTTTATTTTTTTAACAAATGAAATGTTCATTTTATCATCACTATAACGGTACAATTTCATCATGTTGATGAACAATTTCTTCATATTTATGAATTCTCATAGTTTTCATCAATATGATGAATTACGTGATATATGTTTTCATCATTTCTTCATTCTGATTATTGTGTTCGTCATATTGATGAACAAAGATGCAAGGAAGGCGTCCTTTTGCTTTTGGGCGTCAGTCTAGCCTCATACGCATATATTCGTAGTTTTCTTCATATTGATGAATTTATTCATCATTATTCTTCACATAGATGAATTGTTGCTTCATTTTCATCAATGTAATGAAAATCTTAAAAAAAAACATTTTAGCTTATTCGCAGATTTTGATTTCATTGCCATTCATATTCAGTTTATGTTTGAAAGTGAAAGTGAAAGGATTAAGTTCTCATGTAGGTACTTTGCCTATGTGAGCTGAGTATAAATTTTATAAAATTGTTAAAGTTGTGTTGAATAAGCTGTGAATTGCGGAAGGTATGCCTTGTTTTTATTATTATTTCTTTGGGTTCTTGTAATTTTTTTACTTTGCCATCATATAGTTAAATTGTACGGGGTTTGCAAGCATTTTGAGTTAGTTTTCATTTCTTGAGTTGTTGCATTGCATTGGTGTTTTAATACAGAGATTCTATAATCTGCTTGTTTCGGTGGGTGGGAATCTGGGAATCAAATATTAAATCTATTTCTTATTTCTTATGCATTTTCTTTCCAAAAATTTTTATTTTTTTAACAAATGAAATGTTCATTTTATCATCACTATAACGGTACAATTTCATCATGTTGATGAACAATTTCTTCATATTTATGAATTCTCATAGTTTTCATCAATATGATGAATTACGTGATATATGTTTTCATCATTTCTTCATTCTGATTATTGTGTTCGTCATATTGATGAACAAAGATGCAAGGAAGGCGTCCTTTTGCTTTTGGGCGTCAGTCTAGCCTCATACGCATATATTCGTAGTTTTCTTCATATTGATGAATTTATTCATCATTATTCTTCACATAGATGAATTGTTGCTTCATTTTCATCAATGTAATGAAAATCTTAAAAAAAAACATTTTAGCTTATTCGCAGATTTTGATTTCATTGCCATTCATATTCAGTTTATGTTTGAAAGTGAAAGTGAAAGGATTAAGTTCTCATGTAGGTACTTTGCCTATGTGAGCTGAGTATAAATTTTATAAAATTGTTAAAGTTGTGTTGAATAAGCTGTGAATTGCGGAAGGTATGCCTTGTTTTTATTATTATTTCTTTGGGTTCTTGTAATTTTTTTACTTTGCCATCATATAGTTAAATTGTACGGGGTTTGCAAGCATTTTGAGTTAGTTTTCATTTCTTGAGTTGTTGCATTGCATTGGTGTTTTAATACAGAGATTCTATAATCTGCTTGTTTCGGTGGGTGGGAATCTGGGAATCAAATATTAAATCTATTTCTTATTTCTTATGCATTTTCTTTCCAAAAAATTTTATTTTTTTAACAAATGAAATGTTCATTTTATCATCACTATAACGGTACAATTTCATCATGTTGATGAACAATTTCTTCATATTTATGAATTCTCATAGTTTTCATCAATATGATGAATTACGTGATATATGTTTTCATCATTTCTTCATTCTGATTATTGTGTTCGTCATATTGATGAACAAAGATGCAAGGAAGGCGTCCTTTTGCTTTTGGGCGTCAGTCTAGCCTCATACGCATATATTCGTAGTTTTCTTCATATTGATGAATTTATTCATCATTATTCTTCACATAGATGAATTGTTGCTTAATTTTCATCAATGTAATGAAAATCTTAAAAAAAAAACATTTTAGCTTATTCGCAGATTTTGATTTCATTGCCATTCATATTCAGTTTATGTTTGAAAGTGAAAGTGAAAGGATTAAGTTCTCATGTAGGTACTTTGCCTATGTGAGCTGAGTATAAATTTTATAAAATTGTTAAAGTTGTGTTGAATAAGCTGTGAATTGCGGAAGGTATGCCTTGTTTTTATTATTATTTCTTTGGGTTCTTGTAATTTTTTTACTTTGCCATCATATAGTTAAATTGTACGGGGTTTGCAAGCATTTTGAGTTAGTTTTCATTTCTTGAGTTGTTGCATTGCATTGGTGTTTTAATACAGAGATTCTATAATCTGCTTGTTTCGGTGGGTGGGAATCTGGGAATCAAATATTAAATCTATTTCTTATTTCTTATGCATTTTCTTTCCAAAAATTTTTATTTTTTTAACAAATGAAATGTTCATTTTATCATCACTATAACGGTACAATTTCATCATGTTGATGAACAATTTCTTCATATTTATGAATTCTCATAGTTTTCATCAATATGATGAATTACGTGATATATGTTTTCATCATTTCTTCATTCTGATTATTGTGTTCGTCATATTGATGAACAAAGAGCCTCATACGCATATATCCGTAGTTTTCTTCATATTGATGAATTTATTCATCATTATTCTTCACATAGAAGAATTGTTGCTTCATTTTCATCAATGTAATGAAAATCTTAAGAAAAAACATTTTAGCTTATTCGCAGATTGCGATTTCATGAATGAATTTTTTGTATTTTTCCCAACATTTAAACAGCAGAATTGACGTGGCTTTTATTTCTTTCAATTTACAGTTCAAATGAGAAAGAAGAAAATATTTTGCTGAATACTAAACATTTCATAATTGTAAATCGTTGTCGATCAAAAATTAAAATGCAGTGTTTTTTGTGCAGGATGGATTTAGACTGCGTCTTTGCATTAGGCAAACATTTTAGAAAGATACATAATTTAGAACATAAAAGCACATTTATTTGCTATGTCAATTCTTGCGGTCAGTGTTTTACAAATCTTTCAAATTACAAACGGCATATTCTCCGATTACATTGTCCTACCACAAGCTTAAAATGTATTCAAGAAGGAAATGCAAATTCAAATACCGCAGCTGTAAGTTTGCCAACATCATCAAATAGTGGCTTTGAAGTTAGTGGCAGTAAAACTAATGGTTCTCAACAAATGACAGCTGAATGCATTAATCCAAATAAATTCTTACCTGATTTTTTTAATGAAGCATTAAAATTTTCAACTCTCCTGCATGGCAATTATAATTTTTCCCGAAAAGATGTGTATGACATTCAAAAAAACGTTAAGACATTTTTGATAGATCCTTTGCTAGATCAGTTCAAAACTTTTGCACAAGATCATCTTAATAATAACATAAAGGCTCGAACCGATTTGATGAGCCTGGTTTTCAGTTGTCGAGATCCATTTCAATATTGTGGTACGGACCATAATTTATGTCAAACACTTAAATTGAATGGATGTATGGATGAAATTAGAGAGTTTACTATAAAAAGCGATATCCAGCCCATTTATGATCGGTCCGAATTAGTGTATGCGGAAAAAATTTGTAAGGGCAGCGTCCTACCACTAAAGTCACAATTTCGAAAAATCTTCGAGCAAGAGAATATACTATTGGAAGTATTAAGACATATGAACTCCTTATACTCTAATAAACAGTACACGAACTTTATTCAAGGGCCAGTTTGGAAAAAAAAGTGTGACATGTATCCAGGAAAAACTTTGATACCCTACTTTTTGTACGCGGATGATTTTGCTGTTAATAATCCGTTAGGTGCACACGCCACAACTCATTCCGTTTGCAACTTTTACTACTCATTTCCCTGCTTTCCAAGGCGTAGTTCTAAGCTAGAGAGCATTTTCTTGGCAGCTGTTATAAAATCCAAAGATTTGAAAAATATTGGAAACGAAGACTGTTTGCATTATCTAATCGAGGAGTTGATATATCTTGAAGAGACTGGAGTAGACATATCAGTTGGCAAGGGAGAAATGCATCGCGTTCATTTTATAATGGGTCTTTTTCTCGGAGATAACTTGGGAGTAAACTCGCTTCTTGACTTTTCAAAATCATTCTCGAGCACTTCTTTCTGCAGATTTTGTAAAGTAGACCGAGAAAATTGCAGTAAGCTTGGTGTTGAAGTACAGGAGCACATTCGAACGGTCGAGAACTACAGTTATGATGTATCTGTAAATGATCTTAAAAAAACCGGTATCGCAAAAGAAAGCCCATTTAACAAAATACCTTCTTTCCATGTTGTGGAAAACTTTTGTGTCGATGCAATGCATGACTTATGTGAAGGTATATTCCATTATGATCTTTGTCACATATTATTATATCTGACACAGGAAATGAATTATCTGACATTGGAAATGCTTAATAAAAGAAAGCAAACTTTTGACTATGGGCCAATGGAGATTGGGAATTTTTCAACTGAGCTAACAATGAACCATTTGAAAAATAAGCACTTAAAAATGACTGCGCGTGAAATGCTTACTTTTGTTATGTATTTACCCCTCATGATCGGTGATTTGATTCCTTCCGAAGATGAAGTTTGGCTTTTTTTACTTGAACTAATTGACATTACGGAACTTATTTTGTCGTTCGAAGTTACAGAGTTACTCATCTCAACATTAAAATTAAAAATAAAACATCATAATGAGCAATATGTCAAATTATTCACTGATAATTTGAAACCAAAATTCCATTTTTTAACACACTACCCTACTGTAATAAGAAATTCTGGACCGGCACGAAATTTTTGGTGTTTTAAATTTGAAGCCAAGCACAGGCCGTTCAAGGTGTATGCCCATGGAATAACTTCAAGAAAAAATATATGTCTCACTCTGTCCAAAAAATTTCAATTCCAGTTTGCAAATCTGATTCTACATTCTAACAGTAATATAAATGAATTTCACATAGAGGAGAAACATTTATGCGATACTGGATTTGCTAACATTGTTCGAGATAAGCTGAAGTTAAAAGAAGACAAAAAATTAAAATTTTATGATGAAATAGAGTATATTGGCAAAAAATATAAAGCTGGATTTTATGTTGGTAAATGTTCGAATGACTATAATATATACATTATTAGGACTATAGCTAAGGCAGAAGGGAATATATTAATGTTTTGCCAAAAATTATTGAACATTTACTTCAATTCTCACTTTAAAGCTTTTGAGGTTGATACAAATATGTTTGGTGAATTCAAACTCCTTGCATTTGATGAAATTATCGGACCTCCTGTTACTTTGACAAAAACATCAAAAGGAAAGCACCTGATTAAGCTTAAGGAATATTTTCATCAATAGTAAAAACAAAATATCTCCAGCAACTTAAAACACAAACTTTCGATAAATTATAATACATACTAATTTATATTTAGAAATGGAAAATTTGCCTGAGAGCTCAGCAACGCTGGACGATGGAAATTCGAAGCTCCTTGAGGAAACTGTAACAATCCTCAGTACTGATGGAGAACAGCAGCAGACTTCCCTCTACACTTTAATACCATTCACGGAATATTCCAGCAACAATACGGACAGTGATGACGATGAGGAATTAAAAGCACTTTTGAAGGATTGGGGTTGCATGTCTCTGTATAATTACATGCATGGTAAGATGATTATTTTATTGCTTAATTTACCTTAGCTTATTGTTACAATGTGAATATTTTCGCTGTCAGTTTAGCTAGGCTGAAAAGCCTAAAATTAGGATAAACAAATAAATAAAAGTTTTGGCGCAACAGCTCTATAAGAACCATAGGCATGTGATTTTTTTTGAAATTGGAAAAATGTACTCTCAGATTCGAGAATTACTCTTTCCAATTATACATGATTTTTGCAGTATAAGTAGTAAGACAATTTTGCGTGTGCTAGTGAGTTCAGAAGTAATCTTCTAACTATGAAAAAACAACTATAGAATTATAATTTTTTTTTAACGAAACATGAAATATTCAAAAGAGTAATTCTATCTATAGTAAGAAATAAAACTACCGTTTTAGTGATTCAACTGACAGCTGAATTTACAACTTCATACAGGAAGGGACATAACTTTAAGTATTTCTTTTTTTCCTCAGGTGAAAATGTAACAATCGACATTTTAAAAATAATTAAAGTGGCTCAAGTAACATCTTTACTTTCAAATTTTAAACACGGTGACCGCATACTCTTCGAGTATAAGTTAGAAAAGTGGAGGGCTTCAATTGGAATGCCTCTTCAACCAGGCATTGAGCTTCCATCAACATCATCCGAAGTACGATGTCGAACTCCAAGCTCTCCATCACCATCGAACTTGTCGTCTAGAGGGATATCACCTACGTCGTCACCCGAAACAACACAATGCAAATCCATTGATCTGTCTACAATTTTAAATGTAAAAAAACATGGACAAAATATTGTGGATTATTACAATAAAAATAATAAATTTCAAACGGAACATCGGCAGCGTCTCATTAGTATTATTGCGGAATATTTTGATGAGAACAGTATTCCCTTAAGCCTAAAAACCAGCTATAGGTTGGAAGAAGAAATACTAGAACTTTTTCCCACCGAAAAGCTCGAGTACTACCGTACAGAAAAAAGAGGGAAGCTGTACACTAAGCTGCACAACATGAAAAGGCTTTATAAATCTCTCACACTACAAAAAACATCACCAGAAAAGGAGACAAAAAAATCAAAAAAAAACCTAAGTGAGTAAAGGTGTTGCAATATTTTGTGACGTCTCCAAATAAAAAAATCGTTTTCCTAAGTTGCGGAGTCAGATGCAGAAGCTTGTGTAAAAAGCTTGAATATGGACAACTTGTCATCTGATGAGTTTGATGGTGCTTGGGATGCTTGCACCGAGTACCGACTTCTGCAAATACGCAAATGTTCATCACAAGAAGAGATTTTCAAGACATGGCCGCAATACAAAAATTTAAATGGATATCGTTTGGTAAGTAATAACTTAAAGTAACTTTAATTTTTTAAGTTAATCTCTTTGTTTTAATAGATTGACAGAGATTTCAAGACCCTATACCCTCAAAGCTTAACTATATGTGAGAATTGGGAAACTAATTTTAAGCTTATTAAACAGTTCCTCATCAGCAATGTAAAAGACAAGAAAGTAGCAGAAATTATAACACAAATAGAAGACCGGGATGCAAACAAAGGTAAAAATTACTTTATATTCATTTTGAACAAATTTTCAACTATACCTATCTTTATGCTTACTTTTTTTTCTCCATAGAAAACGCGGTACTTTGTCTACTCAAAAGCTTGCACAGCTATTTGTTTCCAACAAGGCCAGTAGTAACGAAATCACCATCAACCTCAACATCACCACGGCAAAGGATGATTCAACGATTCACTATCAAAGACTCCCAACAGGCTTTCATTTTTGAGGGAGAGAGCGTTCAGCAGATCGAAGACCACTTAGACTTCTTAAAAACGAAGAATACCAATATTCAACCCTTAATTCTTGTTTTATCGAAAAACGACGGTTGTGAGGAATATTTTGTATATCTAGATGGATATAAACTCAAATTTAAAAAACTACTGCGTGCAGTAGATATTTGTCTAAAAATTTTTTTTGTTTTTAATTTGCAATACCCAGCTGCTTGCGAGCAGTTTTGGAATTTTATACAATGCTTTTTTTATTCTATAGAACCTAATAAAAAAGATATTACCTCACGAATAAGTACTATAATTGAAACGCTTAAAGATCAATAAAGTATTTGTAAACATTTTAAATTCAAATCTACTTTTTTCTTTTATTTTTCTATAAAGTTTAGAAGGAAAGTTTCTTGAACAGGTTTTCAAATTGAGGAATGACAACTTTGAAGAGCTTCATCTTAAGGTGCAGAATCGATTCCTGTATTAATGTGGAAATGTTGGGATAAGTATTATATTGGTGATTTTTTACTAATATGTAGTGCTTTTTCTAATTCTAGGTGATTATTTTCATCGGTATGTTTAATGGAATTCAGTAATGCAATGAAACATCAGTTCACCAACCTGGTGCGTTCCTGTTCGTCGTACTAATTATCGGATTCTTCAACATTATGAAAAGTAATTATCTTGGTGATGAAGGGCTTCAAAATCTGTCAATTGTCACATTATATAGCAAGCACGCCTCCTTTTAGATTGCCCGTTGCTCATAAATATTGGTAATTATTAAAATCACTGGTAGATATACATGAAAGCACTTTTAGCAAATATCAAAAACAATTCCTGTATTGTTTTTTAAATGTTTATTAACAGTGCCTTCATTCTTATAAGTGATTTTAAATATGCCCCATATTTATGCACAAAGTTCACAGTTCATCTAAAAGGAGAGGTGTTTGGTTTATATGTGAAAATCAACAGATTTTGAAGTTTTTTTTATCACCAAGGCAATATTTTTGCATAATGTTGAAGAACACGATCATCAGTACGACGACCAGGAACGCACCAGGTAGATGAATAAAATCATTGCATTCATGAAATCCATTATCACAATGATGAATATAATCACTGAATTGATGTAGAAGATCATCAATATGAGGAACATATATGCTTCATATTAATGAAAATGTTCATTGTATTGATGATCCTATACATCAATATCCTGAATAGTTTTCATCAAAATTATGAACATGCTCATAGTATTGATGAATATATTCATTGCATTGATGAAAAACGTTCATGGTATTGATGTATACGATCATCAATATGATAAACATGTTCATCATATTGATAAATATATTCACTGTATTGATGAAAAATATTCATGGTATCGATGTATGCGATCATCAATATGATAAACATGTTCATCATATCGATGAAAAATTCACTGTATTGATGAAAAATATTCATGGTATCGATGTATGCGATCATCAATATGATAAACATGTTCATCATATTGATAAATATATTCACTGTATTGATGAAAAATATTCATGGTATCGATGTATGCGATCATCAATATGATAAACATGTTCATCATATCGATGAATATATTCACTGTATTGATGAAAAATATTCATGGTATCGATGTATGCGATCATCAATATGATAAACATGTTCATCATATCGATGAATATATTCACTGTATTGATGAAAAATATTCATGGTATTGATGTATGCGATCATCAATATGATAAACATGTTCATCATATCGATGGATATATTCACTGTATTGATGAAAAATATTCATGGTATCGATGTATGCGATCATCAATATGATAAACATATTCATCATATTGATGAATAAATTCATTGCATTGATGATAAATATTCATGGTATCGATGTATGCGATCATCAATATGATAAACATGTTCATCATATTGATGAATATATTCATTGCATTGATGATAAATATTCATGGTATCGATGCATGCGATCATCAATATGATAAACATGTTCGTCATACCGATGAATATATTTATAGTATTGATGAAAAATATTCATGATATTGATGTACACGATCATCAATATGATGAAAATGTGAATCACGTTGATGAACTAATTCATTAAATTTATCGAAAATTTTCGTCATATTGATGTGCACGATCATCAATGTGATGAATACAGTCATCACATTGATGATTATTTGTAAATGAAAATTTATTATATTACTTAAATTTTCATCATATTCATGAATGCAATCATCTATATGATGAACAAAAGGAGGGGAAATTTAAGTTATCACTTTTCATCACATTCATGAACAAAGTTGATGTATGATGAACGAGTTTCATCGCTTAAAAGCTTCATCATATTGAAGAAACGCTTTTCATCATATGCATGAAAAGGTTCACTGGATCAAAATTGACGAATTTTTCATCAAATAGATGACGTTTTTCATCATTATTATGTACCTTTTTTTTTCAGTGTGGGCTAAATGTTGAACTGATGTGCATTCCTTGTGAGTTGTGTTGTGAGGGGTGTGTTGCGCCCAAATTGTCTTAGGGGAGGAAAGCAACTGGTTAGGCCAGAGAACTGTTTACAGAAAAAAGAGGATAGAAAGGACAGAGTTGAGAAACATTACGACATCGTTCAAGAAAGTCAATGGAAATGTCATTTATCAGTTATAATGATCTGTTTTGTATTCCAGCTGGCACAATATGGTTTTCGGAGCACCTGACCAAATATGGGAAAAGTACTCTAGTTTGGGACAAATCTAGGCATTTCAAATGGTAACAAGCCCACAAGCACTTGCAGTACAAGTTGATTATTACAATTGCAAAAAAATTTGTAGCATAAAGCTTCAAGTATGTCCTTTAAATTTTTCTTTACATGCAGACTTGTAATTTTTCAATAGATAAGGGCCTACAAGAACTTGTAATGCAAGTGAATTATAACAACACATAGATGAAAACGTACTTGCTCTTCTACAAGTGTATTTGGCATAATCCTACATACGGCTTTTGACTTGTAGACTTGTACCTGTGGTATAAGGGCCCTTGAAGCCTTGAAGGGGTAGAAAATGTTTACCTAAACCACAGATCTGAAAACGTGTATTATTGAATATTTGAAGCCAAACGTAAACTTTATGAAAACAGTGGAAAAATAACAATTGGCACAAATTATATTCTATTAAGAACTGAAACTTCTGACTTAAGGCAAGACAAAGGTATTGCTTATCGTGTAATGGTTAGCATATCTCCCTGTTCAGTATGAATTCGGGGCTAAAATCAAAAGAACATAAAACCGTTTCTCAAGAGTATAGCGCCTCGCAATCAGCTAGTAAATCCTCTACAAACATGAGTAGCGACTTTTCGCTTAGCCGCTTGAAATCATCAAAAAACTGTAGGTCCTTAAAAAAATTGGGCCCAGAGGTTTTCAAAGTTTTGCTGCGCGAATTAATAACAAACAAGAGTGTGGTGCTGGTGGCGTAATGATTAGTGTGTCTGCCTGTTTCGCGGCTGGTTCGTGGTTCGAATCCCATAACAGAGGTAAAAAAAATTTTCCACGGGTATCGCCTTTTGCGAAGAGTTGGCAAGTTCTCGTTTAGTAAGTTCATTGCCATGAAAAGCGCTTTCTCAATAGTCCGTTCGGAACCGGCAGAAAATTTAATATCCCCTCCATTCCCTCAAAAGGCCTGGTTGAGAGAAATGCGCCCTAAGGCTCCTCGCTTTCTTCCGCCAACTAAATTATTCATTTATTTTTATTCATAAGTTGCAGAAAACAGTTGAAGTCTTCTTCCACTTGACTACGTCACATAAGACGAGGTCTCCCTCTTCAGCGGTTTCCCTGCAATGTGCTTTCGAAAACCCGTCGAATCGGAGCGTTTGGGTCCATCCGCTCTACATGGCCCAACTGCATCATAACCTCGCGATGCGTACTATTCTGCCTATACCCATGTCGCAGTACAGCTCATAAAGCTCGTTGTTGTATCTTATTCTCCGCATTTTGTCTTGGCATATGGAACAAAAGATCATCCGGAGTATTTTTATTTCGAAACAACCAAGTGTTTATTTATCCGCTGTCGATAAGGTCCATGCTTCTGCGCCATAAAGCAGGACTGGGATGATTAGGGTCTTATACAAGGTTACCTTGGTTTTTCTGGAGAGGGTTTTGTTTCTCAATTGCCTTCTAAGCCCAAACAAGAAATGGTTGGCAAGAGTTAATCTACGTTTGATCTCCGAATTGATGTTTTTTTCCGTGTCTATAGCGGATCCTAGGTAGACGAAGTCCTGTACTACTTCGGAGTTATGTCTGTCTATTGTGACGTTTTGGTTTTATCCAATCTACCTACGGAAGACTTACCATTTACCAATTACTCGCGAAAGGCGATGTCAGTGAAAGAACATTTCTTGTGATTCGAACCTCGAACCTTACATGTATCTGGTAAACATGCTAAAGGTTACGCAACGACTTTTTAGTCAAATATTCTCATAGTATAACTGATAATTCTTTTTTGAGGAGTTATTTCAAATGGTTTCTAGTTTATTTTGCTCCTTATTGGTCTTAAAACAAAGACAAATTGAATTTTAATCAATGTGTTCATAGGTGAGAGATAATGGGTTGAAACCCTTTTGACTTTTCAAGACTCAATGTATATATGTAAATGTGAATATATTGGATAGGTTTTTTAAAGAGGAAGTGCACAACATAAATCTCAAATCTTTTTATACCCCCAAAGGCAAATTAAGGACTAGATAACCGAACAACAAATACGAATCCAGTATTGTTTGATATTTGATCTAGCAGCAGTGAAATTTTAGAATAAAAGTTAAAGGAATCTTCGACGAACTGGGATTTCGACAACTCATTGTGGTAATTACCACTTATAGCCAAATATATTGTACATTTTCATTAAAATTCAATTTTTCGAAGGCAGTCTCAGGACGGGAATGCTGAATGGACATTTTAGAAATATGATATAATGGCAAGTCTAGCTAAGCAATAAAGTCAGGGCTGAAGAGGTCATCAAAAGATTTGCGAAGAAATATTTTAAAACATT
The DNA here is from genome assembly GCA_914767635.1 of Melanostoma mellinum. NCBI lineage: Eukaryota > Metazoa > Arthropoda > Insecta > Diptera > Syrphidae > Melanostoma > Melanostoma mellinum. Next base: position 166,246,225 of record OU612060.1, on the reverse strand, counting down.
TTTACTGCATTTTCAATATACAATCGTTTTTCTTGTAAAATGGGAACTAGTTTTTAATTAATTCCTAAAATGGAGACTGAATAGATTTCCAAATTGACATTAGATATTTTTGTATCTGAACAATGCCGCTTTTGATCTCCTTGTCTTTTTATGCGTCCTTGCTTTTCTAAGAAATTAGAGGACATACAACCATTTCAATTCTCTTTTACTACTAATTTTTATTTAATAATCTATTCCTGGTTTTTCTGAGGAACAGCTTTGTTAATTTGCTGTAATTCCATTACTTTTCTAGAGACCAATAATTTTTCTTGAGACCAATCACAGTATATGGCTTCGACTGACCCAAAATAGTCATAAAGATGCCTATACTTATCGTTCCAGCAAACTCTATACGACAATCAAGGCATTTCCTTGCTCATGTGCGTTACATGCGTCCTTTGATGAATTTTCCTTTTCATTTTTCCTCAAAACTGTATGAGCTTTTTACATTTTATCCCATTGACAAAGTATAATTCCTTAGAAAGTAATTTATGATTCTTTTAATTCCGTAGGTACAACTCGCGTAGTTCGTGGAAAAGAAGTGAAAACATTTTCCACTCATTGTTGAAGGAAAATACTCAATTGTAGACGATTCGGCATAAATCAATCTACTCGCAAAAAAACAGTCTTGATCAAAATTATTCATGTCAATATTTTCCCTAACAGTAAATAGCTTTTTCAGTTGAATTCTACTTTTACCCAGAATTTTTCTTATTAATTTTCATAAATCTATAACGGTTCAGTGATGCTTTAAAAGACTCAAGCTTTAAGAACTTGTTATCAAAACAAAAAACATTTCTACTCAAAAAAAATCCGACAAAAGTACGCCCTTGAAATTTACAATTCAAACGATTTTTTTCATTCATTTGTATGAAACGATGGTGAATGTCATGGTCGTTGAGTTAAGAACTTTTTATTTACGTTCTGTTTTCTATGTGTTATATTATGAGAAAATTCCAGTTAATATTCAAGTCGAATTAAAAAATAAGACAAAAAAAAACTGAAGTAATAAAAAATCCCCGCTTGAGTTGCTCGATTATTATAATTCGCAATGAATTATAAACCACAGAGATGGTAAACAAACTTTGATTTGACAGTTTGTTGCTTATTAATTTTGCGTTTTGTAAATTTCTAATTTTAATATCGTTCCGGTTTGAAAAAGATGTTCAACTGCGCACCGGATCGCATCCGTATCCTCCTCTAATTGAACGAAAGACTCAAACCGAACGAAAGAGATTAAGAGAAGGCAAAGAAGAAATTAAGTCGCCAGACCTGCTGTTTATGATTTATAAATTCCAAAAACGAGCTTATGGTAGTCCCAATGAACTAATTTAGTCATGGAATAAAGTAAAACGTCACTAAGCAGAGATGATCTGGTCCCACATTGAGATTGCAGTTGGAACAATAGGCACACAAACTGAATAGTTTGTTGGCGACTTGCGTCCAACTGGTAGCCATTACCTTGATAAAGCATATGTTGCATATTTCAAGCATCAGAAGTTGTTCCCTTTGTTCTGTCGCCATCATACCTTAAGGTGCGTCAACACTATGATGACCGGCATAAGAATCCATTTCTTTCGGTTCGAAATTGGTTCGGCTTTCGGTAAGGAGGAAGGCCGATCGGGACATCCACACTAAGTCAGTATTGCCGTTTGGCATGTGCTGATTAATGCCGCTCGGCAAAGTGTCGACGCACCTTTAAGCTTTATTCTTCTTAGGATGCTTTAGACCTCGGCGGTGCTTTCCTCCGCACTTTTAAAATTAGCTCATGGATCACGGACGCCACACCGTATTAAGTCGTTGAGACAGCTTACTTAAATCGTACATACCGAAAAAACTCCATCTTCGCCCTGTGTGCTTCACTTACATTGATTAGTTTTCTATGAAATGGATAAAATCCTGCCTGATTTCAAACCGTAAGGACAAAACGATTGTGTGTGAAACAGCCCTTTTTATGCGATACGACCTTTTTCCTTGTATGTTTTGGTGTTCCCAATGTCTTTGCTGTGTGCAAAGATAATATATTGGTTAGAAAACTGCTTTTCAGAGATACTTCACTCATACCTCTTCATTCAGACCTTGTAAAAGAGGTCAAGCGAACTCAATTGATTGTTGCTTATTTCTTATTTGCTTTGTTGGGCGCCAATCAAATTGAAATTTCAATTGTCGCTGAATCGGGGCTTCTTTATTGTCGTCCAACTATTTGTTTGTTGGATACCAAATACATGGATAAATTTTTATCTACTAAGTACTGCCTCAAGCCTACCCGTGAAAGTTCTCCGTTATTGGGCGCCATTTAAACAAAAATATCTCCTTAAGCAATTACTGACCCTGTGTGACTGTTTGCAAGCCTGTAAAATTTTTTTTACATAAACATTGAAGGATAGTTGTGAAAGAGTAATACTTCATCCGAAGTAGGACCTCAGCCTTCCTTGGGCACAGTCACGTACTGAACAGCCAAGCGGCAAAATTAGAACACTTGTAAACTAAGCGATATCGCTCCATAGCTCAACTTTAAATTTTGTTCAAATATTCCCGCTTTGCCGCTGAGAACATGGCAGTACCCTTAGAGTGTCGTACCAGAAAAAGCTCGCTCGAAACTGGAATCGCTGATAAAAGATGTTGTTATAGTCCTGGATTCAACCCGAACTGTGATGCGTATAAGTAATTAAGTAAGCTTCATAAGAACATCACTTTTTTGTGGTATTGATGCTGCTTTCCAAAGAAAAAGAGAAAAAAAGGAAAGAAGTAAATTATTTTAGGTGGAGTGTTTTGAATGGAAATTTCTTTTAATAGTTTGGAATCCTGTTTTGCTTTGTTGGGCACCAATTTACATTTTTTTACGGCCAAAGAAGTTGTTCTTTTTATAAAGCTTGAAACTCTCTTAATAAGTTTGTTTAGTGTCACTTAAGTTAGAGCTTCTGTTATAGTAGATGATATTTCTAACAGTGATACTAGCGAGGCGGATGCTGAATTGTTTAAGGGGATGAATGCAGCTGACTATTTCGCTAAAGTACTATTTGCTAAGTAGCATGATTTTCTTTGTAAAAGGCTAATAAAGTTGCAGTTTTTAACACCATAAACATTTTGTAGTAAAGGTTGGTTAAGAGTGTGATAAAATTTTTGAACCGTCAGTTGAACTGTTACAGTGGTACCCTTTGAGCATGTCTGCCATTTACGTGGGAGGTTAGTGGTTCGAATTCCAGAATTGGTATGAAAAGTCGTTTTAATCTGTGTTAGAAACTGTTACTACCTCAATTTGACGCTCCTGATGTACATACCCGATTTGTCCTTTTTGGTGTTATTTATTACGTTTTCTGCAGTTATTAGGTTTGTTCGTTGAAGCCCTGGGGCTTACCCTGTGGTCACCATAAAGCGTTTTCTGAAAAATATTTTTTTCAGCCTTTGGGCTGGCCGCCTTCAACTCGCGCTCTAGTTTTTGCTGGAGCGAGTTAAGCGCTGTCAAATAGTTTTAAATTAAATTCAAATGACAGTGATGTGTGTAGATTTTTTGGTTTTGCATTTTTGAAGATTGGAAGTCCCAGATTTTTTCCAACTCCTAGGGTTGGAAAAGAAACCTGGACCAACCCTAAGTAAAGTTCAACGAACAAACCATATATGAGGTGCTATGCTTCGCCTTTTGTAAATTGTTTGCTGAGCTGGGCTCTAACTGAGCTTCACTTTTAGCTGTACATCAACTGTTCCTTGTTTGTTTATTTACTCGATGACATTTCCCACAACTGTTTAAATTGCCACACTGATTTTTCCATGAAATTTATTTTAAAAATCTGATTTCTTTTGTTGGGCGCCATCTAAAGTTATATGTATGCTGCAACATGGATCATGGATCCTAATAATCTCATTTTATTCCACTTAATCTTTCTGAAATTATTGTTGGGACTTGTAGTTTTTCTCTGTTTCCAGTCAAGAGTCTGTGACAGTTTTTTTTTTCAGGGCAAAACAGAGTAAGATAAAGCACTCCATAAGTGGGTAGTGCGAACAAGATATATACGTCCGAAGCTGGGCTCAAGTTAAACTGATAGGCACTTCTGATGAGGCAGATGTTGTCATTGAATCATTTGGAGGGATTAATGCCACTGACTTTATCGCTAAAAAAAATATGTATTCACTTTGTTGGGCGCCAAATAACTTATAATTTTGCATCTCGTAGAGAATGTCTTTTGTTTGGTTATTTATTTTGCAAAATCTGATACAGCACTCAACTTGTTCTTCGGTTACAAAAAAAAATTTCTGAATGGCTTTTGTAGTACGCAGTCGTCATTCTATTGACAACATCAGCAAAGTGTGTTGAAGATTGGAGCTGTTTATTTAAATTATATTCTGACTTTGCTTTGTACGGAATCGTCAATGCACTGAAAAGCTTTGAATCAATTACATTATATTAACATTTCTATACTTAGAATCACAGCCTAGAACTCTGTCCCTAAAATAAGAGTGTACCTACTTCTTTTTTGAACTAAGGCTCCATTCGAAAATTGGGTGACTGTGTTGATAAACTGCAGAGTTTGAACGTTCTCCGACCCTCCTCAGCCTTATTTACTGTCTTTTTGTACTATTTGCCTTAATGTTAGCATTTGGATAACGTTCGAGAGGTTTCTTAGGCTGATAAGAGATTGCAGACATTACTTTCATTTCTTATCTCTATTAACCGTCAATAGAACGGCTTCCAATACTCCTCGCTATCAAATATAAATTCTCTCCACTATGTGTGGTAGCTTCAAAAAATCTTAAATGAGATATCCCACCCGGGCGCCAGTTTATAAAGTAATTGATTTTTCTTTCAAAAAACCAAAAAAAGTTTAAACGGTCGGAAAAATATTTGGTTTTGACCTTAACTTTCAAGCCAACCTTTTTTCTTAAAACAAAAACACAGACACAAAAGGGATAACGTTTTATCCTTTAACCTAACTTTACAAACAGCAAACTACCTCAATCCAAATTAGTTTATTCAACAGATTTTGTGCAAAACACCCTTTTGCTTCAACAAGTTATTTTTCATTCACCGATTGGAAAACTTTTCAGGGAAAAGGATACCCAAACAAACAAACAACAATCAGTTGCCTAATCCAAAATATGTATCCCTTCTGAATAGCAAATACTTCAGTACAATCGCATTTTGATTATATGATTTGCGCTGTCAATAAAGTTTTATTTTCTTCTTCAGCATAAAGGACATCCTGCATCGAGGACACCTGCGAGCGGACAGTGATATTAAGCAAAACGAAAAAGAAAACTAAAATGAATAAATCAAAAGTAATACATAATCCAAGCCATTTATTTAGATTTCTTCTACGAGTGAGATTGCTGTTTGTTTCTTTTTCTTCTTCCTTTTGATTACATTTTTTTGATGAAAAAATTCATGTGTTAGAAAAGTTATCGTTATTGCAAAGGACCATCAGAGAATATGTTGCACAAATCTCTATTCAATGTGTTTCTATTTTACTTACTTTTGTGGAAGGTCCTTTGCTCGATTTTGTGATACCTACACGTGTGTCGAATTGCGATTGGGATGAAATGAAGAGAAATGCCTTTCATGAGTTCATTTTAATGGAACATATTTTCTTTTTTTTTCTCTCTTTAAAATAAGAATTTATGTGTTTAAAAAATGCGGAAGGATAAATAAGGAATTTATATTCCCTTGACGAATATGAAATGTGACAGAAAATATAAATTATTGTTTCAAGAGGTGCCTTTTATGACAACTGGCAACATCAAAAACGAATAACAAAACAATCATATTCAAAATTCAATCATTTATACGATAAAACCCTTTAGCCGTTCTTTGAGTTAGGCTTTTTAAATGGGAGACATTTTTCCGCCAGAACGTGCCTTTTTCAAAAAAAAGAAATAATCACGAGTATGTTTGGAAGCATCAAAGCAGCAGCACTTTCCTTTGAGTTCAACAGGCATTCTCGGTTTTGTCAAATGTAGATTATGGACATTTTTGTTGGGATGGGTGTTATTCTGTGCGGGTCAAACATGACATTCCCTGCCATGGATTACGGGTCAACCATGACATAGTTTAGATTTTTGTCTCTGCAATCCCAACCACCTTTACCAACAGAGATGTTTTTGGAATTTTAAGGGTTCACCTTTGTTTGCGATGGACCTTTTGTTAATTGTACGAATGCCATTAGAGTTGGTATTTATTAAACATGCGGGTAGAGAAGGTCCTTTGTGTAGAGTCAGAGTCAGAGAGCTTAGTCGCTTCGGGAGATAAGAACATTGTCTGATGGTGCTGGGACTTTTCGATGCAGAAAAACCCCAAGAGATTAGGTTTTTAATTTGCAGGACAGTTTCTGGCAGGTAGGTGGCTATTTGGTTGTGGAATTCCAGAGCTGGAGCAGCTGTTTTGAAAATTCAAAGAAGCATTAAGTATTAAGATAAAATGCTGCTGGGATGTTGTGCGGTTGACTGAAATTGTTTGAAATGAGATAAATGTTTATGATGTCTTTATGTTTTTAAAAGAAGGGAAGATAATGTTAAACACACAATCTGGTGGATAGACTACGTAAACCTTTTCGTGGTTGAAGCTATCTACACGCTAATCTGCTCCGGAAGTAGAAGTCTGTTTGCAGTGCAGATTTGATAGATGGTAGTAAGTGCATATTCCCTTTCATTACAGAGAACATTATGGGGTGAATTTCAACCAGTGATTTTAAAATATGACTTTGATTTGCTTAAGTGGCGCCCAATGGGGGATTCTGTATGCTATTAATTAAAATTGGATTACTTGAAGTTGTTCTGACTTTAAGCCTCTTACATGCAGAACATTCAGGCAAAAATAGTTTAGTTTATTTAGTTGTTGTTTGTCGACTCTTTTCCAAAAACCATGACTAATACTATAATTATTGAACTTAAATAATCAACTGGTCCTCGCTGAGCTGAAGCCTTCAAATTATTCTCATTACCCATTACACTTAGGAGAGCCACAAACACCAGCACCTTTAAAACAAATCTTTTTAAACACTTGGCCAGTGATACATAAATAATAACTTCGATACTTCTTATTTTATTTTTTTTTTTTTTTTTTTTTTTTTTTTTTTTTTTTTTTTTTTTTTTTTTTTTTTTTTTTTTTTTTTCTTATTCTCATTTTTCTTTTCCTTATCACTTTTTTGTTTTCTCAATCCGCTTGTTAATTAATCAAATGTAACTTATTTTAAAAATTTTTTCTTTTGAACATTGTTAACTTTGTAAAGCCTTCACAAACCATGAGATTTATCTTACTGTGAAACTATGATGAACAATAAATATCAATATCAAATTAGTACTCAAATAGCACTTGACTTGTTGTACCTTTACCGTTTATTATGTGGGAGGTGCGTGTTTCAGGTGTGAAGACAAGAGTTGCTTAATTGGCGCCCAATGGGGTGATTCTGTATGCGATTGTTTAAAAGTGGGTTATTTGTTCTACGATAGCTAGCACAGCCGTAACCATTAAATAAGTACTCAAGTGGCTCTACATTTGTGGTACTTGTGCTCTAAGGGTTGGAATGTCAGCTTACGTGGTGTTAAGCCCAGAAATATTCAATCGTTTTTTCACGGCAATATTCGCTAGAGCTTAGTAAGCCTTTTAAAGGAGTTAGTTTGCTATTAAGATCACTCTCCCATTAAGCCGTTCACAATCAGCATGAAATTGAAGAACCGCCTTTAAGACTTCATTTTATAGGGTCTAAGAAGAAGTTGGTTTTCAATCTCGCAACACTGTTCCGAAGTTGGTTCTTTTGACAGTTGTCACTTGATTAATCTCACTTTGGTTTCACATTTTGTAATAAAAAAAAAACTAACAACGTTTTACCGAATCGTGCAAATTTACAACGAAAATGTTGGTTCGACGCATGGCACCCTCCGCCCAATATTCGGTCGACATATTCGCCCAGCAGTTTCGGTAATTCAAGCTACAATGGATCGGTTTCGCACCACGTACGCTTAACTGGATAATGCTAAAGACTCCGTTTACTGCGCACCCAAGGGGCTATTGCTGCTGTGAAGCAGAGTATCGAAGAAGACCCGATTGATCTCATCCGCAACAATTGGAGCTGTACCCATCCACCTTATGGAAGATTTCATGGAAGAATCTTGGTTTGCTGCCTTACAAAATCCAACTTTTACAGGAATTGAAGCTGAACGACCGCACAAGGGGCGTCGAATCTCGAACGTTCGGTAAGTGAACTCAAAACAAGATGGCCACCGATCCTGATGTCCTCAAGAAAACTCTTTTCAGTGATGAAGTTCACTTTATTGGAATGGGTACGTTAATAAGCAAAATTGTCGCATTTGAAGTCATAATTATCTAACAAGCAATTGTTAAAACGCTGCCGTTACATCCTCAAAAAGTCTCTGTTTTGTGCCTTCTATGGACAAAGGTATCCATTGCTCCTTAGTTCCTCAAAAGTTAGACCCGTAATAATGTTACAGTCAATGGGGGACGCTAAAGAGCAATGATTTATCACTTTCTCGTGCCTGAAGTTAGAAAAATGTCGATGGTTTCAACGAGATGGCTCTACATGTCATACATATGGCAAACGGTTATCCTTGTAAATGAGATGAATTCTTGACCATAAAATAAGATTATAATTATGCGCTTTGTTTCTTTTTGAAAAGCACGCATCTATAAAAAAAAAATCATTTGTTACATATATTACAATGATGCCTCTACTCTTTTGGCTTCTGATTCTGAGGTTTTCTTCACTAGTTTTCCACTGTCAAATCCAATGATAAATTATAATGATTGGTGAAAGTGACGTAATGATAAGCAAGTCTGCCTGTTACGCGAGATGTGAGTGATTCGAATTCCAACATAAATCAAAAAATGTTTTCCCACTAGTCGATACCTTTCGCTAGGAATGGATAACATTTCTGATGGTAAAATTAATTTTCATGAAAAGCACTATCTTCATAAACTTACGGAAATAGCCAGAAAATTGTAGGTCCCCTTAATTCCTTCACAAGGAATTTTTTACGAACTGCGCTAGGGCGCCGAGTGTAACCCTACTTATTTATTAATCTGCAAAGATGTCTTAAATACATCTTCCTAAAAGTATACCTCGATTAATACCAACTCTCCTCATCCACGGTGGTGCCTGCCACCAAAATTGAAGATAATTATCATATCGTGCTCTCTCAAAACAGTTTTATTATTCTCACAAAATACGAATACAATCTTCGAAGTAAGTTTACTTAAAATATTTACTCAGAGCTTTCTTGCTTCCGAAAATTAGCAGAGGCTTTCGGTAAAGTTGTCAATCATAAATCGTTTTTCGAGTTTATTTAGTTAACTGGCGCCCGATAGGAAGATCATTGAACAGACCACTATTATACCCAAAATTATTACACAATGAAGCAATTCAACGACTTATTTGTTGTTATTAGACTTTATCTCTTTTGCCTTCTGCCTATCGTTGTGTCTAGCTTCAAAGTCTACAAAGAAAAAAAGACTACCGCCAAAATAGAATAAGAAAATGAGTCACCTTTTTCTCAAAGTAAGTTCATTTAACAAGACGAAGCTCACACAAAACGATAACAAAGATCAGTATGCCCTTATTCAAGATGTTTATTCAAAACTCTCCTTTATTTTCATACAGAAGCCCCCGAAAAATACAACCTTCGGATGTAAGTGTCAATCATATATTACTCTTGGATCATTTAATGCGATATCTTATCACACACTAACTTGTTGAAACTTACTCCATTGTACACTTCTATTTCAGCAAATCCCACAATAGCACACCAGCCAGGCCAATGATATGAATGAAGCATCTGACGTATGTGATTTGTAGATTGTGTAGATACTCGTTCATGTCATAATTAGATCTAAGTAAATTACGATAGCAGGCTTGTTGCTATCTCGTATTTATCTTCATATTATTTCATTCAACATGCAATATCATCACAGTTTTATTTACAATTTGTTGAAACAATTTATTGCAATCACCATTTTCATGTTTGCAATTTGTTTTTACGAAAATTACTTTTAATGAAGCAAGAGTGTGTTTAGAAATCTGTCTGTGCAGAAAGGTGATTTTTTTTTCTCTCTTCTGTTCTTTTTCATTATTAATAAATTTATAATTGATCTGAGTGTGAAGGCAGATTGAGTCTGTGTTGTATCTTAAGTACTCGCGTGTTGTTGTGTTTGTTAGTTTGTGGAAAAGTTTTTATATGATATTAATTATGTCAGTAAGTTTCCATGCGGTTGGTTGTTTAAAGTGCCTCAGGCTTTGTATACGGGTTGTGATCGTTGAGAGAAGAATGGTGAGATCAATTCCAACATTGAAATGAGTAAGTTCTTTTGATAGAGTTTGTAGACATGGGGTGAAAATGAACACAAATTTACCATAGATGAAAGTTTATTAATATTGCAAGGAATTTATTTGAGATTGACTGTTATGAAAGTGTCCTGGTCGAGCTTGTTAAGCTGATCAGTGTTAAGCCCCTAACACTGGCTCTAATTATGAGCCATCGTATAGTTTTGGAAAACATAGAGTATACAACAATATAATTAAATCAATAGGATGGTGCAGCCAGCAATGAAAGTCTGGGGGTTTAATACATTACCAGGACATACAAATTTATGATGACGCCGATCGGATAACTTAGAAATGCACTTCAGAAGTGCTCCGTAAGACTGAAGTCTGAATACTATGACTTCAGTCTTACGGAGCAATGCCAATGAGGAGAATAAAATGTGATTCTACGTTCTTGGGGATCAGTATTTTGTTTGAGGGAAACAAAACTTTTGCTTCCTCGCACTGGGCGCCACATAACAGCAATAATTCAAGGGCATATTTGACAGCAAATAAACTCAGAGAAATGATATCGCTAGTGAACGAACGCTCGTAACTGGCAGAATTTTTTGGAATCCGAAATGCAACAAAATGACGCTGGCTTTTTTTATTAATTTTTCAAATTTGGACCATAGACGGACGGTGAATCGACTGAAAACCTCTTTTTTGACAAAACATGGGCATATTTTGGCACTTGCAAGATGTCACGTGGGCACTCTATTCTTTTGAGGCCTTCAAGTCCTAGCCAAGTAAGATGCAAAAAAATGCGAGATAGTAAAAGAACACTTCTAGAGTCGATGCAAAGGCTTTCAAGGAAGATGGAAGCAATATGGTCTCATATTTAAGGAAATAAGTTCAACAAAACACCTGCTACAAACTTTCCTCAAACCTCAAGGTAATCACTACAAATCTTAAGCCATTTCCATTGCGTAACACAATACTTTCCGGGATGTCAGTTCTTCATGTCTCATCTCAAGTCAATGACTTGCACTTAAACCCCATTCATCGCTTTATTCAAAACAAACAATCGCTTTTTAATATCTCATCAAAACAACAGCTCAATCAATTCATTTAATGACTAACGCAATTTCTTACGAAAAACCCACCCAGACCTTAACCGAGTTTTAATTGAACTAAAACGTCATTAATCTCATGTTTTGACCAACAAAATCATATCAATTCCACGTGATGTTTTCAGATTCAACATTAAAAAAAAATTAACATAAACAACAACTTAAATTAAACATTCAAATTATTCATAAACAAGTTGTCGTTCAAATTGAATTTAGTTTTCCCAATTTTTTTACTTTTCCGTCTCTAATTAAATTTCAATTTATTCATAGTTTTCCAAACAATCGAGTTTATTCATATTCGGCAATAAATTTACATTTTTCAACTCAATGTCACTGTGGAAATCTCAATATGCTTACTTGGCCATTGACCAAGTGACCATGTCTCTCAATCAAAATACGTCAGCAGTGCCTATTTTATGTTTTGTTTTTTTTTTTTTTTTAGTATAGGAAATTCACGATTCTTAATCAATTCAAGCCTCAAGACAGACCCACTGAATTAATCAAACAGCTTCTTTTTTGTTTGCTAATATTTGTGGTAAGACAAATTTTGTTTTCTTTCAAGTCGTTGTTGTGGCAGTAAATTAACAAAATAGGGGATTTCTGTTTTTCATTCGGGATGGCACGGTGGTCTAATGTTGTGGTCTGCTAAATTTTTGGTAATTGTATGCACATAATAAAATGAGTGGAAAATTTTTAAAAGGTGGTCTCTTGGATTTGTACAAAATGGAATTGACGACAAGCTGTTTGTTGTCTGCAAAGTACATAAGTTTTGTTGAAAGTAAGTTCGAGAGTGTTGAACGATGTGTTTAAGGAAATAAAAATTACTAAATCATTGAACTACCAACTTAATGGGTCTAGGTTATCTTGTTTCGAGTTGTTTTTCTTTTTTTTCTGGTTGAGGTTGTTGAGCTTACGGTCTTCCCAAACTATTATTTTTTTACTTACCGGTTTTTCAAGGCCTTGAACTTATTTTTAAGATTTAGGTAAGTGGGTTTCAGTTACAATATGTCATAATTATATGCTAAAGTGTTGCTGTTTTGAAAATCCGAAACATTTATAAAGAGGCTTTTATTAAAGGCCGACATTTGTAACTAGCTTGTAAGACGGTTGCAATTAAATTGTAATGGCGTCTGCAGAATGAGCAATGACTGAATAGCTACACAGTTTTAGAGCTCCCAGACAACCATGGAATCTATCTTTACTAGTAAGGACACGTTTACTATTTTGGTCACTGTCTCTCTGAGTCTTCATACTGAAAGAGGAGTGTATAGCGTGTGATCTTTAAAAAAAAGTATAATTACCATTGGGCTAATCTTTTATCGTTTTAAACCTAAATGCCTCGATGACATACACAGAAAAAGGTGCATTGCATTCTCCTTGGTTTTTCAAATTTTGAGAGCGATTACCTAACATAGCTAGGAATACAGCTTTGGCTACAGGGCTGTACAAAGTTGTTACTTTGATACCGTCGTTGGGCGCCACTTCCTATTTGTTTTGTGATTGTTTAGACCTTACCTATTCTTAAAATAAAGCCAAAAGCTTATAGAATAACACACGATAAAGTAGCTTTTGATCTTTTGCTTGACTAAGTCGCGAAAAGAGCACCAGCCACAAGGATGTGTGAAGTTGTTTCTCTGGCGCCGTAGTTGGGCGCCATTTTCTACTTTGTTCTGATTACTTTTGACATTACCTATTATTTTATTATGATTGATAAAATTGGGTACCCAATGAGTTGTGACCCGTGATAACACCACTCAACGGATAGAACCTGGTTCTGCTAAGTTCGAGTAGAATCTTCGTTTATTTTTGCTTAGAAATGTCTGACCATTAGCTTTTGTAAGCTCTGCTAGTTCCACAGTTGACCACCTGTCATTGGCAGTTTCTAGAAAGTTGAATTATGTTCCTCTAGTGGCTTAAGTACAGAAATGTTGGTTTCGCTAGATTTGAGTGATAACCCGATTATAGCAAGCATATCCGCCATCTCATTACCTCAGTTATGTTTCGTTGTCCTAGAACCCAAACTACAGTTGCGCTGAGCGATCTTAAACTACTGCGACATATCGATTTGGATTCTATGACGACAGATGACACCTGGAGTTAGACAAACCAGATAATTAATCCCATCCCGAATTTAAAGCGACTGTGTCAAAAGAAATAGTATTCCCGAATTCATGAATGGGTGACAATGTTGCTGAAGTAAACTCTTAAGTGGATACGTCACACACATGTGATTGAACTCCGTGCCAAGCAACTACCTTACTTTTCTGTCAGCCGCATTGGTTGACCCGGATGAGCGCCAACCTTAAAATTATTTTTGAAATTAAAGCATCTACTAAGCCAAAAATAAAAAAATAGGTGGTGGCTACCCTGGCTCTACAATGCGCTAGAAATTTAGCTGAGTGTTCCAACTTGGTGCTGACTTTTCTTGAAAAAAAAGTCTCAAAAATGCATTAAACTGGTTAACCTTTCTTTAACATTTACATACTTTAATTTTTTGCCTATTTTCGTTTAAGTATGGTTATCTCTATGGAATCACAACTCTCCCACTTGTCTGCATTGCACTAAAAATCCGCTCGTACAATTCGCCACATTGTGTAATTTTTTCTTTCACAGTTGAGAAAAAAAACAAGTTTGGTGAAATTGTGAAATGTTCAAATTTCGGTAGGTATAAACGTCCAGACTAAGAATCCAGTTGGACTCGTTTGAATACCTTAGTTGGTTTCTTTCATATATTTAGTAAATCGTCAAAAAAGCGATGGCAGTGAGTGGGAGCTCCGCTAAATGTTTTGCATTCTTTGCAGTTAACATGGCAACGAATAACCGCATAGTGCGCTGGTGACGACTAACGACCCAGTGAACCACTTTAATCAGTCTGTTTGGTAATGAGCTTGAGTTCTTCTTTGTCTTTATTTTCGACGTTACAAAAATCGTGATCTCAAAGAGATCTCAGTTCTCCCACTAAAACGTTTCAAACTAGTGATCGGCTCATGGAGTGCAACGAATTATGAGCTTGACAAGCGGAACACATGTATAGGGAACTCAGTTCAAAGCTTTCCTACAAATGATAAAAAAAATCAAAATATCTGTGTCAAAGAAATGTTCTGAGAACGCACCTACCGCTCTCAACACTGCGATTGAATTCAATTCATAACAAATTCGAAAATGTTCACACATCACCACCTTTTTTCACACACTGCATCACGTCACGTGTCAACAAAACTACCTACCCTTTCAGTTTAACCGTCTTAAGATATTGTCAAAACAACAATGAGCAAGCAAATTATTATGTCAAGTTAAAATTGATCGATTGATATTTGAGAGACATTACGTGAGTCTAAAGACAAATTAAACCTGGACTTTAACCATAGCCACCACTTCAACCATAAAAATACAATTGAGGAATAGATAACTTTGTTGTCTTGAATCATACCAGAAAAAAGATAACAGTCTACACAAGTTTTCCGAACTATATCAAATAATTGTGCAGAAAGTTCAAGTGACCTCAATTCAAGTATGCGTATCCTCCTGGTACCTCTTACGGATATTTTGATTTTCAATCGAGACATGAAAATATTTGTTTTAAACCTTGCCTCCACTTGTGTAGTTACACTTAAAAAATGTAATTGTTGGGCGCCAATTAACGAATTATTGTTTTCAATCAGTCTTTTGAAGCTTTAAAGAACTTTGCTTTAGTGTCAACAGGATTGAGAATCATAAAGCTTCTTCGAAATGAGTGATATCATACAATGAGCAATGGCTGACGGCATAGCCATACTATTTTTGTTCAAAATGTTGATTAAAATTGTTATGAATGAATAAAAATAAATGAAGTACTTTCCTAAAATTAGATTCACGTTGAACGAAAGACCAAAATATCATATGAGTCTTCAGCAAGCAATTGATAACAAGGCTTATTAACAACGATTGTAATTTACCGAGCAGATATTTGAAAGACATTACGTGAGTCTAAAGACAAATTAATCCTGGACTGTAACCAAAGCCACTATTTCAACCATAAAAATAAACAATTTAGGAATAGATAACTTTGTTGTCTTTACCAAAAAAAAGATAACAGTCTACACAAATTTTATAAATAGTAAAAAATACTTGTATAAATAGTTCAAGTAACCTCAACTCCGGTGTACGTTTCGGCCGGGTACTTCTTACCAATGTTTTGATTTTGAACCAAGACCAGCGCTTAAAAAAATAATTTTTTTCTAAATTTGTATTGAAGCTTGTTTCCAAAGCAAATTTGTGTGGGGCACCAGTTTTGTTACACCTACAAAATGTAATTGTTGGGCGCCAATTAACGAATAATTGTTTTCAATCAGTCTTTTGAAGCTCTTAAGAACATTGCTTTAGTACCAACAGGATTTGGGGAGTCAAAAAACTTCTTCAAAGTGTCTGATATCATACAATGAGCCATGGCTAACGACATAGACATACTCTTTTAATTTCAAAATGTAGTTTAAAATTGTTATGAATGAATGTAAACAAATGACGTACCTGCCTTAAATAGAACTTCACGCAGAACAAAAGACCAAAGTACATTCCGAGTCTTAACCAGGTAATTGATAATATTTTTACCTATTAACATCGATCGTCGTTGCTTGCGCTCACGCGTCATGACAACGAAGAAGAACAACATGTTGTCTATGAAAAACAGGAAGTCGATTCGGTAGACCAATTTGGATCGATGGTCTAATTTCTTGCATTGTGGCGTTCGAGTTCATCATTTCATCAAGAAATAAGTTGTCAAGGCTTTTAATAAATAATGGCTTTTCAAAAGCTACAATTGTCCCTGTTATCTGCTGCCGACCTTTGTTTTTGCAGCCCACTGTCACACGCTTCTTCTCTTTCTGAAATTGACTAAAATATCTCATTTTAGGGCAAGTGCTGATTTCTAAAAACAATATTTTATTGCTATTTGGTGTTGGAAGACAACATAAAATTAGTGACGCACATCCGTTTGGACGATCGTGTGTTCGTACTAATTTTCGAGTGCCCCTCATGATGCTTCACAGTTTGTGAGTCATCGGAGTTAGGCCATCAGTACAAATTATCGCATGGACCAAACACACCTTCTTTTGTTATCTGACGTTTTTGTACACACTTCCCTTGGTTTTCTTAGTTTTCATGACGTGTGGTTTAAATGACATCCTAAAAGTCATTCATGTGGCATATTTTTCATGTTTTTGAAATTCAAAACTCTGCTGCAGATGTGAAGAGCTTTGTTGGACATCCAACACTTCTAATGTGATTTTGTTACTACCCGCATCTTTTCAATGTGAAATTGCAGCTAGCTATAAATTGTGATAAGCTGTTTTAAGAACATCAACAGAGGACAAATCTTTGACACAAAAAATAACTTTCATTTGCGATTGTTGTCATGATTTCTTGATGCTCTATTTCAAAAATAAACACTCCCTTTTCTAAACGTCAATGGGTCTATCTACCTTTGTTTCCATATTCTTGATAGCATACTATCTTGTTGTCAATTGTGCTCGTTCACACTTGTGTTTTTTTCTTATCATTAATCAGCCTCATTAGGCTTCGATTTTTTTGTTTATTTGAATAAATAAATCAGCTGCTTTATTGGAACTGTAAAAACAATATACTTCATGGCCAGGTCATAATCTATCGACAATCCCATTTTTATTTTGATTTTGATTTTTATTTATTTCCTCTCAAGTATCAGTGATAACTATTTGTAGAATAAGTGACGGGCAAGTTAGCTGTGATTTAATTGCTTCAATTACATTTTGACTCTGGTCAATAGATAGTTTATTGGTGCTTTGCATTTATGACAGCAATCCAGCTCAGACAAGATTATAATTATAAACCAATCGCTTAAGCGAATTTACCTACTTAGACAAAAAAAAGAGAAGGACTTACGTAAACCAAGACAATGGGAAATAGAAGAAGAAAACTGTAGACATGCAGGAAATTAACTTAATTAATCAGGTTTTCTGCTGGTTGGCAATCAGAATGGCGATTTCGTCAGAGGTTGCAATAAAAGGTTTAGGGATTTCATACAATAAACTCGAAATATTGCAAGTCTATGACAGTAAATGAGTCGGCAATTTGGACAAACCGAGCTCAATTGACACGCGAAAGGCAATTACGTCAGAATGAAGTGTCTGGCCATTCTTTGTTTGCAAGGAGAGCTATAAAAATGATAATTCTTCTAACACGTTTGAGTAAGACTTTATTATTAGGCATACATTTCAATAAAAGAAAGAAGTTGATTGAATTCTCACGTTGGGCGCCAATTTTAATATTTTCGGAATTAAACTTTTTTTCGGTTCTACTCATTTGCTCTTACATCGTTCTAATCCATTTTTAATTAATTATTCGAGAAATAAGAAAAGCAAGAAGTGTTTGAGCCGTCAAAAACACCATCGCACACAATGTTTCAGTTGCTTTTTAAGTTCGAATGGAAAATCTTCAGTGCTCAGTTAGATATGCAATTTCCCACAAAATTCAATATTTTCCGATTCCGAGAAATTGCCAAATCCTCGTAAAATCTGAATCCAGTCGAAAACATGAGTTTGATATTCCCAGAATTCAAATCTCGAACGATCCCCAAAACAGGCAGACACGGTTTCTATCACAACAGGTACCAAATAGTTATTAGCTGTGTTGGAGGAGGTTTGATTGGACTGTTTTTAATAATTGAAACAGCGGCTGTAATCTTTTCTAGAAACATTTATTAAAGAAAACCTTTTGGAAGAAATTTTTTTTTTAGCCAGAACAATTAACTGACACGTGGTCATTCAAAAATTTATACATAGAAATTTTTCCTGCGTTTGGTTATATTTCACGTCAAATTTGTTTGTGCAAATGATCTGATATCAATTTATGTTATGCACCAATTATAAAAATAATTTTTCTTATCACTGTAGAGCTGCATATGCTTCACAATAAGTACAAGGCTTTGAAGCGCCGTGAACGTTGGGCGCCACTTTAAGAAACTTTGCAATATTTCGACTTCGTATTGGCGGTTAAGCAATGGGAAAGAATTTAAGGAACTATAAAGTTCTTACATTACAGTCAAATTGCAATAAAAATCAAGTTCAGGATAAGCTAACACTCCTGTCACAATCAAACACTCCTATTACCTTGGGTGCCACTAAGCATGGCCCAGTTTACTGGTCTTTCCCAAACTAGAGTGTTCATCAGAGCTTCATCTCTAATTTTTATTTTTCTATAACGTTTTGTCTTTTGCCTAGTATACATCCCGGTTCCCTGAAGCATATAAAAAACATTTACGAGGAAAATAAATTTTCTATTTAAAATCATCACATTGGGCGCCACTTAACACTTTTTTATTTTACTGGTTTCTTCCAGCCTTTAGTGTTGATCAAGCCTCACCTCTTTTTCAATTCCTTTTCATGCTGAAAATATTCTCCTAAACATGTTGTAGTAATTTTCCTTTGAAACAAAAACAAGTTCAGGTCAAACAAACACTCCTGTTGAAAAACTTTCACTTTGGGCGCCACCTAGCATGAATTAGGTTTACTTATTATTTCCAAAATGGCATGTTGATCGGAGTTTCATATCTGTTCCTACTATTCTTGAATGTTGAAAGTTTTCTTCCTAACATGTTTCTGTTATTGTCCCCTAAAGATGAAAACACAAATTTTTGGTAAATAAATACTCCTCTTATAAATTATCACGTAAGGTGCCACTTGGCATGAGTCTGGTTTACTACTTTCTTTCAAAATTAAGTTTTTGTCAGATTTTCAAATCCTTTTTAATTTAATATTGTTGAAAAGTATCTGCTAAGTATATTTCAGTCTTTTTCCCCTAAAGCAAAAAAAAAAAAGTTCAGGGAAAATAAACGCTCCTATTTAAAGCAATCTCATTGGGCGCCACTTAGAATGAATCTTGGTAACCTTTCTTTTCCAAAATTGGAATGCTAATCAAAGCCTTATCTCTGTTTGTTACTTATTTATTATTCTAAAAGTCTTCTGGTTTTGTCCGCTGAAGCAGGCGGACTAAAATAACACCACGATATCTCTAAACAGTAGTATCATGCTTTTTCATACTGCAGTCCAGAGCTACGAATCATCTATTGGCCATCACTCCTAACCGAATTTAGGGGCCCTTTTTGATGGTAAGTCCGATATGGAACAGAAGAGACTTCCTTTAGTGGGTTCAAGAGATATCAAACCTATTTCAGACCCTAGATGGATCAGAATGCTCTCCTTAGGTTTTCTTGTCTATGGACCTCAGTCTCCCTTACTCTACCAGTTCAGATAGTCTTGGGTGCGTGTGTGTCATTTTCTTGTACATGAAAAAGCGATATGACCCTTAAATTTTTATCATAATTGTTTGATAACTGATATTGAAAGACTTATCAGCGTGGTGCGTGTGAGAAACCCAAGTACTTATAGATTTTGAGCTTTTGAAATTCATAGTCCTGGCCTTACCCAATATTCAAAAGTGAATGAAGAATCCACTCTTTGCAACAACAATGTCCATGCGATATGAAATAGTCCGTCTTCACAATTCGTGTTCAAATATTTGGAAATAGATTTTCAGCAAATATTTTCCAATAACACCATTGAGCGCCCGCCACCTGTATTTTCTGGAGGCTTTAGCTTTTTGAACCTTAATGAGTTCCATTGCGATTGCGAGCCTTAAACTTCTCAGTAATTGATTTTTTTGTGTTTAGTGTTCAAGTGAATTGCTGAGCCGCCTAAAGGACTGCTAAGCTCAGACAAAGAGCACTCTTTGTTAAAAATTTCTGACAAATTTCTTAAACGTGAGCCTTTTTCAATGATCCAAAGCGATTTTAAGAACATAGACATTCACTGTCTACATCGGCATCGTTTCATTACAATTTTACCAATTGTTGTTGCCTTGTGCATGAGCCGACGATATATTGGAACAAAAGCAATGTTATATTGAGACGTATTGGTTTCCATCTTCTTCTTCTTTTTCTTAAGCAGCCTTATGTATCAAAGGAGTTACAGTTCTTCCACTTGTCATTTGACAACTCTTAATAAAGTTTCACAACTCTTCAAAATATTGGTTCTGTTTGGTTCGCTGAAGAAACAGGGTGTTCGGAATGTGACCAAATCGATGAAACTTGGAGTACCTTCCTTTCATAGTCGAGATGAAATTGGGATTCAAATGGTGATATGTGAAAAATGCATATTGCAACTATTCTATAAATGAATTTAATAAGCAGCTTTTAAGTCAGACTAACTTGAAATCGCTTGTAAAAAAGTCTGTAATCTACTTAAGCTCAGAGCGATATTTGCTTTTAAATTAAGGTTTTTGTTTAGAGAGCTTCTACTGCTCAACGCACTTCCTGTTGTCATTTAAGAAACAGTAATGGACCCAGAGTTCAACCTTGTGGTATGCTTGTTTTCAACCGAACCAAGACCAGTTCTTAGACATGTGATTTGATATCTTTTTTATCTCATGGTTTAGCTAAAAATTAGATACCCTGGCTCTAAAAGTATTTCCATTGAACCTGTCTTGAAACTGATGAAGCTTTTTAAACAATCAGCCTCGAACGCTTCCTGTGGCTTGTTTCTAGAATATTATCCAACTAATGGTTCTGACAGGAAAACACCAAATGCCAGTGAAGCAAAGCAATTCAATTCAACATGCGCGCACCAAAATACAAAGAACTTGAGCATAACTTATTAATTAGCTATTTGATCTTCAAAAGCTATCCATTAAAAATGCATAGCCCGGCAATAACATAACCTTGGTTCAATTGAAAACTACTTACCACATTACCAGCCAATTATTCGTCTACAACCTTCAGTTCTGAAACAAGAAACCATTTCGTTGTTTTTCTGCCTCAACAATATTGTCGAAGACAAATGATGTTAAATTCTCTGACTCAGTGTTCATACCTCCAAGCTCCGAGGCTTATCAATACGTCACGGCGCAGTGAATGGTAAAGAACTCTGGACACAGGTGTACTAACAGTTGAACATTATTTGCAAATTATATTTCCTAGATTTATGTTGAGCTGTTAATTACTAATGTTATATTATACAAGAGTGTGGCGCTGGATTTTATTTCAAGGCAATTAAGTGTCTTGAGTGGTGAAAGCTTTTGCTAGTGCGGCTGACGCGGTTAAAGTTCCGTGAACTTAAATTCATTCTACGCACCTTTTAGTCAATAAAGATTGTCTGAAGCTTGGTGTTTTCTTTGTGACTTTGACATACATAAGTGCATTTGCATACAAGTCTTGTACTAAAGACACTGTTCCTCATCAGAGGTTCTATAACTGAGGCACGTACAATCATTTTGTTTCTTTTAAATCACTTTTTTATCCAGAAGTTTTTCTCCTGAACCAGGACTATGTGTGTTTACTTGATGCCTCAATTCTTACTCATTTCTTTAGAAAAAGAACACCCACTTTTTGTTATCAAACAACGAATTGGGGGAGTTGATTGTGGAAATTTTCAACACAAAATCTTCCTTCAATCGATAACAATTTTTGGCAACCAGAAACCGGAATGTGGGTGGTTAAGATATTCCAAACGTGACCATCATTTTAGCTCAGGGGGCGCGTATGGTTTGGGGAAAAAATTTGCCGTAAACAGATAATTGCTCCAACAGACACATTTACTCATAAATAAATTCATAAGTTTTCCAATTGCGATTGAGTTAGAGATCAATGAGTTTATTATTATCTCTCATTATATTTCATTAATGGAAAGGAGTGTATGGAGCACAAAAATTCACAAAAATTCCTTCTTCGCATGTTTATCAAGCCCATGTGACATTTTGCAGTCTTTTTATTTTTCTTTTAATTTTTTAGAATCACAAAACAAATATTATCGTGGCAGATTAATTGGGAGCTAATAGGCAAATAAACAATAAAAGCCAAGCAGCTGTAAGACTATTTATCATTTCTAATTATTGTTGTTGGTCGGTCTTCTTTTGGTGTTAGTTGGGTTTGAGTTTACTTTTTTAATATCGGTCACGCTGGTATTTTGCTTATCATTGTTTGTGTTTTTTATTATCCGAAAGCTGTGGCTCCCAAGTGATGCAATGTTAGTGGATGATCGAAGAAGAAAAAGACTCAGAGATTTGAGAGAGGTTAGTTTTTAGAGTGAGCTGGCTTTTAGCGCTTGTATAGAAGCGTGCTTGGCTTGGGTGTGCCTTATACTTTTCTTTTCTAAGTAAATATAGAAGCTATACGACCTCTTCAATGTTGGGTAAGGTTTTGGTGGTGTCAAGAACAGTTCGTAGCATTTTTGGAATGCTATTGCAAACTTGAGCCTCGAATGAATGGAGGTAAAACTTGCGAAGTATCGAATTCGGAGATCTAATAAAACAAAAAATAAAATCGCACTCGTAAGGAATTTTCTTTCTGAATAGTAAGTCATTCCACTTCATCTTACTTTTTTGAGGGTCTCTGAACTTTTGTTTCTTTTCGTCAACCAATAGACTTTTTCCAGATGTCCTGAGGTAGGTAGTATTTCGATAGAGTTTTACGAAGTTATTCAATTTTCTAGAAATACCAACTCTTGGAAAAGGGATACTGGAGAACGGCTTAGAATCGAATGATTTACTAGTCGTTTCACTGTTGTGCCGTTCTTAAGGAATGATTTTGTTCCTTGGTTAGACTTCTCAGAGCAATGACCAGACCATTCTCCAACCAGGGTTGCAACCTTCGCTTTTTGTTGCGCTCGAGAAGGGCATAGAAAAACGTCAAAAGTCAAAAGGCTGACAACTTAAAATCGTTTTGTTCCGAAGAAATGTAATCACATTGGGATCTTTTCGGAAGAAGAGGCTTAATGTTAAACTAGAGCTTTCAAAGAAACGACCGGACCATTGAACAACCAGAGCTGTAGCCATCCCTTTTTGTGGTGCAGTAAAATATCGTCCAGTTGAAATTGAGAGGCCGAAATAGAAGAAGATATGCCGCGCAGTATTTCTACCCATTTGTCTTGCATATCCACCGAGCACTCCTCCAATACACCGCAGCCTCCCGCACAGCAATTGAAACATAAATCGAAAAATACAAATTCTAACAGAACGCAGCCGGGGCTCGAACCCCAGTCGTAAAATTTCGAAACAAATTTAAAAAAAAAAATGGAGTGAATGGAAGATTTTCGGATTAGATTTTAAACAAAAAGAAAATCCTTAATTTGTATTTAAAAAAAAATTGATTCAAGTAAAGGATAGGCTTTCGAGAGCCTGTAACACAAAATAACAAGCCTACAAGCTAAGAGCCACTTGTGGGATTATGTCCATTATTTGTAGTAGAGCAAGCAAGCAAACTTTTAACTTTGTGTTACAGACATTTTTTACATTTGTCAAAATTCACTTCCTTAAGATGGAGTTTTATTTAAATCAGTGGTGGAAGCTGTACTCAAAGTTGTAGTAGTGAGATTTTATGAGTTTTACAAGTATTTGTAGTTTTGTGTTACATGCCCTTTATGGTCTTTTTTGCATAAAAGGTTGTTTTAACACTGACAGCTTCTTCCCGTTATAAACTTACAACAAAAAGTCAGTTACATACCTCCTCGGAGGGAAATTAGTCGCTCTTTGGCTGAACAAAGTTGGGTAATGTTGAAAACTTACTTGCAAAAATAGTGCTGTGAGCCCAAACGATACGTTTCTTGAAGAAGCGAAGAAAGAAGTAAAGCATCCAGCACACCGGCTTATGCTGATGGACAACTCCCAAGATCCTCGTTGTACAGATAAGAATGTATATCTGCTGTAGCCGAGACTCAATCCATGAATAAATTTCTATAGGACAGCGTGTAGGTACACAGCCCTTGCACAGCCATCAATTTATAAACCGCAATCACTCTAAACGTCATCTTGGCGGTGTCAATTGGCTGCCCTTTAACTGCAATTTGACCTCTTTCTACTACTTTTTGTGGTAATTGTAAGAGACCGATGTGTTGTATAGAATTCGGAAACCATTTAAGCACATGTCAACTTTAGAAATAAACTTACAATTCCAGAGAACTACACTGTCATGAAAGACGCCACCTCACTTAACCGCTCCAATTTAGCATAAAATTGTAGGTCCTTGAAATGCGCTCCAACTTTGTTACATCCCTCATTGCTTTTTTCATTTATTTAAAACTCGAAAAATCGGAGCGTCCAAGTAGCTTTTATTTTTCTTCAAAAGTAGAGCAAATTGGTTCCGATCGGAGCAAGATTCGAACGCTGGTCACAGCTCAAGATCCACGACAATTGTCTTTCGTTCATCAAGAAAATGCTGCAAGGGAAAAAAGCATTCAGCTTATGCAAGTCAATCAACAACGATGTTCCGAGCGATTGGGCCAGTCATAAGCCATTCAAGCAAATAGCCAACAACCAATCTTCAGATAGAGCTTAAAAAAATGGCAAATGAAAGCAGCATAGAGCTTATAAGCCAGTCTTCGTGAGAAATTGGCAAGTTTTCCGATACTACTAAATTCATTGCCATCTATAGTTCTCTCTCCCAAGCGTTCGGAATCGGCGGAAAATTGTAGGTCCCCTCCATTCCCTCACAAGGCATGATTGTAAGAAATACGGTAGGTATGATTGACTTGACTTATTGCTCGATGCGTTGTTTCTTGACTGGTGTACAAAAAAATAGGGCGTATGTACTTATTATTTTCTTAATGTTGTAAAATTGATGTAATAGGCATTTTCTTAAGATGTGGTGGACATAGAAGGTTGTACTTCTATGAGGTTTTAGAAATAGCTAAGAACAACAGAATTTCAATGGCTACTATGAGTACAAAGAGGCTGGGATTTAGACCCTCCCGCTGATTACTCGCTCTGATTGTTGTGAGTTGAAGTGGAATTTTCAAGAGGTTTGATAGTAAGACATTGTTTTTTCTGTTGATCAGAATGAATGATAAATTAAACAATCAAAATTAAGAGTGTTCAGATAAGATGAATTGATATTCAGACTTATAAACAAAATAGACACTGATAAGATATTTGACACTAAAAGAGCTTAGTCTAGAATAAGAGGTTTGTTATTTTTGGTCAGTTTGAAGTCAATAGCACTTGTCCCATGAAATTGTTTGAAAAAATAGTTATAGTTATATTTAAAAAACAAGAAGTGTTTACACTTCAATACATCAGCTTTCAATGATTTACCGCTTAACAACCTTTCAATAACAAAGTCCACTTTGTTGTTTTTATTATCTGACGCTTCTTTTTATCCATTAAACTTTCTCAGAAGTTTTTTATAGATTGGAAGTCGTGCTTCTTGTGATATATTTATATGATGTTTCTTGAAGCAAGTGACACGTTCAAAGAACTCAAACCTTTCGAATTTTTAAGCTTTATCTCGTCCCGAATCAATGTTTAATCAAAAATATGAACTGGCGCCCAATGTGGATTGGTGGACTAGTTTACTAAGAAGTTCTTCGTAAGCGTAAGTTAGTTAGTCTGTTAAACATTACCGTAGGTACTGTCCTTATAAGCTATTAGAGAGTTTTAATTCCTCAGCTTTATATGCCCGCGGCGTAATGATCAGCAAGCGTTTTTTTTTTGTTGCATGAGAGTTCGACGTTCGAGTCCCGGAAGCATCTAAATGTATTCCCATTTTTATCGACTTTAGCGAAGAATTGGCATGTCTTCCAAAAGCAGGTACACTGCCATACAAAGCGCCTTCTAGTTAAACCGTTCGGAAAAGGAAAAAATATGTGCGTGTCCTTCCATTTCTCATAAGGTATGGTTGACCGTGCAGCTTCCCGGCCGATATCGTTTTGTACCACCCTTTTTATACATGTTTCTCTTTAGACTTTATAGAGAAATCAGATTGTTCTGAAGCAAGCTTGTTCATAGAACTCACAGACTAATCATACATCAAATCATTATTCCAGTCAGTCATTTATCTAAGATACCATCAATAGGATCTATTACCATTTCTCGACACAACATCCAACTACTCGTAAGTCATCCAGGATTGCAAGATCGTTCTGAATGAGGCCGGAAGATTAAAATCCTCGAGTCTTGTTTGGGTTCTAGGTCAACATGGTATTGCTGGAAACGAGTTCGCCAATGAATTTGCAAAGTAGATATTTCAGACAGCTTTATCAGGGCCACCAGCCTACCAGCTTCTTATCTCTCAGGGTCTTCTGTGATGGTTTCCATTATCGCCAGGCAAGGATCTAAGATAGTTTCTCAGGAGCTTAACCAGCGGTTGGTCTGTCAGAGACCTCAGCGATGGCTTTCATGAAAAATTGGGTCAAGAGTCAAGCCGTAGATGGCATGCTTGTATTGGAAACAGACAGACAAATCGTATGCTGCATAGCTTTGATAAAAAAGATTCAATGGAAGGAAGATTTGATGGCATTGTCAAGAGACACTTTTTTCCAACAACTAAAATATAGTAGGCTTAGGCGATACTATTCTCTGTCTTCCATGTAGAGAGATTGATGGCGTTGCTAAGCCTTACATATGCGATTATTCTGTACGTTTCCGAATCCAGTTCCAGTTCCCTTGGCGCAGAATTGACAGTCATCATCTCACTTAAGTCGAAGTGGGTTTTGGTCGTCCAAATAACTTCAAAGGCATATTTCGCAACACGCACAGGCATTAGTTTTTTCCCATTGCCTTGTCCTTTCATTTCTTAAGGAGTTGTATAACATTCAACGATTGGGTGTTCAGTCTTTTAGAAACTTCAAGCATCAGAATTACCATCAGAATAAGGCAAATAACACGTACAGCAATCAGCAATGCAATCCTCTAAGTAAATGTTGTAAATAGTCCTCCGATCGTGGTTCCACCCTAAAGAGTTCATGAGCAACTCTGCTATTTGTGGCAGGAAAGCTGTATTAAAAGAGGTGCTCCTTTTCTCGATTGCCCGTTTATCAAAATACTCAACTTTTACTTTATCTAAAGTCTTTCGATTGAACCGAGCTCGGCCATTTGAACTGAGCTTGGTCGATTGAACCGAGCTTGGTCTACTGACCTCAGTCTGGATGATTGAACAGAGCTTGGCCGATTGAAGCAACCAATTGAATCGATCAATTGAAGCGAACTTGGTCCACTAAAGCGAGCTTGGCTCATTGACCCAAACTTGGCACCGATAGACCGAGCTTGGCCGATTGAACTGAGCTTGGTCCATTGAAACGAGCTTGGCTGATTGAATCGAGCCGGGCCAGTTGTACTTAACTCGGCCTATTAAAACGAGCTTGGCCGATAGAATCGAGCTCAGCCCATAGAACCGAACCTGGCGAATTGCACCGAGCTTATCAAATTGAACCGAGCTGTGCCAATTGAATCGAGCTTGGTCCATTGAACCCAGCTTCAACAGAACATGAGCTTAGCTCAAGCATAGCGTTATTTAAAAATCAGGCCTCGTCCTCCAATTATAGGGCATTTGATAGTCTAATACTGAAACTTTGCTTCTTATCTTACCCCTCACAAATCCATCGATTTGAGGTCATTCGTAAAAAAGATCGAGTCACTTATTGACATCTAATGTTCGCTCTTGATACCTGGAAAACGTTACTCACAATCCAGAATAGAACGGAATTCTCCCATCTTATCTTTAAAAAAAACTCCCCCATTTCATATGCTCGCCTCTATTTGCAATCCTATCAAAACGCACAATTTCTATCCCAACCAAAACAAACTTTGTATCTCAAAAAGTTCCACTCAAATAAGAACCGATGGTTTTTTTTTAGGGAAAACCTCACCGCAAAACGAACTAAATTATAAAATTAATTTATTTTTTCTTTTGTTTCTCTTTCAGACTTGATCCAAGATCTCAGCGAAATCGGCTTACTTTAGACAGGCAACGTAAGCCAGCAGAAGTAAAATTACCAAGAAAAAAAACTTCCATCCAGCTAAGAATCAGCAAATATTGCACAATACCAACCAGTCGTCGCTAAATCCACTTCACGATCGTATTTACATAGACATACATGCCAATATTGGCCAACTCTTGGACCTGCAGTAGACGTATACTTTGTCCAGACTTAAAACAAAAAGAACAGCAACTACACTTAAAAACCTGATTTTTTTTTTCTATTCATCTGTGATCTGTCTGCGATCGGTGGTTTCCCCCAGCTGGTTTTAATTGAACTACCTACTACGTCATCGTCATCAGTTGGTTTTTGGTAGCACGTTACGACACCGCAACTTTAAGTACATTTTGATTGATTGTATATCTCTTTCAAGGGAACATCAATTAAAATTTATTATTTGCAGTGGATCAATTGCACGTGTCCAACGCCTGCTCTGAACCTAAGTTCACACATTCCCGGACTTGTGGGGTGTGAAACTTTAGTGGTCTTATGTGATCAGTAAACTACACGCTGATCTCATGCCACTATAGATGCATCCATGAGAGAAGTAAATAAAAAAAATTTACCTAAATTATCAGGAAGACAAAAGTTCTAGTGTTTGAAGAGTGTCACTATTTGCCGTCGTGTTGAAGATAAGCAGTCAGGCTAACTAAAGAAAATGAGGAACGACGCCACTAAAGATTAGACTATTGACAACCGAATTTGAATTTAATCAATCGTAAATAAATTGAATAGACACAAAAGCAGGCCTCTGAAATCATTAAAAAAAAACATAGAAAACCGCATTAACAAAAGTCAAAACTAACAAAAAGAGCCATTGAGTTGTTTAGAAATGAATGATAGTCGAAAGCACTCAAAAAATTACTCAAAATAGATCTTGTTTCTGAAGATCGGCTATCTATCAGGAGAACTCTCAACTCAACACGTCGAAATCGAAATTCACCTCACAGATACAGATACCGACTATCCAACAGTAAAAAAGAAAATCTCTCCAAAAACCATCTCACGCAGTGTGTTGGTATCGGAAAAATCACTAAGCCCAACAGAGAGACTCTCACAATCGTGCGCCATTTTCCATTCTCTTCAACTCTCTGCAGTTCTCTCCAACGCTCAATCCATTCGGCCAGAGAGACTGTACAGTAAACCATCTGTGAGAATCGGAGAATCCAACAACTCTACACTCTCCGTCTGTTTATTTATAAATAAATAAATTTTTTTTCACTGGCGGTCTCGCAATATATATTTCTTGAGGGAAAACGTCCCAAACACGAACAGTTGTGAAGTCAACGCTCATGAGTGAAGATCTGTTTCGCGAATTAAAAAATCTAAAAGTAAAGATCGAGATTAAAACAAGAAAAAAGATTCACACTC